>VDFB02086081.1:410958386-411433144 GCA_007258455.2 Sequoia sempervirens
AAATCCATGATATTATGCAAAAATGTAGGGCTATGAATTCAACAGAGTTCCCACAGAAGAGGACTTGAAGATTGCCTTCCAGCAAGGCTATGGAGCCGTGGCTGAATGCCTAAGAGTCTTGATTGGGCAAACACAATCTTCCACTGCATCCGACACGTAGGTAAATTAACTCAATAAAGTTTATTTCAAATTGAATACTTGTGCAATCTATTCAATATTAATTTCCACCATAAAGTAATTACATGCCTATTTGTTTTAAACATTCAAGCAATGATAATACTGCACATGACATTGGAATGCAGCCTGGTGAGGGTGGAGCACAACTTGCAGATGAAGGTCATGGTGTGCATCCCGGTACTTTAGAACATGTAGAGCGTGATCAACATGTTGAGCATGATCATGCTAGAGAAGATCAGGAACATGATGTGGCCCCATCCGCTTAAGAGGACCACCCTCATGTTCTCTTAAACATATTTAATTTCAATTGGTGTATTAATTAATGTAACCTTTTGTGTTTCAACTTTAGAGCATGTAGAGTGTGATCAGCGTGTTGAGCATGATCGAACTAGAAGATTAGAACATAGTGTGGCTATCGGAGTAAGAGGACCACTCATGTTCTTTTAAACATATTTAATTTCAATTGGTGTATTAATTAATGTAACCTTTAAGTGTTTCAAGTACAAATCCCGAGTTTAGGGTGTTCAGCATGTTGAGCATGATCTATAACAAAAGTTCAGGAACATGATGTGGACCCATCAGGTAAAGAGAACCACTCTAATGTTCTTTTAATTAATGAAATACTTGTAACAATAATAATAAAACATATCAGTTTAACATTTCTTTGCTATTGCGACTAAAACCCCCTTGCGTGACGTCCACTTGCCGTGTAAGCGAACAACTAGGCATACATTAAGATCCTGTGGCGGTAGAAAAATAAAGGGGAATGATTATTTAAGCGATACTCCACTTGATTTTTTAGCTTTAAAAAGAAACAAAAAGTGGTGTAATCATATCATGACAACCATATTTTTGATAATATGTAAAAGCTGAAGAATGAATATTATATGTTAATGAATGAATGTGAATATGTTAGTGAATGTTATATGTTAATGAATGAATGCTATATGTTATTAATGGATGAATGAATGATTAATGTTATATGATCGGGTATGGGGAATTGAGAGTGATCTGAGGGGGGGAGGGGCCAAATGAGCTTCCATCGTCACATGGTTGGCCCTGTTAAGTAGAGAATATTAAACTATTCTTGAAACAAAGAGAAGCTCAATAAGGTAATGAACTTTTGAATATAAGAAATGCATCATTTGAAGTATCAACCAATATGCAAAGATGAAAAAAAGTACTAACTTTTCACTATGGTGGCAGAAAAATGATTCATTATACCCACGAATCCATCGCATCATAATTTGAAGTTTTTCCATTCAATGTTAAAGAGTTTAGTTTGTTTGTATGGATTTGTATAAGATACCACATTGTGTTGTGTGTGGATTTGGTTTCAAAGCTCTGTTTCTTCTGTTTTTAGTGGTGACATAACTCTAAATTTGACTTTTGTGCATAACAGGTCAGTGGAAAAATTGACAGCTCTGAAGGGTTTAGAGGCTCGATTGAGATAGATACATGGATATTTGGATCTTGTTGTTGATGGGAGGCTTCCACTTAACCATGAAATTTTGTACCATTTGCAGGTATGCAAAAGTTTCTCTACTTACATTCATTCTTAATCATAAATGTTGTAAATGGTATTAATGCTTCAAACTTAAGATTCGTTTCATTGTTATAATGATCAAAATGTTATACTTTGCTATGCATTCAAGCATTCTCTTTCCCCCAACCCTTTGCTCTCTCCCCCCTCCTTTTAAGATTTTTCTTTGTCATAAAAGATTCACATTTCTGTCTCATTTACACAAATTTATCTGAAGCACTAGGAGTGAATAAAGATATGTAAAAGATGATGGATTATGTCTAAACAACAACGTTCCATCTTTTAGCTAATTAAATCCTTAATATTTGAATAGTTTAGAGCTCGAATAATGCTTGTATATGCATGTGTAGCAATAAGGGAGCCTATGTGAAAGATTGAAATTTAAAACATCAATTCAATTATTTTTCCTTAAGTGGAAAATGATATTTTGAAAGATAATATAAACCTACACACACATTGATATTTTTTGGCATTGCATTGAGGAAATTGTTTTCTCTTATACCTACCCTCGGCTAGACATGGAGGTATATAATATTAGTTTCTGGGTTTTTTCTGTAAGTAGTTAATTTCACAGAGGAAGACTAAAATCTTCTTAATATCCTATTAGGTGTGAAAGCAGATGAATCACTTGCTGAAGGCACCATTTTGTAAAAAAAAAAAAAATAGTTTGTTCTTTTTTATGTTTCTTGCATGTGTTTTTAGGATCTAGAGATGTAGCTCGACTCTTTCCTTTGCACTTTTCATCTATTTTGATGATTCACGATTGTCCTCATAATTTTTATGTAGATCTGTTTGTAACCTTATTTTCTACCAATCAATTTGCAAAATAGTCACATATTAAGGACCATTTCACTAACTTGTAGTCATCCATTACTTCATATGTTGCAGGTTGTGTCTGTGTGCCAATAAATCCTAATGATTTGCGAGAACTTTAATCCTACAAGTGTACCCAATCTTTCTCAAGTAAAAGTCTTACTTATTTTATAGTACTTTAAAGGTGCTTCTTTAGATCTGAGATAGTTGAACCCTGGATTAAAATATGGTATTAGATGGGCAGTATAATGATAAAACTGAGGTCCATTGAACACAAATTACGAACATAATTTACTGGACTATGAATAGTGTTACAATTATAATTATTTCTCCTTTACCTACCTCTGCATTAATGAAAAAGATAGCAGATATTGGAAGTTCATTACATGTCTCATGTATGTGTTAGTATTTTAATTTTGTTTAAGTTGTTCAAGAGCTTGATTAGGTCAATAATATGTTCTACAAGCTCTGTTCTCTTGACACTGCTCAGCATTTTCCCTACACATTTTCTCTTCAATCTAGAACGTTTCTTAGCTCCTTTAGTTTGTTAGCCCTTGGTTGTTCTCAAGTGTAATGCTTTTTCTATGCATCTTGAGTTTGTATGTATGATCAGTCATCTCTTATGAAGCATGGATAACCTTTCATGGAATTGTTGTTGTGATTAGACAATTTCCATTGTGAGAATAATCTTTTAATTTGTATGGAAGTAAGTCTTTTTCATATTATTTGACTTGGTATTGTAAACTTGTCTTTGCAAGATTCTCTAGGGGGGAACAACAGAACTATGATGATAGGTAGAGTTGTACAACACCATAAATCATTTGGCATTATCAATATATTGCTTATAGAATACTCGTGCAAGTAAAATGGAATGTGCAATGACAATTGGTCTCAAATTCAAATCTGAATATAAGTACATTATACACAAGAAGATGGTATCTATTCTATGATTTAAAGAACCCCAAAATAAGAAAATTAATAGGTTCCATCGTTTACTTGCTCTTAGACACTTGTTTAATCGGTGAGACCTTCAGAATGTCTTGTTGATAACCAGCAGTGTTCAAAACTCCTGAAGAGGTCAGATCGGTGTGACATTGGATTTGTCTTGCCAACAGAAGTCATGGCAAGACATGGACTATAGGAGTGATTTTTCTATCCTGTGTCGATGATTGATCTCTCACCGATGGGTTGGCTTTGGTGGTCATCGCCAAGAGTCTTCGCGATGACATGGTGTAGGTCTATTTAAAACTCCTAAAGAGGCCAGATCGGTGTGACATTGGATCTGTCTTGCCGACGAAAGTCATCGACAAGACATGGACTATCAGAGTGAGTTTTCTATCCTATGCCAATGATTGATCTCTTACCGATGGGTTGGTTTCGGTGGTCATCGCCAAGAGTCTCCACGATGACATGGTGTAGGTCTATTTAAAACTCCTGAAGAGGTCAGATCGGTGTGACATTGGATTTGTCTTACCGATGGAAGTCATCGGCAAGACATGGACTATCAGAGTGAGTTTTCTATCCTGTGTCGATGATTGATCTCTCACCGATGGGTTGGCTTCGGTGGTCATTTCCAAGAGTCTCCGTGATGGTACATTTCAAAGAATATTTTTTTAAAAAAAATTGCATTATTTCATTGCAATTTCGATGAAGGCCACCAACG
Source organism: Sequoia sempervirens (assembly GCA_007258455.2). Lineage (NCBI taxonomy): Eukaryota > Viridiplantae > Streptophyta > Pinopsida > Cupressales > Cupressaceae > Sequoia > Sequoia sempervirens. Next base: position 410,962,583 of record VDFB02086081.1, read on the forward strand.
AATCACCGAAAAGGTCCGACGAAGTTGCTATAGCTGCGATGAAGGCTTTGTTGTAACTCCTTGCCCATTTCGTCGAAATGGCGATGAACTTCTAGTGTTGTTTCGATGCTTCGGAAGAGCCATTTCAATTGCATTTTAGTTGTAATTCGTCGGTGGATACATGAAGTTTTCGTCGATATTCCGACGAACATATGAGTCATTTTATGATGCCGACGACCGACGAATTTGCGCCGTTATTTCGATGTTTAATTCGTCGTTGGAATTTTGACAAAAAAATGGCGACGAATTTTTTTTCGTTAATTCATCGATTGTCCGACAAATGTTTTTCGAACGACCGAAAATTTTTTGTCAGAAAATGGAGTCAAATTCAGTAGTGATAGAAACCACCTTGCGCGTGAGTGCAAGCGCTAGCGAAAGGCTCTCATTGCTGAGCAGGCCACCTTACAGAGGAAGGAAGAAGAGACGATTTCCCCCATATTAGGGCCTCCCATTGCATCCTCCTCTGTCCTCCCCTATGCTTCCATTCAACCAAGCTCCGCATCGCTTTCAACTTCCACTACGAGTATGAATGCACCTGACCCTAAAAAGGTGTTGGTGTTCATCACTCCTTTGGTGGAGCCACCCTTGTTGATGTCCCTTCCAGATGTCCCACCTTTCCCAAAACCCGTAGATATGCCGAACACTTTGGTGGTATCTACTGCGGTTTTCTCCTCCTCCTCTTCCTCTGCACCTCTTGCCTCATCTGTGGGGAGTTCACATCCCTCGATGGAGTAGAAGGTGGAGACTGGTCCTTCCAACAATAAAGGACGTAAGAGGAGTCCACCTTCTTCGAAAGGTGGTCTCGCACTGACTTGTTCTGTTTTAGTAACGAAACTAGTCTCAGCTTCCCCTAAGTTCGTCACCGCTCCTAAGTCATTTGGTGAGCCTAGTAGTGAACTTTAGGCACAACTTTCCCCATCCATTGAGGTACAAAATGACACTCCAGTGAAGTGCATGTTTAACTCTTTGGATGGAGTTTCGGCCTTGTCAACGATCTTCGTGAAATCATTGACCATAGCTCCACAAGAGCCGAGTGGAGGAGACCCTGTAGGGCCTTCTTCCTTGTCCCTTGTTGTGGGAGGGTCAGAAGCTCCTCCTCTTAACATCCCACCACTGTAGGCTTGTCCTCCTTCCCCCTATGATGATCTGGAGTGGGAAGCGAATGACCTCTTGGTCGATCAGTGTTAGGGGGAGGCCTCTTCTTTATCTTTAGATTAGATGTATGTGTGTTATGATGTGTTCCCCCATGATCATGCTATGTGTTCCTAGATGACCCTTGTCACCCTTGTTGGTGCTTGGATACAAGAGTGGTTTTTGTGTCATAAACCTTCTTCTATTTGTATCATCATTCTTCCATGTTTGTGATTGACTTTCAGAAAAATTGGGGACAATGAAAAGCGTTGGGAACATTTAGGCTTCCCTTCCATGTTGACCCAATTTTTTATTTTTACTTTGTCTTCTCGTGCATTCTTCACATGGTCTGATATAGTAGGGGGTTGATGACAGTTCATTTTATATACTATTATTATACTTATATATATATATATATATATTTATGAGCAACTCTGACCTCAAAATATCAAATCACCCCTGTGCCCTTTGTTTGTGATGTCTTTGTCTTTTTTAGCTTTTATTTTATCTTTCTCCCTTCTTTGCTTGAGTTTTCCCTTTCATGTGTGACAACACCATTTCTATAACACTTTGATTTTTAGAAAATGTATTCATTGCCAACAAATCTTTTCTCGAGAATCTTTGCAAACGTTTTCAAAGAATCATTTTCTCAACTTGAAACCCTAACAAAATGTGTTTCCTTCATCATGGGTTCACAAAGAAAGAACTTGAGATCTTTCCTTCGAAAAGGGAGCAACTTTGACCTTCCCCTCACAAGGGGGCATTTTCTTCCTTTCAAATTCCTTGATGAAGTGAACATATTTCGAAAGGATTCCTTGATGATGAATCAATTCGAGAAAAAAAAATTTCTTCCACACTTTCAAACAACGTGTCCCTTGAGTGGACCCCTTTCTTCACATCTAGTTCTCGAGGGACCCTTTTAAAGCTTTCCAATCTATCAACGGTGTATGTGATTGTCTACTTACTTTCTCGCATGGCCGCTTTCAAACATGTTCTATTTGCGGGTAAACATGTCGCTTTGTAGGTGCACCTGCAAAGATGCTTTTCGACTATACAGAGTCTCCGTTCCTTGGGTTTCCTCCATGTGAAAGATCTTGGGGGATACTTCCCTGCAGGTCTGCAAGCCTGTAGGGTGCTTCTTTTGAGCTTCCTCCATGTGAGAGGTCTTGGGGTTCCCCCAATGCAGGTTTGCGGGTCTATAGGGAACTTTTTCTAGGGTTTCCTTCATGCGAGAGATCTTGGAGGACACCTTCCTTGCAGGTCTGCAGGCCTATAGGGCACTTTTCTAGGGTTTCCTTCATGTGAGAGATCTTGGAGGACGCCTTCCTTGCAGGTCTGTGGGCCTGTAAGGTGCTTTTTTCTGGGTTTCCTTCATGTGAGAGATCTTAGAGGACACCTTCCTTGCAGGTCTATGGGCCTGTGAGGTGCTTATCTCTCGAGGCTTCCTTCATGTGAGAGATCTTGGAGGTTGCCTTCTTGCAAGTTTGTGGGCCTGTAAGATGCTTTCATTCTATAGCTTCATAGTTTTACAGGGCTATGAAGTCCTTTGCCTACCCTGCGCTTTCGAGCTCGCCAGATTGCGGTCTGCTTCCGTGATGGTTTAGGTATAAATTTCTAACCCTATTCACTCTTTGATCTACTTTACTAAAGCACTCATCAGTATTTGTGCTTGCTAAAGTGGGAAAAAATGTATAGGAGCAAATTTGCACCCTACACAAATTCCCCTTTTGTACATCCTCACCTTAGAAAACCAAATCCGAAGGCAAAATTCCACATCAGCTGGCTGACTTCATTCCACTTGGCATCTGTCTATTGTGTCGGTAGAAGAATATTTGTCGGGGACACCCGTGCAGTGCGCAGACATCCATGCGGCGCGCTTACGTCCATGAAAAATTCCTTCATCTAAAGATGGTAGAGGCATTACACTTCCTATTGGGAATGATTTGTAACATCCCCCTTCGACCAAACAACCCCGACACTAACAGATTCTCTCTCTTCTCCTTCAAATTCTTCCATTCTTCATTCACCTCATCTCTTTTTGCAACCTTCAAGCATTCACTTCATCCTTCTTCACAATTTCTTAGCATTTCCAACATTCTCAACACTCCATTGCAGCAACAACACTCCATCAACTCTATTAAGAAAGTGTGAAGCAAGCCATTGTAGCGGGGGCTTGAGGTTTTGCAACACCTCCCTTCATCATAGTCGAGGCTGTGGTGACTGTTCAAGCTCTCTTTCTCCATCATTGGCTAGTGAGCTATTGGTGGAGGTGGTAATGTTTCACTCCTCCTTTACGATTTGGTTGAGTAGCTATATACTATTTTGTAGTGTTATTTTCATTCCTTCCTTCTTTACTTCTTTATCATACATTTCTCTATCATTGCTATTTAGCTGTCCGTGGAGGTGGAAACACCAAAATAGGGGTATGTCTAAGGCAGGCCCCTATACAACCCCAACAAATTTCCTTTCTTTCTTGTGTGTAGGTGGATGTACATTTGGAGCTAGTTGGAAAACAGGCACTTTGTGAGATCATCTTCGTCACCCTAGTTCTTCTCTATTTACTTTACCATTTCAGTATCTATTTTGCATACTTTCTCATTCTATTTTTACCATCTAGATTGAACTAGCTAGGCTGTTAGTAGGTCTTTTTGGCAGTTTTACTGTGTTCACTATTTTCTGGCCGTACGGATGCTAGCATGCAGCGCTAACATCCTAGAACTGCGCTTTTGTCCTCGGAAAGAGAGCTGTCTGAGGCACAAAACTGACTCAAAAAAAAACTAGCTTGCCTAGCCCAAACTAAAGTTAGGGTCTGCAAAGTGATTGAAGGACTTTGTAGTCTTCATCATTCTCATCCCTCACATGAAACACCCCTTTAGAGTGAGGTAAGTTAGGGTAGCCTTCCACTCTTGGCTCTCTATGACCTAGGGCCTTGACGTGGTTGGTCCCCCTCTCTTATAGATTCAAGAGATGGTTGAAGCCAAATGTGAAGTGGCTTAACCTTTGGAAATGAGTGATGATGAGAAACCAAATGTGAAGTGGCTTAACCTTTGGAAAGGAGTGATGATGGGATTGGTGGAGTTGGAAGAGACTATTCTGGTTCAGTTATCTTCTTTTTCTCCATTCATAAAGGGCAACATTCTAACAACCTTATGGAGGGGTTGGTGATTCTCAGGGCTATTGAGTGTGCATGTGCTTTGGGTTGGCGTAGGGTTATTTGTGAATCTGAATCACAAATTATTGTTAATCTGTTGCAAGAGAAAAAGGTGGTTGAAGTGAATTGGCAGCTTGCTTTGGTGGTTTGAAAGATTTTGCAGATGTGCTCTATGTTGGAAGTGGTGTCTTTTTCCCACATTCTGCATGAATGGAATAGGGTTGCTGACTGTTTGGCTAAATGGGCTTTAGAGCATGCTGATGATTGGAAGATTGAGGGGTGGGGACAACTATTCCCTGATTGTTGTCGTGAATTAGAGAGGGTCATGGTTGATGATATGGATGGATAAGGTGTTTGCAACGGTGTGGCTGGTGGTTTTAGTTTGGTTGGGTGTTCTTGTACTTTATTTCTTGGGAGCCACGGGTTCCCTGATCCCTTTGTACTATTGATTTCTTGATTTCAATAAGGTTTTTACCCCTTTTTATATAAAAAATAATTAAATTTAAAAAATAATTATAAATGCTTTAATAAATTATATTATAACCTTAACCCTTAATAATTATTTTAATATTTTAATTAAATAATTATTAATTAGGATTATTATAACTAAAATAATGAATTTTATAATCATTAATTAGATTATAATTTTAATCTTAATTATTATAATTTTAAAATGATTATAATTATGGTTAGGGTTAAAATTAAGATTAGAATTAGGGTTAGGGTTAAAAATAGGGTTAGAGTTAGGATTAGATTTTAATTTAGGGTTAGAATTACAATTACAATTACCAATAAAAAAATTAAATTATACTCCCATTGATCACACTTAAAAATTGTCTTAATATAGAGTTAAAATTAGACTTAGGTTTAGAATTAGAATTGAGATTATAATTATGGTTAGAATTGGACTTAAGGCTTGACTTACAATTAAGATTAAGATTAAGGTTAGAATTAGGGTTATGGTTATATTTACAATGGAATTCGGGATAGGATTATGATTAGAATTAGAATTAAATTTATGGTTAGGCTACAATCAAAGTTACAGTTAGGGTTAGATTAGAGATATAAATAGAATTAGACTGAAGGATAAAATTAGAATTAGGGTTAGGATTAGGCTTAGAGTTAAAATGAAATAAAAATAGCTCTTATAAATAATAAATATATATTATTTCAAAAGATATCATTCTTGAACTTTTATTTATTTAAGATTTATTAGCCGATAGGCTACATATAGTTGAGATTTGAGCTTGAAACAAGTCTCACGCCTGCTAACCACTATTAAGTCGTCAGAAAAAAAAAAAGTTTCAACTATCGTTTAATGGTACCAACTATCGTTTTAATGGTAAAAGCCTCCAAAATATCAAGTAAAAGCCTCCAAAATCTCACTTATCACATAAAAACCAGATAAATATTGATTTGACAACTAGACGGGAAAAATCTAAATTTGTCTAAGTTTATTTCATTCCATTATTTAGCATTTATTATTAATTGTTTAATTCAAAACACATGCTTTCTAACATATTAACATACATATAGTTTTCTATCGGTGTAATCCTTGAACCTCCTTTAGGTGCAAGTGCTAGTTTTATTTTATTAGTCGATAGGCTAGATATAGTGTGAAATTTGAGCTCAAAACAAGTCTCATGCCTCTAAACCACTCTTGAGTCATGGGAAAACAACTTTCATTTGGCGTTAAATGGTAAATTAGCTAGCTTCATTTGCCTTTAAATTGTAAAAAGATAAATAAATATTCATTTGCCAATTGGATGGAAAATTCCATTTCCATTTGTAGTCTTTTTTTCCAATTTAATGGAAATTTCTTTTTCCACTTGCATTGCTTTAAGTTTTAAATCTTAATTCAAATATTTTAAAATCAGATAATATTTTTAAATGAGATAATATGTTTAAATCTTAATTCAAATATTTTAAAATTGGATAATATGTTTTAAATCTTAACTTGATGACAACTTTCTTTTTCCACTTGCATTGCTTTAAATTTTAAATCTTAATTCAAATATTTTAAAATTAAATAATATGTTTAAATGCGATAATATATTTAAATCTTTATTCAAATATTTTAAAATCAAACAATATGTTTTAAATCTTAACTTGATTGCAACTTTCTTTTTCCAATTGATTGCTTTATTTTTAAATCTTCATGCAACTATTTCAAAATCAAATAATTTCCCATAAATATTAGTTGAATTGGAGAATAAATATAACACCATAGAATTTATCTTGTGCAATCTTGTATTTATTTTCACAAAGTAGATCTAATTGCTAATTTTCTTTGGTATTAAGTTATTTTTATCTGCAATTCTTTCAAAATAAACAATTAGCAATATCAACAATTTTATTAAATATTCTTTTTTGCATAATAATATCAAATTCTATGATGTATATCTTCATTGTGCTTTTATATTAATGCTATATCTTCATTGTTCTTTTATATTAATGCTATATCTTTTTGCAGCTCTTTAAGGGCTTATGATGAATCTATATCTACCAATGCCATTTTCTTTATATCATTCTTATGTTCCTTAGCACAAGAGTTGTACATAAAAGATTTTGTACGATTTTTTCCATAGGTTTGAAATTTCTATTTCTATTTGCATCACAATTAGTTTATCAATGAATTTCAAGTTTTGAAAACAAGCAGCAAGTCTTTTCTTATGTGAATTGATAGGGATAATTTTTGATAAAATAAATTCCACTTTATTCAGAATTTGAGGTTTTGTACAAGGTTATTATTCTATAAGCATCCTATAGTAATGAATTCTGGGATTTTGTCATTTGTGAAACAAATTTACTTTTTATAATTGTAAATGGGAGATTAGGGTAAGGTCCCATGGAGGGGGTTCCTTAAAAATCTCAGTGTATGCTGCTTAGCTTTTTTAGGAATATTTTAAAGTTCTTGGTCCAATGGATTTAATCTTGCAATTCTGCTTAAAATTTTCAGCTCCAAAATTTAAGGAATGAACTGTAGTGCTTTGATAAAAAATAATAAATAAATGAAAATTCTCTCATTTTTATAATTTTATTTTCTAATAAGAATTTAAAATTTTGGATGAGACAAGCAGCATAAAAAACTCCTAAGCTGTAGGGGCAATTTCTAGCCCCACCCTAATTTCACCAGCTGAAATATTCATTCCTAAAAGGTAGGGGCTCCTATTTTTTTGGAAAAGATTCCAATTAATCCCATAGCACAATTTTTTTTTTCCCATGGGACCTCTTGCTCCATGAAAATAGAAGCCCAAGCCCCCATGGGACCATACAGTTACTGTCCTAAAAAAATTAAGATAAGAGTTTGATCAGATTTACTATTGATCTAATAGGTTCTTTTTTGAAATTATGGATTATCGAACTACATGTTATAATTCTTCAAATAGGCAAAATTTCAAAGTCTAGAAATGTTAATCTGGGTCTTTAGATGTTTCTTTATTTCTTAGTTACAATTTTAAACAAGTTTCCATTCTAATATCTAGATCGCAGATTGCTAAGATTTTTCCCTATACTTGGTAAAATTTTACCATGGGATCCTTCAAAATCATTAATAGTCCAACAAATTACATCCTCATGTAAAATATTCTAGAATTTTGTTCTTCAGTGGTCTAAGAAATCTGTCTGTTGTTTAAAGCCTCTATGAAGTATGTTAAATTGTGAAAAGCTAAAATTTGTCCGTGTGCTTAGAAATTTTCTTAGATTTTTTTACAGTTTGAATATAAAATTTGGCATTTCTTGAGCATTATATAAAATTTATTTATTTAATTTGTAATCTGAAACCAAATACATCTTTTCTTTTTAAAAGGAAAGATTTGTTATTTGAGGTTTTGGGACATGCAAAAACCTTTCAGACCAGGATTACGGTATATGTGTAACACTTGAGCCGTATTGAGTATTGGTGATTTAATAGTGTTCGCTAAGTTGGTTCAGGTTGTGTTGGGAATTGTCAGCTTGATTTCTAGACTTTTGGCTGTCACATGATTTTTTAAGAGTTGTTTTTTGCATGAAGTTGAGGTATCTTATGTTGTCAACAACATCAAGGTTGTAATGGGAATGCCTGGAGTTGAAATATAGGCAGTGCAAAAAGCCGCAGTATTCTTCCTTGTCAACATAATGAAGTAACTGAACTTTCATTAGGGTATAATTAAAAGAAAAGTTCCCTATAGTGTTCAAAATTTTAGGGACAACCCAATGTTTTATACTGAACCCTCATTAGGGTATAATTAAAAGAAAGATCTTCAAATAGTGATCAATTTAATTCAAAAACAATTTACTCAAAGTTGAACTTAAATAGTTAAAATTTTCCAATCTTCCTGTGTGTTTATTTTCTTGTCCTAGGTATAAAACTAAGTGAAACAAAAAGAAGTTTATACATAAAATAAATTTCAAAACTACTTTTTGAAAAAAATTGGTAATGGCAAGGCAAATGAGTTGAGTGGTGATTACTGAGCTTAATTGTGAGTTTTTGTAGTGTAATACTACTATGGAACCAGAGCCTAAATTTTATTGTGCCAATATTACACGTAACAGAGAATCACCTGCCCTTGAAAAATGGGAATCCAAGCTACCTACATGGAATCCCATCTATAGACTATGCTGAATATATGGGGGTGTAGATACCTTATTGGAAGGTTGTGGGTTTGAGTCCTCCTTGGGCCATGGCTTTTGAAAATCATGAGGCTTGTGTTGGGTAATGTTGTTTTGGAATTCAATATAGTCAATTATTCCATAGCTTTTCAACAGTGTCAGGACCGTTTCAAGTTATCTAGAAAGTTGGAATATTTTCTATTTTCTATTATTGGGTCTGTAGTTTGACCTTTCTGGAATGATAGTGGCATAGTTTTAGTTTTCCTTTGGCTATGATTGCTTTTACTGCTATTAGTTCATCAACAACAGTCATGAACTCCTTGGGAATTCCCATTTTTGGCCTTGGGTTACCCAGAGAAACATGGATCTAGGTACCTTGTTTTCTGGTGCACACATCTTCTACATTATGCCTCTACTCAACATGGAATTTTGGGCTCCCTAGAGTCACATTGATAAAGCCTACATTTTTTTTGGCCATGCATGCTTTTTCCTAAATTGCAGTCATATTTATTGTGTAAATAGCTTTGAGTTCCTTGAAATGAGGCTGGTTCTTTGGGAATTTTGGCATTTTGCATAACATAGGTATGATGGTTTTGTATTGGTCATCCCTCAACTATTTTGGAGTGTTGCTCAGAGTTTCTAGGTGATCTATGTAATTGTATCTACTCAAAACATTTTGAGCCCATCCTTTTGTGTGCATGTTCTTGTTGAGGAATGAAACAGTTCAATTGGAATGTTGATTCAAAAATAACCATGTGGGTCGTCTAGAAACTCCAAGCAATATGTTTCCCTGCAAGTGTTCTTTAATTAGGGAGTGATTGCATATTCTATAGCCCATTATACTGAAGTAGCACAAAGGTGTTTTAAGGGGAGGAGTATATTGTTCTAATTAGTGTTTGGTAATTGCTGAATACTAGGACGTGATGACAGAGTGTTTAAATTTCTTCTTTAGGCGCAAGAATATAGTGAGATACCCTTTCTCATGTTAGTTTTGTTTCAAATCAATTTTCCTTGAAGGTTTTGTTGTTTTCCAGCTTACAAATCAAACATTGATAGTTAAAATGCCTCTTCCTTAGATATTGCAACCTTGTAAGTGTTTTCTATTGCGAATAAAGAAAAATTTAGGCACTCTACCAGTATAATTTTCCTGCTAAATATGGTTATCCCTTTGATGTCTCTAATTAAAACCATTGGAAGCCATTATTGTCGGTTTCCTGTATCATGTTGCAATTTATCTTTTTACTATTACCATTTCATAAGTTCGATTATGCCTAGTCTGTGAATAAAATCCCCTCCATCGAATGATGTGACCTCTGTTGATGAATGACTGTTGTTCAAGGTGAAAATTTGGATGCCATTTTCTCTTGCCTTTTCCCTTCAATAGATTTTTCCAGTTTTTTGTGGGTGCTATTAAGTATGAAAATTAGGTTTTGAATACTAAAATGCCTCCCCTTTATGTTACAAACCCCTATCTCACCCTTTTTTGAGATGATTCTAGTATATGAAAATGCTTAGGTATGCAGGTTTATAGTTGAATGAAAGGAAATAAAGATGAGGGAATAGTTACAATATTTTATTTATTGATGTTGTTTAAGAATATATAGAGAGAGAGGGGGGAATGTTGCATAGCAGAGCACCGAATCTATACTTCCTTCCACTCATTATCCGATTGGAATTTACCAGAGGTTGGAATGAGGCAGGGATCTCAAGGTAGGCTTCAATGATGTAAACAGTAAATTAAAACCATCACTATACTGTATATTCATCCAGGAAGAAGAAAACAATTAGGAAGATCAATATACTAATGTATGTGTGTGCCAAATATAGTTAGCATTTTTTAGACAGAGATTTGTTTTAAATTGTGGCACAAGAAGAATTTCTGAGGTTCGCAATTTACAATCAAGATTGTTGAGCACTTCAACTAATCAATACTCAAATGACAAGCTTCTAGAAAAACTATGTGTTTGATTTTGCATAAATGGGCTATCATTTGACTCTCAAACACAGTTTTTTCTAGATGTTTGTCATTTAAATCTCATGGACTGTGCAAACTTTTTCTTTTGTAAAATTGTAATCAATACTCATCAAAATCTTCAACATTGTTGCAAATTTAGTCTTCACTTGCTTAGGGATGCAATAGAAAATAGTTGGAGAATTTTGTATGACAACCTGTTTAAAAAAGTTGGGGTGATATGACTGGTAATTGATGGTAGCCTATTATCTGTTGCTACATTTAGTAGTAACCACCATTATTACAAATTAGGTTTTCTACTTTCCCCATTCAAGTCATAGTAGATTTTGCTTAAACCTGGAATCAACAACCCATTGAGAGAGTTCTAGCAGATGATTTTAACTTTTGAAACTGATGAATCGTTCAAGTATGTGTTCTTTTTGTATGTTTTAATTTGGGAAGCCAACCAATGGTTTTGGGGTTCTAAGTGAATCTTTATCACTAAAATTCTATGGCCACCTCAAATCCACAAAAAACCTAGGTAAGACCATATAAAGACTCATTTTGATTACAACCAAATGGATTCATGGACAACAAAATTGCCACACTTTTAATTGTTATGAAAGTATCATTCAATTTGCTATAAGCACATACACATTACCAAAATTTTGTACATTTTACAATCAGTATTGTATATATTTCAAACTAGACTACAATACCATGCTTACTTATTAACACCCACATTCATTCTTCCTACAATTCGTACCTTTAATATAAATGTAAAAATGTATTTATTATATAAGTTTTGCTAACTTCTTTGTTGATTGTATAAGTCAAAGAAGCAAATATTAAATGTGCATCGACCTTTTCTCACCTCAAATATGATCAAGCAAGAAAGGATAATCAGTAGGGAAGATCTGAGTTATAGCTCCAAATGTATGTGCTGATGTTATGGAATGATCTAAATGGGGTGATAATCAAATATTCTAAATGGAGAAGAATATAGAATGTGATATGGTCATATAAAGACTCATTTTGATTACAACCAAATGGATTCATGGACAACAAAATTGTCACAATTATAATTTTTATGGAAGTATAATTCAAATTGTTATAAGCACATATGCATTACCAAAACTTTGTAGATTCTACAATCGTTATTGTATATATTTCAAACTAGACTGCAATACCATGCTTACTTATATATAGATCTCTATCGGCGTAACCATTGCATCCCCCTGGTGCAAGTGCTAGTTTTAAAAGTATTTAAGAGATATTTTATTTTTAGCCGATAGGCTATATAGTGTGAGATTTGAGCCTGAAATAAGTCTCACGCATGCAAACAACTATTGAGTCGTCGAAAAACAAGTTTCAGCTGTTGTTAAATGGTAAATGAGTTACCATTTAATGGTAAAAGCTTCCAAAATATCAAGTGAAAGCCTCCAAAATCTCACTTATCATGTAAAAGCTAGAAAATTATTATTTTGTCAATTGGATGAGAATATTCTATTTCCATTTGTAGTGTTTTTTCTAATTTGATGGAAACTTCTCTTTTTTATTTACATTGCTTCATGTTTTAAATTTGCATGCAAATATTTCAAAATCAAATAATACCTAATTTCTTTAAGGAAAAAGTCTAGATTTGTCTAAGTTTATTTCATTCCATTATTTATCACTTATTATTAATTGTTTAATCCATGTACTCTCTCATATATTAGCATACATATAATTTTCTATTGACGTAATCCTTGAACCTTGTTTAGGTACAACTGCTAGTATATATTAAGAGATATTTTACTTTGAACACACTCAATTTCAACTATGCTAGTCACAATTACACCTAGTACAAATCAAACTTGGGGTCAAGATCAAACTTAACACATTTGCCTTTAAATCAACAATAAATACTTCTTTATGCCAAGAGACATTATATAGTTGTATAAGAGGGAGATGATAATCCACATACGTAAAAACTCAAAAATTGAAAATAATAAACAATTTTTTTTAGAGAAAAAAAAGAAAAAGAAAAGAAAAGAAAAGAAGTAAACTTGATATTTTTGAAGGATTTATAATGGAAACATGTTCTCTTTATGCCAAGGGGCGTAACCCTACAATGGGAGCACACGCTTATAGGAGGTTAGCACAATTCGTGAAAGAAAATTAAAAAGCAAAGATAGTAATATTTACTTATTTAACAAAAAACAACAGCATTAACAATATTTATTTATTTAAAAAAAGCAATCGACATTAGCAATATTTATTTATTTTAAAAAATCTACGGCCACATTCTTATTATATTTTAATTCTATTTTTTTCCCAAAATGAAACTTCTTCCATAAATCAAAAATCAAACGCATTTATCATTATATTTTAATGATGATTTTGCATGTGACAACTTTCATCTTTTAACAATAACATTAGCAATATTTATTTATTTTAAAAAATCTACAACCACATTCTTATTATTTTTTAATTATATTTTTTTCCCAAAATGAAACTACTTCTTCCATAAATAAAAAATCAAACGCACTTATCATTATATTTTAATGATGATTTTGCATGTGACAACTTTCATCGTTTAACAATAAGTTTGCACGCCGCAAGTTTTCATTTTTATTTGGGATGACTTTTCTTGAATATTGACATGCAAATTATTATCGTAATAAAAGTAATCAAATGGATAAGCTTTGATTATTATTATGCTCCCTTTGAATTCTCTACTGGAATCATAATTGGCATAGCACTCTACCTGGCAAGCATCCATTTGATATGCAATTGCAAGAACCTTGCTTTGTTTAATTTCTTCTTTTAAAGGGGTTTTATGTAGGTTTTGGAATTGGTTATTGAATCCGCTGTGTATTTTTTAGAGCTATTTTGCAATGTTATATAGGATTATAGTTTCACACTAACATTTTATGATATATATTGAGTCTTTTGCAATATGTATTTATGTGCTATTTTTAGAAGTTCTCATTGTGTGAATAGTATTTGATTGCCTTGGCAATACCCCCATGATCATGCAAAAAACTAACATAATTTGTGATGTTCTCTCCAAATTGTAATGGAGATGTCTATCGTGGAGTACTAGTCCGTTACGAGGTTATCTAAGGTGAACCTCATTAGAGTCTCCAGTTCGAATCCTAGGGATTTATTTTAAAGTATGATTTAAGGCAACTTACATGTTTAATGTTAAGTAGAAGATAAGTTTGAAGGAAAACTTGTAAAGCTCTCTAAAGAGAAGATAATAGAGCACGATAAATGTAGATCCCTCCAAGGATAATGTCATTGCCCCCACATTAACCATGTTCAAAAACTCTAAGTCTCCTGCAATATCGCCCCAATTTTTGAGCGATTATTTCACCATTTTCCAAACATAATCCTTGACACTCGATCCCAAAGTTATGCATTATGATTCAATTATTGCAAGAGGCATCAAAGAGAAATCATCGACTGTCTTCAATTACAAGGTAGTTTTTCAAACCAAAAGGAATGAGAAATGAAGAAACTCCATTTAAAATAACATATTAATTTACATGTACAAACAACTTCAAGGGGCCATTCAATGGAGAGAGCGCTGGGCGGGAAGAGCCGTTTAGAGAGACATTTGAATTTTCCTGTATGCGATGATGGAGAGAACGATGGCGAGGATGAGGACGGGGATGGTGATTCCCTTTCTGTTTGGCTGGCGCTTGCTGTGCAGGGTGGTAGCGTGCTTGGTGGTGTTGTTTTGGCTATGGACGGCTCTGTGCTTTCCATTTCTCTTCAACTTTTTCTTTTGTGTGATGTTGACCCTGTCGTGGTTGGCTCTCCCCCTTAGGTGTGGTTGATGCTATGGTGGCTGGGCTTTGCATTCTGGGGAGTGCCTTGTTTGGTGGTGTTTGTGGCTCGTTTGCCCGTTGGGTCTGTATTTTTGTAGAGCCCTATTTCCTTTGTTGCCAATGATGATAGTGTTCCTCCTTCTACCATGGTGGTCGCTGCTTTGTTGTAGAGGTATTTCCCCCTTCTTTACTTTGGGCCTCTAGCCTTTTGTGTTGGGAATACAGTGTTGGGTGTGGAGATAGTGGATGATATTCTCATCCTCGTTTTCTAGCGGTCTAGGGGAGTTGCTCGTCTCCTCTTGTGTTCTGCGCTTTTCCCTCCTTGTTGGCGATCTGATGAGGCGTTTGTGGTGATGGAGGTGCTGCTTTGGCTTTGTATCTTTTGTTGGAGGCTGGGTTATGGCATTGTCCATGCCTTCCTTTGGCTGAAGTTTCGTGTCTATTGCCAGTGTGCCATGGTTCTGGGCCTGCTTGGTTCCACTTTGGCGCTCTCTTGTGCTGTTGGGTTTGGGTCTGTATTGCTGTGGGTTATTTCTATGCTCGACAAAGGTGAAGGTGGTGTTATTGACCTCTTGTATCCTCTTTTGTGTAGGTCCCCTGCTGCTGGTGGGGGTCAGTTTGTTGGCCCTCTGCCTGTCGTGGGGTGTGGTTGGGGCAAGATGCTTCTGTTGGTGTACTCTGCTTAGTGTGTGGGAACTTTTTGGGTCCTGTTGCTAACCTCTGGTTCTTCCCTCTTCATGGGGTTTGGTGGGGACTTGTGGTCTCCTGAGATTGTGATTTGGTTAAAGCCTGCTGGTTTCTCTATGGTGTTTATCTTGGGCCTTGTCTGGTTGGTTTAGACAGGTGATTTCTTTAAGTTGTTGGATGGGTTGCTTTTCCTTCCTTGTATCATGTTTCTGATGCGTGTGTTGCCAACAGATGTGATGCCCTTCCTTTCTACTGTCACTGGTCTCTGCCATGTTCTACAACTAACTTCTTTTGAGGTGGAGTCTGCTTCTCTTGAGGGGGAGCCCTCTCCTTTTGAGGTGTAGTTGGTTGTTGTTGAGATGGTGGAGATTTCTTTCCCCTCTTACGAGTTCCTATTGAGGTGGAGCTTGTATGTGTGGGTAAGTGGTGGCTCTAGTTTGGATGGTTTTCATTTTGTCCGCTCCTATAGAGGGGATCTCTCTCCTCTTGAGGTGGAGTTAGGGTTGGTTTACCAGGTGGGTTGGTGCTGCAAGTTGACTGATGCTTCTCATGTTTTAGCTTTGTTCTCTATCTCTGTTTTGCCTTCTTTTTGTGGCTGGGAGACTGGTGAGAGGTTGGTTTGCTATGGTTCGATTGTTGCAGTGTTTGCTCCTATAAGTCAGTTGGTGCATTTTGAAGATCGTTGCTCTGCAGCTATGGGAGATTCTTACCCCTATTTTGGTGGGAATTTGGTTGGCTCAGTTTTGAGCGACAATTTTGCTACAGTCTAGCTACTACAGGTGGTTTGTGGCTTGGTAGTTTTCTGGAAAGACCTTAGGGCTTGTTGTGTTGTGGGTTGCTTAGGACTATTGTTGGCCCTAAGTGCTCAATTTCTCCTAGTTTTGGTGCTAGGTTTGGGTTATTAGTTTGTCTTAGTCTTGGAACTACTGTTGGTTCTGAGTGTCCTGCCACGACTGGTTATCTGGTAACTAGGTGTTGTTGGTGTTTTTGCTGAATGCTGCGGTGTTTCCGTTGGTGTTGGTTTTTTATTATGTTGGGAAAGTTTGAGACTTTGCTGTTTGGAAGTGTCCTTTTCTTAGCTCTATAAAAGGTTCTTGGTCCTTTCAAAACCTTTCTTAACTTATCAAAAAAATATTAATTTACACCAAATTATCCAGAATCAAATGTAAGTGTCTGGACCCATTAAATAATTTCTTGAAGAAGGGTTTCCTTTCTAAGGAATATGGCCAATAGTTTTATATGTGTCTACATTATAATTCAGCCATAGTTTAAAAGTTTCAACCTTAGAAATTATTAATTTTGAAAAGTATAAAAATAAAATTATAATTAAATGAAAAACAATAGTTCTTTTATTCATATTTTGTTTTTTTGATACATAATACGCAACCGTAGCTGCATGCTTTATATTGATATCATCAAAAGATTATATCGTTTCAGCTCCCCAAGATGGCAGAGCAAAGAGCCAGAGGCATATCTAAGCCATACATTAACAAAACATACAAAATATATGATCCCTAGTCTAGGGTTGGTGTTACAGAGTATTGACATTGCATCATCCAATCCACACCCACACCTTGGTCGTTTTCCTCATAAAATTGGTCCATTCCCATGAGCTCTGCAAATTCATGGTAGCATTGTATCCCCACCACCTTGTCAAGTCCCAGCCTGTGGCAGAGGAAAGTGGAGCCCAAAGTAGCCCAGTGCCTCTGCCTTTGCAACCCATTGGCGCTTAGGCTGAGAATAATTGGGTGCCACTCGACCTCCACCCCCTGCTAAAACATTCAGATGGTGTCATCTGGCCAAGGAATCCCAACTCCTGGGAGGGCGACTGCCACTGTGTCAATATCATCGACCACAATAGGCGCTTTAAATATCAAACACAGAAGTAACAAGTACCGTTTCTTTGGCAAGTTTAAATCCAAGAGCGAGGAAAGAAAATGGGACAAAATGTCTGAATTCGCCCTAGTTCTGTTGTGTGAAAAGCAATAGCTCCTTCCTAGCACCGTCCTTATTGCTTCCAGGCAGAGAATGTCCTTGTTGAGGCAAATGTTCTTCAAACATTGGTCTGAAATGTAGCCTAACAAGGCGGCTTCCTTCTTGGAGCTCTTCAACTTAATTGGTGTATCCATGTTTTTAGCATGATTCGACTTCCTCAACTTTGGATAAATAGGGAGCCAACCATCAATATCCATTAATGCTTGGTCGACTGCATTAAACTTCTCTGTCCTCTTAGCTAATATCAGTTAATTCCCTTCGATCGACAATTGATCTTCGCACGAGTTTCAATACTGTCTCCTATGGATGCTCTCAAGAATATCTATAGCCGAGTACTTAGCCTATCGTCACTTAGTTTGATGTGTGTACATTTCAAAAAAAGGATGTACCACACCCCTATTTTCCTTTCATGCCAATCTAGCCAAGCCCTCCTAGCTGACTACTCCATCATATCAAACTTAATTGCTCTGAACGGGAAAGCTCATTGGCGGCAAAGGGCCAACAATTTTTGCCTCCTCTAACTTTTTTGGAAAGCCCATAAGCTCGATCTAGCCATCTCTGACCTAGAATATGATAAAATATTTGGCATATGGGCCAAGTCTTGCTTAGCCTCTACTCCCGCATTTGCTAGTGCATTTGCCTCACAATTCCCCTCCTTGTATATGTGATTCACTGTTGTGCTCTTGAAAGATAGCATCAACTTTGAGGCTTTGGAGAGTAGAGCTTGGAGTTTCCAATTTGTGACTTTCCCACTTCTTAAAGTATTTATGACTAATGCCGAATCTCCTTCAATGGATATCTTTTGCAATCCAAGATCTCTACAAAGCTTCAGCCCTAGTATTACAACTCTAAATTCGGCCTCATTGTTTGTTCCTTCAAGGAGTTAACTGGTTGATGAAGAAATTGTGTTCCCCTGCGAGTCTCTGATAATGTAGCCAGCTTCGGATGGACCCAAGTTTCCTTTGGAGGCCCCATCAAAGTTCAATTTGTGCCAACCATGCGGAGAGGGGGTCCAGACCACAGAGGCACGAGCTTGCTGAGATTTTGTGCCACCACACCCTGAGGGAGGGCCATGCCCCACGCAATTTAGAATCCCATTTTAAAAATGTCTTCTCTTTGCCCGCATATTGCTCCAGTTTGGAATTCATTGTTTCTACTAGGGCGACCTCAATCTTACTAATGAGGGATATTGTACACGTTTTCTTGTCTTGGAACAATCTCCTGTTCCTTTCCTTCCATAGCTCCCATACTACAATTGAAGGGCTCATTGTCCATACATCCTCGTATGTTCAGTGTCTTTTTAATGATGGCCAAGAGCGAAACCAACTAAGCAGATCATTGGGCAATGCACATACCCATCCCAGTCTTGCACAAAGCCATTTCCAACATTCTTGAGCATAGGGGCATCCAAGAAGGAGATGCTTAGTGGTTTCTTCAATATGTTCGCACATTACACATCTAGATGGCCCGTGGAACCCTAATCGACTGAATTTTTCTACCATAATGATTTTGTTTTGAATGGTCGCCCAGGAAAATGTGCTTGCCTTAGGAATGCATACATTACTCCAAACAAGATAGAGCGGAAGGCTGTCAACAATCCTCCCTTGTTCCATGTACAACATCTTATAGCCATCCCTTGCATTGTATATGCCATATTTAGCTCCTACCCAAATCAGGGTGTCACAACCCTCATGCAAAGTCAAAGTTCTCTCTTTCAATGGATCTGTAAGGAGCTTAACCTCCCTTTGTGGTAGTCCAAGGCCTATAAGGTCTTTCCATTTCCAACCTAGCCCAATACTGTTCTCCTCTATGACTATGTAGTCCCTTACCCGATCGCCCTAAATGCTTTTTAATGTTCGTTTGGTCTCGCCTACTTTGAACATGCTATCTAAACTTGGGAGTCTTGACCACGAATCTTCCCAAAATAGAGCCCTACTTCCATCTTGAACATCCAAAGACAAATAATCACAAACCACTTTTTTACATTTCTGCACAAAATTCCAAATTCGAGAACTAGCCAGAGGGTTGGAAATTGTCAATATATCCCTGTTGCTTCCATCATTTAGGTACTTCTAATGGAGAATCTTGGCCCATTTGCTTTGAGGTTGGTAGTGCATATGCCAAATGAGCTTTGCCCCCAAGGATTTGTTCTATAGGTCCAAATGTTTAATGCCCAATCCACCATCTTCTTTTGTCTTGCACAGTTTCTCCTAGGCAATTAGGACAATCTTCTTTTTCTCTTCCTTACCTTTCCAAAAAAAGTGTCTGTACAATTTCGTTAGATTTGATGCACTTCTGCTTGGTAGGCTCATGATTGACATGAGATAGATTGGGAGAGCGGATAAGACTGATTTTGTCAATGTGATTCTCCCTTCCCAAGTTAACCACTTTTATTTCCATGCATTCAACTTTGCACTAGTTTTGAGATTGAGGGGATTCCACAGTCTAGTCGACCTCACCCCTTTGGCAAGTGGAACGCCTAAATAGGTGCAGGGAAATTCACCCTTTTTAAAACCTAGGACTCTTAAGATCTCCTGATCCTTTTGTATGGGTGTGTTGAAGAAAAAGACTTCTGATTTGTTTTCGTTCACTGTTTGCCCTGAAGCCTTAGCATACTTGCTAAGAATTGCCCTAAACTGAATTGCCTCCTTTCTCTTGTCTACCCCCATTAGGGTTGTATCATTAGTGAATTGCTGATGGGAGATGGCCTGGATATTGCTCATTACTTTGATTCCTTTGATCTGGCTTGTGTTAATGTTGTGAGCTATCGTTCTTTCTAATGCTTCAACCATCAAGATGTATAAGAAGGGAGAGATAGGTTCTCCTTGGCGCAACCCTCTTGATACTTCAAAGAACCCTTTAGGCGTTCCATTTACCAAAATTGAAAATTTGGGAGTGGAAATGCAATTAAAGATCCAATTTAGCCAACATTTATTGAACCCAAAGGCTTCCTTGATCAAGAATCTCCAATCTACCATGTCATAGGCTTTCCTAATATCCAATTTGATTATCATGCTGGCTTGTTTGTTCTGTTGGACCGAATGAATCACCTCCTGTGTTATGATTATCCCATCCAAGATCACCCTTCCTAGAACAAACCCTGTTTGTTCTTCCACAACCATAGTTGGAAGAATGGTTTTTAATTTGTTTGCCATGGCCTTTGTCATCACTTTGTAGATTGTGTTACACAACGTTATTGGCCTATAGTCATCTAATATACTTGTCACTTCTTTATTCAATATTAAGGCAATAAAGGTGTTGTTTACCTCTTTGAGAAGGGAGCTAGAGTTCCACAAGGCTTCTATTGCCTCTGCCAGCTCATCCCCTATCAAGTTCCAAAATTTCTGAAAGAAACTGGTTGGCAATCCTTCCAGGCCCGGAGCCTTGTCCGGATGTAGCTGGAAGAGGGCAATTTTTATCTCCTCTTTCGTGTACTTTGCATTAAGAAGTTTATTTTGCGCTTCTGAGACCATCTTTGGGATGTTTCTTAACATATCCTCCTAATGTTGCAAATATGATCCTTCTAGATTGTTTAGCAAATTGCTAAAGAAACTGATTGTTTCTTCAGCCACTGCTCGCAACTCCTCCACTATGGTTCCATCTGTCCGCTTTAGGCTTGTTATTCTGTTCACACTCCTATCTTGCCTATTGCTGTTGTGGAAGAATTTTGTATTCTTATCTCCTTCTTTGAGCCACACCTCCCTAGACTTTTGCCTCCAAAAGACTTCTTCTTTGGCCAAGATATCTTCATATTTCCCCAGCAATTCTTTCTCTTTGTAATAACTTTGCTGATTCATTCCATTTTGAATTATGTCTTCCTCCATATTCTAAAGTTCCTCAATATTCTCCTTTGATTCAAAAATATTCTTGAAGCAAATTCCAGTTCCATTCCTTGATTATCTGTTTCAACCATTTTGAAACCATGATTAGGCAATACATCTTCGATCCAGTTACTTGAAACTCCCTCCACCATTCTTCTACCAAAGTCGAAAAGTTTGGATATTTGAACCACATGTTTTCAAATTTAAAGGGGGAGCAAGAAGGGGATCTGTCCTCTTGAATTTCCAATTGGATTGGTAAGTAGTCCGAGCCAGCACAAGGCGAGATGCTAGCTTCAAATAAGAACATAAAGCTATCTAGACCACCCTAGAATATGAATTTGTCTAGTTTTTTCATTATCATAGATAAGCCCAACCTTCTGTTCGTCTACGTGTAGGTTCCATGCTTGAACTCTATGCGAGCATTTGATTCCTTAGGACCCAATCTCTAAAACCCCTTTTGACTGGTTCTCACTATGCATGCCCCCAAGTTTATCTTTTCTCTCCAAGACTACGTTGAAGTCCCCTGCAATAATGAAGTTCTTTC
This sequence comes from Sequoia sempervirens, assembly GCA_007258455.2. Classification (NCBI taxonomy): domain Eukaryota; kingdom Viridiplantae; phylum Streptophyta; class Pinopsida; order Cupressales; family Cupressaceae; genus Sequoia; species Sequoia sempervirens. Next base: position 410,984,310 of record VDFB02086081.1, read on the forward strand.
CTTGCATTGTTCCTAGAAACACATCAATTTCTTGCCATAGAATGCGTTTCCTAATGCAAGAGTTTGGCCCATACACATTAATGAGGCCAAACTTGAGCTTAGACTGGATGTTGCGCACCCAACATCCCTGCCAATAAGGTGTTTCTGCCAATATTTCAAGCTGCACATAATTTGGTTATCAAAAGGCTGCCAGACCACCTGAGGCCCCACAAGCCTGGACTCCGAAAGCATTCCATCCCATTACCCTCTTTTTGAACGATTCCAGCTCCTCCTTGCATAACTTTGTTTCCTATATTAAGATGATATCTGCCTTGGTCAAACCAAATCTTCTTTTGACCAAGTGCTACTTGTTAGGGGCATTCCGTGAGGAGTTTAAGGACTCGAAGGGGCTCCCTCCCCATTTTTGCATGGAGTTTACTATCCCAGCACCATCCAAAGATCTAAGCTCCTGCATTGATTTTCTTCCCTTGGACTTTATCTTTCCACAATTTGGTTTGGATTTTTTTGACAGTTGTTGCTCAATCCCGAGCTTTTTTGGCAACCCATCATCTTCTTTCTCTTCCTCTGACTCTGTTGCTGCTTTCAAAAGTAATTGTTGTTTTGCCAGGGTCATGGAGCCACTGAAAAACTCCTCTAGATCATCCCTGACCACAATAGGGGAGGATAGGGAGTCTTGGAAATTTCTATCCCAATCCTCTTCTCCAATGCCCATGGTTGAAGCCATAAAGCTTTCATTTATATCTCTGCCTGTACCTTTAGTCTTTGCTGGAATTCATCATTCTCTGTTTCTGGCAACTTAGTGTGGTTAAAGCCTCATCTTGATTAAGCTTTGTACTTTCATCATTGCTTTCTCCCCTCTCTACTTGAGTCGAGATAGCCATTATCTTATCGCATATCTCCTCCAACTCCTCCGTGTCTTTCATTAGAGCTCGAAGTTCGTTGAGACCTACTTTTGTCAATTGCCCTGGGGGGCCTCCTTTCTTGCCCTCTGTATTCGGAGATTTGGGAGTTGTATTCATATTTCTCTGATCCTCCTAAGATTCCTCAACTTCTGTGATCTCCTGATGTGCTGTTTGTCTGAAGCTATTTCCGCCCCAACCCTCATTTAACTCCAAATCTGTTGCCTTGCCTGATCCTTCCGAACACCCTACTAACTTTTGCTCAGAATGCATTCACCCCCTTTTGTATCAACAGTAACCTTCTGAAACCATTCTCCTTTTTCTGCGAGGATATCCAAATTGTCTAAAAGTCTAAGCTCGGTAATTAGATTGATCAGAAGCTTAACCATGTCTGATTTCCCTAGAAATAAATCTTTTTCGAAACCAATGAGGATTCTTAGGGCTTCCCCAATTTTTCCCAATGTTTCTTCACTCCAATATTCAGAAGGTAAATTTTCCAGACTAATCCAATGAGGGAGCATTTTTGGTTTGTGTTGTTTGAGGTTAAAATTTGGCTCCAAGTCTAGCTTGTAGAAATAGAAACCCTTAAAAAACATGGGTTCCCCAAATAGTATTTTCTTTTTGATGCTCATTTCTGCACATTCTATTAGAAAAAAAAATTCAGATAGGGCTTTGGCTCTTACCCGACCTTCGAAGCGCTCGACGAACTAGTCGATGATTTCTTGTTTTCGGATGTTGCTTCCTGTCCATTTCATGAACAGTCTGTATTCCTTGAGATAGTCCCATTGAGGCTGCATGTAGCTAGCCACAATCAACACAATTTTGTCTCTTCAGTTTGGAGGGGAACAGGGCATCCCATATTGATGATTTGTCTTAGGGATCCAGGGGTTGCTTGATTGCGAATTATTCCTCCTTCCATTGTTCTTTTGAATTCCGGATTGGGGGTTGTTTCTTCGGGGAATCCAAGCTAGTTTGTTTCTTTTTCCAAAGTGGTGCGGAGGCCTTTCTGGCCTGTGGTTCCCTGACCATCCATTCCCTTGCCCCATTTGTCGCTTAGGTCTCCAGTACTGAACACGACCGCCATGGGATTGAACATTCCCTTCTACGTAGACTCTGATTCCTCGACGCCCAGTGGCCTGCCTGTTCGTAGCGCCACATCTCCATCCGACATTGCTCTACTGCTTTCGCCTCCATTCTCATTCACTCTGCCGATTTCGCACCTTTTTCTGCTATTCTTTTATTCTTATTTTAATATTATAATGTTAAAGGATTTTCTAAAGGTTTGATGCTAAAAAATATAACAACGTAAAAGAATATTAAAAAAATAAGTATAAAATAACTATCTTAAATTCATTTTCTAATTTGATATACTTAAGATTAAAAAATATTCAATATCTTTAAAAAAAAATATCCTTTGAACTTTTTTATATAGAGTTTTTAAAATAATATTTTCTAAGAAAATAAATAACTATTTATAAAAATAAGATATCCAACAAATATGTTAAATTATTACACATAAAAAGAAGTTTCTAAAATTGAGAAAATTCTATCATAAATTTATAACTATATTAAATTTACTATTATAGATAAAGTCACTAAGATAAAAAAAATATTTAATTTTTAAAAAATATCTTTTGATGTTTTTCATATAGATTTATTTAAATAATATTTTTAATAAATTAAAATGATTATTTATAAAAATAAGGTATAAAACAAGTATATTAAATTACTAAAAAAAAAGTTTCTAAAATTTAGAAAATTAAATATAAAAAGTATCCTAAATTTACTATTACATATAAAAGTAAGTTTCTAATATAATAAATTTTTATTATTACAAATAAAAATAAGTTTTTAAATTAATATATTTAAAACTAACATATATATCTTTAAAAAATTAATCTATATAACAAGAAAATAATTTATTAAACATTTTTATTTAAATGCATTTATTATTCTTTAGATTTGGATTAGGATTTAATTAGGGTTAGGATTCAATTAGAATTCTAAGATATATCTTGCAATTACAAGGTTACAATTAGGGTTAGAGTAGGATTAGATTTAAGTTTAATTAAGGTTAAAATTATAATTTTATGAAGATTAAGGTTCGATTAGGCTTAGGGTTCATTTAGGGTTATGGTTAAATTAGTTTGAGGGTTCTAGGATCACTTAAGGTTATGATTAATATAAAGATTTATTTGATTATTATTTAAAATAAATTTAATATATATATATATATATGTAAATAAATATGAATATATATACACACATACATATACATATACATATACATATATATAATATATTTTATTGTTAGCATTAATGTCCACGGCCTATTAAGGAAGCCCACAACTATTTGTGGTAGTTGAATATGCCAATCAATGCATGTTAAGGGAATTTAATAGAATCAATCCATATAAACCTCACACATAGGCTATTAAAAGCCTCCATCAAAGGTTCTATTATTGCCTTTTAAATTTGATCTTAATGCCTTTGATGAGGGCATAATGGAGGGCATAAGTTTAACTACTTGAACGTGCCATTAAGTTGGCAGTTTTTATTAATTTTAGCATAGATGTTAATGAGAAGGAAGGTGTCACATGTTTTGGAATTCATTATCATCATTATTATTGTGAGGATCGAGAAGCAAAGGAAGGAGTTGTAAATCTTTGAAGTAAGGAACTTTTGTTGTAGAGGTAAATACATATGATATATGCAGGCAACACATGAAGATTGTTGTCTAGAGATTGCATAGTGTTGATAGTTGTGGGGTATACTTAGGAGAATAGATAAGAAAGAGTGAAGTTTTTCAATTTGTAAGCAAACAAGGAAATTTGGAAAAGCTCGACAGGAGTACTGCAGATGTGCATTGGAAATTTGGAAGTGCAGAAACAGAGAAATAATATAGGCATGAGCACAAAATTTGTTTTCATTCTTTTATTTTTGGTAATATGCAAATGAAGTTTCAAATTTGAGAAGTTAATATGAGCTTATATATTGAATATTTTTGAAGGAAATTAGAGATAAGTACTTTGATTTTATAGAATTGTGCATGAAATTATTTAAATTCTCTATTTAGGATTGTATAAGACAGTAGAGAAGAGTTTTATTATCTTGTTGTGGTAAGATGAATAAAATATTCTATTTACTCAGGAAAATAAATAAATAGACTGTTATATATATACGAGCATGCAAAGAATATTTTGTAATATATTTATAAATTTGTATGATAAACTTGAAGCTTACATTGATATTTTGATTAAAAGAAATCAGATTAATATTCAGAGCTATTAATCAGATTTAAACACTATAATTATGTACTTATTCTTGCAAAAGAATTTGGCAATATGTTGTACATTTATCAGCATTATAAAATGTGTTCTTGTATGAAGAATGAAGAGGAAAACATAGAAAAAACAGAATTATCTATGAAGAAATTATTTTGATATTAGTAAATAAAACTTTTTATTTTACTTGTGTTACAAGTTGATAAGAACTCATGAGATTGATAAGGTGTTTCGTCAGTATTCATTACCTGAAATTTCTACAACTTGTAAAAGAGTTTCATAAGCTTTATTGTGAAAAATAAGAGAGTGCTATACTCTTGAATAATTGTGAAAAAAATATGAAGAAGTGGCAGTAGCCAAGGTTTGAGAAATTGTGAGTATGCAATGCGGATGTTCATTGTCAAGAATATGTTTCCATGACCTTATTAGTTTATTGACCATCGAAAGTTATACTTTTTTTGGCCTTAAATCCATGTGAAAAGTTAGATATAAGTCAGTAAGTCAACTATGCATTTAACCTTAGTGAACTCACAACTACATTTCTTATGGAAGTGTTTATTTGATTTAAAAACTTTGGCCAAAGTAATGCAAAAGTTTCCTTGCATTAGTCGATTCACAGTGTTTCGGATTGCATAATCCAGTCAAATTGGTCATACTTAGTTAGAAGTTATCTAAAGTTGTATGGTCGATTGGTTATGTAGGACACAAAACTAGGACTCATATGACATCTAATTGTTGGTTTCTATTGTCTATACTCTTCGTGAAGGGTAGGGCCACTTCTAGATGGAAGGTGTGCGGGGGACCGTCGGTCTGTGGTTGGAGGTAAAGCACTTGGGTGATGCTTTCCCTGTTGTAGACGACTTCGCTAAGACTTGTTAGACAAATGTAGATTTCTAGATATGGAAGACTTAATAAAGCTTATTATGTATTGTAAACATGTTTGCTTAAAATGCAATTCATCTATGTACTGTAAAAGAAAAGTGTTAGTGTGTTAAGTTTTTCATTTAGGGTAAATTATTCTGATTAGTTTTTCCCATACTAAGTGGTTGTTTACCCGTTCCATTTTCCATGCATTTAAAAGGTTGTACAATATGTATTTTACATATCTCAATTCATTCACTCCTTTCCAATGAAATAGCATAGTGCTTCTCTCTATTTCGTGAAGGTTTTCTGTTGCAGATGGTGCTCCTGGGAGGTGGATGACACCAACACGGTATTAGAGCCAACCATTCTTCTCTCCTTCCCTTGAGATTTTTCATCTGAGTGTTTGAGATCGTTTTGTTTTTTTTCAACATTTTCAAATTTTCAAATTTCAAAGTTGCCTATTTGTCGATTTTGCCAGTTGATTCCAGTTTGTGTATGAAGTTGTGGATCGCTGGTTGGAGGCATCATTAGCGTTGATTTGCATTGAAGGATCATTTTTTGTATTGAAGGTGTGAATTTCAGTTGCTATTTTGAAGGCATTTGATTTTTTCTCCACTGGCAAAGGGTGCGTTTTTATTTCATTGTTGATTGAGGTGTTTTTCTTATCATCTTTGTGGATGGCACAATTTTGCTTGATCACTGTGTGATTTGTTCCCTGTTGTCGTTTCTAGAAGCATTTGAAGGAAGGTGCCATTTATTCAATCTGATTGGCATTTGAAATGTATTCAAGCCAATAGAAGGGCAACAAATTTCATTAACAGGCTGTGAAACCTTTGTGTTGTTTGGAGGCCATGATTTCTTCATTTTGCAAGCCAATTTCTTGTTGAGAGGCCATTTTTTTTATGTTGAATTGGAAGGCATGATTTTTTTGTTGGGAAATTCAAAGGTTTGTAGTATTCAAAGTCCAAATTCAAAACTAAAAGGGTGTGTTTTTGAGGTGATTCTCTGCTTTGGAGGCGGAAAATTTTTGCTCTTTGGAGAAACCGTGGTTTCATATTTTCCTGCCGCGTGAGGAAAAGGAAGGTCACGTTTTTTTTTTTGATTGGGAGGCCGTGATTGTCCATTTTGAGGTGCTGGAAACTTGGTGGGAACCAATTTCAAATAGCTGCCAGGCCTTATGATTGGCTGCAATCTTTGGAGGACTAGCAAACAATTTTTTTTTTGAGGACTTCCATTTGGCACTTAAAATCTATAGTTTTGGAGGCTCGTTTCTTTAGGGAGGATATACACCTTTTGAAACTTTATATTTTATAAAGTTCTCCCCCAAATATTTCAATTTTAGGGCTTTTGTGCAACCGAGAGGAAGTGGGCCCAAGTTGGTTTTGAAGTTGTTGCTAAAGAAATTATCCCACATTGGTAGTGTGGATGATCTTTTTGCTATTTAAATAGCATTGCAGTGCAATTGGTTGTTGTGAGCAAGTCTCAAAAGAGGCTATCTTGTTTGTGCTTGGTGGAGTTTGCTTGGTGTCAACATGGAGATCAAACAATGGGATGCATCAAATTTTACTTCAAATCAGGTTTAATTCTTTTTTGGAAGTCTTTGAAAGCACTATCTTTGAAATTTTGAAGGATTGTTAAGTTATAATGGTTTCTTTGGAGAAAGGGAACTTTAGGCAATGGAGTGATGTTGTTCTCACCCATCTTAGTGAGGAGAATCTATTGCCATATTTGTATAATGAAGTTCCTATTCCAGACACATGTAGTAGGAATATGCTTTGGAAAGGATTTAGGGCTAGAGTCTATGGAGTTATTTTTGAGCATATCAATGACGATGACCTTTTGGATTCATTTTGTCATTTTGAGAGCCCTTATGCTCTTTGGACTCACCTTCGAGAATCATTTGGAGATCCTGATACTCCACCATCTCTCGATGACCCTCCTTCCAATACCAGTGTCTCTTTGTTCTTCAGAGAAGAGACCATGCTTGCGATCCTTTGGAGGTTTTTGAGACTTCAAATGAGGTTGTGGTTGCTTCAGAGGTTCTTGATTCTTTTTCAGAGATAGTTTATCCACCTTCATTAAGTACTTCCATGATTCCTGAACAATAGGATTATCATTGTCTTCCTGATTGGGATACCTATTTGTCAGACATTGGTTCCTTGTTTGTGGAGTCTCACATTTCAGATTTGGAGGACACATTTGAGAGGTTATCTCTCCTCTTTGATGACAGTTATTGCACAACTGTTGTCAAACCATCTCTGTCTTTGGATATTGTTCATCAATTTCTAATGGTACCTTGTTTGTCACCTTCTATTGTGATTGGGCATGTTCCTCATTGGTTCGTGGCATCATCTTTCAAGGTCTTGGCGACACATGAGCATATTTCAGAGACATCATCATACATTTTCATGCTTCTTTCTTTCAATTCCTTATCCAAAATGGGAAGCATACTTGCATTTGTACTTGGTTTTGTTCCTTCCAAAAGAGAGATAAGTTGTTTGTCGATATTGGATCATGTTTTGTCTTCAGGTACTTGCCATTTTTGCAGGTGATTACACATTGTGGGGGGCTATATAGTCTCTCTCTTTCCCTCTTATGGGGGGCTATTGATTGTATATACATGATGTATGTAGTCCTTGGGGGGTGTTATTGAGTCCTCCATCCATGCATCGTTTTTGTTTTCTTTTCTCTCTTTTGGAGAGGGGTTTTTTCGCATAGGGTTTTTCTCCTTTTATTTGGTTGTGAGAGATTTCTTTTTTGCATTGTAAATGGGTACCTATCATGGTTGTGGAGCCGGGACCCATACTGCATCTTCATTCTCCATAAGTTTGCACTTAAGGTGGGGTGTTAGTGTGTTAAGTTTTTCACTTAGGGTAAATTACTCTGATTAGGTTTTCCCGTACTAGGTGGTTGTTTACCCGTTCCATTTTCCATGCCTTTAAAAGGCTGTACAATATGCATTTTACGTATCTCAATTCATTCACTCATTTTCGGTGAAATAACATAGTGCTTCTCTCTATTTCGTGAAGGTTTTCTGTTGCAGATGGTGCTCCTAGGAGGTGGATGACACCAACAAAAAGATTATCTCCTTTTCCAAAATTATAATTATTGCATTACAGATTCAAAAGTTGTAGTATTCATTTATATATGGATCATGTTAAATGAATGTTATATGAAAGAAAAAAATTACTATTGTATTTTTGGCATGTGATTATTTACTTATATGGTAATTCATAAAATAATTCTTGTTTAGAAAGTAGAGTGTTACAATTTTGAAGGTTAGGGTTCAATTAGGGTTAGAGTTCAATTCTAGGTTTATGTTACAATTATTATTAGGCTTAGAATTCATTTAGGGTTGGGGTTAGGTTAGTTTGAGGGTTCTAAGATCAATTAAGGTTAGGGTTCATATAAGGTTACAATCACTATTAGAGTTCAATTAGGGTTAGGGTTAGGTTTGACATTACAATTTTATTAGGGTTAGGGTTGGGGTTAGCCTTCAATTACACTTACATTTTGGATAGGTTAGGGTTTATTTAGGGTTAGGAATATGGTTCACTTAGGATTGCAATTAGGTTTTAATTAGGGTTCAATTACTGTTAAGATTTGATCAAGGTTTGATTTAGGTTTTAATTAGGGTTCAATTATTGTTAAGATTTGATCAAGGTTTGATTTTATAATTTAAATGATTAAAAATAGGGTTTTGTATAGAGTTTATTTTTCACATTTTATAAATTATATAATGGGAATTTCATTAACTTCTTATATGTTGCATTTGTGGATGCTACTAAAATATATATCTTTAAAATAATATATAATAATCATAACCTTAACCCTAACCCTAAGTAAACACTAACCCTAATTGAACTCAATCTCTTACCTTAATTAAAACATAACCCTATTTCAACAATAACCCAAACCTTAACCCTTTTTGAATCCTAACCTTAACCATAACCCTAACCTTCATTTAACCTTTACCCTAATTAAACCCTAACCCTAACCATAAGTGAATAGTAATTTTGATTAAACTTAAACATTCACCCTAATTAAACACCAACCCATATTAAACCCTAACCTTTATTGAGCCCCAATCCTATTCCCAACTCTAATTCCAACAGTAACTAAAAAACTAATAGTAACTCTTAACCTAACCCTAAACCTTAAACCCTAATCGTAACCATAATTGTAACCCTAACATAACCCTATTTCTCATAGCCCTAACCCTAAACCAAACCCACAACCTAACCCTATCCTTACTCTAAACGAAAATCATAATATCATAACCCTAACCTAACCCTAACCCTAAATTGCACCTTAAACCTAAGCCTAACTCAAACCTTAATCCCAAACCTAACCCAATTTCAAAAACAAACCCTAATCTTAACCCTAAAACCTAAGCCTACATATAACCTTAACCCTAAATCCTAAACCATAATACCAACAATTCAACCTAACCCTAACCCTAACCCTAACACTAAATCCTAAACCATAATCCTAAAGCTAACCCTAACCCTAACCCAAATCATAATTGTAACACTAACCGTAACTGTAAACGTAACTTTAAATGCTACAAAATTAACCATAATTGTGAATCTAACCTTGCACTAACCCTAGCCATAAACCATAATCCTAATCCTAACCCTAACCAAATCTCTAACCATAACTCTAAATTATAACCCTAATCCCAACTCATAGCCTAACCCTAACTCTAAACCTAGCCATAAACCTAACCCTAATCATAATTGTAACACTATCCCTAACACTAACACTAATAGTAAACCCTAAACCCTAACCCTAACCCTAAACCTAATTGTAACCCCAACCATAAAACTAAACCTAACCCTAATCCCTGAGCCATAAACCATAATCATAACCCTTACCTAACTCTAACTCTAACCATAAACCATAATCATAACACTAACCTAACCCTAATTTTAATAACCCTAACCCTAACATCAACACTATTATTATTCAATTCAAATATCTATATTTCATTAATTACATAAATTAACTCTCATAACCCTATCCCTAACCCAAACCTTAACCCTAACCCCAACCATAACCCAAATCCAAATACAACCCCTAACCCTAACAACTGAGCTTACATCTAACCCTAACCCTAAACCATAAACCATAATATTATAAATTAGAGTTTAATTAGGGTTGAGTTACGATTTTGATTCGAATAATGATAAGATTTTATGAAAAAACTTGGGTTTACAATTAGGTTACGGTTAGCGTTGGGATTAGTGTTACAATTAGGATTGAATTAAGGTCAGGGTTATAATTGGGGTTAATATACAATTCAACTAAGGTTAGGCTTATGATACATTGAAGGTTATGGCTGAAATAGGGTTCAATTATGATTCAATTAATGTAAGGATTAAGGTTAGGATTAAGGTTCCAAGATAAATCTTAATAATATATTAACTTATAAGCTTAAATATATTAACCTTAATAATAACAATAATTAAATAATAATATAATAAAATATTAATAATAAAAATAATAACATATTAATAATAATATAATAGTAATATTAATTATAATATATTATAATATAATATTAATATTTAATATGATCAATTAAAATAAATATTAAATCTAATATAAATTAGCATATATATCTTAAATATTAATCTATATAATATACATCGATATATCATTTTCGATGAGTATTCATTTTCTTTTTTTTGAATTAAAATATTAACATATAAAAAAATACACCCCGAAAATATATATCTCGACATATATTATATCAATTAATATTTAAGATATATATGCTAGTGATATTTAAGTGAGTATGATAAGTAGTTTTTTTTTAAAATTTTCTATTTATAAATAAATATACTTCATTTTATATAGAAATAGAATCATGAAATAAATTATTTTAATTATTTTTATATTTGTTGAATTTAGACTTAAAAAAATATATAAAATAAATGGAGAGATATAAGTGCAATAGACACTTCAAAAATGATATATATAGATTTTTTAAAGATATAAATGCTACTTACAGATAAGCACTTACCACAACATAACACTTTTAATTCTAATGTAAAGAATGCATAAATAATTATTTAAAGAATGAAAATGAAGATTATGACACAGGGATTCACCCCCAAGAAACAAGAGAAAAGTACCCACACCAAAGACTTTTCTAATGTATAAACAAGGGCAAACACCTATCAAGAAAATTTAGAAACCCCCTTCCATCTTTGTCTAAAATCTCTCACCCAACTCTAGAAACCTTTTCGTACCTTAATCTCATCATCTTCTTGACTTTGTAATTCCTTCCTACCTCACTTTCATTATTGAAATGTTAGTGAAAAAAGTGCATTTCCACATAAAATGTTCAAAAAGGAAACACATCTTGGAATATGCTTAAAAGCTTCAACTTTGATGCATTGTTAGGAAAATGAAGGTGTCTCAACCTTTGTGTTTTTGTAGCATTGATTATTTAAATATTTAATGTTGCTAATTATCTCATGTTGTCTTGTGAGTTACAACTTGCAAATTTTATTTTTGAGGAGTCAAGTTGGAAAGTTGCATTTACAGGTGGAGTTGTGCATGAAGACATTTTCTATTTCTATGTTGAGTTTGCATGGAATGTGTGTTTTTGAGGTACAGTTATTATTTGGCAAGTGCGGGTTTTGCATGTGAAACAACCCAACCCTTCGGTAAAATTAAAATTTTCATAATTCACATCCTACAAGTAAGTAAACGTGTTAATCATGTCATTGCAATAGAATTTTTCTTTTTCTTTATGAACAAGTTGCCATATTAATATACAACGAATATTCCATTTCAATATAATAACTTCACAAGTACATGAAACAAGAATACATACCTTAACTAACATAGCTCCAATGAGCTTTAGAACAAATAGTAGTAAGAAGGTCCAGGAGTTCGTCCTTTCAAATCTTGGTACATCGGCCGCTTGCTGAGGAGGAGAAACATCACTCGGGCGCTTTTCCGCCAACCACGGACTTATAATGCGGTCCCTCGCACACCTATCGTTAGATAGATGGCCCTCCCTTCGAATAAGAGATTGGTAGGGTATTCTTTAACGATTACCAACTGAGCATAGTGTTGTGTTCCTACATAACTAGGTCCTATGCATACAACATCTCTTGAACTAGTATGTACTTCGGGATCACAATGAACTGATAGTGTAGTCTCAACTATTTCACACCTAAGTGAATGTTGTACATTTCACTACTCTGGCCAAAGTATTATCATTCAGTACTTCGAACGAAGGTCATTTATCATATGCACTACTCAGGGCCGATTTGCATTAAGGCTTTCTTACACTATGCATAGGTTGGTCTATCGGGGTAGTCCGTACCCTAGACTTCCTACAACAATCTATCTACTAGAACGAAGATCATTTTAATAAGATCCTACAACCAACTCCCTTATACAGGATACTCTCATCCTAGGAGGTTCATTAACTTGACTAAGTTAACTAGCTTTTAGTTGTAACCTGTAGCTTATTAAATGCTCTCGATTCATCCCTAGTATTAATTAGCTATGTTCAAGCATATACTCCATATATGGAGTCAATACAATTAATGCAATTTCCTTTTTGATGCCTAGTGTAATCCGTACACTAATGAATGCAAAACCAATAGAAGAGAACATGCAAAAATCATCCTATTTCACAATTTATCTTATGCTGACAAACATTTATCCTTACATATTTATTCCTAAGTAAATCAGCTTTCAGTCTCGGCTCTTTTCAGTCAAAGGACAAGATACAGACTTACTTCTGAATACAAGAATAACATAAAGCATAAAAAGGAAAAGATTAACATTCCTGGTAAGAGCTTTCCCTTAGAAGTTTGGAAAATGAGAATACTTCTCCTCTAGCCTACCACCAAAGGATTTCCAACTGGCTCTATAGCAAATTCTTACTCAGCTATTGACAGTTTCAAGCTGTAATTCTTAGACACTAAGACTGCTTCTTTCAACACTACAAAATACTCCCTTACTGACTAAAGACTTCTTAAACAAATGATGAAAACTCAAGCGGTGCTCTCAAATTGATAATTCCCTTCTCAACAGAAACAACGCTTCACTCTTGGATGAACAGAACAACTTCTAATTTCTATTTTTCGTGTGTTTAAGATTGAGCATTCGCAGGCTTTATATAGTGTTGGAAAACTTAACCAATTCCCCTTTTTATGGCGTCTGTGCTGCCAACGGAGCTTGGAATGCTTCAAAGGAGAAACGTGTTGCTCTGTGGAGAGGGTTTCGACCTCCATTAACTGACAGCAATGAGATATTATCATTTCGCACATGTAAAGTTTGTAAAATCGTGACACCTCCAGGTTTTAGCACAATTCAACAGCAATGGATAAGTGTGGGTTTGGTGTAAGACTATTTCCTAGGTTGTTTGAAGTCCACATCTCCATTTCTTTTGCCAAGCACGAATTTACTCGGCCATTTTCAGCCACCTAGCCCTAGTCGCGCGTTTTTACTCTTTCCGCCATTTTTAACAGCTTGAATTCATTTTCGAATTTATTTTTACTCTTAACAATTTCGATATAGTCCAACAGGAAATATATGACGCATTTGACAATGATTTTAAGTTCAATAAATAGTTCAATTTCAAAGAAGTATTCCATTCTAGAGAAAAACGTCATTTTTAAGAGAAAATGTTATATTCTCTAATTCGTGATTTAGTCTCATTTCTCTATTGAATATATAATAAAATGTTAAATTAAATTTCATTTGATTTTCAAATCTTTTAATTAAATACATCTATATATATATTATTATATTAAAGTATTTATATAACATAGTTTTAATTTACATTATATATTTATGTATAATTATTTAAATTAATAATTTAAATAATATCGTATACATATCTATATTTTGTAAAGACTATATTATATACGTACTTTAATATAATATTAAATATATGAATATATTTACCTTTACACCTATACATGTATATACATTTACATTTTAGATTATACGTACGTATAATGCGAGCCAGTTAGCATACTTTCACTATACGTACTCGTGTATATGTATATATATGTGTATATGTAATTTCCGAGGTAATATCGTTATAATATACTCATACAACTGGTTAGTTGTGGGTATGTATATGTGTATATTTACTTGTTTATTTCCCTTATGTATAAGTATTCATAAATACACTTATATCGATGCACACGTATGGCATGTCCATCAACTCTGATACGTTGTGTCGACATGAATGTACTTATGGACACTTGTACATACCGTATTTATATGTATATATACTTATACACATGCCCACCTCTAACTAGAAACATTACTCCACACAAGATTATACTGGCAAGCATCATTTATTTACACATTCAGAAGTAGATACGACTCCTAATGATACTAAACAAGCCTACGAATGACTTACTCTTAACTTCAACAAAGACTTCGCTTACTCAGTCTATAGTATGTGTGTGTATGTCCAATTGGTAATCGTTACTATTTACCCGACCAAGTTCCTCCCCGAGTGATATCTCTCCTCTGCTTGGAGGATTGGTCCTCTTACCTGCACACGACGACACGACAACGAGAGTCATATGCTCAAAACATAGCAGAATACATGAAACATTTCAAAAGTTAGATTATTCACAAATCAATAACCTTTTATTCTCCTTTATGCAGTATTTCACCAAGAATAACATCAAATGAAACAACATTCATATTGAAAACAAGGTACAAGCATCATTAATTCACCTCCAGAATTCACATTTACTCTACCTAGTAATGGCAAATTGTAACGTCTCAATTTGGGATGTAACATACTTCCCCCCTTATGAATCATCGTCCTCGATGAGGTATAGCTCTTCAACATACAACTTAAGTCAAGTAAAGTGTTACTTACAATTCACGAAATATGTAAGATTTATAAAACATTCAACCTATGTAGCAATCTTGTCCTTCTTGGAACTTGCTTCGAGTGTTCACACTATCGCATAGGGAAATCTTGTATGCCTCACACATACTTACTCTCCCAAAGAGTTTTAACACATATACACATCCGAGTTATAATAGTAACTATACATCACACCAAACACACAGTGATTGGAAATCATTGGTCCATGAATTTATCCTTAGTATAATCCAAATAGAAAAGGAAAGTTGATGCATTGTACACTACATCGTGGGTCCAATCCTTTGCTTTTGGTATTTACACTTTTAGACAACTCATAAACCGAGTCCTTCCGCCATTTACACATTCATTATCCTTACCGCATAGTACTTGTATTTGATTATTTGTCCATCGGAAGCACAATTTTACTTCTGGACATCTGTCAAATGCTGATACTACTTCATTCTTAAGCTTTGTACCACAAAGTTTCGTTGATAACTTCGATCTATTACTCCATTTTGACATTTTATCAAGTCTATGATTCGCTCAATTCTATGCCTTTTTCAGTTAATTGAGTTTTTAACCTTTTATTTCATATAATGGTCCAAACTTCAATATTAGAAGTTTATAAATCATTCAAGACTTATTCTACCATCTTTGCTTATTTTGACTATACATGATAATATACTGCACATTCGATCCGTTGAATGTTTCGTAGTTTGATCAGGGTTTACACAACCTTATCATTATTGCTTAAACTGAGATAACCTCTCAGGATTACTAAGCCTCTACTTTCCACAATATATTATTTAGGACCAAATATCCTATAAGTCAAGTTTTTCCAAAAACGTTGGTTTCATTGATGAGTTTGTCTACTTGAACATTATGTCAGTTATACTAACATAGACAGATTGATCTGTCTCTTGTTCTACCATTTTTCCTCTGGAATCTCAAAAGAGTATACATGTCTTACCGATGATGACATCCGGTCTTCATTTCTTGGTATACTAGTCATTACCTTGCCACATTTCGTGTAGCCTCGTACTCTATTTTTCCAAGTTTATAGCGGTTTCTCATCCGACAATTCCTGTTGTCATTCCGATGTCCTAACTCTGGCATTAGTTCCCTCATTTTATTCCAAATTCTTCAAAATTTGGGTACATAGGTTCTTTTACATCCAATACTAGTCTACTCTTTGACTAGTTGAAAACCTATTTTACGATCTCATGCCATTTTTAATTCCCATATAATAATGGTTATAAGTTTTGCGGAGATAAATCCCATTTATCTTAGGACATCCATATCTTGGATCTCTTCTGTCCTTGGATTATTTTCAAAGTTGTTATCCATCTTTTAACTCAATCAAATTTTCCCGATAATTTTGGTACTAATTTTGAGTGTTAATCCATGTTCCGTCATATTGATCCCTAGATAATAGTAAATTTAATTACCTACCTAGTTACCAAGCATGATCATTCCTCGTTGGTTCCATTGATTCTCTTAATCATATAGGAGAGTTCCAACTTCAGTACATCCTTTTGAGTTCAAGTAACATCCCCGGTGCTTTACTCAATAAAATTTCCCATTATTTCACATAAAATGTTATATTGCTCCGACATAACAATGGATGTTTCCCTTTTGAGAGTGTATTCTCTTTAATATAAGTGCCACTCAACAACGTTCTAGTCAATACGATGATTTCTTTCCTAGAGTGTAAAGTAGCTTCTTCAACTCACTAGGCATTCTACCTATGTTTCCACTCATAGAATCTCATAAGTTCAAGTGATATACACATTTCCATTGGTGAATCACAATCCCAATATTCCCTTTCAACTCTTGGGATTCTCAATCGATGAACAGTCTGAAGTTATAGGTTTCTCTACCTCTATATATCTCTATCAAGACTAAAAGTACAACTCAACCAAGTAGATTTATTCCATCTACAAGGCTTTAAAGAGTAGTCAATTATTTAACCCAACTAAATGGGTTAGATCTTATCCTAAGATCTTCCTTTTCTCATTCGAATGAACTTCATGTCTCGGCTAGGTTATTATAAACCTAGGGTTTCATTAAAGAGCGAGATGGTGATCAAGTGATCAACCAAGTATAGATATTTGATGCCTTGCATAGCGTCATATCCTACCTTATTTTCCATTCCATCTCTATGGCTTATGGTTAAACCTTTTCATCCTCGAGTTTCTTAGCACAATAGGCTTACAGTTTCAAGTCATTTTCATGACATGAATATATTTCGTTTTACTACTTATGTATAGAAATAACATCGTTATCTACTTTTCCTCATATAAGGTGTATAGAAATGTAGACACTTTCTTTTAGTCATGAGTTTTTTTAAAACTTTCCTTGCCAATCTCATAGGCAATGACCTTTCTTATCTTGATCAAATTATCTGCCTATCCTTTTTCCTAGGCACCAAATGATAATTTCATTTGATTTTTTTTCAATCAAATAAATATAAGGTATGAGATGATAATAGATCATAATCCTTGACCTTTCTGATTATCTTTCTCCAAAAATCTCAATACCTTTTTCCTTGTGGATATCAAAAGATAATATCGTCTGGTCTTTCGATCAAATAATCCTAAGTATGGGTTTATTTAACTCCGAAGATCCCAATACCTCTTTTTTTTGGATTATAAACTGTATGACTTATTTGTCATCATGATTTGCAAAGAAGACGTTAGTTCTTCCAAACTGAGAACATACCCACGTTCTTTTGTTGAATGGGGTACTAAACTCGAGTCAACCCACTCTTTTCCTTCCCCCCTTAGAGTTTCCACAACTTTTGATCTACTCAAGTTGAATTCCCAGCAAATTCTTACTTCTTTTGTAAGGATTTGTTGTTTCCTTGTTGATGAATTTCCATTGCCTCTACCTTGTCTCAAGGCATACCTAAAATATACTTTCCCCAAAGTTAGATTTGTCATTGATTTCTATCCCATAGATTTCAATAACTTGGATCATCCAACGAAAGATCTAATAAACAACAACTTATAAGTTACGAGACACTTCATTAATCCAATTCTCTTTTCAACATCCCTTTGGCGGAGGGTACTCTATATCCACAAAACTTGTATTCCCTTTCCATTTGGAACATTCTAATCAAAAGTTTGACTTTCACAAACATGAAGGTGAGTTCAGCTTATACTCTAACCAATCTTTGCTAAACCTCTGGTAAAACCGTCCTGACTTACCACTTCAGGCTTCTTTATTCTTCAATCACTTTTCAAGTGACTTAATTCCAATGCTTGGAATCTTCCTTTCTTTTAATCTCTAGAGATACCAAAGTTGTTTGGTCTCTTTTTCACTTCTTAATCAAAACTCCAATAATCTAATTGATTTTGGTCAGTGGAACCTTGTCCACTTTGTTGATTACTTTAATTCAGACCATTCTGGTCTTTTCTCTTATCCCTAAGGTACTAACTCTTTTTCCTTGCAAGCTCCTATCTTTACATAAGAATTAGCTTAATGTCAAGAGTTCTCCAACTCCCGTGGATACTTTCTTAGTTGACTTCCTTATTCAATCTAATTTATGTTGACATTGCATATACATAGATTAGTGTTTTCACTAAATCCAAAAGTTCCTGACTCTCTGCAACTATAGTTTGCTACTATAACAAGGGTTATCTTATTCCTTTTGGTTGCCTTAGAGTCATAAAACTATTTCGTTGGATAAAGGTATACACCGGTTATTCTTCCTAACCTTTCTTCATAACTTGATTGAATAAACTTCCGCAATCCTAGGTACTAATATAAATTGTTGGTTTAGGAGTTCCTACTTCAGGGATAACTCTTAACTCACCCCAACTTAACGAGCTACTAGGAGTTTCATCTTCCTTTCACTTCTTCCTCTCAGTTCTTTTCCTCTTGCCATTGTGGCACAAGAACTTTTCAATCTTTATCTTCTGATAAATTTTACACGTTGTTGCGTAATGAGCTCATAGGTCCCTAGTGTAAAACCTAGCTTTGATACCACATGAAACAACCCGACCCTTCGGTAAAATTAAAATTTTCATAATTTACATCCTACAAGTAAACGTGTTAATCATGTCATTGCAATAGAATTTTTCTTTTTCTTTATGAACAAGTTGCCATATTAATATACAACAAAGATTCCATTTCAATATAATAACTTCACAAGTACATGAAACAAGAATGCGTACCTTAACTAACATAGCTCCAATGAGCTTTAGAACAAATAGTAGTAAGAAGGTCCAGGAGTCCGTCCTTTCAAATCTTGGTACATCAACCGCTTGCTGAGGAGGAGAAACATCACTTGGGCGCTTTTCCGCCAACCACATACTTATAATGCGGTCCCTCGCACACCTATCGTTAGATAGATGGCCCTCCCTTCGAAGAAGAGATTGGTAGGGTATCCTTTAACGATTACCAACTGAGCATAGTGTTGTGTTCCTACATAACTAGGTCCTGTGCATACGGCACTTGAACATGTACTTCGGGATCACAATGAACTGACAGTGTAGTCTCAACTATTTCACACCTAAGTGAATGTTGTACATTTCACTACTTTGGCCAAAGTATTATCATTCAGTACTTCGAATGAAGGTCATTTATCATATGCACTACTCAGGGCCGATTTGCATTAAGGCTTTCTTACACTACGCGTAGGTTGGTCTATCGGGGTAGTCTGTACCCTAGACTTCCTACAACAATCTATCTACTAGAACAGAGATCATTTTAATAAGATCCTACAACCAACTCCCTTATACAGGATACTCTCATCCTAGGAGGTTCATTAACTTGACTAAGTTAACTAGCTTTTAGTTGTAACCTGTAGCTTATTAAATGCTCTCGATTCATCCCTAGTATTAATTAGCTATGTTCAAGCATATACTCCATATATGGAGTCAATACAATTAATGCAGTTTCCTTTTCGATGCCTAGTGTAATCCGTACACTAATGAATGCAAAACCAATAGAAGAGAACATGCAAAAATCATCCTATTTCACAATTTATCTTATGCTGACAAACATTTATCCTTACATATTTATTCCTAAGTAAATCAGCTTTCAGTTTCAGCTCTTTTCAATCAAAGGACAAGATACAGACTTACTTCTGAATACAAGAATAACATAAAGCATAAAAAGGAAAAGATTAACATGCCTGGTAAGAGCTTTCCCTTAGAAGTTTGGAAAATGAGAATACTTCTCTAGCCTACCACCAAAGGATTTCCAACTGGCTCTGTAGCAAATTCTTACTCAGCTGTTGACAGTTTCAAGCTATAATTCTCAGACACTAAGACCGCTTCTTTCAACACTACAGAATACTCCCTTGCTGACTAAAGACTTCTTAAACAAATGATGAAAACTCAAGTGGTGCTCTCAAATTGATAATTCCCTTCTCAACAGAAACAACGCTTCACTCTTGGATGAACAGAAAAACTTCTAATTTTTATTTTTCGTGTGTTTAAGATTGAGCATTCGCAGGCTTTATATAGTGTTGGAAAACTTAACCAATTCCCCTTTTTATGGCGTCTGTGCTACCAACGGAGCTTGGAATGCTTCAAAGGAGAAACGTGTTGCTCTGTGGAGAGGGTTTCGACCTCCATTAACTGACAGTAGTGAGATATTATCATTTCACACATGTAAAGTTTGTAAAATCATGACACCTCCAGGTTTTAGCGCGATTCAACAACAATGGATAAGCGTGGGTTTGGTGTAAGACTATTTCCCAGGTTGTTTGAAGTCCACATCTCCATTTCTTTTGCCAAGCACGAATTTACTCGGCCGTTTTTAGCCATCTGGCCCTAGTCGCGCGTTTTTACTCTTTCCGCCATTTTTAACGGCTTGAACTCATTTTGGAATTTATATTTACTCTTAACAATTTTGATATAGTCCAACAGGAAATATATGACGCATTTGACAATGATTTTAAGTTCAATAAATAATTCAATTTCAAAGAAGTATTCCATTCTAGAGAAAAACGTCATTTTTAAGAGAAAACGTTATATTCTCTAATTCGTGATTTAGTCTCATTTCTCTATTGAATATATAATAAAATGTTAAATTAAATTTCATTTGATTTTCAAATCTTTTAATTAAATACATCTATATATATATTATTATATTAAAGTATTTATATAACATAGTTTTAATTTACATTATATATTTATGTATAATTATTTAAATTAATAATTTAAATAATATTGTATACATATCTATATTTTGTAAAGACTATATTATATACGTACTTTAATATAATATTAAATATATGAATATATTTACCTTTACACCTATACATGTATATACATTTACATTTTAGATTATACGTACGTATATTGCGAGCCAGTTAGCATACTTTCACTATACGTACTCATGTATATGTATATATATGTGTATATGTAATTTCCGAGGTAATATCGTTATAATATACTCATACAACTGGTTAGTTGTGGGTATGTGTATGTGTATATTTACTTGTTTATTTCCCTTATGTATAAGTATTCATAAATACACTTATATCGATGCACACGTATGGCATATCCATCAGCTCTAATACGTTGTGTCGACATGAATGTACTTATGGACACTTGTACATACCGTATTTATATGTATATATACTTATACACGTGCCCACCTCTAACTAGAAACATTACTCCACACAAGATTATACTGGCAAGCATCACTTATTTACACATTCAGAAGTAGATACAACTCCTAATGATACTAAACAAGCCTACGGATGACTTACTCTTAACTTCAACAAAGACTTAGCTTACTCAATCTATAGTATGTGTGTGTATGTCCAATTGGTAATCGTTACTGTTTACCCGACCAAGTTCCTCCCCGAGTGATATCTCTCCTCTGCCTGGAGGATTGGTCCTCTTACCTGCACACGATGACACAACAACGGGAGTCATATGCTCAAAACATAGTAGAATACATGAAACATTTCAAAAGTTAGATTATTTACAAATCAATAACCTTTTATTCTCCTTTATGCAGTATTTCACCAAGAATAACATCAAATGAAACAACATTCATATTGAAAACAAGGTACAAGCATCATTAATTCACCTCCAGAATTCACATTTACTCTACCTAGTAATGGCAAATTGTAACGTCTCAATTTGGTATGTAACAACATGTGCGGGTTTAGTGACAATTGGCAGTTGTAGTGTTGCATGTGGTGACAAATGGAAACTTACTGTTATGTGTGTGCAATGGTTTTGGTGCTTTCCATGTTACATCTTCAGCCTTTGGTTGTCGATTTAGAAATGTCTAATTTATGCATTGTAAGCTCCTATATATTGAGCACTTGTGTTTTGGAGTTGTATGATGTGTTGAGATACCATTATGCTATCAGATTTACTCTAGAATTGTAACACAAACTCACTCATGTAGAAACTTGAACTACAAGTGTATTGTAACTGTTTTTTTTACAAATAATACATTGTTCAGGCTTTTGGAGTGTGGAGATTTTTCTCGAAAGGTTTTCCCCACACATATTTGGTATTATGTGTTTTTTTATTATATCTTAGATACTGTTTTGTTTACCTGTTATGTGCATCTTCTTTGTTGTAATTGAATAAGGGTTTGAAACTATAAAAATTTGCACAATCTCTCCTTTGATAGATTGGTGTTGTAAGATTTTCTATGTACCTAGCTTCCTTTTAGTTGGTATCAGAGCCTGATCACCTTTGTTTCCTATTATGGGTTAAAGGGTTTTTTGTACTGATCTTATTTGAGTAGGAGCTTGTTGCTGATTTTTTTTGTTGACCCTATTATAGGAAGGAGATGGTGAACACATCTGGTAGATTTGAGATGGAGAAGTTTAATAGTGGCAACTTTGAGCTATGGAAGCTCGAGATGGAAGACATGCTTGTAGATCGCAACTTGTGGACAATTATTTTTGGAACTATGCCAACGGGCATGAAATAAGAAGATTGGGATATGATGGATCGAAAGGCTAAGGGTCTGATAAAAATCTATTTAGCTAATTCAATACTCCTAAGCATTTATGAAGAGAGGACCACTACACATCTTTGGAAGAAACTTGCTCAAATTTATTAGGCTAAATCCCTGGTAAATAAGTTGTTCCTACGAAAGATGTATTCTCTGAGAATGGAGGAAGGAGGATTTGACACAAATCATCTGAATGCATTTAACATACTAGTTGCCTAGTTGAACTTTGTTGGTGTCAAAATGGAGGAGGGTCGTTGCATGACTTTTTTGTGCTCATTGTCGGATTCTTGGGACCACCTTGTCATGGCCATTGTAAGTACCACTACCACCTTTAAGATGGATGAAGTGGTTGTGTCATTGTTATATGAAGAGATGCAAAGACAATCTTTTGAAACGGCTAAGAAGGCTTTGGCGGTTCGAGGAAGAATGAAAGAAAAAGGAAAAAATAACATGAAGCAAGAAAAGTTAGAATCCAAATCTCATGGGAGATCTAAGTCTCCTGGTTTAAGACCAAGGCGAAATGTTGGAATTGCGACAAATCTGGTCATTTCTGCAAAGATTGTGAGGAGAAAAAGAAGAAAAATAAGGCTTTCTTTGATTCCAAATATGATAAATCCTCTTAGGATGATGCAAATTCCTTTGTCGTTGCCTTGGCAACACATGCATTGCAAGATGTGTGGTTG
Organism: Sequoia sempervirens; assembly: GCA_007258455.2. Classification (NCBI taxonomy): domain Eukaryota; kingdom Viridiplantae; phylum Streptophyta; class Pinopsida; order Cupressales; family Cupressaceae; genus Sequoia; species Sequoia sempervirens. The sequence goes on from VDFB02086081.1 coordinate 411,007,852, forward strand.
ATTGACTCCGGTGCTTCTTTTCATATGACTTCACATCGAGATTGGTTCTCTAAGTATGAAAGTAATGATGGTGCAAAGATATACCTAGGTGATGACTCTCACCTGGATATTGTTGGTCGTGAAAGAGTTAAGATAAGATTCCTAGATGGTAGAGTGAAGGGGATTGATGGTGTCTTGCATATCCCTGGTTTGGCACGAAACCTTCTTTCTGTAAGTAAGTTGAATGATGTGGGTGTGCAAGTTATCTTCTCGAATGGAGGATAGAAGATGACAAGAGGAGCTATGGTGCTTGCTAAGGATGTTCATATAGGAACTTTGTTTCAACTAGATGCATGCACAATTCAATGCAATAGTTCTTCTGTGGAAAAGAAGAAAAGAACTTCTGAGTCACTATCCTCACCATTAGAACTAGTAGCAAAGAAGAAAGTTGCATCTACTTTCGATAGTCATGCTTTCTAAGTACCTAAAGGTGCTCATGCTTTGGAGATGAAGCTACCTGTTGAGAAGACAATGCTTTGACACCAAAAACTTGGTCACATTGGTGAAAAGGGTTTAAGAACCCTGAAAAATAAATGCCTTGTTGAGGGGCTTGATGATTGTAATCTTGAGTTTGATTTTTGTGAACATTGTGTCTATGGAAAGTAAAACTAAGTTCATTTTTATCATCATTCTCACAAATTTTCCAGGGTTTTGGACTATGTGCATTATGTTGTTTTTGGTCCTGTAAATGTTCATTCGTTATCAAAATCTATATATTTTGTTTCTTTCATAGATGATTACAATAGGACATTTGTTTATTTTCTCAAAAGTAAAGCTGAAGTCTTCAATCGGTTTAAGGAGTTTAAGGCCTTGGTAGAAAATCAAACTGGTAGGAAGATTAAGTGTTTGAGGATTGACAACGGTGGTAAGTTTTGTTTTGCAGATTTCGATAAGTTCTGTAAATAACATGGGAATGAAAGGCATAAGAAAACTCCATATACCCCTCAACATAATGGAGTTGCGGAGATGATGAATAGGATGTTGATGGAGAGGGCTATGAGTATGCTTAGTGGAGCTAGCCTTGAACAAAAGTTTTGGGCTGAAGCTGTTGCCACTGCATGCTATCTGGCTAACAAATCTCCTACATTAGCTCTTGTTGAGAAGACACCTATGGAGGTGTGGTCCGGCAAAAATCCCTCATTGAGACATCTTCGTGTGTTTGGTTGTGATACATATGCTCATGTGTCAAGGGAGAAAAGGTCGAAATTAGAAAACAAGGTTGTCGAGTGTATCTTCATTGGATATGGTATTTTTGTGAAAGGGGACAAACTTTGGGATCCAGTGGACAAAAAGGTTCTCTATAGTTGAAGTGTTATCTTTAGAGAGATGAAACCTTCTTCCACTATTTTGCAGCCTATAGAAGAATAGAAAAAAGATGTGGTTCAACTTCCTCTTGACCCTAAGAAAGTTGAACCTGAAGCCTAGAATGGACTTGATCATGAGGAGAGCTTGAGAAGCTCTGAAAGTTTTGAAGAAGAAGAACCTCAACCTCAATAATTAAGGAGGTCTATGAGAGATAGGTGACAACTTGATAGGTTTGGTTATTCACCTGAAAGGTTTAGTTATTCATTGTTGGATTCAAATTGTATTTTAGCTTTGATTGCTAATGTCGATGAGCCAAGGACTGTGCAAAAAGCTATGGGTATGAACGATGCAAATTCTTGGATGAAATCCATGGATGAGGAGATGGCTACATTGAAGAAAAATGATACATGGGATTTGGTGCCCTTGCCTGAAGGATGAAAACTCGTTGGTTGCAAATGGGTGTTCAAGAAGAAAGTTGGTCTTGACGACAGTGTTGAGAAGCATAAAGCAAGGTTGGTCAAAGAGGGTTATTCACAAGTGGAGGGAATAGATTATGGTGAGATTTTCTCTCCTATTGCAAAGCTGACATCTATTTGGTTCTTGTTATCTCTAGCAACAACATATGATTTAGAAGTGGAGTAGATGGATGTGAAAATAGCCTTCCTTCATGGTGACTTCGAGGGAAGAATTTTTTATCTCACAGCCTGAACAATACATGGTTAAAGGTAAAGAAAATTTGGTATGCAAGTTGAAAAAGTCTTTGTATGGTCTTAAGTAGTCTCCTAGGATGTGGTACCAGAAATTTGACACCTTTGTTTTGAGTTTGGCATTTTTGAGATCTAAATCTAATCATTGTGTTTACTACAAAACTATTAATGATCGTTTTCTCATCATTGCACTATATGTTGATGATATGCTATTTTTTGGTAAAGATAAAAGTTTGATTTCAGATTTGAAGTCCCAGTTGTCATCACAATTTGAAATGAAGGATTTAGGTGCAACTTGGTATATCTTGGGGATGGAGATAAGAAGAGACATAGCTAACAAAAAGCTTTGGTTAAGCCGGAGTAAGTATGTGAATGCAGTGTTGGAGAGATTCAACATGATAGCTTGCAAACAGTTAGTTGTTCCTATTTTGCAAGGGACAAAGTTTTTTGTGGAAGATTGTCCAAAGTCTCCTTTTGAGATGGAGGACATGACTAGAGTACCTTATGCTAGTGTTGTAGGCAGTTTGATGTATGCTATGGTCTGTGCGAGGCCAGGTATTGCCCAAGCAGTGGGAGTCCTAAGTCACTTTATGGCTAATCTTGGACAGGTACATTGGGATGCAATTAAGAGAGTGTTCAGATACTTGCGGGGTACTTCTGTTTATGCCCTATGTTTTCATGGTTATCTTATTGGACCTCGACATTCATTCTATATTTGTGGGTTTGTGGATTTTGATTGGGTAGGAGATATTGACAACAAAATGATCCACCAGTAGATATGTATTCACGATGTTTGGTGGTGCCATTAGTTGGATGAGTAAATGACAAGTTGAGGTCACTCTGTCCACGACAAAAGCATAGTACATGGCAGCTACTCATGCTTGTAAGGAAGCCATTTGGCTTAAGTATTTGTGTTGAGATGTTGGGCTTGATGTAGGTTAGATCACTATCTATTGTGATAGTTAGAGTGTCATTTTCTTGGCGAAGAATCCTACTTTCCATGCCACAACAAAGCACATTGATGTTCAATTTCATTTTGTTTGTGATATGGTGTCCAAGATGGAAAGGTGAAGTTGGAGAAGGTTAACACCCTGACGAATGTTGCAGATGCATTGACAAACCCAGTGAGCACAAAAAAGTTCAGATGGTGTTTGAAGTCTATTGGCCTCACGACCTTTAGCAATTAAATCCTATTACTTCTGGTGACTTCAAAATTGTTCAAGTGGGAGAATGTTAGGAAAATGAAGGTGTCTCAACCTTTGTTTTTCCATAGCATTGATTATTTAAATATTTAATGTTGCTAAGTATCTCACGTTGTCTTGTGAATTACAACTTGCAATTTCTATTTCTAAGGAGTCAAGTTGGAAAGTTGCATTTATAGGTGGCGTTGTGTGTGAAGGCATTTTCTATTTTCGTGTTGAGTTTGCATGGAATGTGAGTTTTTGAGGTGCAATTATTATTTGGCAAGTGTAGGTTTTGCATGTGCAGGTTTAGTGACAATTGGCAGTTGTAGTGTTGCATGTGGTGACAATTGGAAACTTACCGTTATGTGTGTGCAGTGGTTTTAACGCTTTCCATGTTGCATCTTTGGCCTTTGGTAGTCAATTTAGAAATGTCTAATTTATGCATTGTAAGCTTCTATATATTGAGCACTTGTGTTTTGGAGTTGTATGATATTGTGTTGAGATACCGTTAGGTTGCTAGATTTACTCCAGAATTGTAACACAGACAAACTCCAAGTGTATTGTAACCATTTGTTTACATATAATATACATTGTTCAAGCTTTTGGAGTGGGGGGTGTTTTTTCCCAAATGGGTTTTCCCAACGTATATTTAGTGTTATGTGTTTTTTATTGTTGTCTTGTTGGTTGAAAATTTTGTATACCTTAAGGATATGCAAAATTATGGTTTTAGCCACAATGTGCGAGATAAACTCTCCTATTTTCAAAGGGAAGGCTCTCCCTTTGCTTTCTATTTTAACAATTCAGAAATAAACTCTAACTATAAATCTATTCTAAATCTGGGTGAAACTCTGTCTTGTTCTCTTTTTTCAGAAAAGACACTTATTCTTTTCTCTTGTTTCAGAAAAGAATCACAGCTGAAAGCATAAATGATTAATGAAGTAAACAAATAAAGAAGCAAAGTTTCCATAAAGGCACAAAGTCCTCCGTTGCTCCTCCGGGACGAGAAAACAAATTGAAAGCACAAAGTCTTTGACAACTTACTCTCTTATCAACCTTTTTAGATGATTTTTTGATAACCAAGTACAATATGTAGTAGCTCAAAATCTAACTACATGATGCACTTTTAATGCAAAAACATAGAAAATAAAAGCAACACAAAGTCTGCAAGTTACGCCCTTTGCTTGAGCGTTCTACAATAGCTTCAAATGTGACAAACAACTCAAAGTCTACAATATCAAATATGAAAACCAATCTAAAACTCCAAACGCAATAAGCAACTCAAAGTTTGCAAAATTGAGCTTGAATCCCTCTTGTATAACACCACAAAACTCACAATCAATATGCAAAAAATGTTGTCACATAACACCTTGAATCAACACAAAGTTTGAAAGCAATTTGCCTCTTTTAATTGACTGTAATATGATTTACATCTAAGCTCAAAGTCTTAAAGTGCACATACAAACTAGCAGAGTTTTTGTTGCATTGCCAAAACATGATAAATAATACAATAGACCTCCTCAAGTATTTATAGGAAAGAAGCCTCAAGAAAAAGGTGGGAGGATCCTAACTAACTAATTACTTGCAATTGACTTATTCAAAATTACAGTCCTAATTTGATTTGACTTGTAATTTAGTTAACAATGCAAGTAATATGACTACTTGCAATTACAATTTCTTTCATTACATGTAAATTGACAGAAGTAAACTAAGTGCCATCCTTTGTCCTAAAAATCTTCATGCTGCTACAGGTCATTTTATGATGATTGTATGTCCACCTCTGTTTGTGCCTTCTTTTGACTGAGTTCCTGGACTCGAACTGTCTCTTGTCCTCTTCAACATCATGATAGTGCCTTTGCAATTTGTTCAAATTTGCACATTTATGTGATCTATCTTCTTTACTTGCCATTGTGTTTTGCCTTTTGGCACTATCTAAGTCATTTTACTTCCTCATCCATCTTATTTCCTTCAAGATGTTCTGACTTGAATCCACGTAACCTAGTACCTTTCCTGCGCCATCTTAATATGACTTTTTCCATAACACCAACAGTCCAGAGAAGCATTTTTTTTTTGTACTTGGTGTCCACGAACATGTGCTTGAATCTTTACTACACGCTGACGCAGAGCAAGCAACTCTTTACGATTTTTCCAACCATGAAACTTTCGTTGAATACAAGTAGCCGTTGTATTTAGCTTTTGATCACGATGATGGTGCAATGCACTTTGAATCTTTGATACAACATAAATTCCCTGTATATCTGCCTCAGTTATACCATACTTATTGCATATGTCTTCAGACTTCAGTTGTCACTTTCTAAAAGAGTGAGCACAAAAAGCAGCTTGTATACGTGTTGCTGCTTGAGCATAATTTCTAACAGCTGCTAAAGAATCTTTCAAAGAAAGTTGACCCTTTGTTACACCTACTGTTTGCTGGATGCTACTCTTATCTATCACAGATTCAATAGCTCTGTCGGCCTCTACAGTTGCAGATGCCTTTGAAATCTCATTATCACCAAGAGTGAGAACAGACAAATGGCTCGTCAGAGATGCCTTTGCCAGATAACCTGCAATCCCCCCATGTCCACTGGCGGCAACAATGTCAGATGCACTTCTTCCAGATGAATATTTTGGCGTAGGATCTGTGACTGCTCCTGGTGATGCACCATTACAAGTGACTTACTTGCAATTCAGGTTTTCGAAGAGACATTGCAAGTGAAGTAAATACCAACTTGTAATGTGTAATTTCTTGATTGCAAGTAGGAGGAAATACAAGGTCTTGTAAGCTTTTGAGAAGAGACATAAAACACTTTATTACCTATAATCGGGTTTTGGGACCCCATTACAAGTTACTTTTACATGTAAAAGTGAAATCGGGTTTGTAAAAGCTCATTGCAAGTTAACTTTTAAACATATGACTTAAATCGGGCTTTTTAGAACACTTTGCAAGTGATTTAAGTTAAAATCAGGCTTTTGAAAGACAATTACAAGTAGACTTTATGAGAAATGACTTAAATCGGACTTTTTGGAGCTCATAACAAGTTCACTTTTTCACTTAAGAGGAAATCAAACTTTTTATAACACTTTACAAGTGAACTTTTTTTTAAAAGTAACTTGTAATATGAGTAAAAAGTTCCTTCACTTACTTGTAATAAAGGCAAAAAATTCCTATCACTTATTTGTAACAAGAAACCAAGACCCCTACTTGCAGTGATGCCTCAAAAACCCGAAATTGACCAAAAACACAAGAAAAATGACTCAAAAACTCATGAAAATGAATAGGAATGGATGAAAAAAGATGTCCAAGGGGACTATTGATCCAAAACCAAAAAATTTCAACCTCTACACTTCGTAAAACGTGCCTTAGGAGAGAAAATCTTCAATTGTATTCAAAATTTTGATAGGTTATCCCAATTTTTAACAAGTCAAAAATTAGGGACAACATGTCTAATGCTATTCGGTTTACCTGTTATGTACATCTTCTTTGTTGTAATTGAATCGGTTTACCTGTTATGTACATCTTCTTTGTTGTAATTGAATAAGGGTTTGAAACTGTAGAAATTTGCACAATCTCTCCTCTATAGAGTGGTGTTGGAAGCTCTTTCACATACCTAGCTTCCTTTCACTTACCTCATTCTTTATAGGAACATCTAGAATCAACGGACCACGCAGTTGGAAATAAAGTTGCAATTAAAAAATATTGTCGGATAATTCAGAAAGCAGTGAACCAAAGCAGTCAACGCCTTTGGTATGTTAAATCAGTGCACGATTCAGTTGCAACTCACTTTTGTATGCAGTCCAGCGGCTTGGATGACAATAACTAATCAAATTACTGTTGATCTGTACCTGGCCAGTCTTGCTTTCAATTGGAACCAGCATATGGACAACAGGTTTAGATTCAAAAATGAGTCCAACTTGGAACCATCTAATGTATCTCTTCGAGTTGGAGCTCCAATTTTCTATATTGGGTGTAACCAAAGCCCTATAATAACTATTGGATTACATATAATAGGTGAGCACCTATTGATCTCTGAACGAGCACAAAATAGTTGTTTATTTGTTTGTGCACAGTATATTTTAACTTCCCCAATTTAGTTCAAGAGTTAACCTTGCAAGTGCTTAATCTTACTAACTACAGAGCCAAAGAGATAAAATATGAGGTTCTTGGGTGGTGCTATAACTTTTTTTAAACCTATCTTATGATTGTCACATTTTTGTTAAATATGATATATCAAAACCTTTAACATTAGTTTCAGACAAGAAACATGCCATACCATTTGAACCATAGTGCTATTTTTTGAGGTTGTGAGGCCAGGTCATAAAATTTAAAAACAGTTTAGACAGAAACTTCAATATCGGTTTTCAGCAAAAGAAATGCCACTTCCTTCGGAACACGGTACTATAAATTTTTTGACGATATGAGGCCTGTTCATAATATTAAAAATGTTCTCTAAAATTTGCAGCAACAAGCATCTAGTATTCCAGCGAGTGATTTAATTCATCTTAGAACAAATTCATCTCCTACATACTGTCTCTATTTGATTTATTTTACGTGAAAACAGAATTTAGAATACCCATGCATTTTTGGGGTATGCATTAAATACATAATACAAAAGCCGTTAATTTACACAAATTACTGATCAAAGTGCTACTAATGGCAGCTTTCATTCTTCATAAAATGTAGAGTAACATCCAATGTTATAAAAAGTAATATTGATGGAGGAAATAATTAAAATGACATATTGATTAAAAGGAAACATTTGCCGTCTTTTCCAACGCAGACTGCAAAATAATTCGTGGGAAAAGATCAAGACGAAAACTGTGGCTCTTGCTCCTTCCTTTGTTCTTGCTGCTCAGGATTAGATTGTTTTTGGTCTTCCCGCTGTGATCTATTAATCGATCGTGGTAGGAAAGGCTCAAATGTCATAATAACTACTATCACAAGGATAATGTTTAAGAAAAAGAAGACCATATGATCACCTGACATACGCAACAAAGTATATCCCATTAAAAAACCTTTTAAATGAACTCTTTAACATTCCAAGGACAAAAAAGTGTGCGTGAATCCATCAAACATGAGAAGAAAAGAAATTTGAAGTCAAATTCTAGTAGCTGAAATTTTATTATCTAGCTATTTTTTCTATCCTCATTCCAATCAACTCATATATTAGAAAAGGAAATTTGTTTCGGTGGTTTCAAACTAAAATTGCAATAAATGTAAACTTCTTCAAATTGGATATACATCCATAATTTAGGATGTGGATTATGCTCATGGGATTTTCAAACTGGATTGCCATTGTGATCTATGCCCCATCTTACTGCTAGACCACAGCCTGATGAACGTGCTTTGTCCATATTTTATTTGCACGCTTGGTTTTGGTATGTATCAGGAACTACAAGGATGGTTATACATGTAATGTCAATTTCAAATAAGAGGTAGTCTAAATGAGCCTGTCTTCAGGCATAGATATATGTTTCGGTGTTCTAGTGGCATAGTTTGCTGTCAGAGCTCATGGGCAGCAAGTGCAATCTTCTATGGCATAGGACTGAAGCCATCTATGATTCACTGCTAGCTACAGGAAAACAATGTTCTTATATTGTGTTTTCCTTAGAGTGAGGTATCTTCGGAAGGTTTGTGATAGCCATAACTCTTTTCCTAGTGGGGAGGTTTGGCAGGTGTGTTAGCTGAATGGTGCAATTGCTTTTGTTTTTGCATCTTGAGATTGTAAATGGTATGCATACTCATTTAACAGTAAGTTGACCAAAGGGGTACAGACCTTCACTAGATGTTCCCTAGTGAGAAAAATCAATGTAGAACAGGTGAAATAAGGGATGATTTGAGGTAAGATCATCTTTCAAAGAAAACTGCTTACGTGCCTACAAGTGGAAACAATCAAGCACTTCAAATCCACAAATGATGCCAAAAAACAACCCTTGTTCCCTAGAAAATGATTTTCTTGAATTAGATGAAAGAGGTACAGAAGCTGCTTCTATGTACATGTTAATATTTTTGGAATCATATTTTGAAGTGTGTTGTCGAGAAAGATTGAAAAAGTAAACTACTGAAAATTCCTTTGAAATGGTCTATTAAGGAACTGTGCAACAACTTGAGAAACTTTATAAAGAGAAAACAAAGACCCTATCAACCTTAAGAGTCTCAAATGATTCATAGAATTATATTATACTACAAACTTAAAGATCTCCTTGAAATAATATTTTCAATGCAATCGTATTCTAACATCCATAAAATAAAGAGTAGGAAATGTGCACCTGGAAGGAAAGATGCATTTTGACGCCTTTGTGCCCATGCAAAGCTACAATAAATATGCCCAGAGAAATAGTCAGCTTTTTGCTACAGATTATTTGTAATGCTTTTGTGCCCATGTAAAGCTACAATAAGTATATCCACACCCCTTTCCTCACCTACTATGATATACCAAAATCAAATGCATTTACATGTTTTTGGTACAATGAACAATAATATAATTCATGGAATTGAGTTTTTGAGAAAGTGTCAATTGGTAGAAATGCAGATATTTGTGCTTCAGGATATGATACAAGACATTTCACATGTAAAATGGAACAATTGATTGAGGCATTCCAAAACAGGATTAGCTATAAAATATGAAGGTAAGTGCATCCCAAAGTACAACGTAAATGTGAAAAGAATGTCAAAAAGAAAAATATACAATTCCATCCACTAACAAGGTTTGCGCATGTTCTCCTTTTTAGAAGGATTCCTTCTCAATGATTCTCCTTTTCTGCTCTCCCATACACATATGGACTAATATGCATGCAATTAACTCTGCTTCTACTTCATAATTTATGTTCAACATTGTCTTAATTCATACTAACCGGTTCCTTAACCTAGAGAAATAAATTTCTACCTAAATATCTGATTTTCCTACCTGCATTTGAAAATAACTTGTGTTATATAGTCATTACCTTAGAAATTTCACTCCAACTTGTCAGCATTCACATACCTACTTGTTATATCAATATTTCTGATGCTTACAATTCAGAAACCATTTCTTTACTAAACTGTATCTGATAATGATTTTCCAAAAGTTAATGCTTTATACAATATACAGATTACTATTTAGATGACCAAGGCTACATTAAAACCATTTCAAAAAGTTCATGTTAGGCACTTTGGGAGAGCAATAACCAACATTCTCTACAAATTGAATCAATGTCCGTAATCACAACAATACAAATATGCTTATTAAAAATAGGTTAGTACCTAGAGTTTGTCTAGAATTCACAATATAAACTTAGCATCTATAATGTTCTAAGGGATATGTTAGTACCTAAGTTATAATTGTTAACTAGCAAATTTATATTCATTTGTTAATCACGATTCACATATATAAAGGTTTCCTCTCATTTTGTTTACTATGTCATAAGTTCTTTCTCCATTGTAATCTAAGGAAGTGAACATTCCACATTATTCAAAAATATTCTTGCATGCTTTTTCTTTTGTTGTATTCCAAATGAATGGAATGAATTTAGAGCAGCAAAAGCTTTATGCATGTATACTTAGATAATTTTTACATAGAATCTAATAAGTATCAAAGATTGAAAACAATAACACTAAGTATGTGATTCTCATAAGATTCAGATGTGAAATAATGACAAAAATGGTTGTAGATAGTGAATCTGATCTCAGGACCCAGTTTTCTGTATAAGTCCTCTAGTTTTTTATCTGAAATTTGAAAATATATTCAAACTCTATTATTCAAATAGCTTTCCATTTGAGCACTTTCCTTTTATTCTGTTTCGCAAGTCAAAATATTTCTTAGTCTGTGCTTAACTGAATAGGAATATGCTCCTCTAGCCGTGAAATGCACTTTTATGAGACAATAGCCAAAACTAAGGCAAAATTCCAAAACCAAATTTTGAATAGAATTCACCTTTGGCAATTGTTAATTATATAGATGCTGTAAATGTAAACAATTATTCCCATTCTTATACACTTACAGTGAACCTCCCCCTGCTGGGCCTAAGGATTTGAAAAGAGACATTCCAGTCATAGCAAGTCCATTTGCTGCTCCTCTTTGATCTTGAGACTGCCAAAACAAAAGATAAACTGAAAATCAGAAATTGGTCAGGGCACATTCAATATTAAGTAATTATTTTACATACAAAATTAAGTCATATAAAAACACATTCTATTAAATAAATATGTTCTCATCAGCTGATCAATTTTTCAAGAAAACTAAATTTGAGTACGTCATAAGTAGAGATAGAGAATACCACAGCATTATTCAGCATAAGGAATGTTCCCGTAACAACCGATGTCTGTTCAGAAAATATGGCTGATAGTAAGATTGCAGTGACCCAACTTAAATACCCAGAAGTAATATAGTAATAAAATGTTAATCAGAATTAACAGAAAAAGCCCTTCAGGCTTCAACCAAAATAGAACAATAAACTATATTCAATTTCAAAAATAATAAACAAAATTGAAATTAAACTGTTAAAAATTTAAAATGCATTCTAAATTCACATAAATGTAACGTGTGATATTCAATCTGAATATCTTATATCATTACTGGATGCACCTACATCACATCTCCTTACTCACATTTATGTGAATTTAGAATGCACTTAAAATTTTCAATAGTTTAATTTATCATCGATTATGTCAATCCTTATTATATTCATATGACCATTTAATATATCACATTATCATCAAGTTAGATTCCTTATTAAATTCAAATTATTAGATGTCGAAAAATTAATACAATGAGATGTACATTTGAATTCACATAAATTTTGTTTCAGGACAGGAGAGTCCTTATTAAAGGGATCCAGATATTTGTCTGGTGGTTCATCTTGAATTTTTGGGGCTGTCTGGGAAGATCGATACCCTAACTTGTGATTCACTATCATTTAACTGTATATTAATAAGCATTGTTTTACAGTGTTTAAAATCAAAGAAAATGTCTTACATTTATTACTATTTATCACTTGTGTTTTGTTTCATTATTTTATAAAAGTTGAGTTGGCAACAATGATACAAAGACTGCTAGATCAAGAAGGCTGTAGTAAAGCATTTATACTAGTTATCACTTGCATAGTTACTTCATCAGTAAGATTTTGAATATGATGCTTATGTTTAACCATAAATTGAAGTCATCTAAAAAATGGTTGGATAATTTTGTATTTTAATCATACTAAAAATAGCAAAAATAATAATGACCATTAATTCCTTAGTATTGTACACAAGTTCTTTGGATTAAATCTTGGAGAAAAGAGTATTTAGGGGAACTCTAAGTCAGTATGACAGTGACTTTGACTAAGGGGCATGCAAAAATTAGGAAGCCTATAATCGCAATAAGCAATGCTCTAATTGATGAAATTCCACCATGTTTAGATGAAAGAGTCATTGTCAAAAGTCATATATCATGAAGGTTAAGAAACAGAATCAAAATCTCTTAAGAAATTGCATATTTAAGATCATAAAGCCTCAATTTTGGATTTAGAATAAATAGATATTAATATGAAAAACATTATTGGATAACATTAAAGAAACAACATAGAATGTCAAATATAGCTATGTTGTCTGATTGTTTTTATTCTGCAAAGTCTTAGTATGATGAAGTAAGTCCATGAGATTGTACTAGCGGACAACAATTACAAATGAGAATATAATTTGTGTCTAGAACTCCAAAGTAAAAAATATGTTTGCCTCAGTGTAAGGTAACATCAAGATCACTTTTGATAAACCCTAAATAACTCAGTATACAAATGTCAAAAACCATCCAGAAAATTGGGAAATTGAACATAAGGCATAACTGCATGATGAATGAAAATGTAAGTGGGTAAACATGCAGGCTACTTGATCAGAAGCTACTTTATCAGACATGCTTAAAAAAACCCACTTCAAGTTGTTCATAAGGAAATGGACTTTGCAGTGTTACAACCTCAATGATTGAGGGCCCTTAAATTATGAATCGTGAAAGAAAAACTATTGAAGAATAATAAAGCCCCTCCAAATGGACAAGGAAGCCACCAATGGATGATTAGAAAAGAAGCCATATCTTTGCAAGCCTTATCTGCATATGATGTGACCATGTTGAAACAAAGTATGTTGTTACCATGTATTATTATGAATCATACTAATGCTGGCGTAAATATACCTTCAAACTTTTCTCCCATTGCACACTCAAGTGGAACAATGAGCTACAACATGCATATCAATGTTGAAATGTCAATTTGGGAACTCAAACTTGGATTTACACAATGAGAACCCAATAGTTTAACCATTTGAACACAACCTCTTTGACCTCCAACTCTAGATTCTAATTGCTCAAATAAAACATAAGCTTATTGAGGGTCATTATGGTAAAGGTGATCATATTAAAGTTCACCTATATTAACTTAAAGTTATAGTGAAAGCCACAAGGAATTTTGTAAGTCTTTGCAACTTAAGCAAGAAAAGAACATCAAAGCCATTCACTTCTCTCATGGGCATCTTACTACACTTCTTGAGATTCCTAAGAATATTCCAAACTACTATACAAAATTGAAGCCTAGGAAAACTTCATTGAATGTGCTAAGGCTTTGTACAAATGCTTCAACATCTATTTTGGTTACAACACATACTATTTCTCTTGAAGCATTATGGGCCCTTAGGTTTTAAAATTCCATACCATCTTTTGTGCTTATTCATTTGAGGTGATCTTGTTAACCTCTATGTTGATTTGAATTGACATTCAAGTTTTTATGATATTCCTAATCTATGTGGTTGGTCTCATTTACACATCACCCACCGTTCACATTGGATTGTCTTTAATGGAACTTGCCACTTCTTTTCCTTTTAACCTTAAAACAACCCTTTACATTAAAACATGCCATGACATTGTTTGATCAAAGCTTTCACTGCAAAGCTCAAGCACAATTTGACTAAACTAGAAATTAATCTATCTAACATGATAATATTGTATAAAAGTTCACTTTGCCATTAGGGTATCAATGAAATGGCCAAAGTTTAGATTGCAAGGGAACTCCTATATGAGATCCTAAGATATCTAGATCAATTTTACTTGTTTTTGTTTTTCTTTTATCTATTGTGACATTTGGACACCGTTATCACTTAGAATATGCACCCTGCTGAATCTTGAATCCAACTATCCTATGAAACATGGGATGACCTCTCGTGTTGTGGGACTCGCGAAACTCGAGGTCAACCTCCGATTATAGGGCGGCTTCCCCTTGGTAAATCACCTAAGAAACTAACTCTAACTAAAGAACCTTGCTGGGAAAAGAGAGGAGAAAGATTTGATATTCCAAAACTAAAACGGAAAATGGAGGTGATACACCAAATATAGCAGATTTCTACTTTGTTTCAGCAACACAACCTATGAATCTCAATCTAAAGCTTCACACAGTAATTTGCAACAATAATTCAGAGGTAAAGTTAGAACAACAACAATCAAGGAGTCATAGGACTCACAATAATACCCGCTTTTCTTTCATACACAGAGAAGATTGAAACAAATAGAGACAAAATGTTGATCTTTGAATCACTGAAGGCTGCTACAATGACTGTTTTCTAGAAAAACAACAAAATATTACATCACAAACATACAATCAACCATTTTTTTGGAGTGAAACAAGGTTGGAGATGCAATAAATGAAGAAGATTACAGAAGTAGAGACCTGAACTTGACTGAAAAAATTAAAGGACTGAATGCCACTCTGTCACAATAAACTTTTCTAATGCTTTTCAACAAACATAGGCCTCTTATTTATAGATTTTGAGAGGCTAAAATCAAAAAGTCAAGTTGACTTTAGATATTTTCCCTATGAGTTGTCATCTTATCCTCTGTAGATAAGATATTTGTAAATCTTATCCCTTGTGGATAAGATTCACCTTTTTGCTTTATGAGTTGTCAATCTTATCCTCTGAGTTGTCAAGCTTATCCTTTGAAGATAAGATATTTGTAATCGTTATCCTTTATGGATAGGATATTTTTCAATCCTTATTCTGTGAATAAGATATTTTGCAATCCTTATCCTTATCCCTTGACTTCCTTTGCCTTTGCCTTTGCCTTTGACTTTCTTCCCTTGACTTTGACTT
Source organism: Sequoia sempervirens (assembly GCA_007258455.2). NCBI lineage: Eukaryota > Viridiplantae > Streptophyta > Pinopsida > Cupressales > Cupressaceae > Sequoia > Sequoia sempervirens. The sequence goes on from VDFB02086081.1 coordinate 411,023,169, forward strand.
TGAATTCCTTTGAATTTGACTTTCTTCCCTTGATTTTGACTTTGGCTTTGACTTTCCTCCCTTGACTTTGACTTTCTTTTGCAGAAAATATTTTCCTCTTATTTTTTTGTTCTGATTTTCCATAAAAAATCAGGTAACATTTTGGCGGTTTCTGCAGGATGAATGCCTGCTAATCATGGGATCCAGAGGCTTTATCGGTCCATTGGGCACAGAGTCATGAAGGGGAAAACTTCAACAACTGGGCCTCCTCAAAGCAAAACAAAACATGTGCAGCTGCACTTGGAGGAAAGCATGAAAGCTAGAACATACATTCCTTTAAGGAGAATGTAGGGTGTGCAAATGCACTTCATGGAATGCAAGATATGTACAATATATATACTAAACTAACAAAAAGCAAAGAATGGAAGTTTGCCTCTATCAAAGATGAACCTTTTGAAGGAGTTGATCTCCCTCAAACCATAGTTGCAAACCTCACCCAGCTACAACCACTGAAAACTGTTGCCAACATGCATGTAACTACACAAAACGCTTGCAAGGTGCAAGATCACTTCATTGTAAAATTTGCCATTGCAAGGAAACCATATGATGCAAGTATTAGATTCATCTAACATTGGTGCCTCAGCTGAACATACAGCGGCAAGGGTGAACCTTTTTGAAGATAGGTCAACATCCAAGAGCAAACCTGTTGTAGAGGGAAGAGAACTCACCTCACAAAAGGATAGGCCAATGTCACCATCGTTGACTTCCTCAAAGCATGAACTAAAACAAAAAAAGAAATTTTCCAGCTCACATGGTGATGCAAAATATGCCAAAACTAATTTTTGATTTGCACAAGGAATCACTTCTTCATGCACCTCAAATGAGAAACTTTGAAGCTCAGGAATACTATCAAACTGAGCAACAGAAGCATCACTCTCCAAACAAATGTGTGGCTGCTCAATAACTACAAAATCATTGTATTGATGCACACTTCATCAACACAAAACTTAGATTTTTGAGAAACTTCAAGTGAAGAACTAAATTCTTCAAGTTGTCTCTTTGTTTTCATTTCTTCTTGGCAATGAGCTGCAACAAAATCAGACTCTTGGCATGTAATGGTTGCCACGTCCTTTGCTGCTTTTTCATTCCTATATTGCTTCCCACAAAGTTGCTCTTTTGGGGATGAAAGATTGGCATCCAAGCTTGAGCAAAAAGCTTCTAAATTGTTGCAAAAGAGATCCTCCACCTCAGAACTGCAGATCTCAATAGACCGTGGATCTTCATCCACTATAATAGGTGCTAAACACGTCTGTTGCTGCTGCTCCAAAAGCATGGAGTTATCTTCAACCATCAAGCCCAAACCAAGTTGTTCAAAGGCTTCAACATATGTAGGTATAGCTGATCTATCCTCCTCATCTTCAACAAAACAAGGAGGGGCATCAAATGAGAGGACTAATTCCTCTATTGCATCAATTTTTTCTACCTTTTTGATGCTGTTACATCTCGAATTGTGAAGTTACTATTTACCGTTAATAGATAGGGTAAATGCGAATATAGTGTGGAATCTGGAGATGAATTATTGATGCTTGTACCTTGTTTTCAATATGAATGTATCTCACTTGATGTTGTTTCATTTGATGTTATCTCAGTTGATGTTATTCATGGTGAAATACTGCATAAGGAGGTTAATGAATCATGTTGATTTATCATATATACTGCTATTATTGTGAGTATTTGATTGCCGTGAGTTTATGACGATGGTTGCAGGTATGAGGACCATTCCTCCAAGCAGAGGAGAAATATCACTCGGGAGAGGAGCTTGGTTGGTAAACAGTAACAAGAACCATTTGGGCATACACACACGTTCCTTAGACTGAGTAAGCTTAGTCAGTTTGTGTGGGTAATAGATAAGTCATCCATAGGCTTATGTGTTTGTGTTAGGAGTCGTGTTTATTTCTATATGCATTTATAAGTGATAATTATCTATATATCTGTATGTGGTTTTACAATTATGCAGATATTAAATATATTATATTATTATTACCTGATGACTTTACATTTATATGAAATATATATTTATATATATTAAATACTAGGGTATTTAAATATTTATATGTTTAATATATTTAAAAGGACTATAATAATATTTATATAATAAAATATATAAAGGAATTATATTTTGATATTATAAGTCTCTAAAAGTGAAAATAGATTATATTTCACTTAAATATATATGATTAAATGTGTTTAACTCTAAAGTGTAAATATTTATAAACTCTAAGGTGTTAAAATTAAAAGATTTAAATCTTTTAATATCAGTAAACATTATAAAGCGAGCTATTGGGATAAATATAGTTGCTAGACTTGGAGGAAATATAAGTCTCCATTAAAGAATCGAGCCTTTGTTTTAAAAATAAGGAAAAAATATGAATCGAAATATTTAGAGGAAAACATTTGAAATAAACAAAAATATTTCTAGAAGGTTCTTCTTGTGAAATGGCGAGAGCTTCAAATGCTAGAGAAGAGGCAGTGCCAGCTAAATGAAATGTGCCGTTGCAAGCTTAAACTTGACAAATTCACAACAATCATAAGTCATCCTCTGTTATGCGCCAAAGAGGGACGTTTTTCCTGCAAGTGGCAATTTTTCTGTTTTAAGTTGAACAAGTCTGGAAATGCTGGCTCCAAGAGGGTCAGATCACTCTTTTTTATGATGATATAGGATCTAGAAACCCACCAAGTAGCATTTGAATAAGTCTGGGCACCTTGTTGTCATTTTACATGCCCACAATGGTGGAATTTGTTACAATTACGGGCCTATAAATAGACGCCCAACCATTCTTTGTTGGATAGCATTGTGCAATCTGAGTCTTACGTTTTTGAGAGCTCCCATATCCATTCAATTGAGTTGCTGTATTTTCTTTATTTACTGAGTTTGAGAAATACAGTAAGCTGTTACCAACATTTGCCAAATTACTGTTTTTCTAGAAAACAGTCATTGTAGCAGCCTTCAGTGATTCAAAGATCAACACTTTTCCTCTAGACCACAAGCATACAATCAACCATTATTTTAGAGTGAAACAAGGTTGGAGATGCAATAAATGAAGAAGATTACAGAAGTAGAGACCTAAACTTGACTGAAAAAATTAAAGGACTGAATGCCACTCTGTCACAATAAACTTTTCCAATGCTTTTCAACAAACATAGGCCTCTTATTTATAGATTTTGAGAGGCTAAAATAAAAAAGTCATGTTGAATTTAGATATTTTCCCTATGGGTTGTCATTTTATCCTCTGTAGATAAGATATTTGTAAATCTTATCCCTTGTGGATAAGATTCACCTTTTTGCTTTATGAGTTGTCAATCTTATCCTTTGAAGATAAGATATTTGTAATCGTTATCCTTTATGGATAGGATATTTTTCAATCCTTATCTTGTGGATAAGAAATTTTGCAATCCTTATCCTTATCCCTTGACTTTGATTTTGACTTCCTTTGACTTTGACTTCCCTTGACTTTGACTTTCCTCCCTTGACTTTGACTTTCTTTTGCAGAAAATATTTTCCTTTTATTTTTTTGTTCTGATTTTCCTTAAAAAATCAGGTAACATACACCATAAGATGATTGACATCATAATTAAGTATGTTGTTTGTTTTTCTAAATCAATTTTGAAACAAATTGAATTGTCTAAATGTGATAACTTTTTAATAACTATCCACAAGGTTTCTTAACTTTCAAAGGAAATTGAAATAATGATATGCTACATTACGATATAAAGACACGTGATAAATTAATTAAGCAAGTATAAATATTTTGCTCTTATTTCCTGGTCATGAACAACTACATGTCAGTGACTGAAAGTACCTCTTTCAGCATCCCAGCCACTCAATCTCACATGATTACCTTCTACAAGGAGTGTTTGCAAATGCAAGTGCTTCACCAACATTTTTCATCATCTCTATTTTGACCCCTATATTGTGTCGATGAGACAACTATTTTGGTTATTTAAAGGTAATACAATTTGCTTGAAGCCTATCTCATTGGTTTGGCACATATTCTTTATTGTTAACAAAATTCTTCATTTAAAATTGATTAACTTTAGAGTTCAAAGCATCAATTTATTCCATTGACAATTGACTTGAATGAATTAGTTTATCTTCATGCATATTAAGTACAAGTGGATGAGTTTTAATCACCTAGTACATTTTTGGTTGTGTGAAAGATGGCTCATCAATCTTATTGTGTTCAATTCTATGGTAGCAACCAATATCAACAACATCAGAATGGAATGTTGAAACTGGTTGAGGGTCAAAATCAGTCTATCAAATCTAGCAAAGTGCACCACAAGTTAGCAAGCGGGTGACCATCAATTAGAATCTCATTGGACCATTGCAACGATTGCAACCTCACCAACCTTACCAAGAATGATGTGATAACCTTGAATAAAAAAAGAGTATGCAATGCTTTTCGTAGACCAAATGTTTCTCCTATTATGATATAGATTGGTGTATACTCTCACTATGGTAGAACATGTGGGTAGGAGCAGAGGGTCTTGAGGAGGCACCTATAAAAGAGTTTGAAATAGGAGAGTATATGATAGCCATCATCCATGGTAGTTCCATTTGAACAATATTTGTTGGCCATAGTAAAAATTTTATTTATTTGGTCCATCACCATTGTGAAAAATATTTTAAAGTAGATTATCTTCTCAAATCTGATGACTACATTTACTATACTAGAAACATGTGGTTGATGAAGACAATGTGAATTTGCATGACTCATTTAGAAATACATGATTGGATGTCACCATTTAGAGACATGACCCATGATGGAAGAGGTCTCAAACCTTAGAAATGAGGCACATGTTCCTTTGGTGAAGGGGCTTGTAGACTATATACAATTGCTCAAAGCTTTGAATACCAAGCATTATGAACTTGAATCTAAAGTCCACAGTAGTCTATGGGAGACATGTCATTTATATAAATTCAACAAGAAAATCAAGAAGTAGGTGTACATTGAGAGGACTCTAGAATCAAAGATTGTCATAGAGCTTGCTACGCCATCAAAGGGTAAGAGCTTGGATGAGGTTGAGGTTGGTGATTTCACCTTCGTTAAAGCGAATCTTGGCAGGACCACTCGAGAGACAAACGTGAGCCTTATCAAGATTGTCACAAATAATCTTGAAGAGTGCATCATGAAGGACAAAGAAGATAAAGCGCTTCTTAAGGCTGAAATTGGGCAACTTCGACAGTATATCTCTGATCCTGTTCATGAAAATCTGAGTAGAGCACTTATTCTTCCACAAAGCACACCTGCAAAACAACAGAAGTTGGATCAGTTAGTCAATCATGGTAAACTTCTGGATAACTGGGTTGAAAACTTTGTTGTTACAGGTCGGCATCTTCTCGCAGAGCTATATCAGTTGAGGAGTGATGCGCATAGACTTCGTCAAGGGATCCAACAACTTGAGATTGAAGTAGCAGAAGGCATGGCGAAGGATCGTGTTCTCATATCCCAGTTAGCAGTTGCATATGATACTTTGGAGATACAAGAAGAGAAAAAGAAGACCTTCGCTTGGAGCGAACAACATCTTTTCAAAATGGAGACATACGAGAGGATCTCTGCTAGGTTGAATACACTCAAGGAGAGCGTTACTGGAGCTCTCAAACTCATCAGCAGCTTTGTCACTCAGATCCCGTGCCATTATCATCTTGAGGATGGCACGTATGTTGAACTTGATGTAGTACAAGCTGAGTTTGAGGGGCTGGTTCGTGATAATCTCGAGGGAGATCCTATGGCAGCCAAGTTGGATCACATCTCAGTGATGACAACTAGTTTCAGAAAGGCAACTGAAGAGGTCAGAGTATGCATGGGAGTGATCAAGGATGGTGACATAGAGTTGAGCAGGAAGATTATCATCGTGGACAACGTCAAAGTCCTAGAGGATAAGGCAATTGATCAATTCCTGGATGAGATGTTAGACTGTGATGATCTGGAGTGATCCGCCAATTGGAACCTGCAGTTATTTTCAAGGATAGAGTCAAGAGCAGCAGTTAACTCAACATTCAGTCTTGAGTTCTTATTGTTAATTTCATGCACGCACATCTCTTAATTGGAATTATCTTCGCAGGAGTTTAGACTTTTAGTTAGGAGTAGTTAACTGATGTTAGTTATCAGTTACTTTTTATTTCAATAAGGATGTGCATGCTTGCACTTGTCCAGTTCAGTTGAGTCCTGTTTCGGTTAACTGATGGTAGCTTTCCAGTTAACTGTATAGTTTGCTTTATTTAGGGTTTAGCAATAAAATCTTGCATGCTTGCAAGATTGTAGTTGACTCAAGGTGATTTTAGGTTCCCTACACCTTTTGATGTCTATAAATAAGAGCTCTTTGCTCATTTGTAATTAACTTTTGCACGAGATAGTAATATATGTTGTGCCCACCTTGCCTATAATATTGCTGATTTTGTATCTGTTCATGAGTTTTTACTATGATGATCAATTGATGTGCCACCTTGCCTTCATGTTATTGTTATGGTGATTGCTTATCATAGTTAAATATAGTGGCTAGTTGATTGTTTATTGTATGTGTGTTTCACCTATGCAATTTGTTGTCGTAGTTGGCTATTCTCTATGTTTTGTTTCTAATAAGCCTATTCAGATGATGCAAATAGATGTGCCACCTTGCCTTCACGTTGTGAATCTGTACCTAAAGCTTACTGTTTGATGTGTGTGTTAATAAACTTCTTCCCAGCCAAGCAAATAGTTGTGCCACCTTGTCTTCACATTGTGAATCTGTACTGAAGTTTATCGTATAAGAACATTCTTGCTCCGTTTCCTCATTTTTTGTTTTCTTGAGGAGATTGGATAGATTAAAGCTTTAGTTTAGTTGTAGTTAGAGATCTGTGAAACTAGAAAATCCTTAGTTGCAACATTCATGGTTTTCTTAACCTTGTGCCTCTTCCAGCTAAAAACAAAAAGATAGGAGTTAGATTACTTTACCTTTTCACGCATTTCAGAATATGAAGGAGCTTCCCCTCCTAATTTGAAGAGCACTCATTACGCAGTGTTCATAGCTGTCCGTACCAACTTGCACTCCAGAGGTGTTAGTTGTTACACCAACAGTTCCTACAACACTAGAGCAGAAATTTAACAATCTTATAGTGTGGACTCTCAGAGGAGAGTTCTTCTCATTGTATAGAAAATAGAGTAAAGATTTTGACACTCTCAAAGGAGGGTCATCTCTAAGAGAAGAGTTTTTCTCTCATTGTGCATGATAATTGGGACTTGTTCTCTCATGTGGCAAAGAAGATTTGCAGGTTCAATAGTCAAGACATCCATGTAATCAGCTTGGTGTGCTTTGGGCGAGTTCAAAGATTTGGTGGAGCCACTTCATTGAACTTCCAAATGGATTGTTGTGTGTAGTCCATGAAATGTTCCGTCCTTTGTTTAGATTGATGTAATAAGGGGTAAATGTTGAGATTTAAATCTTAAATCTAGTATATTTAGTAGTTTGCAACAAATAATGATTAGTAATAGTTATTAAGAAAATAATCTTATCTTATGAGTTAGATGTTCGTTGTGGTAATTTCTTGTATGGAGATCAAATAGAGTAGTTGTTGGGTAGTTGGTGCATGGAAAAATTTGATAGACTTTATTAGCTATTATACAAACAATGTAATTTTCTTGGGTCCAATGAAATAATATGTCATAAAGCATTTTATATTTGAAGCCATGGTAAATAATTTGTCTTTGCTCTATCAATTTCAATATTGTGAACCATAGAGCATGAACAATGCAGCATGCCAAAACCCCAACATAATCCTCCTTGATGAAGATCATACTCTCAAATCCCCTAATGTTTGGACAATCTGATGTGTATTGCTGTTTGAATTATCGAAAATTTCAACCTGCTGTAAAGTCCTGTGACAGCCTTTATATGATGGCTTATTGCTAAACTCACCTCCTAGGACACCTTACAAACTTCTATGAAATCAGAAACAAATAAGCGTGCCTAATGTCATATAGCTGCGCTGATTTAGTTCCACCAAAGAGTGTTTTTGTTGTCTAAGTAACAAGTATAGTAGCTGTACTATTTGTCATAAATGAATGCCAAATGATGCACTGTTGTTAAATACTGCAGAAACAATTGATGTGCTGAATGACTTCTTTGTGACAACAACCAAACATGAAAACTTTCTGTACATGTGCTTGAAATGTATTAGTCACTTGAAACTGAAATAGGTCTGCTTCTGGGTTCTAACCTGGCCAAAAGAGGAGAAGAATGTTCTACTGGTGACCTTTTGCCATTTAAATTTGTTTTCCACCTTTCAAGTACATTGTTGGGATACCATTGCCACTTGAAACTGACTTAAACAAGATAGGCATGCTCTCCATGTGTCTTAACCACTTAAAGTTTTTTATACCTGCTACGCTGACTCCTGCAATTCTTCTGCCACTTAAACCTGGATACGACTATCAAAGCACACTCCTTATATCTCTTTGTCACTTGGAAACATGTCTTAAACCTGGTAAGCACACTCTTCTTTCATCTTCATCACTTTAAATTTGGTTAGAATACACAAAGCCTACTCCTTATTGATCTTTGTCACTTCCAAAAGGGTTAGAAGACATGAGGTGTGCTCTTGGCAATCTGCTGCCACTTGAAACAATGGTTTATACATGCTGAGCACACTTTATGACTTGTTACCTCTTCACCTTCCTAGCATGTCCTTGTCACTTGTCCAATCACTTAAAAAAACTTCACCTTCTCTGTCCTTTGCCTATAGGTACGCTCTCCACTGGGTTTTGCAATGGCAGATTGTTATCAAGCACATGCTCTGGGTGTCCCTAGCAGTTTTCAAATCACTGGGACATTTCACATTCACTTGGGCAGATTCATGACTCATACAAAACAAGCCTTGGATCACTATCATTACTCTTCACTTTCATTGGTAATATTGACATACAACACAACCCTAGAAATGACAAACCAACAACACAACCTTGGAAATGAAAAAACCTTATTCAAAACAAGGCAAGCAGCCAAGGCATAACTTCAATGTTCTACATCTATATGCAGCAAATTGACAGAAGAACTTGATGAAGCATGCAAAAATAAGTGGAGCATGAAAAGTTTCATAGGGGTGCAAACAGAGCTACATGTGGATAACCCTCAACACAAAATCACTTCTCATGGCTTCAAGACAATATGTTTAATGACATTAATGCAAATCAAATTCAGAAATGACCATTTCTGCATGGGCTTCAGGAGAATCTAGTAGTGCTGTATAACATAAAGTGTTTCAAGAACAATGTCAGGCATTGGTAAATTTTTAGAGACTTTTTCTTATCTAGAAGTTAAGAGTACATGCTTGAAGGTAGTGAATGTCATCATATAGATACCATTGAGCTCAATGAAAGACTACTTGTATATTCATTCATGGATGTAGAGATTGTACTATTTAAAAAAATGATATAAATTCAATAATTGATTTTTCACATGAAAAACATGTTCTCAGCTCTTGAGGAGAATTTGTTTAGCCTTGGCTGAAAGTAAATCAAGATTACTTCAATGCCAAGATTTATGAAATCACATTTAATACTTACTCTTGAAGGACATTTATGAAATCACATTTAAAACATCACAATTGTGTAAATAAATTGCCTACAGAATGTGGGAAAATAGGCTAGGGATTTACTTGTTCAAAGAATAGAAAGGTATTTTTCATATATAAGGATAATAACATACATGATTTACAAACAAGAAAGGTCACATAAGGACATTTGAGGAAATCAATTAGAAATGAGATTTCCAAAAATGAATGACAAGCAACTATGTTTTTAATTGACTATTTTGAAATCGACAATACCCACAAATGAATATCAAAATACTTACACCAAGTATATTTTTCATCAAAGATGCACAATTAAGCGCCAACCATAGAAAAATGCCCGATAACATGGCCAGAAATGGGTAGATTGTCAATACTGGTATAGTCAATAACTGCATTTCAATGCACATTATGTCAATATTTTGTATCATGGTATGTAACTTAAAACCTCTCTATCAAACCATACAAACATTACATTTTGGAAGCTAATAAAATAAAAATATATACTCTTCTGAAGAAAGCCAAGGAGAAATTCATACTGCTGATATACGAGTTACAAGAATAGCTCCAACAAGATTTGCCAATGGTGGGAAGATAAAAAGTTGGAATATCAGTAGCCCAACACCTTCAAAAATAACCAAAAGATTAGAATGATTGAAGAGTGGTCATTTATTTAGAGTATAAAAAATCCAATATTTTAACAGCTCAAAACTTCATTTATAAATCACAACCTTAAAAATAAGAATTTCAAGGTTTTACATTTATCAAGCTCAAATAGGTGATTCCCAGCAATAAAATAAATGCAGAAAAATGTATTATTTTAACAAACATTTCAGATTTATGTGACAACCATGATTTATAGCAGATATGACAGCAATAGATAGCAACAGGCAGTAATAGCAGTAAGCAAATAAAAGCGCTATGAATTATAATAGCTGAATTATGCTCTAACAGCAATGATGTCAATATGCATTTGCATCATTGGATATCGTTCTATTTGAGCAAAATGTTGAACTTCTTTTGTTCTATAAATAGCATTTTATAGTTTCAGAGTCTTATTTTTGGATGATCCAATAGGTCAAATGAATTGAGAATACACAATTAATGAATGCCTCTTGTAAGTTAAACTACCAATGGTTAAACCTAGTAATCAAATTGACTTAAAACAGAAAATTACATGTGATCTTGATCTCAAGGATCAGATATGTACGCAGGCCTATGAAAGAAGGAATTCCATGGAGCACGGTCAATACACAGTAACTAAAGGTTCTTCATCTTAACAATACAAGCAAGAGAATGATTGTGTATTCATAGAATTGGGGTTTGCTAAATCTTATATTGATAGTAAATAATTATGCATTCATTGAGATGGAGACATGTTGAGATGTAGATCATGAACTAAGAAAGTATTGCATTGAAAACGATAGGTTTACTAGCTCAATTAGAGAATTCAGAATAACTTGGTGCACACTGTGGTGTGTTTTCTTTTATGTACTCAAGTTTGGCTAATCTATTTAGTACTGTTGTATTGCTTATCACATGACAATTAAGAAGCCTTATCATATGCATTAGTTGTGATGTTTGTTGAAATACATAGATACACTTATAGCAAATGTTACATTGAGTTGCTGGATGAATTGTTTTTCCCTTGTAAGGAAAAAAATTGGCATGCACTTGGAGGTTTTATTACTGGCCAAGTAGAGGGGTCATTATATCAAGCTCAAATCTATGGTTCCCATTAAGAACATGAATGTAGACCAATGTATTCTTTTAACAAGGATGTCAAAATCATATGACAACCATGACTTATAGTTGCTATAACAACAGTTGATAGCAATGGACAGTGATAGCAATAATCAAATAAAAGCTATGAATTGCAATAGCTGAATGATGCTTTAGCAGCAACGATTTCCATTTAAATTTGCATCATAGGATATCACCAAAGATCATTCTTTGGTGATACCTCTTCAAAGACCATTAATAACCTCATTAAATAATCATGTTCAACAATATAATAAAGTAACTTGGAACTAAGTCTTACAAAAAGTAAGCCTAGGTGCCCCCTTATACTCCTTACATAACATGGAAAATAGTGGTGTAAAGAGGAATACAAACGAATCAAGCTTCACTGAAACTAATAACAAAAGGAATTGGCTATTGAAACAAACATAGAATGTGTGATCAAGAGAAATCCTGAGAATAACATGTCACAATAGAAAGAATTGAAGGAATAAATCTATAATGAATTACTTGAAGGAAAAATATAACGATTCAAATAGCATTCTATGTATTTGTTTTGAAATATAGAAAGATGAAGACAACTAGAAGGCAGGGAAATTATGTCCTAATCATGTTGGTTGTTCGACAAAGTTCTCTAAGAAAACAATCTTTCTAACATAATTCAAGATCTGAACCAGTGCTCTTGAGCATTGAAACCTGAACACACATGCCATTGGGTAGGTTACATCTTCAAGAGACAAGTATGCATACCAGAGATGGGCATATCATCACGAGACATATCCCTACAGAGGGAGACATCTCTAGTAAGCAAGAGACATCCCCTTCCATCTCTAGACGCCTCTTGTTACAAAAACAAAATGTGAATAAAATTCACAAAACTTGAATGAAATACTCTAATTCCTAAAAGATCAAAAGAACCCACCAAATACATTTCTTACTCATTCAAACAAAGAAAATAGCATAAATTTTTGAAAACATGCAAAAACATATCAACATGATTTTCAAGACAAAGGAAATCAAGTTTAACAAAATTGTAGGTTTGAGTTTGCAAGGAAGATTCATTGCTTACATTTATTTTTATTTTAATATTTTTGAAAGTTGTACTTTGTGCTTATTTCATGTACCATAATGCAAGGAAGATTCATTGCTTACATCAATTTATTTTTATTCTTATATTTTTGAAAGTTGTACTTATTTCATGTACCAGAATTCTTTAAATGATGTTTCCTTCCCCATGCTTATCTCCAATTATGTACCCATATCCAAAGGTGATTATGTCTTTTTTGATAGGTTAATTGAGGCTTTTGGAGGGGCCCTTGCCCAAAGAAAAAAGGCAGAAATACAATAAAGGTCATAGAAACTAGAAGACCAAGAAGGGTACATTCAAAGAGTATAGCTACAACTGCCAACAAAACAATATTGGCTAAAAGAACTGCACCCAATGGTAAAGAGAATACAAAACCTAAAACAATAAGCAATTGTCACTTCAAGAAGAAGAATCAATATGAGGGGCCCACCATTGGTTCCTCCATAGACTCCACCTTAACACAAAGCTCCAAGAAAGAGTGATGAGAGGTGCGGGAGAATCCACTCTTTGAATTTCCAATAAGGTATATATACTTGAAACCTCAAGGCTCCCATCTGTAATGTCCCCATTTTCGTGAGCATCAAAGTTTGGAGGATTAGCCTATTATCTGACCCTCGTAGGCTAATGAAGTTGGTTAGGGGGTCCTGTGTGACAGATATTTGGTTCTATGGTGGCACTTGGTGGTGTCTTTCTTCTCTGGAGCTTGGTGTTGCTCAGGATTGGCCTTTGGGAGTGATTTGGGACTCAGTTGTGCACACTTACTATTTATAGTAAGTCACCTAGTTAATGGAGTCCAATATTACTATTTTTAGAAAGGCACCTAGATGTGAAGTGGCTGCAGTTTTGACCTCCTAGTATAGACGGAATGGAAAAATGATGATTATTGTGAAAGATATATGATTTTAATTATTATTAAAGTTTAGCTTTAATAATAATTAATTAATTAAAGGTACATGTCATAAAGTTATTTTTTGACTTTATTTAAATGTGGGGCCATTTAATGATAAAAGCCAAATTATAAAGTACCTTGATATTGGCGCCCAGTTAATGAGACTTTTTAAAGTCATAACAAAGGCAAATAAAATATTAAATTTAAAAGTCAAATATCTCTTGGAAATCATGCCTTTCAAGGGGATTATATAAGCCATCAAGAAAAGCAAATGAAGGCATTCTACACTTGTGCAAATTATGATCTTTTGTTGTGAGAGAAGAGAAACCAGGGTTTCTACAATTTTTGGCATTGGAGAGCGTAGCTGCTTCATTGTATTAGCTTTCCGAGGGTGTGAAAGATCATCTAAGGTTTGCTAATTGGTGGCTTCATACGGAGGTCACATTTGTGCTTCATTGAAGAAGAAATTCAGAAGCTTTCAAGGGTTTTGAAGATTAATCATTCAAAAGTTTTTCGGGTATGATCTTATTGTAAATTCAAGCAATAATTAATCAAAGTTGATCATTTGATATATTTGCTTTCAGCATTTCTTGTTCTGCAATTTATGCATTATTTGGTAAATATTCCAAAAACAATAAAATACAAAGCATCTATGAAGCAAATATCTCAACAGGGGTGGGATGTTTTAGTGGTATCAGAGCGGTTTCCTACCATCCTGTGTTGGTTTTCAAAAGAATTTTATTAGATCATGCAAATATGTTGATCATTTTTTAAAATAGAGTTATTTTAAGGGTTTGAATATTGAAATATTGAAATATTGAACTTGCCAAAACAAGCTCCAAAAGTGTTGGAGACCAATTTGCTCAAACTGCCTTGCCTGATATAGCCACTGTATTGAACTACTGAAGCACTGCCAAAAATAGCACTACTAAAAATAGCACTTACTATAAATAGCATACTGCTAAAAATAGTGACTTCAAATGCATTTTAACCACAAACTGAGCAACCATTGTAACTTACTAAAAATAGTAAGTCCAGAAAAGTTTCCTGATGCAAATGCATGCCATACCACCCTGAAGCTCTCTGAAAACCCAAAAGGAATATAGAAACCAATTTGCAAAACTCCAACATGCAAACCCCTGAATCCACAAAAGAATACTCCTGGAAAATAGGAAACCCTAATTTCTACTTTTGACTAACCTACGGGCCTCCAAGATAGGCAACGACCAACTGATGAGACTACTACTGAGAAGGGGACATTACAATCTGCCCTCCTCAATATTGCTTGCCTTCAAGCAATTGTAAGTCTGGATGCTGCAAAATCCGCCCGTCATCCCAAGTAGCATCCTCAATAGGCAAAGTCTTCCACTTCACCAAATACTCTTTGATTGTCCTCTTCCTCAAAGAGCGTTCTTTGAAATCAATAATCTCCTCAGGAACTAAACCAACTTTCCTTCCTCATCCAAAGGAAGCAAATCAGGAGAAGCAACAACATTGTGTCCAAGCGCCTTCTTGAGGTGTGACACGTGGAAGACATTATGCACCTTGCTACTCGCCGGTAGCTCTACCTTGTAAGCTACTTCACCAACTCTCCTAATGACCATGAAAGGTCCATAGAAACGTGGCTTGATTTTCTCTGCTCCACTCTTCTTGAGAGTAGATTGTCTGTAAGGATGAAGTCTCAAATAGACCAATTCTCCAACCTCAAATGTGTGCTCAATACGCTGCTGATCAACATATAACTTTTGTTGATTTTGTGCATGATGGAGATTGTCCTTCGGTGACCTCAAAATTTCTTGACTTTGTTGCAACTTCTCCCTCGCTTGAGGGGCTCTACTATCACCAAACAACAAGTCAACGAAGCTAGGAGCCTTGTAACCATACAAAGCCGTGAATGGAGACATTTTGATAGACATGTGGTAGGAAGAATTGTAACATTACTCTCCCAAATGAAGCCATCTCACCCAAGCCTTTTGTTGCCCCGAGACATAATTTTTGAGATAAACTTCCAACCACTTGTTCACAATCTTTGTCTTCCCATCAGTCTGTGGGTGATAACTAGTGCTTGAGTAAGCACTGTACCTCTCAATCTGAAAATCTCTTGCCAAAAAGTGCTTAGGAACTTGCTGTCCCTATCACTTACAATGTTCTTTGGCAACCCATGCAATCTAAACATCTTATGGAAGAATAAATCAGCAACTTGAGCTGCTGAAAATGAACTAGTGATCTGTCAACCACAACGTAGATGCAATCCTTCCCTTGCACCTTTGGCAACACTATGATGAAATCCATAGAGATACTTTCCCATTTCTGATTGGGAATAGGTAGGGGCTGCAACAAACCGGCTGGAAAAGTGTGCTCATTTCTGTTCATTTGGCAAGTATGACACTCCTTAATGTAGCGTAAGACTTCATCTTTTAGCCCTTTCCATGAAAGTCTTTCACGGATCTGCCTATAAGTCTTAAAATATCCTTGAGGACCAGCAAGTGGAATGCCATGAAATGATTGCAAAATCTTCTTCTTAAGCTTAGATTTAGGCACCAAGAAGATTCTACCCTTATACTGTATCAAACCACCAACCAAACAATACCTCTCATCGTGCAAAGTACCCTCAACAATGTTGGTTGCAAACTGATTTTTGGCATAATCAGCAATAACTTGCTCTTTCCAATCAGCATAAATCTCACATAAAGAGTTCAAATGGGGTCTTTTGGATAATAAATCAGCTACTATATTATTTTTACCTTTGACATATTCAATGTCATAATTGTAAGCTTGAAGCTTACTCACCCACTTTTGTTGCCTTTCGTTCAAATCCTTCTGATGCATGAAATGCTTAAGGCTGTTATGATCAGTCTTAACTACAAATTTGCTCCCAACCAAGTACTGTATGAACTTGGCCAATGCATGCATGATTGCAAGCATTTCCTTGTCATAGATAGAGTAAGTTCTCTCAACACCCCTTAATTTTCTGCTCTCAAACACAATGGGATGTTTGTCTTGCATTAAAAAAGCCCCAACTCCTTTTCCTAATGCATCACATTGCAACTCAAAGGGCTTGGTGAAATCCGGTATGGCCAATACAAGACATGAGCTCATGAGCTGCTTGAACTTATCAAAAACAACTTGTGCCTTATCTGGCCATACAAATGCTCCCTTTTTGGTGAGGTCAGTAAGAGGGGCAGCCATCTGAGAGTAGCCTTTCAAAAACCTTCTGTAGAAGCCACATAGACCCAAGAACCCCTTCAAATGTGTTAGGTTCTCTGAAAGAGGCCAATCCAAGATCACCTTGATCTTCTCCACATCTACTCTAACTCCCTTAGAGCTAATTATGTGCCCAAGATATAGCAGCTCTGTCATTCCAAATTCACATTTGAACTCCTTACCAAACAAACATTCTAATTCTAAGATGCTAAGCACTTCCTCCAAATGCTTAAGGTGCTCTTCCCAAGACTTACTGAAAATGAGAATATCATTAAAGAATATTAACACAAACTTTCTCAACTGCTTCTAAAAGATTCAGTTCATGCAAGATTGAAATGTAGCAGGTGCATTAGTCAACCCAAAAGGCATGACTAAGAACTCAAAATGCCCATAGAGACACCGAAATGTCTTCTCAATATTTGATTCTCTCATGCAAATCTGATGGTAGCCCAATCTAAAATCAATCTTCAAAAAGACCACAACTCCATGTAGCTCGTCAATGAGCTCATCTATCCTGGGAATGGGATACCGGTTTTTGAATAGTCTTTTGATTTAATGCACAATAGTCCACACACATGCGAATGGTGCCATCTTTTCTCTTGACGAGCACAACTATTGAAGCAAAAGGGCTCTTGCTTGGGCGAATGTGACCCATCTCCAAGAGTTCCTTAATGACTTTTTGTAATGACCCCTTTCCAGTGGAAGTACTTAAACCCGAATCTTGCATTCAAAGTGTTTCTCAAAGAGACATTAGAAACATTAGAGATCAATAAATTTCAATAATAACTATCTTGAAGATCAAAGATGATATAAATATTTCATTCTTGTCAAAGGACAATTCTGTTGGAAATATGTGCCTCAATCTCACAGAATGAAACCTCTGAAAGAGCCAAGTCGGTGTGACACTCATTATGTTTGGCCGACTAGCAGCTTTGGAATCTTGTGAAAAGTTCTGGTCGCTGAGACCTTGTCACTGTCTTGCCGAATGGACCTATCGTTGTGACATGATGATCGCTGTGACAATTTCTATCTCACTCCGCGAGGGGAGATCTCTGGCCGACAGGCCATTCCTATCGGATATCAGGGAGACTCTGGGCGACAAGCGGAGTCGGGGAGACCCTTGGCCGAAAGGCTTGCTTCGGTATGAAGTCTTACCGATATGGAAAGTCTCACCGATAAATATTCACTTGGAGTCTTCGGGGTAACACGGAGGCTTCGCTATGAACTCTTGGCGACATATGTTTGTCTCACTGATGCTCATCGGGGTAACATGGAAGCCTTGGTAAGAAGTCTTGCCGACGGTTAGTTCTCTCACCGATAGGTATGAACATCGGTGTAACCTCCTGGCGATAGCGGTAAGTCTTGCCGTGTCAGAACCCTGGTGGTTCTCGATTCAAAACCCTAACTGAAATTTGAGGTTTTCTTGCAAATTTTGAGATTTTTGTATTTTTTGAGTTTTCAGGCAAAAATGTAAAGCTGCGATTTCTCTCAAAATTACTAATAAAATTCATAAAAAATTAAATGACTCTAGAAAAGCTTGGGAAATGATCAGAGAAGGTAGGCACACTGTTTATTATTACTTCCAGAGCATTTACAATACAAAAGTCTGAACAAAGCATGAGTTACAATAAATTTATTGAAAAAAACCTGATTTCTCTTTAATGGCGGCTGTAGCAGCAATAAATGCACATAGAAATTAATAACTCCACTTGCTCTCCCGTTCCATGCAAGAATCAGTCTCCAGAACCAAGGCGCCCAAGAAGCAAACACCAGAATCTGAAAGATACAGGCGTTCCACTGAAGATGAGAAAGTACGGCCAAGAAAGGTACAGAAGTACGGCCTGTCTGCAGCAGCATTAAATGAAGTACGGCCTTTGGAATTTGTGCCCAGTCTCAAATGAATGATCTCTAAAAAGATACGCCTTTACTGCCAGATGAAGTTCTCTGTGAATCTCTGCTAAAATAACTCGATAATCTCAAACTGTGATCTCTGGATGAAATCACCAAGTGCCAGCTTCAACTGATATTTCACAGCCTCAGTCTGCCTGATCTCTGAAGAGTTTTCGTTCTCAGAAACGATCGTCTGCCAGAAACCCTAAGGTTTGCAAACTCCAATGCTCAGAGCAAAAGACAAATTAGAATAACATTTCATAATGGTTCGATTTGTCTTGACTGCAAAATATATATCCTCTTCAATAAAATTCGACCCAATGCTCTTTTTTAATAATCATTTAATAAAATGATTAAATTCGTCTTTTCAAGACTTAGGAGAAATTTATTTAATAATTGGCGCTTATTTTAATGAATAATAAATATTCATTAAATCAAAAATTAATACTTTATTATAAAGTATATTAAATACTTTATAACAGCCAAATTAATTAAATAATTTAATATTTCAATAAAGTGACTTTAATATAAAGTCAAATTATTAAATATTTAATAATGCATTAAATATCCCTTATTCCTCCGTTTGATCATCAAACTGCTGAACTGGATCGATTCTCTGAAAGGTTGAACCAGGTGCCCTGCCCGAAATAGCAGGACCTAACTTTCTAAAAATAGAAAGTTCCTGAAAAAGCACTCTGGAAGATTCTGCGAAGGCCCAACCGGCGGAGCTACCAAACACCTGCCTCCGATGATCCTCTGCACACCCTGTCAGCCTACGAGGATCGAAATTATAGGCTAACTCCTCGACAAACAGTGTCAGCTAAAACGGGGACATGATATGCCGACACTGTATGTTTGTTATCGGGTGTCTTCGGTGAAACTCCCAGCGACTGATGTCTTCGGCGAAAGGTGTGAACATTCGGAGTAACGTCTCAGTGATAGCCTAAGTCTTGCCAACAAGTGTTCTTTTTGGAATAACATGAAGGTTCGGTATGATCTCTTGGCGAAGGACGATAGTCTTGCCGATGGGAATACTCTTGTCAATGTGACTTTGGAACTTCGGTGTGATGTCTCATCGAATGGCGATTGTCTCGCCGATGAGAATGCTGAGGTCGATGTAGCTTGTGAACTCGGTATAACGTCTTGCCGATTGTGAAGACTCTTGGCGATAATGACGATTTGGCTTTGTGGCATCGGGGAGACACGGTTAGTGTCTCCCCGACATGCGAATACGTTTTGAACGCCTTTGACCGAGTGATGACTATCCTATGTGGTGCGTCTTCGACCAATCAGAGAAGCCGAATGGGAACCGCTAGCAGTTGGACTGCTACGGCCGTTACTGAGAGGAAGTTCGACAGATAGGGGTGTCATGGATATACTCAGGAATTGCAGATGTTGAACAGTTCGATGGTTGGACGGATGGTTGCATGAACAGTTGGATGAATAGTTCGATGTATGATTAGAGTGAATTGAATTCTGAGTGTATTATATCTTGAGTGTTTTGTAGCAAGGTTGATCATTGTGAATGCTGTTGTAAATTGACATCAGAGAAGAGTGAAGCCCGTACTCTATATGTAATTTCATTACTGTAATACAAAGGGGTTTTTCTTGGTGTGGTGGGTTTTTCTCCCGTAAGGGTTTTCCCACGTAAATCTGGTGTTCATCTGTGCATGATTATTTCTCTGTTTCTGTTATTGCTTTCAAGTGTATCTTAATTGGTCTGTAATTGAAAATTTAAAAGTATCTCTGCATTCTTCCCTAAGGTTTTGACGTTAGGAGAGTTGTTTCCACACTTAGCTTTTCTTACAAATTCATTTCCTCCTTGTCACTCACTATGAATGATTCTAAATCATATATCTCATAAATACATCAGAGTAGATATTAAACGCCTATCAAGATCCCAAGTATGGTATTCTATTGTACCATTTATCACCACAGTGATTGAATAGAATCCTTATTACTTATAAGACTCAATAATTGCTGCAAGCATTATTATTGGATAACCGTAAATAATATATTTTATATATATGTTGTATGTGTCCACCACCTATGAGGTATTTATGAGTCTCAATATACATGTATATACCTGAATATATAATTATCAATTATCACAAAATATATTTACCAACATATGAAATTATATATATAGAAAACATATAATATTTGATATAATTATATTTATCATATATATTAAATATATATGACAAATATCAATCATTACCAAGTTCCTAATTTATTCATTCTTTGATTAGTTTCCAACATACATTAATATTACTTATTTTATAGCAGACATTACTTACTTTTCTGCCTGGATTGGTTTGCAAATACTCACGTTTCCCTTCCATCGTGTCTCCTCCTCTTTCCAATGTTCTTCCTTTCTTCTCCCCCCTCATTCCTCACTCACATTATATATATATATATATATATATATATATTTTATGAAAAAGGGCATCTTTTGGAAAAGACATAATCTTTATTAAAGATCCCTTTATGCTGATTGTTTTTAAATGTTTTATTTGTCTTTTACTGCCAACGTGTCTCCCCCTAAACTCAGCCATCACATAAAGACTTATTCTCCTTTTCTTTTCCCATCGTGTCTCTATGGTATTGACTTGGTCTTTACTTATAGACCGATTCCCAAGAGCCACATGACTTTATGGAATCGTTAGCCTCTTGCATCGGTTCATGCTAACAATGTGATTCATACTTATAATTGCTGTTTGTTAAGAGCTGATTTATGGATCGGGCTTCATATTAATGATTTATTTATTTTTCTTTATATTTGTTGTTTGTTTATTTAGTCTTATTTATTTGTTTATTTATTTTATATTTTATATTTGGTCCATGAATTGTGCTTTGACAAGAATGAAATATTTATATCATCTTTGATCTTAAAGATAGTTATTACTGAAATTTATTGATCTCTAATGTTTCTAATGTCTCTTTGAGAAACACTTTGAATGCAATATTCGGGTTTAAGTACTTCCACTGGAAAGGGGTCATTACAAGTGGTATCAGAGCATCCTTCCATCCTATGTGTGCTTGAGCTAATTGCTTGCTTGCTTGAGCTAGTTTCCTACTAGCTTGAGCTAGTTGCTTGCTTGCTTAAGCTACTTGCCTACTTGCTTGAGCTGGTTGTCTACTTGCTTTCTTGCTTGAGCTAGTTGTCTACTTGCTTGAACTAATTGCTTTCTTGCTTGAGCTAGTTGCCTACTTGCTTGAGCTAGTTGCTTGCTTGCTTAAGCTACTTGCCTACTTGCTTGAGCTAGTTGTCTACTTGCTTGAGCTAGTTGCTTGCTTGCTTGAACTACTTCCCTACTTGCTTGAGCTAATTACCTGCATGCTTGAGTTGATTGCTTGTGTGCTTGAGCTACCTGAGTTACCTCCTCTAGACGATGAAGGACAACTTATCTTAGAGCCAAAATTTATCCTAGACACCAGAGAAAGGACATTGAGGAACAGGATCATTACCGAATCTCTAATCAAGTGGAAGGGACTTCCTGAAGAAGATGCTACATGGGAAAGAGAAGAAACCATCAAAGTATTTTAATTGGCTGGAAAAACAAGAGGTTCTTGCAGATCGAGGTGGTAAGTATTAGGTGCGTACTTTCATAGCCCTAAATCAACAATTATAAATACCTTCATAAAATTAGAAAATAATATTTGTTAAAGATGTTATGAATGTAAATATTAATGATTGATAAATTGGATTTGATACTGATAAAGATGTTAATGGAGTTATTAATATTTGATAATTGATCAATATAAACATTGAAGAGCATAAAGGACTACTGCATATACATTCAGATTCAACTCTTAATATCTTGATAAATTCATGAATCCCCATGGCATGGTGCAATTATGGGTAAATTGTCAATATGATAATCATTAGATGCAATTGTTTGTATCATCAACAATCATGTAGTTGGTTGAGGGATGGAACCGATAGGTTGAGCAGATACTAGGGTCCCTTCGAGGTAGACCACCCTCATTGGATGACTGCAGGTCTTCCAACGAGGGCCGAGGGGGTCATTTCCACTGGTGTTGGTTGGTCGCTCTCGGGCTGAGAAGGGAGTGCTCTAAGGGCCTCCTATGGGAATCCTTCCTCCAAACTATCGCATGGATTGCGTGTCTTCCCATTACCGAATTATCATTCTTTTTCAATCAAATCATTTGGGAGGGAAGTTGGATGCACATGGAGGAGAGCAGAGACTAAGATCCCTTCAAGGTAGGCCACCCTCCTTGGATGACTGCGGTCTGCCATTGGGGGCCATTACAATGAGTGTTTGTTGGCCGTTCTCGGGCTGAGAAGGGAGGCGCTAAGGGAATCCTTGTGTGTGGACCTCTCTTGCCTCACCTATGATGTTGATGAACAAGGGATGATAACTTGGTGTGTTTTAATATCTATTTAGTTGCTTGGAAATTTATAGGTTGAATGCATGATTACATATGATTTACCAGTGATTAATATGATAAGAATGGTTTTCATGATTTCATTATGTTTGGATTAATATCTTTCAAGTTGGTATTTTTATTTCATGAAGTATGATTGTGTTTCATTAATGTATATACTTTGAGATAATTTATGCTTCGTAACATATGTTCATGTGAATACTCGTGCACTACATGTATTTGAGTGTCTACTTCATGAGTATACTTGATGGCCTTGGGAAGGTGAACGGGTCCACGGTGTAGTATGGGATGCATTGAATCCCCCTTCCTGATTGTTTGACAGTATACTTCATTCAATTGTATTTGTAATTGAGTGTATACCTTATGACTCGTGATTGAATTTGTATTTGGGCGAATACTTTATACTTCTGTTTGAGTGAATACTCTATGACTTGTGATTGTATTTATACTCTATAACTTTGTATTTGAGTGCATACTCTATGATTGGTATTTGAATTCGAGATGTACTTGTATACTCTATGACATGTTTGTATACTTTGTGTTTGCAAGATTCGGGTTTAAGTACTTCCACTGGAAAGGGGTCATTACACTTTTTCAATCTCATCTTTTTGCTTCTTCGGACACCGGTAAGGAGTTGTCATAACAGGCTTAGCTCCTTCTTCAAGCTCTATGACATGCCCGGTCCCTCTCTCAAGAGATCTCCCAAGAGGTATGCTACCAAATACATTACTCTTCTTGGTGATCAATGACTAAATATCAGGATGGTAATGCCTCTTATCTTCAACTAGTTCGGATGGTAGGATCATACACTTCGCTGCCCACTCAACTTGATCATGATGAATTAGCTTTTCCATTCTTTTGAAAGACACAATTCGTGGACCTCCATTTGACATTCCTCTTAGCACCACCTTATTCCCATCTGATTGAAATTTCAACTCCATTGTTTGCAGATTTAAAGTGATCTCTCCAAGAGATCGCAACCACTGAATACCAAGCACTGCATCGGTATCTCGAATGCCAACAACATAGAAGTCATCTTTGACTTTGAAGTTTCCCAATTGCATAGACATATTGGAAATCTTTCAGTTGCAAGAAATTGTGAATCCATCAGCTACCATGACTTTGAAACCTTCAAACTCCTCAGTTTTGAGTCCTCTCTTTGCAACCACACCTTCATCAATAAAATTATGTGTTGCCCCAATATCAATTAAAGCAACAATTCACTGCCCTCCAAGCACACCACGAACTTTAAAATATTCGTTCTTTTGGAAACTAGAGAGTTGGGAAAATGCACCCCCACCTCCTTGCTCTTTATCGGACTCTTTTGGGCCTCTTTCCTCATCGTTGTCCGCAAAATCAGACCGCTGTTCTGAATAATCAGATTCTGATCCATAATCAAAATAGGCCTCCATGTGGTTAGAATGACCTTTTCCATAACATCTATGGCCTTTAGTCCATGGTTCTCTGCATGTGTAACATTTACCATCCTTTCTAAGCTTCTCACGAAGCTCATCATCCAACTTAGAAGGAAACTTTTTGTGCTGATTTGAAAAGTGTTTCTTTCTTTCTTATGTGCAAAGGGCTTGGACTGAAATTTAGGCCTAGGAGCAGCCAATTCCATACTTCTTGCTTTCTTGATAGCTTCATCAAGGCTTGGTGGATCAAATGCTTTAACCCACCCCTTCAAGGGTTCCATTAAACCTTCTGAAAACAAAACAACAAGTCTCCTTTCAGTGATGTTGGGCACCATCATAGAAAGCCTCTAAAAATCTGCAATGTATGAATCAAGTGAGCCATACTGTTTCAGCTGTGCAAGCTCATGAAACTTCACTTCAAGATCCTTAGTATCAAACCTCTCGATTAGTCTGTTGGTGAACTCTTCATATGTGTGAATAAGGTTATGGCCAAGAGTGACCAAACCATGATACCACCACTCATGGGCAGCTCCATCCAAGTGCAAGGTAGCAAACTTGATGGCATCTTCTTCAGGCATCGGTCTTAGTGAAAGGTAGTTATCTAACTTAAGTACCCACGATCTTGCCGAGCACCTATCGCTTCCATCAAAATGAGCCAAGGTCACCTTTCCAAGAGCTTGTTGATAATCCATTCTATGACCCATAGGAGCACAGTTATCAATTCTTTTGCCTCCTCTTCTTTTCCTTTGGTTCATGTATTGATCAAAGGTCAAATTATCCTTGATCTCAGTGGGTAGTGAGGCATATTCCATGTAGCTTTGTCTTACTTCATCCGCCATAGGTACTTTGGCCTTAGTTGGTGGTTCCTCCCTTTGAGTAAAGGTAGGAAGAAGAGGTCTAGAGGCTGATCCTCTAGTATTTGCAACATGTTGACCAATAGTTGCTCCTCTTGGAGTTGTGTTAGAAACACTGTCTTCACCAATTTGGTTCTGCTGAGCCGGAGTTACTTGTTGATTCATTTTAGCAAGCAGCTGGATCATCATATCCAACATGAGATCAAACTTTCTCTCAGCTCTACTTTCTCTATCATCCTCACGGGTTGGTCCCTTATCTCTTCATGCCATTGTCTCAACTGCAGGCTCACGGTTCCTTAGAACCTCTGAAAAAGTTTCCTCGTCTGGAACTAGTGGATTCTAATATTGCTGTCTCTTTTGCTCTCTGTTGTAGTACCTCAGTTCTCTGTCACTCATCTAACAACTATAACTCTGACTTCACAAGCTGGCAGGAAAACCAGCTCTGATAACACTGAAATATCCCCTTATAACTTTTTCCGATTTTGTGAACAATATTTCCCCTGTTAACATTAGAGAAATTATAAACCAACTAAAGCAACCCTTCACTTTCTGATCACCTAGATCCCAATGAGGGCAAGGTGAGAGCATATGGTGGAAAGGGGATTGTTAGATGAAATCCAAATTGAAAGTACAATACTGAAAATCAACCCTTCACTTTTTGATCACCAAGTTCCTAGTGTGGGCGAGGTAGAAGCATACGATAGTTAGCTGAAATAAATTGAAAAATGGAAATACAATATAAAGATAGCTCAACCGATCAGCTAGAAATGCAATGCAACTCGACCACTTTTCAGTGGGAGTGAAAATACAAAGTACTGAAAGGAAATGTCTGGGCGGCTAGCCGACCCCTTCCGCTTTTCAACGGGTAGTACAGAAAAGTAAAGTGTTGAATTGAAATAGATGGCGAGGCCTATCTCTTCCATTTTTCAGTGTGAATGAAAGTAAGAGCGGAACTGAAATATAAAAGACGACGTGGCTAGTCACTTCCACTAATAGTGGGAATACAAAAGTATAGTGTAGAAATGAAATGACTGAACCAATACTACTAATAACAGCCTTACAAAGTGAAGCAATCCGCAAATTACAATGATAATTGGATGTCCAAAACACTCCAAAATGATAAGAGATGAACTCCAAAATTAAGCAAGCTAATCTACTATGAAAATAAGCCAAAATTGGAACTTTTTACCAATCTGATGTGAAGTAGTAGCGCTCAGAAATCTCAGACCAGCAAGCTCCAAACTCACTGAAATGCTCACAACTTCACCAATACTTCTCCAAATGATGTCAAATCAGTTGCAAATGATGCATAGGAGGAAGGCGTCTAGTATCAAACCTAGAAACAACTCCAAACAGCCTCCAATGATTTATTCACACATCACAATACAAGGACAAAAATGGTACGACCTTCTAGGGGAGGGCGACCATGAAAAATCAGAATCTTCTCCAAAAAATCTAAAAGTTGGACCAATGGGGCACCCAGGGTAGAGGAGAAGATAGAGCCGATGCCTAGAACCAAAAAAAAATCGAGTAGAGAGCTACGATCGAAAAAGTGCTTCAGCCAAGCACCAAATCAGCATGCCAAAAACTGAGAAAATACACCAAAACTCAGAAAACATCAAAGAACTTCATCTTCATTATGCTCAATCGACTCTTCAGTGTAAAGAACAGCCTCAAACTCAGCTAGGTGCTATCTTGCAAGCACGAAACTGAAAGGAGCCAGGAGGTATGTGTTCCTCGAAACAAGGGTCTAAAGAAATTTCAATAGCACTTCGTTATATTTTCAATGGATAGTCTCAAATGAAGCCCAATACTCATATTTATAACTTTTCTTCAAGTTCAAATCATTTTCCCTCCAATTAGGGTGCCCAAACTGAGATTCACATTCACCTTTCTTGATTTGCATGAGTTTCATTTGCCTCCTTTACCAAGTAATCCCAATACATGAGAGAGATATAACTTTATTAAAATACAAAATATCATAAAATGGGCATCCAAAATATTAAGTGAAATACTTTATGATATAACTTAAATATTTCTCCAAATAAGTCGTCCAATATGCCTAAGTTATATTTCACTTAAGTTAAAACATCATTTTCACCAAATATTGAACTTGCCAAAACAAGCTCCAAAAGTGTTGGAGACCAATCTGCTCAAATTGCCCTGCTTGATATAGCCACTGTACTAAACTGCTGAACCACTACCAGAAATAGCATTGCTAAAAATAGCACTTACTATAAATAGCATACTGCTAAAAATAGTGACTTCAAATGCATTTTAACCACAAACTGAGCAACCATCATAACTTACTAAAAATAGTAAGTCCGGAAAAGTTACCTAATGCAGATGCATGTCATACCACCTTGAAGCTCTCTGAAAACCCAGAAGGAATCCAAAAACCAATCTGCAAAAATCCAACATGCAAACCCCTTAATCCACAAAAGAATCCTCCTAGAAAATAGGAAACCCTAATTTTTGCTTCCGACTAGCCTACGGGCCTCCAGGATAGGCTAACGGCCAACTGATGAGACTACTGCTGAGAAGGCTACATTACAGGGGGAGATGGAGATTTGAATTGATCTTGGAGAGTTTCTCATTATCAACTGCCTCAACGCTATCAATGGTTTAAAATCCACTTCATCACAAACTAATGGTATTAGTGTAGAGAAACTAGGGTAACCTCATTAGAGGTATGTGTATAGATGTTGTCAGAGTATCACTCTTTCTTTCTTTCAAGCCTAAACATTCGATATTTGATCTTTGACCTAAAGAGTGAGTCCAACTCATTGACTTGTCATGAATTGCAATCTCTTGCAATTTGATTGAAGAGAGGTTGGTGATAGCATTACTTGGGTTTGTCTCAATGCTTCAACCTTGTTTCCATACTGCATTGATAGGAGATTCATCGGGGTCCCAAGTTCTACAATTGTCTTCAATCTCGTCACAACATTCATGAAGAACTTATTTATTCAACTCAAAGAGCGGATTGCCATAAGTCACATTTGCTTCAACTTCAAACAAGGGATTATTAAGAATCTGGAAGTTATCCTTAGATCCTAACTTAGATCCAACTATTTCTAAACTTTTATTATCTGATTGTTCTAGACAATGGTTCGAGACATAAGTCTCATCTATGTTGTCAAATTCCTTAATCTCATTTCTTATTGTCTTCTTTGCTTCTTGAAGTGTTTAGTTCATTCTGATTTTCTGCATCTTGTTATGCTTGTTAATCATTTATCAATTTAGTTTCTCATTTCTTGTATAGATCTAAGGTCTTATGACCTTTAGCTGCTAATCTCTTCACACTCACTTCCTCTAGGGTATGGACCTCCAAAGTCTTCGATGTTAGGTGTTGAGAATTTTGACTAGGTGGATGGGTGTGTGAAAATCTTGATGCAATATCTGAGTTACAATACTTAGTCTGAAAACTCATCTCGTGTTCATCTATGTGTCCATGCCTTAGCTTAATCTTCTGCAAGTTCTCTTGCTCGAGCAGCTACCATCTTGGCATGCTTAGCTTTGTCATTCCAACATTCACACAATCGTAGAGTCCTCTCCACATCTTCAACACTATCCATTAGTTCCCCTGGCTTTTTGCTTTCCATTGCTTCATAAAAGATCTCCCTCATTTTCTTGTCTCTTTCCTCCTCTGAGTTTTGTGTTTTTGTTGACTCCTTTCTTTCCATCCTCTCTACTAAGACCCATAATTGTATTTTCCCAACTTTCAATGCCGAAATTCGTTGTTTATTTTCCTCCAGGTGACTTGAACTGTCATATAACATCTCTTTCGATTCACTTTTGTTAGAAGGAGTACTCTTCTCATCAGTAACAATTGACCGATTATAGGAGACCATGTCCTCCTCAAATGATGAGGGAGAACTATGACCAAAATTCTTATCCCTAAGTGACTGCACATAATCTGATTTATGATCAATAGTTTCAATCCCTTCTATGTCATCCTCAATGCACGATCCTAGAGATGGAGTAAGAGCAACCTCAAGGTCAAAAGGAATTTTACATGCATTCTTCATAGGCTCATGTTGGTAGTCAAACCAAAAACCTCCTGCATCATGGAAATGAAAGAAGTTATCATCTATAGCAGATGTGAATCTATTATCATTTTTAGTTGGCTCCTCATGTATTGACTCCTAATTAGTGGTTGCCTCATGACCCTCATGAAACCACATACTTATTTCATTTGTGATAGAAGAAATGTATGAAGATTTATCTTCCTCCTTATGAACAATTTCCACATCTTGTATTTTCTTGCATTCATCTTCTGTATGTACGACTAAAGGAACTTCCTCCCATTCATTTTCTGAATTGATCCTCTCTCGCTCTTTTTTTTCCAAGTGAGGTTTTAATTTTCCCTCACATTGTGTGAACACATCGAGGAACAATGTATATGCAATCAGGGAACCCATTCTAGTTTCCAAACAGTCCATAGTATAGATATGGTGGTCGGGAGAAAACATCACTCTCGTGGATAGTTGGAATCATAATATCTTTCATGGCTGCAAGAACATCTTCATTATGTGTGTTCTTGATTGTGGTGAAGAAATGATGGAACATGTTGTAGATCAGATCTTGCAATCCTAAGTCCACAAGAAGGTTAATTGTCCTGATTTCCACAAATGTCTTTAATATGGTCATCCCTCTTGAGTAATGTGTACTATTGATGTCGTCTAGGTCTTTAAAACTATCTACAATCATGTGCAATACCTCTTTCATCGTGTTGTCGTCATACAAAACTAAAGTTACCAAAACTCTCATTACCTCACTTAAACAAGAGGTAATCAACAACTTGATTTCCTCATCATGATGCCTCAACCATTTATGCTGATTCAAGGTGGTTACCGTAGGAGTTAGATGTCATGTCCCCTGAAATTATTACACCAAGATATCAAGCATCCAAAAGAAAAATAAATAAATAAGATACAAATATATAAATCAATATAACCACAAAATATTATAATGGACATATATGAGTATTATTGATCGATTATAACTGGTCAATGATTCAAATATGAGAATTACATGCACCGAGGGTACTCAATATTAGTCAAAATATGAAGAATGAAGGAAAAAGTCAAATCCAGAGTTGACTAGAAACCGGTGTGTTTGCTAGACCAACTCCCGCAGCCACTACGTTTCTCTCCTCATTCGTTATTGCCTTCACCCTGCTTATCTGACGTGGCTTGCCAGGTTAACTTGAAAATGTTAATCGCATATGCATTGTTTATAGATCTTCGTAGAAGGCGGAATAAACAAATAATTATATTAAACATAAGATCAACGATTATGAGTCATTCAATGTCATTTTATTAGAAACTAATTAACTCCTAAGGCACGTGAACCAAAGAGTGTCTTTCACAATAAAAACACTCGTGAAGGGATGCGACCTTCAAAAGGATCGATGGTATAAGAGCAACATAAGTCACAACAAAAAGAGGAGATACATTCATCTGAAGAGACTAACAGAAAGCGGCAAGGAAGAGACTCCGAGATCCACACAGCCATATCAGAGGAATCAATATATTCGTGTAAGGAGGGAAAATCAAGAAAGAATTGTAGCATCCAAGAATTTTTGAAACCCGTCTGAGAATAACGCATAAGGGAAGGAAAGGGTATAGAGATTAGGAAGGTGCGATTGGAGGTCAGAGGTAAGTAACTTCAACCATTCATTTTCTTGGAAAAATCATGAAATCGATAAACTCTACTATGGTAGTTGGTACTGTAAAATAGCAAACTTGACATCCTCTTCAATATACAACAAATGCTTCAAACAATCGAATCTATATTAATCTATGGATTCGGCCAGTACCATGTGATGAGCTTATACATACTAATACCACACTGCAAATAGTAGACATAAACATATATGTAACATCAGATTGAAAAACCTCATGATAAGTGACTCAACATTCATAGCATATTAAGTTCAATGGCTGTAGAAGTATAACCCTGTAACTCTGTCAAATATATTATGAAAGTCAAGATATATCAAATGTTGATTACAATCAACCAACATAAATAATCAATTTATTAAGTCTTTTATACAAATTAAGATAATATGCAAAATTATTTGGTGTTATTTGTCTAGCCACAACAATATTGCTCATGGAAATTACTGTGTCTCCATGAGCTTTTATGACTTTACCTTGAAGAATAGACTTTGGGCCAAAAGTTTCCTTTTGCTAACACTCAATATGGATAGGGAGTTTGTGGAGGGAAAGGCTGGTAATTCGCTCCATTGATGGACGGTCCCAAGACGAGTGGAACACCTTGAGGGAGTCCACTTTGAGAGCGTTCACACGCCCTTTGCATAGTCATTCTACCGTCTAATGAGGTTGGGAAAGAGGAGCCAAGGCGAAGATCTATTCCAATCAAGAGTAAGAAGTCACATCTAATCATGTTAGTTTATGGTTTTAGATTATAATGCATTGAATTATCTTATTCTTAAGATGTGCAATCTAAAATGATCAAATTTGATCTTGAACAAGGAACTTTGTGTGTGCAAGACCTAAAGGCAAGTTTCATTCACCAATTTAATTGTTTAGTAAATTCAAAATTCTTGCTCCTAACTTGTGCATTTTTTTAATGTCTCTAATGAGGGGACATTACATTAGAGCTATATCTAACACTTTAGATGACTGCTCAATGTGGATCAAACATTCTTCCACCTCTTTAAGTGTGATCAAGTCACCATCCCTTGATTGTAATTCAGTACTAAGCTTGTTGCTTGCTTCATAGAGTGACCTTTCCAATGGTTTGATACCTTCTATTGTCATGATTAATCAAGCTTTTCGACATTTACCCAAAGGCTGACAAGTTCACTAGCTCTGATACCGCTTGTAATGTCCCTTGCTCCGACTGTTAGATTTTCGATTTATTTCTTATTGGATTGACAAAGGTTATCATCCAATATTATTAAGGTAAGTTTCTAAGTTATAAATGCAATAGAATGAATTATTGATATAACACTTTGTATCAAATCTATCACTGCAACTTTCAAAAATAAGTATTTTTGATATAAATTGTGAAATAAGAAGTTTGATTCAAATATTAATTCGATAATGAAAATTTGACAAGTAAATATAATAGCTGTTTCTGATTTATCAATTAAAATCATGCGTAGGCTTTGAATATATATCTGCCTATATATCACCGATTTAAAGGCCTTGAAACTTGAATGCCTTTCTTGATTGATATCCTTATAAACGTGCATCTTTGCCTTGGATGTCCTTTCTGATAAGTACTTGAAACATATACTTCCATATTATAAATTTCTGCTCATATAGAGCGATTCTACAATAGGTAATTCAATAATAAAATATATGTCTGCAATGTTCAATGATTCTTCCTTCCACTTCTCATTCTACTTATATCTTTGTGTCTCTATGAAAAGAGGCACTACTTCATAATATCACTTGGTAAGGGATGCATCTCTTCAATCGCCACCTTCTTTATAACATAAACCTTTCATTAAATATAATAACTGCTTGTATAATACTAAGTGCTGCCTTTTAATTCTGAGTCTGTTTTATTACTAGTATTAACAATTTCTTTAATATTTAATCTTTATTAACATGATGACGATCACTTAATATGTTGTCTATGGATGTGACTCCAATCGATGTAGCGGCTGGAAGGATATGCATCTGGCAAGTAAACTATGGCCCAATATTTTGGAGCAGACATGTAGATAGGTCTTGATAGGCCGACATAATAATGGTTTTGACTTCAATCCCTCCCATGTTAGCTCAAGACTCCTCCAGTCAATTGGCCCTGAATGATTACTTACAAATAGCATATAATATGCGAACCTCTTTATCATCTACTATGGATGGCGACTATATTTGTCTTTTTCTTGCAAGCGATATCCTTCAAACAAATCTGATAACCTCTATATGATGCATCATGTTGGAAGCCATGATGACTTTGTATTTGTCCCTTGATTATTTTATAAAGCACCCCGTTAGCAATTAGTTGACTTATTCTGGAAGGAATTAATATTGGAGTAAATAATTCTCACGTCTAGTGCTTGATCGAGAGATTTATCTTCTCTCTAACCCGCTATGATTTACTACACATTCATTAACATTTTGGGATGATATGTCCTGTATGTGATTCCTTTGATGCTTGAATGGGGGGTTGTTACAACAAGGGATTGGATCAAAGAGAAGGGAGCTTGAGGCCAATAAAGATAGTGTACGAATCACATAGGTCTTTAAAAGGGTCAAGGATTAAGATTTGTTTGATAATGCTAAGAGAGAAAAGGAACATCCAAACTAGAACTTCTTAAGGAGAAGGTTATGATTGTTGCAGTCGCATCAAGGACAACTAGCAATGGTGACTCCATCAGCTAGTCCAAATGTGGGGAAAACAAAAAATTGCCTAGGTTCACTAGTGATGGGTCCAAAGATCAAATGAGATATCGTAAAACCTATAAAACCAATTTAGCTAATGGGTGGACCAACCAAAGCATTGGTTACATTCATTTCCATCCACCCTTACAAGGGTGGCAATTGATTGGTTTGTAGAGGTCCAACCAATTCACAAAAGTTCATGGGTGAAGTTGCAAGAGCCTCTTTGTGAAAGAGTTCAAACCCCATGACAACAATGAAATTGATGTAGAGATGTATAACACTACGCAAGGAAAGCATGAAAATGAATGAATGCACAATCATTGGTGAAACTAGAGAAAGAATAAGAAGATGGATAAATGAAATGTTGGTTCATCAAAGGTTTGATACCATCATTGTGAAGAAAAATAAAGGTTGTGCCAGCTTCATTATACAAAGAGGCATATAATAGAACAATGGATATTGAAAGAAAAAATAAGATGTCATCATGATCCACGTGGAAAAATGAGAAGGATGACGATTCAAATGCAAGCAGTGATATAGAACCAAGATTGATTCAAGCACTAAGAAGGGATATGCTTCAAATGATGAAGGAGCTTTAAGGACATAAAGGTAGGTCCAGCAAGAAGTTGAGAGATCTACGATGTATGGTTTGCATGATAGAGGGTCTCACTAAGGCTAACTCCCCCAAAGGATATTTGCAGAATTTATCAAAATATGGACCATTCCATCAAGGACTGCATGTACAACTTGATGAATAGAAGTACTCTTCACTTAGGAAGAGCAACCAACTCCACTCAATACACCTTCAAAGCTACAAAACAACAGAAGTGCATCTCCAAGTAGCTATTGTAATCAAAGGAATAATAATAAAAGAAAAAATAATAAAAGTGAGGAAAGTTGGAGTTTGATTCAATACAACTCCAAAGGCTGCCCTATCATACAATGTCAACAATGCAATGAATGGGCCCACTTTGCAAGGGAATGCCCTGAAGTCAGGGCAGTATGAGATTACATTGTAGATGGTGTGGGCTTCAAGATCATGCTGGTACTAGGTGTCCAAAGCAAAACTCCGCTCTTGAAGCCCAAAACATCTGGATACCACTCTAAGTAAAGAAAGTTGGGATGTCTATTTTGTTGTCAACTAGGAATCTGACTTTTCTTGGGGGGATAATTTAGTTAGAATAATTAAAACCTGTTTTCATTTATAAGTACTTTTAAAGCCAATTTATTTTATTATTATGTTGGCTTTAGGTAGTTGGTAAATAAATAGTTATATGTGGTAACCAATGGTCAAGGTCTGACCAATTATCAATGGGCCTCTAAATAGAATTCTCGTAGTTAAGAAAGGGGTCTAATCCATACACAGTCCTTTATATAATTTCATTGTAATCAAGCACTACCCTCAATAAAGCATTCATTCTGTTGTTCTTGTACAATCAGTTTAGTATGTACTATTCTTTCTTTGTATATTACTACAATTGGTAGGGTAGAAAGTAAGAAGGAAACAATAGAGTCCATATAAATATACGAAAAAATGAAGAAACACTTCAGACTTGCATGTTGATTATGAAGGAGATGTATTGATATTTTATGACTGATCAAATCTATGTAGTTGGGCTTTGCAAATCTCAAATCTCTCGACAAACTTTTCAAAAAAGCATAGTAAGTACTAGAGAAAAATTATTAACTAAAATATTTCAGTTCCTATCAACTATGTCAATTTGGTCAAAAATCATTGAATTGGATTTTCAAAATCTTGAATTGCTAGCAAGCTTGAATGCTCCTCATACCCATAAAACTCTAGAACATACAATAATTTTGGACAACCTTGTTTGATACAAGTATTTAGTTCATACTAATCAAGAATATATGCTTATATGAGGTAAATATCAATATGAGCACTAGCAAGAAAGTCTCATTAGAATGGTAAAGACTTGGTATATTACCTGTGATTGCCAAAACTACTCCAACATCACTAGTTGTAAAACTCAATCCTCCATATTCTTTAGGGCTTACAGCCCAAAGAGAAAATATCTACAAATGTAAAAGTTACTCAAGTTGAGATTATGTAATATTTGGAATTTCTGCAATTAAATGGTAACTATTTGACAGTCATCGTGGTATTCCATACCTCTGAATATGCAATATCATGCAGAGAGTAAACACAATAAATAATAATTGATGACATTACTGGCCAGCTCTTAAGTAGTGATTTCTTGTGCACTTGTTTCGTTTTGATAGTTTCTTCTTTATTATTTTCTTGAATACACTTGCCTCTTGAACCAAGCTCTGGATCATAATGGCCTTTCTCCTCACTTTCCAAAGGGTGCATATGAAGTGTCTCCTGGATTAAAACGTTTGTTTTTTGAATATTAAAACAGAATATAGACTTTCATTTATCATTTTGTGCTTATAGAATTCCTAAGGTATTTGAAATTCATGAATGTAATACCGTACACTAATATAAAAAGAACATATAAATGCAAATTGGAATAATGCAATGAGAAGCTACACTGCTCTAGTAGTATCCAAGATCCTAGTAGTTTTGAAGACACTTACGAGGAAAAATGTAT
Source organism: Sequoia sempervirens (assembly GCA_007258455.2). NCBI lineage: Eukaryota > Viridiplantae > Streptophyta > Pinopsida > Cupressales > Cupressaceae > Sequoia > Sequoia sempervirens. The sequence continues at coordinate 411,059,189 of VDFB02086081.1, forward strand.
ACTTCAATAAAAATTAGGTGCACTCAATTCTTCTTGCATCACTATGATCTATTACTATGGTGAAGAAACGCTGCCATTAACTGCTAATGTTTGCAAACATACTTTGAAAATCCTATATTGAAATTCAATTTTAGAGAAAGAAAAAAGAACCAATCCATGGGCTCAGCTTTTCTACAGCTTATACTCCTTGTGGTTATCAAGGATGACCTTAGCTGTTAAATGTAGACTTATAGGCCAAATCAAGGGGTGCTTTGTTCTTGAAGAGATTCCTAATAGGTATTGAAACCTTTGAGGAACTTTTTTTCCTGATATTGGCTGGGTTGAATGGAATGAACTAAAAACTACACATGGACTAAGGCACAACACTTGCTAAAGGTTTTGTAAATGTGGTAGCAAACTAAGTGGGATTGATCTTGGGGGAAATTCCATGGTTAAGTGTGTTTGAGTCAGAGTAGTATTTGGTTGGGTGACCTCTTAGGATGTCCTAATGCTTTAACCCTATGAGCATCATTTTGTAAATGTGGTAGCAAGCTAAGTGGGATTGATCTTGGGGGAAACTCCATGGTTAAGTGTGCTCAAGTCAGAGTAGTATTTGGATGGGTGACCTCTTAGGATGTTCTAATGCTTTAACCCTATGAGCATCACCTAGATGCAATGAGTGCTAAAAGGACCATTCATGCTCATGAAAGATGGTTTTGTGTAAAACACTACTCATGAAAGATGGTTTTGTGTTAAACACTACTCATGAAATATGGAGCAATGAGTGCTAAGTGGACCATTCGTGCTCATGAAAGATGGCTTTGTGTGAAACACTACTCATGAAATATGGATCAATGAGTTTGACTCAAAAACTACACAATTGAATCCTAATAAAACATCATAATATGTATGGACTAGTTAATAGTGATAAACAAAGTCCAACTACTAGAAGACCCTTGGTTTGTTGGCTCTTTAATCCTTTGAATTAATTAATGAGATTAGAGACCAAGAAATGATATAAAAATAAATGGATTTCTTTTCTTCATGCTTTAGCAAAGCCCCTTTATAAGTTGTTGACTTGTCTAATCAATGTTAACATAATAAAAATGCTACTTTTATCAAGTTCAACACAAATGAAATAAATGATTCTCTTATGTTTGGCGCTCTTGTATGGATCTTAACAAATCTTGTAACAAGTGGCTAATATTGTAGAATAAATTAGCTCTTTGAACTATTTTAGCAAAATTAAATTTTTAAGTATGAATATTTTGTGGGCATTTTGTTTGAGTTCAATTTCTAAAATCAGCATGGAAAAGAAATTCATGGCTTAAAGAAATAATTTTTTTATCATTTGTTTTTGCTTGATGTGCATCTGTCAAATTTCAAGCAGCCACTTTCGCTAATATTTCCTATTGAAGCTCTTTTGTTTTTAGGAAAAAGATAAACAATGGTGTTTATGAAAGGAAAACAAGGGGTTCATTATTTATACCCTTAGTTGAAAAGTGGACCAAATGATTCCCTAATTCCTTGATGAAGTCGTCTTTGGATAATGTTGCATACATCTTTTCCTTCATAATGTTCCAACATATTCCTTATATATGTTTGTGCTAAGTTGCCAAATACTTTTAGTTACCCATCATATTTCTATCTAGCATATTTGATATGGATCCAAGTAAAAATATAGCAGCTATATGTATCCATTCAATCAATTTTTGTACCATATAAAGAAGTGATTCAGATATAGAAGTTCCATGTTTGGATTGTACACTATTACAGCCCTACGAAAATCAATGTTCATATTTGCTTTTTCACATTTGTCATCAAGATTGATTGTAATTGCGTATTAACCAAGTTCAATTTGTGGTCTCCCCAATCGTTTGCAAGGTTGTTGTGTCATAATCTTGTTTATTGACTAACAACTTTCACAAGTTGATGGGGGTTGCAGCTATTCTAAAATAAAATAATAACAAGGTTTGTAGGTTGTTGATGGCAATGGAAGAAGGACAAGTACAAAAATGACTAAGGAATGGAAGATGCACAATATCAATGGCTTTGCCACATGAAAACTCCACCTAAGGTCTTAAAAATGGCTAAAGTGGTAAATTTTTCCACTTTGGCTCAAATCAAAGAAAGCTTTGCTGGCTGAAGAGACAAAAATCTCCATTTCTTGACTTGGGAAAACAATTGCAATGGTTTGACCATCTAAAGTTTCTGCCTAAGGTCTTAAACTTGGCTCAAGTGAGTGAAAATTCCATCAAACTTGCAAGGAATGGCTATAAGTGATGTAAACTCCTCTTGGACACACATTTGTGATGTCTCTCTACAAGTCCTAAAAAAAATTAATATACACTATATACCATTATTAAGTAGATGGGGGAAACAATTTCATGCTTAACCTTACATCCCACCTTGGTCTACATCCAGCTATCAATATAGACTATATACCATTACCAAACAGGTGGGGGAAACAATTTCAAGCTTACCCTCACATCCTATGTAATGACCCTTAATTTAGGATTGACCCTATCAACACATCATGCAAGAAATAAGGGAAAGAATTTTGTTAGATTTAATTTAGCTTAAACCAACTTTATTAGTTCTATCCAAACAACAAGTGATTGTGTGGTTTCATTCAATTATATGACTTACTAAACAACACATTGCTGAAGTTATTGGTCTTCTTAGTCATAGGTATGGTCAAATAGGATGGCCGCAATGGGATGCCCGTAGAGTGCTCCCTCCAAGCCCAAGAGCGGATACGGCAGGCCCTCTTGGCCCAACAATGGCAGACCGCTAGTCATCATTGTGGGTGGAGTACTTGGGGAAGTCTCTAGCACCTACTATCCCTCCTTGCACCTCTTACTTCCCATCTCCCATGACTGATAAAGAATAATAACTTGTAAGCAAGGGGGTCTAAGTTCCTATTTGCTGCAATTGATGGTAATGTACAGATTTATATACACATATATTATCTAACCTTTATAAAATAGAAGATAATGCATAGATCTCTCACCCTAATTATTCTATGCAAGGAGAATATATATAGAACATGGATTTATTCCCAAATACATCAAGAGATCATATTGATCAGGTACGTATCACAGTGCCAATGATTTATCTATCAAATATATAAATGATTTATAAAGACAGCCACATATTATATTCAAACTATATATATATATATCTGTTAGCTTTTATACTTAGATCCTTGACCTGCTGCGAATTACTCATTTATTCATCTTATATAAATATTTAGTTGTTCAAGGTTGCAAATCGAAGCTACTTACCTGCTATTGATGGAAAACCCAAACCTGTCTCTTTAATGACGTTTTTCCAGTGATTGATGATGATGTTCTATTATCAAGACTTCCTTCTATTATGATCCCTGTCGTTCATATTCATTTATCTAAATTTGCTTTAATGATTTATATCATTTTATTTATATTTGCATATGTATTCTAATATCTCTGCGGGTGTATCTTATGATTTTTTTCCCAATGTAATAATGTTATTTTGTTATTTTATTCTAATGTTGATTTTTACTTATATATTTGATATTTGAATATTGAAGCATGAATATAAATTTGCCAAAAATAATATCACCATTTTTATTCAAAATCTCGCAATTTTAGGAGGGATATGACAATCCTCCCCTCTCAAATTTGCTTGTCCTCAAGCATCTTAAGGGTTGGATGATTCATGATGTCAGTATCTTCCCAAGTGGCATCCTCGGTAGGAAGACCCTTCCACTTAATTAAGTACTCTGGAATGGTTCTATTCCTCAATCTCCTTTCTCAAGTATCAAGGATGACTTTAGGCTCTAGGATCAACTTCCCTTCATTATCAAGAGGAGGTAATTCTGTACTTGGAACAATTTGCTGCCCTAAAACCTTCTTAAGGCAAGATACATGAAATACATTGTGGATTTTGCTCTGTGTTGGCAGCTCTAGTTCATAGGCTACTTCTCCTATTCTTCTCAAGATTTTGTAAGGTCCATAGAATCGAGGCTTAAGTTTTTTAGCCCCGTTGGCTTTGATAGAGGACTATTTATAAGGTTGCAGCCTCAAGAAGACCATGTCTCCCACTTCAAAAGTCCGTTCAGTTCTCTTATGATCTACATAAATTTTCTACTGGTTTTTTGCTTGATGCAAATTATTTTTAAGGACATTCATGATATCTGTCCTTTGTTGTATCAAATCCTTAGCCCCTGGTACCTGGCTTTCTGAATGAATTAAATCCCCAAAAGATGTTGCTTCATATCCATATAATTCCTTAAAGGGACTCATCCCTATAGACATGTGATGAGTAGTATTGTAGCAATACTCTCCGAAATGAAGCCAATGAAGCCATTTAATCCATGCATTTAGTTGATCCGTAACATAGTTCCATAAATAGCCTTCTATCCATTTATTTACAATTTATGTTTTCCCGTCGGTTTGTGGATGATAACTGGTATTTGGAGTTAGCTCTGTCCCAGCCAATCTGAATAACTCTTGCCAAAATATGCTAAGGAAACGGCTAGCTCTGTCACTAACAATATTTTGGGGTAGACCGTGCAATATGAAAACTTCCTTAAAGAAAATATCAGCCACTTGAGGAGCTTTGAAATCTAATGATATAGGCATAAAATGTGCATATTTGGTCAAACGATCCACTACTACAAAAATGCAGTCTTTGTTTTGAACCTTGGGTAATCCAGTTATAAAATCCATTGAAACACTTTCCCATTTTTTATTGGGTATAGGTAGAGGTTGAAGCAATCCTATTGGGAAAACGTGCTCTCCTTTATTTTGTTGACATACCATACAATCCCTAGTATGTCTTAGTACATCTATCTCAAGTCCCTTCCATGCAAACCTTTCTCTATTCTGTTTGTAGGTCTTCTAGTGTCCTTGATGTCCTGACAAGGGGCTATCATGATATGCCTTCAAGATTTCTGCTTTTACCTTTGACCCCGGGACAATGAATACTCTATTCTTATCTAGGATAAGATCATCAACAATTCGGTAATTATTATCTTGTACCTTCCCTTCGAAAATATCGCTTGAGAATGTGTCTTTAGCATATTCCACAATTATGGATGCCTTCCAATCCGTAGATATTGTTTATAAAGAGCCAAGGTAAGGTCTTCGGGAGAGGGCATCTGCTACAATATTATTCTTACCCTTCATATATTCAATGTCAAAATTGTATGCTTGTAGCTTGCTCACCCACTTTTGCTGCCTCCCATTCAAATCCTTTTGATTTAGGAAGAACCTTAAACTGTTATGATCTGTCTTCACTATAAATTTCCCACAAATGAGGTATTGTCTAAACTTTTCTAAGGCATGCATGATTGCTAACATTTTCTTGTCGTACACAGAATAGGTTTTTTCCATATCTTTGAGTTTTCTGCTTTCAAAGGCTATAGGATGCCTATTTTGCATTAGAACGGCCCCAATACCTTCTCCTGAGGCATCACAATAGAGTTTGAATGGTGAAGAGAAATCCGGTATTGCTAAGACGGGGCAAGAGCTCATTACTTCTTTAAGTTTCTCAAAGGCTACTTGTGCTTCTTCCAACCATGAGAATGCTCCCTTCTTAGCTAAGTCTATGAGGGGAGAAGTCAATTTGGAAAAACCCTTTACAAATCTTCGATAGTAACTACAAAATCCCAGGAAACTCGTCAGGTGTGTAAGAGTTCAAGGTTTTGGCCAACTCTTAATGGCCTCAATCTTCTCTTCATCAACTCTCACTCCTTGTGCACTAATCTTGTGGCCAAGGTATAAAATTTCTTCCATCCCAAATTCACACTTGGATGCTTTAGCAAATAGAGAATGTTGTTCAAGGATTCCCAATACTTCATCTATGTGCCTTAAGTGCTCTTCCCATGTTTTACTGTAGATTAGGATATCATCAAAGAATACAAGTAGAAATTTCCTCAATTGTCCTCTGAAAATATGATTCATACATGACTGGAAAGTGGCGAGGGCATTAGTGAGTCCAAAAGGAAGGACCAAAAACTCAAAATGCCCATAATGACATCTAAAAGTTGTTTTGTGAACATCTTCTGCCTTTACTCTTATTTGATGGTAACCTGAACAAAGATCTATTTTTGAAAAGTACACTGCTCTATGGAGTTCATCTATCAATTCATCAACCCTATGAATTGGATACCCATTTTTGATGGTTTTTTTGTTAAGTGCTCTATAATCTATGCACATTCTCATTGTGCCATCCTTCTTCTTTACTAGAACTACTGATGAGGCAAAAGGACTAGAGCTAGGTTGGATATGCCCCATTTCTAATAACTCTTTAATGGATTTCTCAATTTCTTCCATATATTTCCTTGGATGACAGTAAGGTGTGGTGATCACGGGTTTGGCTGCTTCTTCTAATTCGATGTTGTGCTCGAAGCCTCTTTTTGGTGGTATTCCCCTTGGAATATCTTCGAACACTTTCTTGTGTTATTTAAGAATGGGTCCAATATCAATGTGAATGGTTTTCCCTTGTGAGGAGGATTTTTCAAGAATTAAACATTGGGCAGCCCATTCACCTTGCCCTTTTCTGAGCATAATAAAGCTTCGGTACAACTTGATAAAGTACAATCTTAAAATTTATTAATGATGTTATGCTTAGATATTTCTTACCTAAAATTTCTTTCCATTTTCTTAGATGAAACCATTCTCGGAGTGCCATCAGCTAGTCCTTTAAGGAGGATCTCCTTCCCATCTTGAGAAAAACACAACTCCAATTTTGGAAGATCAAGGTAGAATTGCCCCAATGAATGTATCCATGAAGTACCTAGGATCGCATATGTATCCACATAGAAATCTTGCTAGGTAGGAAGTGCTCCTAAAGTTGTGCTTAATTGTGGGATCTTTTATGACAGGAGGTAGTTGAGCCATTAGCCAACGCTACTTGAAAACCTTTAAAATATTGTGTTTCTAATTTCAATCTGGCTACCAAGTTCTTGTCAATAAATTTGTGGGTTGCCCCACTATCCATAAGGGCTATTACATTTTTCCCTTGGATTACACTTTTTATTCAGAAAGGATGATGTTTAGAGGCCCTTGAGATGGCTGCTAGAGTTCCATGTTCTTCTTCATTTTGCTTCCTTTTCTTGCTAGGTCTTTCTTGTTCTTCTTCTTTGCTGTTGGTTTCCTCTTGGTCGTCCCATTCCTCTTCATCCAATGGGGTTTCCAAATTATGGACCTGGGCTCCCTTCCTGCATGTGTGACCACGATACCATTTCTCTTTACATTTGAAGCATAATTCTTTCTTTTTGCAGAGATCTTGCTCCCTTTTAAGGTCATTTTTATTGCAAACATGCCCGTGCTCCCATTTTTCATTACAATAGTAACATAAGTTCTTTTTTCGTAGTTCCTCCTGTTTGTCCTTTGAAAGGTTTCCCTTATGCCAATTTTTCTTGTAAGAGGATTTTGAGAATGGTCTTGATGATTTATCATGGGTGGTTGACACTTCTAGCGTAAGTGCTTTGTCAATGGCTTCATCAAGGGTGGTGGGTTTTAGAGCACTTACTAATCTTCGAATGGAATCTTTTAGTCCCTCAACAAAAAGGTAGATAAGACGTTCTTCATCCATCCCCTTAACCCTGACTGAAATGTTTTGGAACTCGGCAATATAATCTTCTACCGTTCTTTGTTGTCTTAATAGAGTTAACTCTTTGAAGTCTTTTTGTGGGTGTCTCCTATCAAATCTCTTAGTAAGTTTTTGTGTAAACTCATCGTATGAAATTTTATCATTATGCCCTTGTGTGAGGGTGCCATGGAGCCACCATTCATGAGCCACTCCCTCTAGAAGTAAGATAGCAAATTGTACTGCATCCTCTTCCGTCATGGGACTAAGATTTAAATAAGTATTCAGTTTTTGTATCCAAGAGTAGGCTGAGGTTTTACCTGTCCCATCAAAGTTTGGCAAGGTTAGCTTGTTAACCTTCTGTTTTAGATCCTTACTTAGTTTCCTACCCTCTCTTCGGGGTGCCTCAAGCTTCTTAGCTTCCAGAAAATTTCTGAAGGATATGATTTCCCTTATGTCGGGGTCTAGTCTTCCATAGGCTGCTATTGTATCTTCAGCATTTCTTATAGGGGGATCATTTTCTCCTTCCATTGGGGTTTCGTCTCTTGATAGGAATTTAGGCTTTTGAATCCTTGGGTTAGAGGAAGCGCTACTATTGATATTTTTAGAATGGTTAGAATTAGAATCCCCCCCATTTGAACCATTATGTTTGAGGGTATTCATGGTGACATTCATGTCTTGCAAAGGTTTGAAGTAGAGCTTGACTTGTTTTTTCATTTTGTTCGATTAAGGCTTGGGTTTTCCCCTCATTGTTTTCCATGAAGGCCCTAAGTTCATTCTCCAATTGTTCACCCATACCTCTCCTTCTCCTTTGGTAAGTTTGCATACACTATTTCATAGGTTGGTAGGAAAGTTGTTCTGATACCACTTGTAATGACTCTTAATTTAGGATTGACCCTATAAACACATCATGCAAGAAATAAGGGAAAGAATTTTGTTAGATTTAATTTAGCTTAAACCAACTTTATTAGTTCTATCCAAACAACAAGTGATTGTGTGGTTTCATTCAATTATTTGACTTACTAAACAACACCTTGCTGAAGTTATTGGTCTTCTCAATCATAGGTATGGTCAAATAGGATGGCCGCAATGGGATGCCCGTAGAGTGCTCCCTCCAAGCCCAAGAGCGGATACAATGGGCCCTCTTGGCCCAACAATGGCAGACCGCCAGTCATCATTGTGGGTGGAGTACTTGGGGAAGTCTCTAGCACCTGCTATCCCTCCTTGCACCTCCTACTTTGCATCTCCCATGACTGATAAAGAATAATAACTTGTAAGCAAGGGGGTCTAAGTTCCTATTTGCTGCAATTGATGGTAATGTACAGATTTATATACACATATATTATCTAGCCTTTATAAAATAGAAGATAATGCATAGATCTATCACCCTGATTATTATGCAAGGAGAATATATATAGAACATGGATTTATTCCCAAATACATCAAGAGATCATATTGATCAGGTACGTATCACAGTGCCAATGATTTATCTTTCAAATATATAAACGATTTATAAAGACAGCCACATATTATATTCAGACTATATATATATCTGTTAGCTTTTATACTCAGATCGTTGACCTGCTGCAAATTACTCATTTATTCATCTTATATAAATATTCAGCTGTTCAAGGCTGCAAATCGAAGCTACTTACCTGCTATTGATGGCAGACCCAAACCCATCTCTTTAATGATGTTTTTCCAGTGATTGATGATGATGTTCTATTATTAAGACTTCCTTCTATTATGATCCCCGTCCTTCATATTCCCTTATCTGAATCTGCTTGAATGATTTATATCATTTTATTTATATCTGCGTATGTATTCTAATATCTCTGCGGGTGTATCTTATGATTTTTTTCCCAATATAATAATGTTATTTTGTTATTTTATTCTAATGTTGATTTTTACTTATATTTATATATTTGATATTTGAATATTGAAGCATGAATATAAATTTTCCAAAAATAATATCACCGTTTTTATTCAAAATCTCGCAATTTTAGGAGGGATATGGCATCCTACCTTGGTCTCCATCTAGTTATTAATGTTGAGGTTCTATGTCCATAATTTCCACCTTTGCTAGATGCGCTAGTAGCAATAGTACACTTGACTTATAATTACAATGTACCTAGATAAAAACATAATATGAAGGTCAAGAATACTAGAAATCAAGCAATCACTCACCTTACACAAAATTATCAAAATGGGTGACATCATTGACTGAGGGAAGTGGTTAACTGGGCACATGTTAAGATAAAATTTACAAATTTCATTATCTAAACTTTGAGTGATGGGAACCATTGCTTGTCAAGGAGGGGTAACTAATCTAAGAGGTAGTGTATGTAATATAGTGAGTATCAACATTTCATTTGTGTACCTAACCAACAAAATTCCACTTCAATGTTGCTTATAGGGAAACTAGAGATGACATCATGTGATGCCGATAGCAAAGCATCTACAACATCAATCCATGCATGATGTCAAGACCCAACAATAGAACCTATAAGCTCAAGCAACAAAATACAGTTTCTTGCATATATTTTCAACACAATCTTGTACATATTTGTACTTTTTGGCCTCCATTCCATTGTCGAAATCATTCACATTTGAATTTTCTCTCAAGAGTTTGTATAAAACTGGTAATACAATTTTTCATTACACTTCTACATCTTGTGTCCATGTGGATGAATGGTATTGTTGTACATTTCTAAATTCATTTCTTTGATTAAGCACTCTTATTTATATTCACGAGCAACAATATAAATGATTTTTTCCATTACACTAGAATCCTATCTTTCAACCTGTGGTCTCTGGAATACACCTACTGTCTAGATCAATCCAATAAAATGATAAGAAAATTCTTATAACAAGCTCCGACATAGATTTTGTGTGAACTATAGTCTAGTACATTCCTCATGGTAGTAAAGCTATTACAATGCCAACATGCACAAAATGGAGTCTAGGCCACTAATGTAGCTAGCTAAACACCAAAGCCACCATAGAGACAATGTTAGCACACAAATATTGTTGTCTTTTCAAACATAACACAATCCATTGGTTGGAAATGGGCCTAATCTTGATGCACGTTTTGATATGCTAACACATTGGAGCAGCAAATGTTCCCCTACTTGGAAGGGGTTAGCCTCAAGAGTCTCTACTTGGTTTACAAATTACAAAATTGCTTGGAATATCTACATAGGAGAACACTTTGGCAATCATGTTTGTAAAGTACCCTTCCGGATATGTGTAGTTTTTACAATATTTTCCAGTTTGATATATGTTCCATTTTTACAAACTCTTCATATTACTTTGCATAGACATATGTCAATGATAATCAAAATGGAATGCAAAAACAGTTCTGATGTTCATTACTAACTTCACTTCAATTGCAACTACAAGATTTTCAGTATTCCAGTCACAAAATAGAGCAGCAATCCTTACAAACTTATTCTGAGTAATGATAGAAGCTAATATGGAAAATCTGAGTGCTCAGAAATGTTACAACAACAGAAATGTATTTAAGACTTGTACCATATTCTTTCTGAGCTAAAATGCAGACCATACATTCAATGATTCAACTCAGAAATGAACAGCAGCTTAAGAATGGTTCTGACTAACTGATATCAGCTTAACAATATGTAAATAAATATATTCCAGACCTGAGTATGATCGCACCAAGTCTGAAACTCAATAATAGCAACATGCACAGTGATATACCCTCTGCCTAATGACAATGACCAGCCTGTAGCTTCACATTAAGAGAATGATATGACAGCGATACATTGAGAGGCAGTGCATGGTCTGGAAAGGAGCTTGTCCAGCCTTCTTCACCCCTAGCGACCTCCCACAAGTTTCAGATGTGCCCAGAATTCCAACACAGGGCGTACAAGAGACTTTACGTAAGGAATATGGAGGCATCCAAGTCTGATATGAAAACGCCAGCCACAGAAAAACCCTCGACCTGCCTTGCATATTAATGCCTCTTATGAGAATGCCACAAATATTCACTAAATGCCTTCTATTCTCTACGCCCAGGTATTTCAGAGGTTATATGATCATCTTGGAGCCATGTCTAGCCCCAACAGCAAAAACGACCCTTCAGAAATGCAAATAAAGGTGGCCTTTGTATATACAACCACCACAGTCTAATGCCACTCTCACTCCAGCAATATGAATATGCAAATTTAGCCTAAAATGGATAGCGCCCAATATTAATGTCAAACCCTAACTCCCAAAAGCTCATGCTAAACCTGTATCTTGGGTTTCTATAGCTCGACCAGCAGATATATAGTCACCCAGCTTGGAATGACTAAGGTAATCGATTAGAAATGAGATTACCCTTAGTGAAACAACAAATATAATAAATATGAGATACCCAAACCTGAATGATATCTAGTATTGTCAATCCACCATAGGAAGCACCTGAATAATGCCACCTAGAATATATCTTTGAAAAACCCTCAAATTTATCTCTGAAGGAGACGCATAAATTTGACTTTAACATGTAAGTGTGAATCCTAAATGAATCCGCCAATGCCATCTAGGGAGGAATCTTTCACCACCGAAACTGGAACCCGTAGGAATTCCCACCTAGGGTTTCAGACTCCGAAGAGCTCCACCAAAATACCAAGACAATAAAAATAATAATCTAGAATGATGAGAGAATGAGCTCTCAAGTCCTTTTATAATACCTTTTAGGGTTTTCCCGCCAAAATCACTTCATACTTTATTATAAAGAGACTTCATTAATTTATCCTTAAAATATTCCACAATGTCACTTTATAACCTTTTTAATATAATTATTTGATATTACCTTTATAATTTGCACTTTTTGCTAGGCAACATTAAATAATTAAATTAATTAATATTCATTAGGCAAGATGGAAAACGGGGACATTACAATGTTGAAGGGGCTCCAACAAAAGACTATGAATCACAAACAAAGCCTAGTGATTCACAATGGTGAAATCAATCATGTATAGTCTCTAAACACCTCTAATCGAGTTTAAATTCATGCACATGAATTTACCTCAGGTTTAGTTTGAAATTTTTAGATTTCGCACATGTAATTTCATCATCAATTTGAATGACAAACCCAACCTAAATCCTTATGATAGCAGTTGACCTTTTAAAATCAGAGTGGTACAACATGGAAGTTGAAAAGACTTTTGTATTTTGTAATGACCCGAAGCCAAGTTTGACAGTTTTTTACGATTTAATCGATAAGAGTTGACAATGTAAACATGTCGTCAACAATATAGATCACTAAATTGTTCACCTTCTATTTAAAGAACAACTATTTACGACTAATACATTGATATGTGTATGATATGAATTCTTGACTTAAGAAATTTGATTCAAATATTATGGCAATATGCCACTGCAAATATAATGCTATTTCTGATAGATTAATTGAGAATCATGCATTGTTACAAAAGGTTATACCTCTTAAATTGCTATTTCTGAAGTTATCTCTTTATACATGCAATTGTATAATGGATGCTATTTCTAACTTACGCTATTTAATCATGCATCTTGATTGGTTGGATTGTGGCTCCCTAGGAGAACTTAAAATCTGAGTCCTCAAAGGAATATTTATGCACAACTGATCAATGATCCTTTTCCTTGAAATCTGAGCCCTTCTTATGCCCCCGATTTGTCAAGGGACACAACCTTTCACTTCATTCATTTGATAAGAGACATCTCTTTTTGTTTATGCAATTTGCTCTAACTAATTGATACTGTTTAGGACTAATAATTGTTATTTTATAGTTTATTTATTCTCAACATTTACTCAACAAATTGGTCAAAACTATCCTATTGCCTTCTGGTCGCAACCTTCATACTTTAATTGTCTTCATATTTCCGTGATCGTGGTCTTCATTATCATTTTCTTCATAGATCGTTGTCTTCATACTTTATTACCATGATCAATGTTTTCATTTCTTAATCTCTGCCTGCTTATCATAATCTTAATCGTTGCAATGAATATAACCATTGTCTTTCCCAGATAATGTGATGCCTTCTAGGAATACAAACGCTGATCTGTGTAGTCCATTAGCTTCCTTCACAATTAATTTTCAACACCAAAGGGAACGTCCGATTAAGAGTGGTCTTCGATAGTTGATGTAAGCAACAGACGTGATCATTGCCAAACCAATCTATATGATCCAATTCCTTCACTATAGTGATTCCTCATAATAAGGATCAATTAATCTTACGATGGAGCAAGAATATGTATGACAATGGTACTTGGCAGAGTGCTCAATGAAATTTATGTCAAAAATAAGCCACGAGATTTGAAGCAATGGATTTTCAATATATATCGATCTATCTTCAAGTTTGCTCAACAAACAATAACATTATCATATAATTCGCTGGCCCTTTACTCAATGGCGGTTAATACCAATAAGCATAGTGATGAAAGTAATTGATCAACTATTGCCACATAAACATACAATTTCCCTTATATTTCCAAAAGTCACCAAATGCATAGTGTTGGGTCCATGTCAGTTCCTATGCTAGCGGAAGATGGAGGAATTTTGATATTTATTTATTTCCTATGTTTTGATAGGCTTCAAATCCTTATACGGAAGTTGTAGATTATTGAATGGTCTCTAATAAGGAACGTGATCAGAGCTATTTGACATCTATCAATGATAATATCAATAACTTAATTTGGAATGTCATCTTCGTTAGTAGGAGCCCTTTCATATAATCGGTGGCTAGGAAATCGGCTAGGCAAGCAAGCAGGTCCCTAGTCAATCTGAATTTGACCTCTTCTTTATTTTGAATAAGACAAAATACTTCACTCTTTTGAAATAAGACAATTTTGTCTTATATGAAATCGCTGCATTTTTAACACTTTATATCATTGATACTTTTTCTTGATTAACTATAGGTTTCATTAACATATTGGTATGGAATTGTTGCCTTTCGCTGGAATCATAATAATAGTTGCTCTCCATTTGAACTATCATAATTGCTCTTGAACTTATCTTATTACTGCTACTTCAATATTAATTGTTGTATATTTTATTATGTCTTTAGTTTGAATCAATGTCCTTTCAATATGCTATTCACTGTCATATTTGTTGTCCAACATTATTCTATTCATTGTCCATCCATTACACTACTTGCTCTTTATGTATATTTGCTCCTTACAGATATCATCTCATCAAAACGGGACATTACATATTTTTTGCCCCATTATATGAAATTATTCATCTTTCACCACTTTATGAAACCTATTATCATTTTTATGCCTCTTTTAGTGCCCATCAATGATAACCAATCTAAGAGATCCTAAATGGGCCATCTTGCTTATTTGTGCCTCTAGTTGTTGCATTAATTTCCCCTTTCATGTATTAGTCAAATACCCAAGTTGAAAAAACCAAAAAATTGGCTAAGTGTGAAAGTTGTTAGAGTTTTGGACTTTTAGTGGTAACCATCCTTGCATAACTTCCTTATCGGCCCCAACTCCTTACCTTGGAACCTTGGAAAAAGCCTAAGTATTGTATTTTTTCGGCCTTTCAAGCTATTGACATATCCCTTATCTTCCTTACTCCTATCATGGCTTCCCATCTTCCTTCGATGACCTAACTCCTCAATCTTCATTGCTTGAATTTTGCCTGTGTCAAAGTTTAGGGTTTTGGCATATAATATATTCCTTACCCATCTGCCATTTCCTCCAATCCCTGAAAGTTTGACACCCTAATTGCTCCTACCCTTTCCCCTTATGGAGTTTTGGAGGTTCTCTTCCTCCCCTTTCTCATTGGCAAGCATTACGATGGATGTTCGATGGCTTAATGCCTTGTTGAGGCATCGGAGATGGACATGCCTACATCCCAAGTCTAATTGATATGCGATCCAGTGATAGTCCGATGCCTGGCAATCCAACCAAAGTAAGTGATAGTGGCTTTTGTCGGGGCATCAAAGGATATAATGATCTTCCAAGATCGATGGGTACGTCAGTAAGTGACAGCTTGATACTCTTCCAATAGCTACATGCATGGTTCAAAAGACGTGTTTTCGACCACCTAACACTTTGCAATGCCATTAATGCCTACAACTACCAAATTTTGATCCAAGGAAGCTCAAGAAGGGATTTTAATGAGTTTTGACATGGATCCAAGGGGGAAAAGAGGGCACCCATGCCTTATTAATTGCTGCAAACATCCTTTTGTCAAAACTCCATCCCAAGGTCACGATTTTGCAACAAATTTTGTGGGTGTTTTCTTTGATTCTAGCACTCAAACCTGCAAGTCATTAATGCTCAAGTATGGCTAGGTTCAAAAATTGTTCTTTCACACCTTTTGGGCGCCCAAATCGATTTTTCCAAAAGACACATGTTAGTTTATGGTAGGTGGGGTTTCACGGTTAGGGTTTCCTCTGTGGCACGTTTTCTAGCTTCTTTCTTCAAATAAAAGTCTTGCAATGGCTCTTTTGTAAGGGGTTCCTTCTAAGTTTCTTTTCAAAGAATTGCATGGTCTACTACTCTGCCATTGTAAACAAGCTCCATGCATATGAATCAATAAAATATTCTTGTTTTCAACTCTTTTCAGTTCTAATGTGTTGTGTAAATTCGTCTTACCTTCACATTTTAATGTTTTTACTATCTTCCTACATCTGTATGTTGTGTATATTTGGTTTGTAGAAACTATCTATGGATATTCTCTTCCCTCTTAGTGACTGTCAAAACCCTTAGCTCCATATTTGTCTGTAGGAGCTGCTAAATGGAGACTTGTGAGTTTAGGCAATTTTTTTAATTCTCTGTGCAGTTGTGGGTAGGAGGAAACTCATTTATATCTTGGTGCATCACCTTCTTTTCCTTTTATGCATTCTTTCTATCCCTTTTCCCTGGAAAATCTGTAGAATAGGATTAATTTTAGATTTAATCTATGTTGGGTTGGTTCAACACTTGCATCTAAGTTTAGAAAGGAACCAACCTTCTTCAAAAGTTTGATCTCAATAGCAAGGTCCCACAACTTGAGACCATTTCCATTGTTTCATTGGAATGTTGAACTAGTTTCAATAGGGTGCAATTTCAAGTGACAACAAAACCTTGACCATAATGTCCCTTTCTTTGACCTAGGAGCTCAGGAAGGACCTGTTGTGACCTTTTCACACATCACCCCATTCAAAATGGGGACCCCCTAATTTTTGCTCCGTTCCTCGTCTTTTGGCTTTGGTTTTGTCTCTCTATCTCTTTCTGTCTCTTTTCTGCTATCTGCCTTTCCGGGAATGTGCCCGCCTTTGAGCTTAAACGTGAAATTTTGGCTAAGTCTGAGAAATTAGGGTTTTGAGTCTTCTAGCCAGTTTGAAGTCAAATGGAGTGAATAAATTGAAATCTGAGTTTGGCATTGCAGTCAGCATGCTTCCAACAGGTTCCTAGCAAAATTTCATTGGATTCTAACAACCTACTATTTTTATTAAGTGCCTAATTTGGGACATTTTCTCAACACTTTTGAAATTCTGATTGTTACACTGCATCCAGGACACGTCAAGCTATTTGTCTGCAAGTTTTGAGCTGAAACGGACAACTTTCTATTTTTAGCAAGTTCACCTTCACGAGCTGATTTTAGGGTTTACATGCAAATCTTTTCAATGCATGTCTAGAGAATATTTTTGGGTTTTTTGAGACCTACGCGATGATATAACATGCAAGATGTGATGATGACTTTCAGTACTCAGCCTTCGAAGGCTATTTTTAGGGTTTGCATGTTGGAATTTTCTACGCATGTCTGGACATTCCTTGTGGGTTTTTCGAAAGCTTCGCAGTGGTATAACATGCAAACTAGGATCAGGACCTTTTTCAGGAGCCGTCTTCAAAAGCTATTTTTAGGGTTTGCATGTAGGACTTTTCAGCGCATGTCAAGTTATTCTTTATGGGTTTTTCAAGAGCTACACAATGATGTGACATGCAAGCAGAGTTGATCACTTTTTCAGAGACTTACTATTTTTAGCAGGATCATTCCGGCGGCTGCCCAGCACCTTAGTATCACGAACAGAGCGAAGTGCAACAGAAACGAGGTCAAACGGAGGTCATTTGATCGACATGCAAGTCAGATTAGGGTTTCTAGCTTCGGGACCCAAAATGAGGGGTCAAATGCCAGAATTTTCGAAAACTAGTGTATCCCACTGCGATCAGTATCTTTCAAGCTTTCCACTGGTAAAATTTGAAGGCAATCGAAGCACTTACTATTTATAGTAAGCCACTTTTGAAATAGGCTATAAATAGTAAGTCAGCAGCAGGTGCCAGTGTGAACAGGCAAGTCATCCCATGAGGATCACACCATTCAAATTTCAAGTTAAACAGAGTTGTGGTAGTCACAAAATCAAGCAGTTACTATAAATAGTAAAACACCTCCAAAAACATGCTATAAATAGCAAGTCAGCACGAGATGGCAGTGTGAACAGATCAAATAGGTCATGAAGATCTTGTGGCACGAATTCCAAATCAATCCAAGCTTCAAAGGAATGAAAATCAGAAACTTACTAAATATAGTAAACAGGGACGAGCAAGCCAGAAAAATGTTTGAGTATGAGGAAATTCTTGCTCACCCCCTCAAATGTGCCCAAGATGAGATTGGCATAAGGATGGAAAAAGTCTCAGCTGTTGAAGTTCGTGCTCCTAACCCCAAATGCGCCCATCTCCAAGTTGCTAGGTGGATAGAAAAAGTTGCTAAGGCATGAAAACTTCCTCCTCCTACCCCTAAATGGGCCCTCATGTCAAGAAAGAAGCCATGAAATTTTTTTAAGTGTTGGCTTATTCTTGCTTGACCCCCAAAATGCGCCCAACTACAAGAGGCATCAAGAAAAATTTCTAAGTGTTGGCTTATTCCTGCTTGACTAGCCAAATGTGCCCATGATGGAAATGAGTCCAAAAAAAGTTAAGTGTCGGCGTATTCCTTCACCACCCCCTAAATGCGCCCTCATCTAGTCAAGGTGAAGAAAAAGGTGTTAAGGCGTTGCTAAATCCTTCTAGACCCCCTCAATGTGCCCAAGGAAAGAAGTGATGGTGATAAAGTTACTAAGGTGTTGCTAATTCCTCCTTGACATGCAAAATGCGCCCAAGTGAGCTAGGAAAAAGACAAAAGTGTTAATTCCTCCTCAACATGCTAAATGCGCCCAAGGAGAGAGATGGTGATGGAAAAAATTCCAAGGCAAGTCAAAGTTCCTCCTTGACCCCTAGAATGCGCCCAAGTTATCTTGCTTTGAAGGACGTTGAAAAGGTTGTTAAGTGTTAAATTCCTCCTTGATGCATCAAATGCGCCCAAAGTTATTGAAAGAGGTTTTTTAAAATGTGCTAAGGCGTGGTTAATTCCACCTTGACATGCTATATGCGCCATGACTGGAGAATGAATAAAAAAAATATTTAAGGAAAAATTCAAAATTTCCTCCTTGACCCCCCATATGCGCCCATGCTAGTGATGAGACTTAAAAATTTTCTAAGTGTTGAAATTTCTCCTCTAGGAAAATATGCCTAAGTTTGATGGAGTTGATGAAATTTTCTGAGGCAAGGATGAATTGGCAATGGATATGTCAGAATGTTCCAGCTTTAGGATGATGAGAATGGTCAAGGCAGAGCAAGAAAAATATGCCCAGAGGTGATGAATGAGAATAAATTTGATGGCAAAATATTTTTCTAAGGTTAAAATTCAAAAAATTAAATGTACCCCTTCGTTTGTAGACCCATGAATTTGATGCTTTCTGAAGGGAATTTTCTTCTGGGTACTGGATATCTTCAACGAGGAATTGATTTTAAAGTCTTCCACAGCTCGCTAGGGATTTCGAGATGAAGATTTTTGATGGGCACCTGATTGATGAATTTCCTAAAGAAAATTTAAAAAAATTTCTAAGGCAAGAAGGGAAAAGATGTTGAAATAAAATGCCTTAGATGGTGAATTTGAAGTTGAATGACTAGATGATTTTGATCAAAATTCTTCATGAGGATGAATTTTTCTCGAGCCTGAGATGGATGAAATCAAACTATCAATGCCTTAGCCAGTGGAATGAATTTCTTAAAGGAGCAATTGGATTTAATATTTTCAAAAGATAATTTTAAAATGCTAAAGTGAAATACGTCTAGACCAGTGGAGATGAATCTTTTGAAATTCTAGAAGGTCAAGATATTCTGTATGCCAGATGCCAAGTGTTGTAGCTGCCAAAGGAGGGAAAATCGAAATTTGAATGAACTGGCTAAAATTGGCCTCTTCTAGAAATCGACTTGGCTATAAGAATTGAAATGACTTTCATTTTCTTTATCAATTGTTGAAGTGCAAGCTAAAGAAGTTCGACTTCAAGTGAAGAAGGTCACAGTGTGAGGAAAGTTGAATGTGTTGAAGCTGAAGTTGAGCTTTGAGGGTGAATAAATTTGAAGTTGAGGCGTTGTTGAAGTGAACTTGGTCGATTTTCTTCTAAGTGCTGAAGTTTTATTGCTGCAGTGAAGAGTTGAGGTTTGAAGTTGAGATCCAGTGTTGCAGCTTCTCATTTTCAAAAATCTGCTGGCAACCCCGATGAGATTTTTATTTTCTAAGTTAAATTGTTGATGACTATCTTTTGTTTTTGCAGAATGGCTGAAGTAAGAACAACTGGCAAGGAGAACAATGTTGAATCTAGCAAGGAAAATGCATCTAGACAGGTGGTGATTAAGAAGCTGAGCAAGTCTTTCCTACCGGAATCAAAATTCTCTTTGAAATTGGGAAAGTTGGCTGATACAAACTTGGGTTCTTTCAACATGGAAGCTTTCAGAAGTCGAATAATGGGAATTGGAGGCCATCGTCCTTCGATCACATCTCACTATTGTCAGAAGTGGACTATATGCAGCTGCTGGTTTTCCACTAGCAATTCAGTGTCCGGAGCTGATTATGGAGTGTGCTAACTGCTACAATCTAGACTGAAGGACTATCACTTCACCAGATGGCAAGTTGTTTGCCAACCTCACACATACAACTATTGGCAAAGCATTTGGAATTCCATCACACAAGAAGATGATCTAGAAAACGAGAGAACGTGCTAAGCGGATGTATGCTTCAACCTTTGAAAGATGTGCTGATATGATTAACTCTCGTTGGATGAACAAGCCCAATCCCACTCGCACAAAGTTGCTGAAGCAAATAATATCGAATGATTTGAAGCAGGGGTATTGTGATTTGATTATGATGCTTGGAAGGGTTGGAGGCTGTCCCCAAGCGTTCATCTTTGATCCGTGGATGTTTTACTACATCAACCTTGTGCTGGAAGGAAAGGAGCACATTAATTGGGTGGTGTTGATCAATGATAATTTGCACGAGCAACTCTGAAGTTTGAGGAGGATGAAGACATTTTACATGGGCTCATACATCATCTACATGTTGGCTCGTATGACGAAGTACAGGGGAATATCATACAAGGAGCCTATTGGGTGTGGCTCTCAGCAGCTCAAGATCCATGAGGCTTGTCCACAGCTGCACTTGACAAGCACATCTCATTACAAGAGATTCAATGATGCCTTCACTATGCACATAACGAGATCACTTCAGCAAAGGACTCATCACAGGATCTCGAAGGAAGCTCAAGAATTGATAGAAAGGTACGGTTGTTGGTTTATCCAATTTCTGAAATTTACTTACATTAGGCTGCAAGGGTTTTCTTCATATCCGTATAGATTGCCCAAATACCCTACAAATAGGATCTTGATGTTAGAAATATCTAGGCAACTCGTTGCCTATGATGAGATTCAGAAGAGAAAGAAGAAGGGAGGACTGGACTTCCCAATCATCATGGGAAATTCAGACGAAGTGTGTCCTTCACTACAGGCAGCCAGGGAAGCTAAAAATGAGCTTCAATTTTTCCACTTTTCTTATCACACCAGCAGGCAGCATTATGACCCCCACAACAATATCAGATGGATACTATCAGAAGAGTTCAGGCATAAGGCAAATATTGAAGATTACTGGGCTGGTGCATTAGATGAGGCTGAAGTAAGAAGAAGGATGTTTTCGAGACTACCTTTGAGAATGATCAGGGAGTGTGAGATTATTCCAGTACTAGACCGGGTGGACGAGGACGCGAACGTTCTTCATCCAGATTATGAGGCAGTGAGGGATACACCACTCCCACTTCCATATTGGTCAGAGCTGGAGATTGCCGATTTGGACACACTGTGCATACCAGTCCTGACATTCACCAGAGGATGGGTTTAGAGGCATGTAAACAGGCTTAAGAGTAGGTCAATTCCTTTGACTTACAATTTGATGGGAGATCATAGGACGCCAACTGCCACCAAGAAGAAGCAGGTTGTTCGAGCTCCAGAATCTCAAAGGAAAGAGCCAGTTCAGCCAGAGCCTCCAAGAATTGTGGTAGAATCACCTACGCCATTGGAGACACGTTCTCCAAGTATACAAGAGGTTTCACTATTTGCTGATCAGAGAAATATATTGAATAAGGAACAGGAATTACATGAGGTAAATCAGCCACCACGAAGAGAAACCGTTGGCCAGAGTGTCAATGCACCCACCAGAGATAATCAGCAGGAAGAAGATGAAGAAACTGCTACAGATACACACTTCCAACGTGAGCTTGAGGCGGCTCTAGAAGATGATACAATTATAGGACAGGAGGCCCAAGTTTCAGGAGATACTCAGTCCATAAAGCCAATGAGCCCCGTCAAGATGAAATTAGAGAAGAAGTTCGTGAAGAAGAAGCAAGGGATGAGAAGCCATTTGTTATACAGTAGGTAGTACCAGATTGGCTTAAAGACAGAATGAGGAGGAGCCCCAGTGAAGAGGTTGATCCGGCAGTAGAGATGGAAGAATTCTTGAGTAGGATCAGTGCACCTCCGACAAAGAAGAGAGCTAGGAAGTTTTCAAAGATTTCAACAGATAAGGATGGCTCTCGCACCCTTCACGTGGCTGTGCCAAGGGTTGAGTGTGATCGAGATGAGGCTGTGCAAGAAAATTATGCGATCACCACCATGGAGTTAGGTCGCCCCACAGGAACGCAGATAATTGAGGAGTGTGATAACTCCTACCAGGCACTCAAGGACAAATTGCTCAAGACAGAAGGCAAATACAAGAAATTGAAGGAGCACAAGACATTGATAGGCTACGTGAAACACTTGTCTCGTCCTTGTGGACAGGAGAATCCGGCGATTGAACTTCTAGCCGAGTTGTCTAGAGAATCAGTTAGCAGCTTGGAAGATTTGAGAAAGATGGCACAAGAAGCAGATAAATGGGATGCAAGTGTTCGTGCTAAGACAAAAAAGTTTATGGAGGATCTTGCCCATGCTTACTAGCAGGCTTCCAGCATTATGGCACGGATGGAGGCAGTTGACCAGGCTTGGGGTGATGCTCATATCTATCAGAGCAAAGTTATTCAGCGTTTGGAGGCTTTGATGCATACTCCCTTACAGATGTTGATTGAGGGAGGGGTGATTCAGGAAGGTGATAGATATGATTTTTCCGGCTGGTACTCTTCAATTGTCACAGGCCGAGGGTTCTTTGATGCAACACAGGCTGATTCAGCCAGAGTCAGAAGGGCCATGACAAACATCCTTGACGGAGTCCAAAACACTTTAGAGGCTATCTTTGCTAAGAGGCTATCTTTGCTAGGAGGCTGACTTCCGAGGAGGTGACTGCTGAAGGTTTGAGAGGCAGGCTGCCACCTTTGCCGAGGGTTCTTTGATGCAGCACAGGCTGATTCAGCTAGAGTCAGAAGGGCCATGACAAACATCCTTGATGGAGTCCAAAACAATTTAGAGGCTATCTTTGCTAGGAGGTTGACTTCTGAGGAGGTGACTGTTGAAGGTTTGAGAGGCAGGTTGCCACCTTTCTTTTTAGAGGTGAAGACTTTTGACCAGAATGACTTTGAGAACACCTCGACTTTCTCAAGCATTATTCAGAACACTCAGGATGCTTTAGTTGCTTGGAGAAAGTCTTGTACGCGGCATGGGCAAGCAGTCACAGTGTTGGAGTTCCAGCTCGATCACATTCTGCAGATCTCAGTTCAGGAGGTTGAAGCTGTGCTAGCCCATTGATTTTGCAACCAAGGAAAAGGAGAACGGAAACGCCTTTCTAGATGATGACCTTCTGGATGACTGATAGTGGGCATTAATTGCCTTTTCTATTTTAGGAGTGAGTGGGAATCTTTTTATTCATTTATTGTACCACTCCTTATTCTGGCAGTTTTTTTTAGGGTTAGGGCTGATGTGGCTTAATCTGAGCCCTCCATTTGATTGTAATCTGAGTTGTCCATCGGACTGGGCCATCTATAAAAGGGGCATTCCCCCTTCATTTGCACATCATTAGACAGTAAAGAGTAGACATTATGTTAGAGTAGAGAGATAGCTTAGCATAGTTTGTTAGCATAGCATGGTTTGGAGGAGAAGGAAAGTTTTCCCTTGAAAACTTTGTAAGAGATTGTTGTGAAAACTATCATAATAAAGAGAGCTTTCATTGATGGTGAATTCGTCTTTTGTTATGAGCAGCTAGCAAGATTTCTTCACCCCTTCTACTTCAAGTAGCTTAGATTAGAGTACTTTTCATTTTCATGCAAGTAGATGTTAATCGTGGATTGTGGTATTTAATCAAGGCAGCTTCGTTTTAATCCATACCACTGACGGCAAGTTTTCCTTGTGTGGTCAACTGGAAAACTTTACAAACTTAACTTCGGTTATAATTCACATCTTGGCATGCATCGTCTTGATGGTGTCTTTATGTTGAACTGTGACTTGAAAACCTCTTGCCGCTCCCTTGAAGATTGCACCAACTTTGTATAAGCTGTCCAACGCGAGACAAAGCAGAGTCTGGTTGAAGTCTGTTGAGATTGATCCCACGTCCTCCTTTAGGATAGAATATAAATCTTCTAAACCCTGCACTCATTTCAATTCAGTACATTTCTGGTTAGTTTTAGGAAGTTCGTATCTTATTGCCAAATCATTCTCATCACTCACGAAAATCCCCTTTCATCGTTAACCTGCTATTAACTGCAAACATTCTGAACAATTGTGTAAGTCCTCTCGTGAAAATAGCAAATCACAACGAACCAATTGAGGGTATTCCATTGCATTATCGGAACCTTGGAGTTGAACGTACAATCTTTCTTGCAATCTTAGCGTACGGAATACTTTGATCAAGACAGAATGGAGTAGCCTTTGGATACTTTTTTCTGCTGATTGGTGCAGTCACAAAAATCACATCAACAGGACCCTTTAGCCTATTCATTCCCATCGGCTAATTCAAGATTTTGAAAAGGGAATAAATTAATTAATTAAATAAGGTTGTCTCAATTTATTATTTTTGGGGTAAATTGTATTTAATTAATTATGTTTATTTTAATATTATAAAGTGACTTAAGTTGTGGTCAAAACTGAAATAATAGTCACTTTATGAGGAGCTAAAAGGATAATTTATTTAAAAGTAAATTTTAAATTAAGAACTTCTCAAAAGTTCACAGGAAGGATATCTAAAGAGCTGCAAAAAGAGAATTGGATATCTTTTGGTCATTTTCATCTTCTTATTGTGAAAGTTGGACAGTTTTTTCATCTCAAACCCTAGGATGAAAACCCTATGGGAGTATTAACTTCGATGAAGAGATTTATCCCTAGTCAAGTTGGATGGATTCAAATGGAGTTCACATTTGGGATGAATGTTTGCAGAATAAGAGTTTGGAACAAATTGATTTATCTATACAGGATTACGAAGATTTGTACGTAACAAATTTGTTGAAGATTTGCAGGAAAATTACAAATTTGTGAATTAAAGTCTAGCTTTTTCTTGGCCATCCCAGCTTGCAGGAGATTCCAAGATATAGTGTGGGCATAGGGAAGTTGTGAGCAATTTGATTTCTATTATCTTCTCCCTTCCTGGCCGTCCCATGCGAGAGTAAGCATGGGAACTTTGGGAGCGAATTGACTCCCATTTTGAATGTTGTTGACATCTTTAATGCTGGTCACCACATCACAATTTGTTTGCAAATCGTTATTAGATGCACTGCTATCTTTGGGAAGGAATAAAAAGGTTAAAAAGGTTGCAGACTAGTCTATCATTATGCTGATATAAGTATAAAACAGTTTCATCTGTTAATGTATTAAGTTTGAACCAGGCTACTGATCCATTTCTTTGTACCTGCTAATCACTATAAGAAATATTATGCAGCATCTTCTATATCGGCAAGAGGCAAAAAATTATTAATTTGAGCATTTGCATATTTGAATATTTGCTTCAGCTACTTGTATGACATATGTTTGTTAAAATGTCTATGCATTATTCCTTGTCTTCAAACTATTTGTGAGAATGTATGTGATCATACATGAAAGTTGTAGTTGTTCAACATTGTTAAACTCAGAAATATTGTTTAGTTTGCTGTCCTGCCAAGTGTTTGATGAAATGTCTGTAAGTTGGAAGTTGGAAATTATGCTAGTTTGTTGAAAAATTTTGGTAGGGACTTTACACTAACACAATTAGATTTTACAACAATTTGAAAGAGATTGTGTTCTTTTAAAGTCACTACAATCAATTAAGGCTAAAAACACAATTATCATGGATGGGAATCGAGTGTAAACTTTTAAATTTCTACTTTTTATGTAAAAGAATTCATCACGTTTCTACATCACACAAACCTAAGAGTAAAACAGAAAATAAAACCAAAATTTACAATAAATAAACCTACTCTACAATGGTCCAAAAAAGTTCAAAAAGAAGAGTGAGAAGGGAAGCCTAAGCCTATAGCTCCCAAACTCCATGCACCATTTGTCAAATAAACAAATTTGGATTCAAACATGTCTTACCATGACCCAAAATATTGCAGCCAATACACAAGATGGTGCAATTTCAAAGGAAAAGATGAACCACAAAAGTTGCCAACTCAACCACTTGACATGTAGCGCAGGTTGAAGAAAGGACCTCCATAGCCAAAAGTGCTGAAAATCTATTCTATGGAATCATGAATTAAATGTACTAAGTAAGAGACAACATGCTTAGAGATTGAAAGATCACAAAGACAGAAGGAAATTTGAGAAAGGAGCAACAAAATTATATTGTATTGATTTTCAAAAATCGTTTCCAACCCTTTTGAATGAGTTGCAACTACAGATTTGTAGATTTAATGGGTAGAGGGATATGAAATTTTTTCCCTCCCAAAACCACATGAAACAAATTTACAATGTAATACCAAAGGTCACATGATATGACTTTTGAATTCTAATGTTACATTACATCTCATCTAAAATTTGACATGCATATGCACATCATGCCTTCCTTTTGCAAGTCCTATGATAATTCTCCATTACTCTTAGGCTGAAATTTGACATGCAAACGCATGTCATGCTCTTTGTGCAACCATCTTATGTAATGTCCCACCCCAATCTGAGTTTCTAACTTGCAATTTTTGCTCGATTATTCCCAGTTTGACAGATGGAACATTTTGTCAAACACTTCACAAGCTAGCTGATTTGGTTTATCTTTCAATAACTTTGAAGTTTGCAAACCATATTAAGATGCCCAACAAATAGATAACAATATGCACTTGTATTATCTCAATCTAAAGTCCATTCAACACAGCCAAATGAAATATAAAACCCTCTATTATTTTATTTTCTGAGATGTGACTGTTTTCAACATATGCAGATTTAATTGTCCATACAAGGAAATAGCTGTTTATATTTAATGCAAATCATAGATCACAATTTTCTAACCTGGTAATCAATGTGTAAGAGACACTACTTACATTAGCACTCAACACCATAAGCCACGTCCTGCTGTTCAAAACCCACGGCCAAGAAAATGGACAGCAAACTGAAGTTAGCAGCCTCCTATCTTCATATGCCACACCATGCCAAACATACACACCCAGCAAACCCAAATAGTCAGCAAATTTCTGATTTCCTTTCAAGGAAACACTTTCAGACTCTTCAAATCAGCAAGTCCTAATCCTCACGCCCTCCTCCAGTCTGCTATACTTCACATGCCACCAATCTGAAGGCATACGATCAGGTATAGGGTGAGTTTGCAGGTTGATGAAGGCTCACACTCCCTCACAAACAATGTCCAAACACCTCACACAACCCAGCTATGTAAACGCCCTTTATGAAGTCTCAAGCTTGGGGGAATATGCACATGTTTCTCACAAATCATCTATTTCCAAACACTCAGCACTTTCGACCAGACAATAGCAATAATGGACCCCTTCAAACTCTATGCCAGAATCCAGTGTTCCATAGGGACACGTCCCCCCTTAATTTTTTGCCGTCCCCCCGTCCCGGACGTTTTGGGGACTTGGAGACACTAGCGAGATGTCCCTCCATCGCCACCGGGACGTGAAACGTCTTGGAGACATGGGGGACGCCTGGGCATCTCCGAGACGTCTGAGTGATGTCCAAGCATCCTTGAGCATCTCCCACGCAGGGACATGTTGTAAAGTGCTTTTTTTTTAAATTTCTTTTATTTTTATGGGTCTTTGTGCCTGGGGCCAAACCCTAAAGGCTTGTGGGACCCATCTCAAAGCCTCTAAATGAAATAAAAGTCTCTAATTGCTCATTTTTTTACTCACATATGCATTTGATGTTTTGGAGCAGCTAGGTGAAGAAGAGGAAAACCAGTGAGAAGAGTGAGTGAAAGAGTTAGTTTGAGGTGCTGCAAGTGCAAGAGGGGTGAGAAGGAGAAAGAAGAAGAAGAGGAGGAGCATTCTACACCAATTTTGAAGGATTTTTCAAGCACAACGTAGGGTTTTATGACTGTTTTTCTAAGTTTTTTCAATTTTTTTTGTTTGTTTTGTTTTCCAAGTTTTTAGATTCATTTTGAAAATGTAGTTTGATGTTTGAAATGCGCATGGAAATGAAAATCAAAACATGAATATGCATTTGCAGCCATGTCTATGAAATTATGATTAAAAAATTAATCATAATTTCATATACATGGCTGCAAATGCATATTCATATTTTGAATTTTCATTTCAAGGTTCATTGTGTTTTTTTGACATCAACATGAGTGAGGATGAGGTTCATTCACATAGTGATACTGATCCTGAATATGCACTTGAGGCTGAGGGGGATGACCATGGGGCCGAGCATGAAGCCGAAACTAGTTCCATGGCAAGTGAAGCAAGTACTTTTGAGTGCCCTTCTGCAGAATTGGCAAAGTATGCTAAGGGTTCTTTTGATCCCAAATCCCCTCTCAAACAATTTGCAACAAAAGATCTAAGCAGGCAAGGGGCAAAATCTGGTGGCACAAGGAGGTGGAAGTGCAACTTTTGTGGTGAGGGGTGGTATGGGAGCATCACTAGAGTCAATGCACACCTTCTTTTCATTAGAGGAAAAGGTGTGGGGATATGTGAATTTTTGGCAAAACCAGAAAACATAAAATTGAAAGTTGAAATAAATAAGTTATGGGGTGTTCCTGATGATACTCTAGTTGCACCTGTGCCTACTACTTTGGTTCATAGGACACAGCTTCAGCATAGCCAGCAACAGAGCTCCAACCATACTTTGCAAACGAGAGTAGGAGGGACACCAGGTTCTTCTTCTAGTGCCTATGCAGGAGAGGGGAGGGGGAAACAAAAATTGCAAAGTCAAACTCAAAGTAACCCCATTGCAGATTTGTTTAATGTGCAGCTCAAGGATGAGATAGATGGTGCCATTGGCAAGTTCTTTTTTGCCAATGGCATCCCGTTTCATGTTGCCTGATCTCCTTATTATAAGGATATGATATCGATGGTGGCAAAGGGAGGACCATCATATGTGCCACTAGGTGAGACAAAATTGAGGACCACGATCTTGGATAAGAACTATTCCAAGATCAATTTGTTGATGGAGAATATGAAGGAGTGTTGGGTTAAGACAAGATGCAACATAGTCATGGATGGGTGGACGAACATTAGCCATCGTCCACTCATTAACATCATGGTTACATGTACTGAGGGCCCATATTTTCTTAAGGCAGTTGATTGTTCAGGGCATCACAAAGATGCTGATTTTCAATTTGAGGTTCTTAGGGATGCTATTGACGAGGTTGGGCCACAAAATGTGGTCCAAGTTGTGAAAAATGTTGCACATGTGTGCAAAGCTACAGGGAGATTTGTTGAGGCTACTTATAGGCACATTTGGTGGACCCCATGTTGTGTGCATGCCATGAACAATGCACTCAAGGACATGGGAAAGATTGATTGGATTAGAGCAATGGTTAATGATGCGAGAGATGTGCAGATGTTTATCTGCAACCACCACACATCACATGCACTCTTCAAGACCTTCACTAAGAAGGAGTTCCTGAAACCTACTAATACAAGATATGCTTCCTATTTCATTCTCTTGGACAGAATGATTGAGTTGCAAGAGGCACTGCAACTCATGGTCATGACATCAGATTGGAGTAGGTTGGCTGAGTCTAAGACAGAGCAGGGGAGGAGGGTGAAGGATACGGTGAAGAGCGATGTGTTTTGGGCTAATGCAAAATATATTGTTGCCATCATTAAACCAGTTTTCCAGGTTATCAGGTATGGGGACGCGGATGCACCTAACCTTGGAGAGGTGTATGAGTGCATCAATTATATGCTTGATCAGATGAGGGTTGTTGTGCGAGAGAGGGAGCCCACATTAGCCTTCTACCACGAGCACATTCAACCAATCATTCACAGGAGATGGGAGAAGCTCAACACTCCCTTGCACATGGCAGCCTATGCACTTAATCCTAAGTGGTACTTGACTAGGCCTGGTAGAGTGACACCGATAGAGGATGCAGAGGTGAAGGCAGGGTTCTTCAGGTGCATTGAGAGGATGTATGATGATGTAGATGCCAGTGTGATTCGCACTGAGTGGACCAAATTTGCCTCTCAGGGGTTATTCAGATGCAACCAAGATGGATATGCGAACTATGGCATAGGAGGACCCAATTTTGTGGTGGACTTGCCATGGATTGGGATCTTTGACTACCACTCTAGCCATCCGATTGTTATCTCAGGTTTCTAGTTCTTCAGCTGCTGAGAGGAACTGGTCTACATATAGCTTCATCCACTCTCTTAAGAGGAACAAACTTACCTCTAGGAGAGCAGAGAAGCTTGTGGTTGTACATAGTGCTTTGCGCTTCATTGACTGCAAATCACTTTTGTACAAAGAGAGTCCAGCAACACGGTGGGATGTAGATCAAGAGGTGCCAGAACAAATTGATGAGGATGCTCCAGTTTCGGCGTCAGATGCAGGGTTGGTTGGTGTTAGTTTGGCTGAGCTTGATCGCGAGGATTTCAGTAGTTCGAGTGATGAGGAGTTTGGGGATGATTAGAGGCCTCCCTTCACTACATTTTTGCATTTTGTACTTATTTTGATTATGATATCAATGTACTCATGCTACTCATTGTAATCATTGTAATCATTATGAATTGATATTATGATGTGACATGTCATATTTTCGATATTCATATAATAGAAATCTCAAATTCAACAATTTCATTTGTCAAATTTTAATATTTTATTTGATTACTAATAGTATTCAAGTATTCAAAATGTTAGTATTTGCAATTTTACTATTTTGCCAAAGTTTAATTTGAAATGTTATTCTGAATTTTTTTTTATAACTAGTTATTCAAGTACCATATGTATATCAGCGCCGCCCCCTGCCGCCGTCCCCAAACTTGGACCCCTTGTCCCCCCGTCCCCAAGACGCGGCCCCAACAGGGGACGCGTCCCCTTCAGGAAACTCTGTGGAACATTTCCAGAATTAGATAATGACAAACCACTTAATGCAATCACAAAACTAACTCCTTTTGCGTCCAATAATCAATGTGCTAGGCGCAGATATATGAAACATCAATCTTCACGACCCCCCTAGGGTTTTCCTGCAATATGGTGTCCAAGTCCTTTGTGTGAATACCCACTTTGAAAGATGAACAATCTTCCTGCAAGTTACTGATGTTTCCTAAGAACCCTAAATAAAGAAATCTTCTTGAAATTCGTTGATGCACAAGCACAACTCTTGAAATGGAATTGCTAGCAAGCAGGTTGGGGAGAGCTTTCACTCTTGTACCATGTTGATCCTCACAAGGGTTTTTGTCCTAGGTGAAGCTGAGTATTTCCAGACTCTCCAATCCTTCTACAAAACCCTTAGCGAAATTTCTTCTTCAAACATGAATAATACAAAATGGGCTCCAAATTCCTTTTTTATAATTTCCAAACTCCACACCCAATTTACATTTGAATTTCATTTCATTTAATTTACTTTTTCTCGCCTTATAAGTCCCCTTTGAATTTGCACTTAACTTTATATTATAAAGTGCACTTTAAAAAACATTTATATCCCACTTTTAATAAAGTCCTTTAATATATTAAAATAACTTATAAAGTTAATTAATTTAAATTAAATTTATAATTAGCATTATTAAAAGTAAATACATAGGACCATTGAATGATCAAGGTGTCTCCAGGATATAAATCCACTGTCATTCCCAAAACAGAAAGATTGTCAACCGACCATTCCAATCACCCTCTATGACTTACTATAAATAGTAAGTATAGCCAAAGCGCCTAGCAAAGCTCAAGAAAATGCACAGAGAAACCTCCTTAAATGCTTGAGCTGAAAAGCACCAAATAGAACCACTAAATGACTGAACGCCCAAATATACCATCTAAAGGGTCCCCCAACCAACCTGTTAGACTACGGGGACCAATTGATAGACTAACCATTGCATCTGACAATTGCCTAGGAAAAAGGGACATTACATCTTAGCCATCCTCCACATCCTTTTAAGACTCTACTGATACAAAATGAAGTTGTCCTAAACTATTTGGACTTGGTCAAGATTTGAGCCATTCGAATAGATGAATTTCACATCGACCTTGATGAAGATATCCATCAATCTCTAAGGCACCTTTTCATATTGAACTTGTACTTAATCTTCATAGGAGAAAACATAGTGCATATTCTAGATCTATCAATCAAAGGATGAGACAATATTAACATTAAAATC
The DNA here is from genome assembly GCA_007258455.2 of Sequoia sempervirens. Taxonomy (NCBI): domain Eukaryota; kingdom Viridiplantae; phylum Streptophyta; class Pinopsida; order Cupressales; family Cupressaceae; genus Sequoia; species Sequoia sempervirens. The sequence goes on from VDFB02086081.1 coordinate 411,091,682, forward strand.
TCAAGGAAACCCTAAAGGTTTGAAAATTTCAAAAAATTAGACCATTTTGTCACTAATGGGGTTTTATTGCATGCTTGCAAGTAAGAAAACTCTGGGTTCTAGAAAATTGTGGAGTTTTGAGACCAAATTGCAATATTTTTATACTTTTGGGGTTGTATATGCAAATCATTTCAAAAATTCAAGATTTACATGTGTCTCAAGGTTGCAAGGTTTCCTTACACAACTACAAGTGTGCAAATTAAGGCAAAAAGTCTAGATCTTTATGTATTTCAAGGTTTTGAGGTCCCAATGCACATTGTCATTTGTGCAAGTTTGATTAAAAAAATCCTAACAATGAAAAGGCTTTGGGGTTTCAAAGCCCATTGCAAGTTCGCATGCATGCAATTTTGACTTCAAAGCCTAGCAATGAAAAAGCCTCGATGTTTCAAGGCTTGATTGCATATTTGCATGCTTGCATATTAGTTGAGAAAGTCTAACACTATAGTAAACCAAGGTTTTGAGGTTTCAATGTCTATATGTAAATTGGTTGGGAAAGTTTAGCAATGCTGGAATTTTGAGGTTTTGGAGGCATTTTGCCAATTTGCAATTTGTAGGACTACAAGAAAATTCTGTAATCCCAGCAAAGGTGAATTTTGATTCCCCAACTAAGAAAAAATTGATTGAAGCCAAAATTAGCATTTCCTTGACAAGTTCACAAATACCAAGACCATTCCAACACACATCCAATTATTCCTAGATACAAAACAAGCAACCTTGGCATTGAACACAAAACAACCTAAAGAGCAATGCAACTCAAACTTGGCCCTCCTAAACCAAGAATATGGAAGATAAAACCAAAGTTAAGAATAGAAAATAAACACAGGGGTCCCTAATTTTGAAAGAATAGGAGTATGTTGTGGAGACCACAACACCTAACAAATCATTATTAGTGCTACAATATTGGAATACTAAAAAAAAAAGAAGCACATATCTTTAATTTACTATGATTTCTCCCAATAAATATTTTATCGCTGCCTCTACCATAAATTGCCAAAAAACTCGCAAGAAATCAAATTTATTAGGTTCCCACATTTCTGTAAAATTTTTGATCAATTTTTCATCCAATTCACCACCAATAAAATGCACTAAATCACAATTTCCGGGTGAGTAACAATTTCCTAGTGAGTAATTGCAAGATTTTTGCACTTAAATCAAAAATTTAGTCAAAAAATATAGGGTTAGGATTTTTTCTGATTTTATACCTAACCCTAAGTCTAGCCCAAAAAATCTAGGGTTAGGATTTTTTCTGATTTTCTACCTAACCCTAAACTCAGCCCAATTTTAACCCAATATATTGAAAATATATTTATATTTTGGTTTGCTAAGAAAGATATTTGCTTCTATACTGCCCAACTCATATATGCTCATGGTCATTGGCAAAATAACATAAACACTTTTTTAGTTGCATTTTGCACCTCAAGTCAAAGAAGCCTTAAATTGCAATTTCAATTTCCTCAATAGCATGAACAATTATAATTAATAGCATTTCACAGCTCAAGTCAAAGAAGTTCTAAAGTGCACACTACAATCTCCTCAACAGCATTAACAATTATAATTAATAGCATTTTAATTTCTACAACTCAAGTCAAAGAAATTGTAAACCGTGTGCTACAATGTTCTCACCAGCATAACAATCACAATTGATAATACTGGAAATACAGAAATGAAACGGATGGAAGGGTACTTTTATAATCTGAAACAGAAGAAAGTCACTTATACTTACTGGAAGCCAAAATGTAGATACAAAAACTATAACTGCAATGACTGAGATACAAAGACTTGGCAAAAGATATGGGAACCTGCACAACATTTTGAGGCACATTCATATGTATACAATGTTGAAATAAAGTATAGCAATTTCAAAACAATTAACATGAAAATCAGAAATTATTATTATATTAATGTTCCAAGGGTGACCACAAGTAGGTCAGAGAATTATTTGGCCAAATTATGAAATACTGAGATCATTCAAAATAATTGAAAAATACCTTCCAAATAAAGATTTCTTTGAGAATAAATTTGGATATTTGTCTGCTGGCTGTCCCCAATAACAGAAAAATATCAACATGTAAGGAACTTTAACATGTAGAATTGAGAGAATAATGAAGAAAAATATATACAACAATATTGCAGCAAAAGATTAGAGATAAAAGTTGTACCAGAATAAAGATGTAACATATATGACAAGCTTTTTTACATATAAAAAAGGTATGTATTAAAAAAACCCTGTAAAGGAGAAAAATTTGCACTTCAACAATATGAAATCCAAAAAGGCAAACAGTGGGTATTACATAAAACTGAAGCCAATAAATAAAAGAATTATAAAGAACTATTTGAAGATGCACAGTTAACAAGAACAGCATGTATCAAGTGATACTTTGGGTGAACCTCTAAGCGGCTTTTTGAGTTTGCAGAAAGGCATCTCCAGGTGTTGTGTCATCTAAACATTTTGTCATAATGTCTTCAAGGAATTTGATAATCTTATCCTTAGTGACCTCCTTTAATGCTATCGCTTGAGATCACTTGATGAAGTAGATTATTGATCCCTACACAATCATGTTTCCATTGTAGAAATGAGTGTTTGTTGTTATAGGCTTGAGGGAGTTCTCTTCCTTCTAATGAAATTATTGCTCACCTTCCATTTTCTTACCCCACTAATAAGCTTCTTTGAACATGATAGGGGCAGTAATACCCTCATGATTTTAGTCGCAGTGGTTTGGGCTGCCGGTCACAGTAGTGACCACCATGCTGGAAATTCAGCATACGTGACTTCTTAAGGTCGGGCCAATGCAAGATGTGGGAAAACAAATCAAGAAATCTCTATGGTTGACCAGAAATGGTGTTCAGCAAGAAAATTTGTTGTTTAGGAAGATTGACAGAAATTTGTCATTTAAATGGAATGTTGCCAGCGTCGACAAAATATTGTACTAAGATTGATGTTTTCACAGGAAAAGTTGTTATCTATCAGTTTTAGCAAGATTGAGAGAATGTTGAGCAGTTTTGACAAATTTACTGATCTTGTTTTGCAAAAACTGTTGTAAATGTCAAAAAAAAGTTGTGTTTGCAATGCATATGTTTTGATTATTAATTTGACTAGTTTGCTTTGACAGATTTGTGAGAACAACAAATTTTGTTTGGCTGATTGTTTGCTTGTCTGATTTTTGACAGAACAACAGTTTTCAAAGGAAATTGGATAATAAGAAATGAAACATACAGTTTCGAGAGGAGATTGCATAACAAGAAATGAAAGTAATTATGCCTTATGCTAAAACTAATTTAAATGTCAACAAACTAGTAAATTGAACACCAAGATCTAATTAACAAACAATTCTAATTGAATCTAATGGACTTAGACAAAAATACAAAGAAAACCAAACCCATAACTGAATGTTGCAGGTTGAGAGCTGGGGTTTGAAGTTTGTCCTCAGATTGACATGTGAATCTTCAAATTTGTTGCAATCAAATTGACTACAGGAAGTTCCCAGGACCAAACAGGGAAAATAAAAGACAAGAAAAGGAGAAAGTCAGCTGAATGAGGCTGTAGCAAACATCTGGTACAGTTATGGGCTGCATTCACCTTTTCCAATTCTTGCAAGTCAAAATTTGAACATTTGTGTTGTATATGTGCTGTTGTCAATTGTCATTGTTGTGCAAATTAGAGAGTAAGGTCAAATTATAGGAGATGGGTGTTTTGGGGCAAATAGAACAAAAGGACACAGTTACTAGCGCTTCGGTGAGCTACCTCATCAAACTGGGTGAAATCACTGCTTTCCAGCAAGCAACGGCTTCAAAACTGCTGTGAGGATTTCAAAATCAACAAGGTGGTCACGAGATTGTTGCAGCAGTTTTGTGACTGTCTCTGAGCAGACGCTGGTTTCGTTCAATTTGAGGAACGTTAAAAAAGGGGCTATGGAAACAAGTAAAGACATAGAAAAACTAAGATGAACTAAAGGACATGCTAAAGATTTTGACCAATGGGATTGTCTTGGGACCTAGGATTGACTGCTACTTTTTATGCTATAATGGTTTAGTATAGGTATTTTATCACCATTAGACCAAAACATGTCAACCCATATATTTTTGGGTACTCGCACCACTAGAGAAACCTTTGTCGAATTATTTCAATAGCTCTTCCACCTTAGAAGGACCTAAGCATTTTATCAAAGCCTCATCATTGTTGGAGCAAAATATGTTGGCTGGTGCATTATTGGGACTTGTTGATGTGTTTTTCGTGACCGCACCAACATAGAATAAAGTTACCAACGGCGACTCTATCCTCTCTTGAACAAAATCTCCTGCATGCTAAGATTGCTAGACAGATCATGCATTCAACTCCAAGGTTCCTTCATGCAGTGGATAGTCTTTGTTGGCTTGATGTGATTTGCTAGTATTTCAAGGGGACTTACGTACTTGTTCACTCTAGAGGAAGGGGTTTTCAGGATTCAAAGGATTTATCAGTGAAGCTCAGATTTCTTAAACTAGTCAAGAAGTACTCAATTTAAATGGTTGTCGGGATAGAAGATGCTATGGATTAATCTACACGTGGGACGTGGAGATCAATTTTCACAAGCCTCAACCAGATTCCGCTTTGCCTCACTTTGGACAACTTCCACAGAACCGGTGCAATCTTCAAGGGGAATAACTAAAGATATTCAAATTACAATTCAACAATGAAGACACCGTCACGACAACGCATACCAACATGAAGATCGTAATCGAAGTAAAGTCCACAAGTTTCCAGTTGACCACACAAGGCGAACTCACCATCAACGAGCCCACTAGTGGTATGGATAGACGAAGTTTGCTCAAATTGAATACCACATTCCATAATTACTAGCTACTTGCATGAAATAAAATCTATTTACTTTACTTTAAAATCCTACTTAAAGTAGAAGGACGAAGAAACCTCGCTAGCTACTCACAACAAAAGACGAGATCATCATCAATGAAAACTCCTTTTATTGAGAGAGTGTTCACAACAATTTCTTACAAAGTTTTCAAAGGAAAAACTTTCCTTCTTCTTCAAACTATACTATCAATCTATCAGCTATGCTAACTCTAGGCTATCTCTCTAATGCTCTCTACGTCTAATCTAATGAGGTACAAATGAGGGGGGATGCCCCTTTTATAGCTGGCCAAGTCCAATGGATGGCTCAGATTACAATCAAATGGATGGCTCAGATCGAGCCACATCAGCCCTAACCCTGAAAACCGCCACCAAGAAGAGTGTACTGATAAATGAGCAATTAATGTCCACCATCTTCTAGAAGATTCCTGTTTGTAAACGTGTTCACACTATTCTTCTTCTTGACTGCAAACTGGATGAGTCTGATCATTGTGGCTTCAACTTCTTGAAAGGGTATGGCAGGCACGTTCTCGATCTGACTCCAAGGCTGTAACTTTTTAACCTGTTTGATGGTGATTTTCCTCCTTCCTGCCACTGCATCTTGAGCTGTACGAAGCACGCTGGAGAACATCTTTTGGGTCATCGAAGGACTTTACACTTAAGGAGAATTTCTTTGCTTCGCTCTTTAGCCCATTCCGTTGTCATTCTTTAACATTGAAGCCTTTTGTTCACTCCTCATCCTTAGCCTTGAGGGCGTTTTAGTGCTTGAAGATGACTCTTTAACACCTAGGTCTTCATCATTTCTTCATCCTCATCTTGAAGGATTCTCCAATCTTGGACTCGACCCGTTCTCCTTTGCCACTCGCCTTCCTGAGCCGAGTGCATACTGGGTCAACACTTAGCCATTTCTTCCAAGTACTCGCTCCATCTCTCCAAGTCATCATGCCTTGGCCTTGGTGTTCACCCTGCAAAACAAGCAAGAGAAGAGCATCAGAACACTTCATAATATAAATTCACCTCACTTACCTGATTTTCATGCTTTGACTTCCAAGGTCTGAGTGATCCCTGGATTTGATAGGATTCATCATTTCCCTCTAGCAAACCTTATCTTCAAATTCTTCATGCCTTAGCCAAATTTCCAACCCATCTGCCTTAGAAATAATTTATTTCCTCTAGAAAATTCATCAATCAAGCGTCCGAGCAAAATCTCCATCATAAAGTCTCCAGCAGGGCGTGAAGAATTTCAAAATCATCTCCTCTATGAAGATATCCAATACCCAGAAGAAAATTTCCCTCATAAAACATCAAATTCATGTGTCCATAGACGAAGGGGTACTTTTAATTTTTTGCAATTTATACCGCAGAAAAATATTTTGCCATTAAAATTCATCTTTATTCTTCATCTCTGGGCGTATTTTCTTTGCTTTTTGACACTTAGGAATTTTTTTTTTTAGATTACCCCTTCAAGTTGGGCGTGTTTGGACTTCTTTCCTGCCACTTGCAAAAGTTCAAAAGAATTGCCCACCTCCTAGCAAACTTTGGCGCATAAAGAGTAGTGAACCTTCAGTTTGTTTTCCTTAGAACATTTTCCAGCTCTTCTTACAAGTCAAGGCGCATATGAGGGGTCCTACTTCAAGTTTTGAACACTTAGACATTACTCCAAGCTTTCCATGCAAGGTAAGGCGCATTTGAAGGGGCATGCTTCAAGTTTTCACACTTAGATAATATCAAACTTCCCCCTCAACTCTTAGGTGCATATGACATGGTGTACTTTCAATTTCTATGCCTTAGCCAAATTTCCACTCATCCCCTCAAGGTTAGGCGCATTTTGGGGGGGGTGAGCTTTCAATTTCAAGTACTTAGAATATTTTACCAACTTTTGATATTACCCCTTTCAAGCTAGGCGCATTCAACATGGTGGACTTCAAGTTTCAATTCCTTAGAAAATTTCACCTCCACTTCCTTGACTTAGGCGCATTTAGGGGTCCAGGCTTCAAGTTTCAACGCCTTAAAAGAAATTTGAGTCATCATGCAATGTTGGGCGCATACAGAGGTACTTCCAATTTCAAACACTTAGCCAAAATCCCTAGGCATCTCTCTCCAAGGGCGCACTCAAGGGGTCCAACTTTCACTTTCTCAGCCTTGAAAATTTCACTACCAACTCCTCAAGATCAAGGCACATGTAGGGGTCTAAGCTTCAAATTTAAATGCCTTAGAAACTTTTCTAACTCTCTCAGCTTCTTGGGCGCATTTGAGGTCCTCTACTTCTAATTTAGCAAACTTAAACAAATTTCATGCCATATCTCCTCACGCTTGGGCGCATTTAGCCCTGTGAGCTTCCATTTTTCTAGACTTAGCAAATTTTTATCTAGCTCCATGCTGTTTAGGTGCATTTGAGGGGTCAAGCTTTTAGTTTCACCATACCTGGATGATTTTCAAGCCTTTTCTCTGACTTAGGGCGGATTGCTCATGTTACCCTCAGCTTGCCCTAACCTGCTATTTTTAGAAAGTTTCGGTGTTCTTGTGATCTCCATGAATTCTCAGCGTTTTCAAGACCTAATTTTGGCTGACCCTGATTTTCGTGATGTAGCTGTTGCGTTCACACCTATCATCTGTGCTGACCTGGTATTTATAGCCTATTTGAGAAGTGACTTACTATAAATAGTAAGTGCTCAAATTGCCTTCAAAATTTGCCAGTGGATAGCTTGAAAGATACTGGTCACGATGGGATACATCGGTTTTCGGAGATTTTGGCGTTTGACCCCTCATTTTGGGTCCCGAAGCTGGAAACCCTAATCTGACTTGCATGTTTGACCCGTTTCTATTGCATGTCGCTCTGTTTGTGATGCTGAAGTATTGGGCAGCTGCCAGAGTGATCCTGCTAAAAAAAGTGTCTGAAAAAGTGATCAACTCTGTTTGCATGTCACATCACTGCGTAGCTCTTAAAAAACCCATAAAGATTAACCTGACATGTGCTGAAAAGCTTTGCATGCAAACCCTAAAAATAGCCTCTGAAGACGGCTCCTGAAAAAAAGTCCTAATCGTGGTTTGCATGTTACACAATTGCGAAGCTTTTGAAAAACCCACAAAGAATGTCCAGACATGCATAGAAAATTCCAACATGCAACCCTAAAAATAGCCTCTAAAGGCTGAGTACTGAAAGTCATCGTCTCATTTTGCATGTTATATCACTGTGTAGGTCTCAGAAAACCCAGAAATAATCTCCAGACATGCACTGAAAAAAATTCGCATGTAAACCCTAAAATCTGCTTTTGAAGGCCAAACTGCTAAAAATAACAAGTTGTCCGTTCCAGCTCAAATGTTGCAGACAAGTAGTTTAACGCACCTCAGATGCAGTGTAACGATTAGAACTTCAAAAGAGCTGAGAAAAATGTCCCAAATTAGGTACTTGTTGATGTGATTTTTGTGACTGCACCAATCAGCAGAACAAAGTAATCCGAAGGCTACTCCATTCTCTCTTGATCAAAGAATTCCATACACTAAGATTGCCAGAAAGTTCGTATGTTCAACTCCAAGGTTCCGAAATGCTATGGAATACCCTCAGTAGGTTCGTTGTGATTTGCTATTTACACGAGGGGACTTACACAATTATTCAGAATGTTTGCAGTTGACAATAGGTTAATGATTGGAAGAGAATTTTTTTTTTTTTTGCGAATGATTTAGCAATGAAGTGCGTGTTCCTATACTAACCAGAATTATGCGGAATTTAAATGGATGGAGGGTTCTAAAAGATCTAAGTTCTAGTCTAAATGCAAGATGTGTGGAGCTTAACTTCAATAGACTTCAACCGAATTTCGCCTTGCCTCACATAGGACAGCTTCAGCAGAATTGGTGCAATCTTCAAGGGAGTAGTGGAAGATATTCAAATTACAATTCAGCATGCATATACCATCAGGACGACGCATACAAGCACATGAATCACAATCGAAGTTAAGTTTGAAATGATTTCCAGTTGACCACACAAGGAAAAATTGTCGTCAGCAAATTGCTAGTGGTATGGACTAAACGAAGCTACCTCAATCAAACACCACAAATCCACAGCTACCTACTTGCATGAAAATGAAAATTACTCTAACTTATGTCTTGCTTGAAGTTGAAGGGCGAAGAAACCTCACTAACTGCTCATAACAAAAGACAAATTCACCATCAATGAAACTCTTTACTATGATAGTCTTCGTAACAATTCCTTACAAAATTCTCAAAGGGAGAACTTTCCTTCTTTAAATTATGCTATGCAATGAAACTATGCTAACTCTAAACCGTCTCTCTATGCTCTATCAGAATGTCTATTCTCCAGTCTAATCTAATAATGTACAAATGAGGGGAGTCCCCTTTACATAGCTGGCCAATCTCAAAGGACGGTCCAGATCAAATTACAACGAACGGCTTAGATCGAGCCACTTCATCCCTAGACTAGATTCTGCCCTAAAAACCGCCAGAAGGTGGAGGAGTGGCACAATTAATGAGCATAAAAATAGCAGATTCCTCCTTTGATCATTATGGGCAATTAATGCCCACTATCCTTCCAAAAGATTCTTGTCCAGGACCCTATTCCCATTGTTCTTCTCTCTGACCGCATAAGCAACAAATCAGGCCAACACTGCATCAACTTCCTGTTTAGAGATCGCCGGAGTAAGATTGAGCTGATACTCAAGGATAGCAATCGTCTGCTCCTGTTGGATGCAAGATTTTCTCCAAGTCTCAATGGGTTCCTGCGTGCTCTGAATAATGGCTGAGAACGTGGAGATATTTTCAAAGTCCACCTGAGTGAATACTCTCATCTCAGAGAAGAATGGCTACAACCTTCCCTTCAATCCTTCTACTTCCACCTCCTCAGGAGTTAGTCTTTTGGTGAATAACGCCTCCAGCGTATTGAGGATGCCTTCTTGAATATTTCCCATAGCCTTCCTGATCTTGGCCGACTCCGTCTTTGTCGTGTTGAAGAAACCTCGGCCCGTGAATGCAGCAGAATACCAGCCCGGAAAATCATATCTATCTCCTGCTTGAATCACCCCTTCTTCAACCAAAGTTTTCATTAGTATGCGCATCAGAGCAGCCAGCCGTGGAATAGTCTTATCATGAAATATGTGAGTATCGTTCCAAGCCTGCTCGATGTTCTCCAAACGAGAGAGGATACTGGAAGCATGCTGGAAAGAGGAGACAAGATCCATAATGAATCTTTCAGCCTCAGCACGAACACCACCAATCCATTTATCTCCTTCTTGAACTGCCTTCTTCATCTCTTCAAGCCCGCTGATTGACTCCCGTGGAAGCTCAGCTGGAAGTTCCACCGTTGGGTTCTCCTGAGCACATGGATGTGCTAAATGTTGCACATACCCAACCAACACCTTATGCTCCCTTTTCAGCCTCTTATATTTCTCTCCTTTTCGAACCAGCCTATCTTTCAGCGCCTGGAAGGAATTTTCAGCCTCCTCAATTACTTGTATTCCAATAGGCCGCCCTAATTCAATTGTAGTGACTGTGTAATTTTCAGGCATTACATCACCTAGATCACACTCTTCCCTCAGAATTGCAACATGGAGAGTGCGAGAACCGGCCTCATTTGTTTCCATCCTGGAGTACTTCCTGGCTCTCTTCCTCTTAGGTGACCCACTTATTCTATTAAGGAGCTCTTCCATCTCTATTGTTGGGTCAGTATCGTCCTCCTGATCTCTCCTTATTGCACTTGTGAGCCAATTTGGAACATTCTGCTAAGTGTTATAGACGATAAGCGGTTGCTCCTCTGTTGCTTCTACTCCATGAACTTCCTCTTCAGCAACATTCGGTTGAGGCTCATCCGTTTCCATATGCTGACTATCTCCCTCAAGACCCCTAACTTCAGGCTCCGTAATGTCTTCATCCTCAAAGGCTGCCTCGAGTGCACGATCAAAGCGAATGTCCGTTTCTGTTTCTTCACCTTCATCTGGCTGATTAGCACTCTCAGGAGCATTGGCACTCTGACTATCAGGCTCCCTAGGCGATGGCTGGTTAACTTCTCCCATTTCTTGCTCTTCATTCGCTCTATCCCTCTGATTTGCAAAAATTGAAACTTCATGTATGCTGGAAGATTGAGCCAACAACTGTGTAGGCGATGTCTCCTCTGTCCTCTGAGGCTCAGGCTGGATTGGTTCTTCCTCCTGTTGTGTCTCTGCAGCTTGGGCGATTTGTTTCCTCTTCTTTACTGACATTGGTGGCCTTCGATCGCCCATGAGATTGTATGTGAGGGCAATTTATCTTCTCTTAAGTCTGTGAACATGCCCATCCACCCAACTCCTCGTGGAAGTTAAGACAGGCATAGACAAAGTGTCTAAGTCCGTGATTTTCGGCTCTACCCAATCAGGTGGTGGGATTGTTGTATCCTTTATTGATTCATAATCCGGGTGAGTAAATCTGGCATCTTCCTCTACTTGATCTGGAACCTGGACAACCTCACATTCTCTAATCAACTTCAAAGGCAATCTGGAGAACATCCTCCTTCTGATTTCAGCTTCATCCCCTGCATTTGCCCAGAAATCTTCCAAATGAGCCTCGTGCCTATATTCTTCGCCTTGTACAATTCCAATCTTCCTTTGAGGATCAAAGTCTTGCCGGCTGGTGTGGAGAGTGAGGTAATAAATTGCAATTCATCCTCCGCTTCCTTGGTTGCCTGCAAAGAAGGGCACTCCTCAAGCGAATTTCCCATAACAATAGAAAAGTGCAATCCTCCTTTCTTTCTCTTCCTTATCATTTTGTCATAGGTCATGAGTTGCCTAGACACTTCAACAATCACCATTCTATCTGTGGGGTATCTTGGCAGTCGATAGGTATATGAATGGAACCCCTACAACCTTATATAAGTGAACTTCGGGAATTGGATAAACCAAAACCCGTACTCTTCAATCAGCTCTTGTGCTTCCTTGGATATCCTTTGTGCGTTCTTCGTTGAAGAGTCCTTTTGATATGCATAGTGAAGGCATCGTTCACTCTTTTGAAGTGGGAGGTACTTGTCAGATGTAACTGCCTACAGGCTTCATGAATTTTGAAGTGACCAGAACCACAGCCAATCGGCTCCTAGTATGTCAGCCCCTTATACTTCGTCATTCGAGCTAGCATATAAATAACATACGAGCTCATGTAAAATGTTTTTTTGTTCTCCTCAGGTTTTTGAATTGTTCATCAATGTTGTCGCTGATCATCTTCACCCAATCCACATATTCTTTTCCTTCCAGCACCACACTGATGTAGAAGAACATCCAAGGCTCAAAAGAATACGCCTGTGGGCTGCCATTCACTCGGCTGAGCATCATGATTAGATCACAGTATTCTTGCTTCAGCTCCTCTGAAATAATCTGCTTTGGCAGCTTGGTGCCAGGAGGCTTTGGCTTCCTCATCCATGCTGTGTTGATTCTCTTAGCACACTTATCAAAAAACGAGGCATACATTTTATCAGCCCTCTCCTTAGATTTGTACAACATTTCGTCCATTGCTAGAATCCCAAACGCCTCGCCAATAGCCTCAGGTGCGAAGTTGGCCAGCAACATGCCATCTAGAGAAACAATTGTCCGGTTGTCTGACCTATAGTAGTTTGCGCATTCCATTATCAATTCAGAACATCGAACTACTGGTGGAAAACTAGCAGCTGCATACAATCCGCTCCTCACAATATTGTGCAAAGTCACCGATGGAGGATAACCACCTTGCCTGTATATTCTCCTTTTGAATGCTTCGAGGTTGAATGATCCCAAGTTGGTATCAGTCAAACCTCCTAGCTTTGACACGAATTTTGATTCAGGGATGAATGACTTCTTTAGCTGTTTGATTATCGCCTGCCTGGAGGCATTCTCTTTGCCAGCTTCAACATTGCCAACTCTGCCTACAGCCTTGCTCGTTCCGGCAACATCTCCTCTTAGAATTTCAGCCATCTGCAAAATAAAATTCAAGCTTTATAATTCTAACTTAGAAAAAAAAATATTGCGAGATGGCTGGCAAGTGGAGTTAGCTTAAAAAATAAAAAATAAAAAAAAATCCTCATCATTAAATCACCAACTCCAAACCTCAAGAAATATAACAACGAAATTAAAACTTCGAGCTTCAACAACTTGCAGCAATAACACTTTCAGCACTTCGAAAAATCAAGCTCAACACTTTTACTTTAGAATTTTCTTCTTCTCAGCACTCACTTTAAATTCAGCACTCTCAACTTCAGCACTTAGAAAAATAATTTTCTCAACTCAGAAATTTCTCACTCACTTAGCAATCACTTTCAGCTTCAGCACAATTTTCAACTCTGCAATTCTGTGAAGAAAAATGAATAGCTTTTAGAGTTTTTATAACTGAAAGCAGGCACCTAGTTTAGCAATTGTCATTAATTCACTTCCCCACTACTTAGAAAATTTCCAATTCGAGAGGGAATATTCTCAGCTGTCATAGAGTCGTCATAGAAATTTGCTATTCTGGGAGATTCTTTCCTCAATTAAAATTTAAAATTTCCCTCCTTGATTGCAAGTTACTTTCAGTTGACTAAAGTAATTTTGCGAAATTAATTAAAATTACTCCAGCATAAAAATTATCTCATGGTGTATTTTTTATTAAAATTTAATCTCAATGCCTTTTTATTTCACTTGAGAAAATTTTATTTATCTCTTTCGCCGGCGCCTTAGAAAAAATTATATTTCAATCGTGAGCTCCAGTATTTTAAAATCACTAGGCAGAATTATTTTCCCTTCAGAACCTCTTCCAAAATAAATTTTCCCCTTGATAAATATCTCTCGACTTCAAAATTTCATGTGTCTAACCGAAGGGGGACATTTGATTTTTTTAACTTTGGGAAATAATTTTAATTAAATTTTAATTGACTTCCAGCCTGGGGCGTTTTATTTGCCTAGAGCAAATTTCATTCTATTTCCAACGCCTTAGAAAAATCCATCACAAGCTTAGGCGCATTTGTCATTTAATTCCCCACACTTAGAATGTTTTCCACTTTATTCCCCAGTCTAGGCACAATCAAAGGGGGCTAACTTTCATTTTCATCACCTAGCCAAAATAATCTTAACATGTCTTCCTTCTTGGCCTAGGCGCATTTAAGAGGTGATATTTCCAATTTCAACGCCTCAGAAAAATCTCCAACAATTTCCATCCTCAAGGGCGCATCTTAGCCTTCAAGCTTTAATAAAATTTCCCCTTTATTAAAAAAAATCCTCTGGGGGCGCAAACAAGGGTCCCTACTTCAAGTTTTGAACACAACACTTTCCAATCCTTTCCACAAGCTAGGTGCATATCAAGGGTGTAGCTTTTAGTTTCAACACTTTGAAAATTTCCTCATTCTCCTTTTTAACCAAGGCGCATATCCACCCATGAGCTTTCAGCTTTTTTCACACTTAGGAAATTTCTCCACATTTCCTTCTCAAGGTGCATATAGGAAGTCTTACTTTTAGTTTACATGCCTTGGAAATATTTAATCACTTTCTCCTAGCTTTTTAGGCGCATATTGGAGGTCTCACTTTAAATTTATACGCCTTAGAAGATTTTCACCTTACTTCCTGCTAGCAAGGGCGCATTTGATGTAGGGAACTTTCATTTTTAATTCACACGCCTTAGAACATCTTAATCACCTTCTACTCCCCTTGGGCGCATTTGGAGTGTCAAGCCTCAAACTGGTAACACTAAGAAAATTCTCAGGTCTCTCCTCAAGAGCTGGGCGCATTTCAGCCCTCAAGCTTCCACATTTTAACTCTTGAAAAGATTCCCACATGCCTCTCCTTGGCTGGGCGCAAATGAGGTAGGGAGCTTTTAATGTGCAACACTTAGAATATTTTAAACTTCTTCCAATCAAGGCGCACATGGAAGGGTTGACTTCAACTTTAGATGCCTTATAAAAATCCTAACTTCTTCCTTGCCAAGGGCGCATATGACATGAGTAGCTTTGAGTTTGTTTACCTTAGAAAATTCCCCATATTTGCTGTTGGATTAACGCGCATTTAGGGGGTACCCTCTTCAAATTCTCACGCCTTAGCATATTTTAAAGACCCTCTCATAGCTGGGCGCATATGAGGGTAGTAACTTTAAGTTTAAAATACTTAGCAAAATTTCCATGTCTTTCGTCAGGATCAAGGTGCAAATAAGGGTGCATGCTTCAAGTTTTAACGCCTTATGATTTTTCAAAGTCTCCTTTTTTCTCCTTAGGCGCATTTGAGGTATCATACTTCAAATTTAAGTGCCTTAGTGAAATTTCATCACCCCCTTCTCTTCAAGGCGCATATGGAGGGGTGTACTTCAAATTTGAAACACTTAGAAACTTTTCAACTCTTTTCCTTTCAGTCAAGGCGCAAATGAGGTGTCCTGCTTCAAATTTGCATGCCTTAGAGAAATTCTAGCCCCTCAAGCTTTCACTTTTTAACACTTGCCTTAGAAAGTTTTAAGTTCTCCTCTCTCGAGCTCAAGGCGCAAATGAGGGTCTCTACTCCAAGTTTCATTGCCTTAGGCATTTCTCAAGGCATCCTCTTCATCTTAAGGCGCATATGGAGGGGTGTGCTTTCAATTTCAATCACTTAGAAACTTTTCCAATCTCCCCTCTTTACTTTAGGTGCATTTGGGGGTCCCAACTTCAAATTTTCAATACTTAAACTTTTAGTCACCCTCTTCACAAGTCAAGGGCGCATTCAAAGGGTTGAGCTTTTAATTTGTTGTACCCAAACCAATTTTTTTGCTTCATCAAGGCATTTTGCATAAAATAGTCTTAACCTTGCTAAAATGATGTAAAATACAGTTTTTGGGCAATATCAAGCATGGAGTTTTGTTAATGTTTTGTTAGTCAAAGGCAGTATTCATTGATCAGAACCTGAATCAGAGGCTCAGAATGAAGCATTTCACGGTGGAGGAACATTTCACGACAACACTTATACTTTTAAATAGTCATTTCAGTGGCTAAAATGATGATTTCAATTGTCAATTTTTGAAGATTTCTCAAGGAAAAGCAGAATTGCGCCTCTATAGCCCAGGGGCGCCCTTCTTTTTGAAGGCGTAAATTTTGTAGTAAATGCTCAAGCATACAATCAATCTCTTTAGAATTGGTCTGCCTATCCGATGAGCTATCCAGCGAGGCTTTCCGAGACTCGTAACTCCGGTTACTGGTGACAGAACTTGAAGATTCTAAAATTCCAGATTGCAGAAGCTTGTCTTTTTCCAACTTTTGTGCCCCTGTAGCTCAAGGGAACATTCTTTAAAGGAGGTTTAGCTCTTGTTATTCTTGATTGATGTTGTAGTCAATCTCTTCACGACTAGTCTGCCTATCCGACGAGCTATCGAATGCAGTTATCCGAGTCCCAGAACTCCGGAAGCCAGCGTCAGAAGATGAGCTTGCAAAGTAAGTTCGCATCATAGAGCTTCTTCAAATGGTATAATTGCGCCCCTGTAGCTCAGGGGCGCCCTTCAAATGACAGAGTTTGCAGACAAGGTCTTCCTATCATGTGTGCTACTCTAGTTCACCTTCGCGATGCACCAAGTTGCCTGTTAATCCGACATTCTGAGAGATTGTAACAGACATTCTGCCAGGCACGTAATTTAGCAGGCGGAGGAATATGTAAATTTCACTATATTTCTGTAGGCCAGAGGCGCCTAGCCTTCAGGCCTGTCAGATGAGGTTATTGACATTCGAAGTCTTCACGAGACTTGAGCGTAATTACTCCAGCTATCCAACGAGCTCAGCTGTCAACCTTCAGGATTTGGCAAATGCTCGTACATGTGAGGTCTTTGAAGAAATACTGAAAAACGAAGACAGCTCAGAAAATGGCCAAGTCTGGTCGTTTATTCCATCTTGGGAAAGGCGCCTTTCTATTTGAGGTCTTAGAAGCAGTTTTTTTGCTTCGTCACCTCTAAAGACGTCTCTCATATGTCCTTTTGGCTACGCGTCGAGACAGACAGTGTTCGAATCAAACCATCCCAGCTCCAGATATCAGAGGTCAAAGTAGGGCATCTGGTTGAGAGTTGCACTTTCGTCAAAATGGTGTTCGTGCCTTCTCAGGCCAAGGGCGCTTTTACTTTTGAGGCCCTTAATATACTTTTCAGACGCCTTGCGTATATTCGTTGGATGCGGAATACCTCTAGTCATGCAATGTGCTTGGTTGCCTATCAGCAGGGTTCACCATTCGTCGTCAGCAGTCGTTTGAAGCGTCAAATGGCAGTTTGGAGAAATGGTTAAGTCTGGTACCTGAAAATCAATTTAATCAAGGGCACCTAATTCTTTGAGGTGTTAAATGATGGATTTTGCAGTGATGACTCCCAGCAGACATTTCTTCCTTGCTTCGCAGGCTTTGTGATGAATGCACCTGTTCAGTCTCAGCATTATCTGGTCACCCGGAAATCAGTATCGAAGATGGCCAGTTGTGACTTTGTACTCAACTACAAAGTAGGAAGTTAATAAAAAATGCAATATCTTGAGCAAATGGATGCCTATGAGGTCAAATGAAGACTTTTTGAAATCAATAAAGTTCATCGGTGAATCCTAAAGCTTCACATGGTTTGTCAACTGATGTTAAATAATATTTAATATTTATTCTTGCATATTTAAAGCATTAATGGCGATTTTCTAAAGATGGCGCCTTTGACAAATTACATGATAAATATTATTTTATTATTATTTAAATTTCTAGACTCAATGTCAGTATCAGTGTAACTGGAAGGGGTCCAATCAGAATCATTTTATATTAGTTAAGGTTTTGAATCTTGCAGTGAACAAGATGGTGCGAATTTTCCTTATTTAAACATGGCGCCATCATTATTCATTCACACAGCTTCAAGAAAATTCGTATTTCTTCAAGAGCAAAGGCAATTTTACAAACAAAGGCGAATTTTCAAGGCAAAGGCGAATTCATCATCAGCAATCAAGGGCGATTTTATCAAAACAATTCTTTTTGTAGGTTTTAGTTCACATTTATCAACAAGTTTGAAGAACAAGGGCGATTTTCACAGAAGAAAGCTTATTAAAAATGTCTTTTTCCTCCTTGATTCTCAAATTTCTCTCAAAATCCAATTCGCATGTTCCTGAAATTGGCGAATTTTACAAGTTTGAACATCTGGATCATTTCTATATAACTTCCTCGAATTAAAATCGTGCGTTTGATTTTTCAGGAATTTTTAAACTCCAGAGCATTCGTTCTCGAGTTTCTAATTTTCTCAACTAAAAACTCTTTGCATGGTCGAGTAGAAGTTAGGTTTTCGCATTTCTGACGTTCTGGGTTGTCTTAGAATCTTTTTCTGGACAAAACCCATATCTCAGATTTTTCGCCGAAAATAATTCTTCAAAAGGCTATTTTTAGCCTCAGCAAGCTATTTTTAGCTTTCCAAAAATCTTGTTAGAACATAGTCAAGTTCACAGTCAACAGGCGAGTTTTTCAGAATGCAGTACACTCAGCTCGAATACAACCAAATCAGTCCTTACTCACGACTTCATTGGGACAGTTGAGACAAATCTTCACAAGGTGCTGCCAGAAGCAGTTCTAGATCCAGTTAAGATCAGAGGTTCGATTATCAAAACATTCAGCAGTCCGGGTTATTGGAGGCCACTTCCATTCCTATCTCCATTCATTGTATCGAGTTTGTGATGTCTTGTATTAAGCATTACAATTCTACTACTCGTGAAATAGTGTCAGTAGATGGACGAGTTATTTGCAGTCTCAAGCCTTTGGACATTGAAAGAAGTTTTGGTATACCTCAGCACTCGAACAGTCTAGTTATTTCTATGGAGCAGTGCGAGCATGCATTCAATGTTGATGTGGACAAGTGCCAGAATAAAATGGCAAAAAGATGGTTAAAGCAAGCGAAGAACAAATTGCCAAACAATGTGGGTTGTGGTGAGTACAAGGATGAGTACTCGATTCTAATTACACTCTTAAATCGTGTCTCAGGTCAATCACATGCTAATGTTTTCCAGCCTTGGATGTATTACATTATTGGTAGCATCATATTTGGGCAGGAGCATTATGATTGGGCATCCTTCATCAGCGATTTTATCCACAAGCAGATCACCGATTTTTTAGTTGCTCATGAGTTTCACATGTGTTCTTATCTCGTGTACTTGATTGCTTATCAGGGTCAGTTCTGAGGATTAAACACCATGGGCATTCTCAGTGTTCAGAAAGTCTATCAGTATTACGATCAGCTTGAGTTCACTAAGGCTGAACGTCATTTCAAGCGTGTTCACGAGGCTTTCCTGACTTATACAGTGAGAAACTTGGATCGTGAGTTGCACATTCATATCTCGGCAGTTGCTAGAGCAGCGATGGATGGTTGGGCGGATTGGTTTATTCAATTCCCGACCTACACCTACATCCGAGTATATGGATTTATAGGAAATCCAGCTATGCTTCCACGTTATCCTTTGGATAAGACAGTCTTCATGGAGTTCTCGAGGCAGTTGCATGACGTTCATCGTCTTTTACGCCGCAAGCATAGACCAGCTGCCAACTTTTCTTTTCAGTTTGGAATGTATTGGTGCAAGATGGCAGTTGATGCCAAAGTTGTAGGACAGGAGCTTGAGAAATATCATCTCAAGTATCTTGTTGACGCTCGTGCTTATGATCTTCAAGGTCATTACACAACTCGCCTTGCTGGACGCACATATCATGAACCTTCTATGGAGAATTATTGGGAAAATTGCGCAGATGACTTCGAGGTTCGCAGACGTAGCTATGGCCGCTTCTCTCTCTCACAAATTTCTGTTTTCCTATCAGAAGATGTGGGAGGTTTATCAGATGATGAGGGAGAAGTTCTTCCTCAGTTTTTCAGAGAGCAAGTTGATACACAGCCGCTGCCAGCAGTTGATTGGTACGCCAAGGAGTACGCAACAGTCAAAGAGAGGTCAAGTAGAGTTATTCAAAACAATATACTTTACCTCGACAGCAAGAAGACCAGGAGGGTGAGTATGCCTAGAGCAGAGCCGCCAGTAGTGGTGAATCCTTCACTACCTTCCTAGTCAAAACCTAAACAAAAGAAAAGGAGTAACCCTCCTAAGAAAGGTCAAGCGCCAAACAATTCAAAAGGCAAGGTGCTTACCACTAATACACACACGGAGCCTGACAAACAGCCTATCACAGAGCCAGTTTAGAGGCCAGTGCAGAGTCCGCCAGTGCCTGAGGTTCAGCCTCAAGTTCCTACACCAGTTCCAGGGTAGTCACCAGTCCCAATTCACATTTGTTGTGACGTTTTTCACACATCGCCCCATTGCAAATGGGGACCCCCTAATTTTGGCTTTGCTTTTCGGTTGTTGTTGTTGTCTCTCTTTTCTACTGTCTGTCTTTTCGGGATGGGCCCGCCGTTGAACCTTAACGTGAAATTGACCAAGTCTGAAAATTAGGGTTTCATTTTTCCTGGTCAGTCCAAGGTCGAATGAAGTAAGTAAATTGAAAATTGAGCCTAGCAGTGTTGTCAGTATGCTTCCAGCACGCTCTCAGCACGTTTTCAGCTAATTCGGAGATACTTACTATTTTTAGTAAGTGTGAAATTACATGCAGTTTGTCAGCATTTTCTCGAAATTCAGACAGTCACACAACATTCAGAGCATATCAGGCCACTTGCGTGCAAAATTTGAGCGAAAACGGACAACTTACTATTTTTAGCAGTCCGGCTTCCGGCACGAATTTCAGGGTTCAGATGCAGAGATTTTCTTTGCATGTCGGGTGATTCCTGGTGGGTTTTTCGAGAACTTCGCGATGGTGTGACATGCAAACAAAGATACTCACTCAGTAAGGAACTTGCTATTTTTAGCAGGTGTGTCCCGGCAGCCGCCTCCCAGCAGTTCAAAATTACAAGCCGATCGCAGTGCCACAGAAACGAAGACGAACAGATATCATTTGATACGCATGCAGAGCGAATTAGGGTTTCCAACTTCGGAGCCTAAAAATAGGCGTAAAAAGTCAAAATTTTCGAAAACCGATGTAAACCATCGCGATCAGCATCCATCAGGCTATCTGCTGGTGAAATTTCAAGTCAAACAGAGCACTTACTATTTATAGTAAGTCAAATTGGAAACTAGCTAAAAATAGTAAATCAGCTGCATGCGTCAGTGTCAGCCGACAGGTCACGTGGTGAGGAGCGCCTCATTCAAATTTCAAGTCGATCGGAGCAGTGGAGCTATCAGAAACATGAGGTTACTATTTATAGTAAACCACCTTCAGAAACATGCTAAAAATAGCAGGGTGACTAAAAGTGGCAGTGCCGACAGGTTGATAAGGTTATGAGGATGCTACGTTTAAAATTTCAAGTCATTCCGAGCTTCAGAGGTGCAAAATTCAGAGGACTTACTATAAATAGCAGGGCATGAGATACTGGCGAAGGAACGAGAAAGTTTGTCTAAGTCTGGAACTTCATCCAGAGGACATAGCAAATGCGCGAGGTGAGTAAGAAAGCATGAAAAAAAAATGCTAAGTATGAAGTTCATCCTGCTCAGGGGTCAAAATGCGCCCAAGGCACAAGAAGTCAAAGAAAGTCAATGATGTTCATCCTCCTCCAGAGGCAAAATGCGCCCAAGGAAAACTCAGAAAAGTTGAAAAATTTTCTAAGTGTGGAAATCCGCCACCCCCCTCAAAATGCGCCCAACTTGCAAGTTCATCCTTCACAGAGAGCAAAATGCGCCCAAGTTGTGAGTGGTCAAAGCGAAGTCAAAGTTTCTCATCCTCCTCCAGAGGCAAAATGCGCCCAAATGCATGCATGTCAAGACAAAAGAGGAAGTTGAAGAGTCACTCAAAGGCGTTGTTATCCACCAGCTAGGCCAAAATGCGCCCAAGAAAGGAGGGAGTCAACAAGTCAAACAAGTTCGTCCTTCACATACATGGAAATGCGCCCAAGGAAGAAGTGGGTCAACAAGTCAAAGTTTTTATCCTTCTCACCCTCCTAAATGCGCCCAAACAAGCTCAAGTGAAGACAAAAAAGTGAAGTTGAAAGGTCATCCCTCTTGCATGCCTAAATGCGCCCAAGTTAGGATGGTAAAAGGTGAGTGGAGGTGGTAAATAAGGTGAAAAATATTGCCAAGGCGTGGTGAATACAAGGTAAATGCTAGGCGTTATCCTCCATCAAGTCCTAAATGCGCCCAAGGTGGTGGGTGTTGGAGAATTTCCTAAGGCGTGTGAAGTGTGAAAACAAGATGCTAAGGTGGTAAGGTGTTAGAATCTTTTTAAGGCGTGTAAGGGTGGAGAATGTATGCTAGGCGTGATTTTATTCTTCTTCAAGTATCATATGCGCCTAGGGTGGATGAAGTGTGTTAGGCGTTGAAAATGCAAAGTGTTGAAAATATTTTCCTAGGCGTGGTGATGAATATCCTTCAGCATGTGTCATTTGCGCCCAAGGTGTTGAAGATGATTGCTAGGGCGTTGGAAATTTTATGGAGAATAAAATACAAAGGATGAATAATGCATGCCTAGGCGTTGAAATTGCCAGATGAAAAATAAATTAAGTGTGATGTGCTTTCAAGAAATATTTTCTAAGAAAAGTTGATGAATTTTTTTCTCACCACTGGCAAGATGGATTGAAAGATGAATAAAAATTTTCTAAGGGAAAATTTTTCAAAAATGCTAAGTGATTCAAATTTTCCAAGGCAAAATATTTTGGGAAAAACGCCCAAGTCTGATGAGTGATGAATTTTCCTGAAGTCCGAGTGAAGTCGCCAAAGGTGAAGTCAGAGAATGCCAGCTATACAGGTTGATAAACAATTTTCAAGTCAAAGCAACACAGGATGATCACGGATGAAGAACGGATTCAAACTAGCAGAATAATATTTTTCTAGGGTTTAAAAATTTAAAAATTAAATGAACCCGTTCGTTGGGTACCCATGAGTTCAACGCGTTCTGAGGAAAATTTTCTTCTGGGTATTGAGGATTATCGATGAGGAATGGATTTTGAAGTCTTCCATGCTTTGCTTCGGCCTTCGGGGTGAAGATTTTTGATGGGCACCAGGTTGATGAATTTTCCTAAGGGAAATTTTAAAATTTTCTAAGGCAAGTGTGAAGAAAATGTGTTCTCAAGGTAAAATCCTCCAGACGATGAATTTGAAATGAACTGCCTAGGTGAATTTGCTCGAATTCTTCGTGATGATAATCCTCTTGAGCAAGGGATGAATAAAGTCAAAGTTGTCAGAGCTCCAGCAGGTGAAACGAATTTCTCAAAGATGATACGCCCTTGAGGAAGATGGGTTGAAAAATTGGCTAAGGCATGAAGAATTTGAACGCGAAGTTGGCTAAGGAAAATGATGAACGCTTGGAAGTTAGAACGTGAAAATCAGGTAAGTAAGTTAAGATTATATTATGAAGTGTTCTAATACTTTTCTCCTCGCTTGTTTTGCAGGAGGAATGTCGAGGCCAGAGCACGATGTCTGGAAGTGGTGAAGCACGATGATATCACAACCTTCGAAGGAGGATAAAGTTACAAGTTTCAATCTCGAAGGAAGAAGTTGCAAGAAATTGGCTAAGTGTTAGCTCAAGTGACAAAGGAGTTAAAGTACAAAAGTCGAGAAGAAGATCAAGAACAGTGTGAACGCGTCTACAAACGGAATCTTCTAGAAGGATGATGGTGGACATTATGGAGCATTTATTACCCCACTCTCCTTTGTGGCGGTTTTTAGGGCAAATCTTGTTTAGGGCTGAGGTGGCACGATTCTGGCCACTCTATTGATTGTAACCCTAGCCGTCTTTTGGGACTTGGCTAGCTATATAAAGGGGGAGTCCCCCTCATTTGTAATTCAAGTAGACAGTAGAGAAGATTAGAATAGACATAGAGTAGAGGGACAACTTAGAAATAGCTTAGTATAGATTGATAGTGTAGTTTGAAGAAGAGGGAAAGTTTTCCCTTTGAAAACTTTGTAAGAAATTGTTGTGAACACTCTCTCAATAAAAGAGTTTTTCATTGATGGTGAATTTCGTCTTTGTTGTGAGTAGCTAGCAAGGTTTCTTCGTCCTTCCGATTCAAATGGTAGCGTAAAATAGTTCTAAGTAGTATAGTTTTCATTCCATGCAAGTAGATGTTAACTGTGGAATGTGGTGTTTGATCTAAGCAACTTCGTCTATCCATACCACTAGTGTATTTGCTGATGGTGAATGCGCCTTGTGTGGTCAACTGGAATATCATGTACTTAACTTCAATCACAGTTTGAATAATGGTATGCGTCGTTGTGATGGTATCTTTATGTCAAGTGGTGGTTTGAACATCTTTAGTCATCTCCCTCGAAGATTGCACCGACTCCGTGGAAGCTGTCCGATGCGAGGCAAAGCGAAGTCCGGTTGAAGTTTGCTGAAGTTGAGCTCCATATCCCGCCTTAGAATAGATTTAGACTCTCTAAACCCTACCCCATTTCAATTCAGTACTTTCCTGGTTAGAATAGGAAACCCGCTTCATAGACAAATCTTTCGAGCATTTGAATTCCTTTCTCCGTTAACAATTCCGTAAGTCCCCTTGAAATACCAGCAAATCACATCGAGCCAAACTGAGCCTATTCGCACTGAAAGAACCTTGGAGTTGAACGCATGAACTTTCTTGCAATCTTAGCGTGCGGAATACTTTGATCAAGAGAGGATAGGGAAGCCGTTGGCAACTTTATTCTGCGTTGGTGCGGTCACGAAAAACACATCAACATTGAATTGGATTTAGACTCCCCATCTCGCAGTGGTTCTTCTACATATTCACTCTCATCACAACCTCCTGTTGCTAGTATAGACCCTTCTAGTAGCATTAGCCGAGATCAGTCTTGGATTGAGTCTTAGCTGGGAAGGAAGAGGAGGCAGCCATCCTATGTCCTTAATCATTCAGATTTTGATCAGGTTTACCAGGATGTGCCAGACAAGAGGATCAAGAACATGGTTCACGTGGAGAGGAATACCGATATGCAGATCGTCGTTGAGACTGCTATACCTCCACAGGGGAAGAGTTTGGATGAGTTGGAATCTCAGGACTTTGAGGTTATCACAGTCAACCTTAGTCATAGCACACGCTAGACTCAGGTTGATCTCCAGTGCCAGGGATAGAATGCTGAAAGACGGAGAGGATAAGGCAGCCCTCAAGGCTGAAATCAGACAACTTCGTCAGTACATTTCTAGCCTTGTACATAGGTCAGAGGTTATTGCCACACTCCTGCCGATGCTTGAGCCTCCAGCAGAACAAGGTCAACTTAATCATTTAGTTGCATATGGCAAGTGTTTGGATGAGTGGGAGGAGTTCGTTGCTAGAGGCCGTTCTATGCTCACAGAGTTATATCAGTTGCGGTACAATGCACGAGAGCTTCGTCTACGTCTCCAGGATGAGGAGCAAGACATGGCAATTAACAGACCCCGGGATGAGATTATGTTGCTCACCTGAGTATGGCATATGAATCAGTCACAGATGCAGAAGATAGAGAAGCTATCTACTCTTGGAAAACACAGTTGGTTTTCAAGGCAAAGATAGAGGAGACTATGGCGTCAGAGTTGGCTGAGAGTAGAGAGCACGTCACTAGTACACTCCAGTTTGTGAGGACCTTAGTATCTCGCTTACTGTGCCAATATCAAATTGAGGGTGGTGCATATGTTGAGCTTACCGATGTACAGTCAAAGCTCCAAGCACTCGCTCATACTATTTTCAATGGGGAGACCGTTGGATGTAAGATTAATCAGCTTACAGTCATGTCAGTGTTGTTCGATGAAGCAACAAGGAGTAGGGGCGAACTTCAGTCCCAGATCACAGCTGGTGAGGACATGCTGCGCAGGCATAGCATTCTTCGACAAAGTATCAGAGCTCCAAATAGTTGAACTTCAGTTCCCATCTCTCAAAATAGATATTATACACAGGAGTTGAACTTGGCGTTACTTTTTCAAGTTAACTCACTGTTTCATCACATGCATATCTATTCTCAGATCAGCTTTATTTACTTGGAGTTTCATTTAGGGTTTTCCGTTAACTGATGGTAGTGTTCCAGTTAACTTGCTTTCAATAAGGACGTGCATGCTTGCACAATTGTCCATTTTTAGATTAGATGTTTCGGTTAACTGATGGTAGTTTTCCAATTAATTGTATAGTTTGCTTTATTAGGGCTTAGCAATAAATCTTGCATGCATTGCAAGACTATAGTTGACTCAAGGTGATTTTAGGGTTGCCTACACCTTTTGATGTCTATAAATAAGAGCTTTTGCTCATTTGTACATAACTTTTGCACGAGAGAGAAATATATGTTGTGCCTACCTTGCCCTCAATATTGCTCGTTCTGTATCTGTTCATGCGTTTTTACTATTATGATGAATTGTTATGCCACATAGGGTTTCATGCAATTATAATGGTGAATTCTTTCCTTAATTAGATAAAATCTGTTTTGTGTTCAATAAACTTGTCCAGATTGAGCTGATAGTTGTGCCACCTTGCCTTCAAGTTGAGAATCTGTACTTGGTTATCGTGTGATGTGTGTGAATAATAAACTTATTCAAATTGAGTTGATAGATGTGCCACCTTGCCTTCAAGTTGAGAATTTGTATTCAGTTTATCGTATATTGTTGTTTCCAATAAACTTGTTTAGATTGAGCTGATAGATGTGCCACCTTGCCTTCAAGTTGAGAATCTATACTTGTTTATCGTCAGATAGTCATCCTTGCTCCATTTCCTCATGCTTTGTTTTCTTGAGGAAACTGGATAGATTTTAAGTAGTTAAGCCTAGTTGTAGTTAGTAATCTGCGAAACCAGAAAATATTCAGCTGCAACGTATATAGTTTTCGAGAAAGCCTTGTACCTCTACAGCTGAAACAAAAAGACAGGATATAGTTTAGTTTACTTTCCTTTTCAAAGCACTTTTGTCAAGCACAACGAGGGAGCTTCCCCTCCTAATTTGAAGAGCACTCATTGCGTAGTGTGCATAGTTGTCAGTACCAACTTTTACTCCAGAGGTGTTAGTTGTTACGCCAACATAATTCACACACCTTAAAAAAATTTCATGCCATCTTCAGCTTCAAGGGCGCATTTGGAGACCTCTACTTCAAATTTCGATGACTTAGAAAAAATTTCAACCTTCGACTCCAAGGGTGCATTTCACATGCTGGACTTCAAATTTCGAGTACTTAGCGGATTTTCATGGCTTTCGTCTGATTTGAAGTAGTTTGTTCACCTTGCCCCTAGCTTGCCCTAGCTTTCTATTTTTAGAAAGTTTCTCACATTTTGCGTTTTGAACTGATTTCCGGCTCCGAAAGGTTTGATTTTTGCTTTGTTTCGAACCTCGGGATGTGATTGAGCTGCTGGAGTCTGATACCTGCCTGTACCTGCTATTTTTAGCAACTTACTAAAAATAGTAATTGCTTAGAATGTGCTCAAACTTTGTGTGCTGATTGCCTGAAGGATGTCGATTGTGGTTGGATGCTGCATTTGTGTAACTGTCGTGTTTCGCCCTAGATTTTAGGAAACCCTAATTCCTCTGCACAGGCCTGCTAAAAATAGTAAGTGCTTGATTCTCAAATCTCTGCAACTCCGTTTGACTTGAAATTCGCGCCATGGGGTCCTCATCACTTGCTTGACCTGTTCATACTGCCATCTCGTACTGACTTGCTATTTATAGCATGTTTTTGGAGGTGGTTTTCTATTTATAGTAATTGCCTGATTTCGAGACTTCCACAACTCCGTCTAACTTGAAATTTGAATGTCGTGACCCTCATCGGTAGACTTGCCCGTTCACACTAGCGCCTGATGATGACTTACTATTTATAGCCTGTTTCAGAAGTGGCTTACTATAAATAGTAAGTGCTCCGATTGCCTTCAAAATTTACCAGCGGACTCCTTGAAAGATGTTGATCACGATGGGATACCTTGGTTTTTGGAAATTTTGGCGTTTGACCCCTCTTTTGGGTCCTGAAGCTGGAAACCCTAATTCATCTTGCATGTGCCTCAAATGATCTTCGTTTAACTCCGTTTCTGTTGCATGTCATCAGATTCGTGATTCTGAAGTGTTGGGCAGCTACCGAAGTGAACCTGCTAAAAATAGTAAGTGGTTGAAAAAGTGACCAATTAGCTGTCAGATGAGTCTGCATGTCACACTGCCTAAGAGATTTCAAAAAACCAAAAAAAATGATCAACATGCGAGCACTGGCTAAAAATAGCAAGTCATGGAAAAGTGACCAACTCTACTTGCATGTCACATCGTTGCGAAGCTCTTGGAAAACCCAAAAAGATTATGCAAACATGCGCTGAGAAATCTTGCATGCAAACCCTAAAAGTAGTCACTAAAGCCTAAATCATTGAAAGTCATCATCCTGTTTTGCATGCTATATCACTGCGAAGGTCTCAAAAAACCCACAAAGAATCTCCTGACATGCATCTGAAAGTACAACATGCAACCCCTAAAGGTGGCCCTCGAAGGCAGAACTGCTAAAAATAGCAAGTTGTTTGTTTCAGCTCAAATTTTGCGAGCAGGTAGCTCACAGTGTTCTAAGTGCAGTGCAGTTGTCAGACTCTGAAAATCTCAAGAAAACAAACCCCAAATGGGCACTTACTCAAAATAGAAAATTGTCGGAATTTAGTGAAAATTTAGTGGGACCCTGCTTGAAGTATCCTGATAGCAGTTCTAAGCTCAGAACTCGACTAGCCAACTCAAATTGACCTTAAAGTAGCCTGAAGAATGTAAACCCTAATTCATTAAAAAACGCTCCAAACTTAGCCAAAATTCAAATATAGGTCAAATGGTAAGTACATCACCAAACAAAAAGAACGACAGAGAGAGACAGACCAAAAAACCCAAGCCAAAAGACTCGAATGAAGCAAAAATTAGGGGGTCCCCATTTTGAATGGGGTGATGTGTGAAAAGGTCACAACAGTACTTACTAAAAATAGTAAGTTGTCAGAATTCGATGAAATTTTGCTGGGGATCTGCTGGAAGCATGCTGACTGTATTGTTGAGCTCAAATTTCAATTTATTCACTCCGTTTGACTTCAAGCTGACCAGAAGAAAGCAAACCCTAATTCTCGACTTAGCCAAAATCTCACGTTTAAGCTCAAAGGCGGGCACATCCCCGGAAAGGCAGGCAGAACAAAAGAGAGACGACAGCAAAACAAACCAAAAACCAAGCCAAAAGACCCGAACAAAGCAAAAATTAGGGGGTCCCCATTTGCAATGGGGCGATGTGTGAAAAGGTCACAACAGGACTTTACACCACTGAAGAGACCTTCATAGAATTATTTCAATAGCTCACCTCATCAAGTTTTTTGCCAAAAAGAATTCCATCAACGAGTCTATAGAGAATGGCTAAAAGTTGGAAACGTCTTCTCCTAGTTGAGTCCAATCTTGAGGGAACATTCTCTAGTTTCTAAATATTTATGAACTTCTTGGATTCAAGCACCACTGTGTTTTGTGACCTTAGAGAGATCTCCTAGGTCAAGCATCCTTTTGTCTAGTTCCGCTAGGAACAAGCATTCCTTCTCAACAATGAAATCCTCTATCAAGTGTCGCCATAGGATGATCCCTCTCACAATCCTAATTGGTTTGATTTCTATGTCATATTATGTGATCTTCATGATCCATCCTACTCTTTTCTCACTCATCTATCCCTACCTATGTTATCAAGTCCATTAGGAAACCCCCCATACTCGTATGAGCCCAATCTAGGTCTAGGTCCTAGGCCAGTCCTCCCCAAGGTACTACTTAGGGTCCTCCTCTTTTCTCACTCATCTCTCCCTACCTATGTTATCAAGTCCCTTAGGAAACCCCACATACCAGTATGGTTCCAGTCTGGGTCTAGGTACTAGGCCATTTCTCCCCAAGGTTCACCCAAGCCCGAGGTACCTAGGAAATACCCTAGGTGAACCTGTAACTACTGGGCGCAAAAATTTGAAAAAAAAAACACTTTTTTGACTTTTTTTTAAACAAAAAGGGATAAATGAGAGTGTACGAAGGTTAGTATGCATGTGGAGAAAGAACCACCAAGAAGACATTGATGTCAATCAAATGCAGGTCTTTCCACTAGAACTAAATCCAATTTCTATAGTTGTGAGTTGGAAGCACAAGGTCTATTCGCACCATAGAATATGAGACAGTAGTTGCCATATAGGATTTCTATGCTACTTGTCTATATAAGGCAAAGAAAAAGAGGCACAAAACAAGTTAGAACAAAAAGGTTCAAAATGACAAAATATGGAACCAAAATAACATTGGGTGCCAAAACCATGAAGATTCAATGATCTGATGCATGTCTTATCTTGGTTGAGTCATAAGCTACAACCTAATTTGAAATGGACATCACCCCAAGGGGAATCATCATTCTCAAAATATGTAATGTCCCCAATTTAGCCCTACGCTCTTCATTTGGATTTAGCCTATTTCTAGAAATCCGTAGGCTACTTAGATGTGCAAATTTAGGGTTTCCACTTTAAATAAGTCTTGCTTCCAACTCAGTTCAGCTTTCTGTTGGTTTTGAGGTGAACTTACTATTTTTGGCATTGGCTATATTTAGTAAGTCTAATTTTGGCAGTGGCATCATCAACAGTTCAGCTCAAATCATCATGCTATTTTTGGTAATCCATCAGTTTCAGGATTGCCGTTGGTTTTGGTTATCTCCTTGGACTGAGTTTTATTCTTAGTCAATTTCATATTTTTAAGTTGTACCCCATGCCTAGGCTTGATGACTTGAAGTTGTTTTAAAGAGGGGACATTAAAGGGGTCAAGTTGAGCATTTATTAATTTAATAAATGCTTTATTGTTGCATTTTGAAATGGATGCCAAAAAGGGAAGATGAATAATATTTTATTATTTCAAAATAAAGTGAATGGTTGAAGTGGCGTCCCTTTTGGAAGTTGAAGTGATTCGAATTTTTGGAATTCAAGGTGTTTCATTTGCCATTTGAAGCTTATTTAATGAGGCCTTGCTCATTCATTCTCATCTTTGAAAAATATTGTAAAGTTATGCTGTTGAATTGATTTCAGAACCTGGCTAATGGGAAGCTTAGCAATTCTACTCCATTCTTTGGGCCTAAAACTATGGTTCCCTAGATGGTTGATTGAGAGTGTGCTTCATCCAGAAGTACATATTGAGCTTCAAAGTTGAAGAATTTGGTAATAATTTCCAGTTTGTGTTTGCTGGTTATTTCATAGCTGAAGGAGGTTTTTATACACAGCTCTTCATATGATTTTATTTTGGTTTTGGGTAATTGCTCATATTGATTCTATGCCAGAGGCGACTCATCCTAGGAGTTTGCAGATTTTTAATTTGAAGTTTCTGATTTTTAAAGTGAAAATCGCCCCTCTTGGAGGTCGTACCATGCTGAGGTTGCCTTGGAATTTGTGCATAATTGTTTAATGAGCTTTTGATGCAATTTGTGAGTTGGAAATTGGGTGCCAACATCCTAGAATACTTTTGCAATTCATCTCAGGTCATTTGGAGGTATCTTTGGAGAGTTTTGAGCATTTTGGGTGTGATACAGTTTGCTGGTTAACAATTTCAGTCTGCTGTTTATTTATATCAGATTGCTAATCATTCAGATTTTGGCTTACATTTTGGTGATTGAGAAGGTTAAATAATGAAGTAATCATTCTTCAAATGTTTGCATTGATTCTATTATTGTAACACTTGTAAATTGCAGATTTCTTACATTGTAAGGCTGTGATTTAGTAGTACTAATCCAGTCATTTAATTTTCTGCATTTACTTGTGAATTATTTGCAAACACTTTAACCCCAGGATGGTTTATCGCCAATGTGGAAAAATCTAATATTGTATCTTCTTTCAATCACCCACTTTTGTAAGTGGCGAATCCCCACCGTGGAGCGGATGCCCGCTAAGCGGATGAATTACTTTGCATTGTATTGTTTATTCCCCTGCACTAAATAAGTGGTAGCACAGACTCTTCATGGCTGGTTCTCCACCTATTAGCTTTCCAGTTGAGTTTCATTTTCAGTTTTAGTTGCTTACTCCGCCATATGCTATCACCTCGCCTTCTAAAGGATCTTGGTGAACATTCTTGGTGTTGAGTTCTTTAAATTAATCATCATTTTTGGAAGCTAACGCTAATCTCTTGGCGGATTGTTATTTGTGTTATGAAATTTCAAAATAAAATTTGGTTGGCATATTTCAGTGGTATCAAAGCAGAAGTTCCTGCCATCCTATTGGAAGAACAAATAAATTAGTGTTGCCACAATGGACTTCATTAGATATGCTGAACAGTTTAAGAGAGAATGTGAACATGATGCTTCCATATTCCGTGCAAAATATCAGAGCATGACAGATGAGTTTAAGAACGATGTGTCTTTTGACACATATTTGAATTGTGTGATAGCTGTGAAACCTAGAAAATTGGGTGTGGTCAACTACATCAAGAAAAAAATTAAAAAAGAAGCAGAACTTGCCATGGTTGAAGAATCAAGAAAGGAAGAAGCAAAAGTATCTGTTTGTGGCTTGCAGCCTACATGTAAGCAAATTGAAAAGTAAAATCAGTCAGCTAGTGTTGAAAAAGACACAAGCAAGGTGCACATTTTGCTTCCAAATGATAGTGCACTTGACGAAGATACCTTGGAAAATGAGGAGATTAAGTTAGAATCTCAAAATACACCCATAAACTTGCATGAGTAGGGAAAAAATAAAGATTGTTTGGGTATGAAGAACATAACAGTAGTCTTGAGTCCTAATAAGGATTCAACTGATGAAGATCTCGAGACAAATGGCTTCACAGAAGATGATGGAAGTACTGTTGTGTGGGATGAGTTCGTTGAAGAAGAGCAAGATGAAGAAGATACTAATGGTTTCTTTGAACCAGCTTATGATCATTACCATGGTGATGATGTTGGTGGTGATTCCAATGTGTTTATACCTCTTCTTGTTGAGGATTTGGGGAAAGATTATTCCCCTCTTGCTACTGTTCAAACCTCTCAAGAGTTTTCACAAGATAAACTTTTGACAAGTAGCCAAGAAGACCTCTTTGGTATTCATTGGGCTGCTAATGAAGAAATCAGCAACATACTTATTCATGATGGGTTTGTTGAAGATAAAAATGATAAAGCAATCAAAGCAGCCAGCTTTGATGACTCTTATTCCTAGTATGATGATGGTGGCAAAGGCGGTATTGAGTTTGATCATCAAACTAAGCTCTTGGAGGAAGTTACTGATGAAGACTTCAGTTTGAGTGGAATGAGGAGTGACTCATTCAATGCGTCAACAATCCAAGAGGAGCATAATGATCTCTTTCCTGTTGATCAATACAATTAAACCATTCAAATTTGGGATCCGGGCGTGATGGCACCAAGATATGATAATGAACTGGAGTGGGATACATTTACTTTTGATCCAGATGAAGTTCTAAGTTCAGTTTGCATTGCAAGCAATGAAGTGATCATTGAAGGAGAAGTTGTAGCAAAGGCTAATGAGAACATGAATTCTTATGTTGAAAAGAAGAATGTTTTAAAGTCAGAAAATGGTTTGGGTGCCTTTCAGATTGACACACAAGAGAGTACGAGAACTTAAAATGTAAAGATGGAAATACTAATTTGCTTGAAGAAGTTGCTAACAAGGCTTCTATTCAAGAGTTATGCAGTGAAGAGGTTAGTAAAGAAGCTGATTTTGAAAATCTTTCCAATGAAAGCAAATCAGAAAAGTTGATGTTTGAAGAGCAAAGCCTCTTTGCTGATTATGATCAAGGGCCTAAAGAGCTGCAAGTTTTAAAGGATAACTTATTGGTTTCAGAAGAGAAAATTGTTAAGGTGTTATCAAGATTTGATAGCACATACCATTTCATTGAAGAACTCTATTGGAAGTTTCAGTCTGAAGAGAGACAGAATGGAGTTAAGAATGGAGACACTCTTTCCATGATGCAAATCATCAGAGAGGCATTGGAATACATTAAGTCAGATTATTTGCACTTGCTCTTAGATAGAGATAATGCTATTAAGTTTGCAAAGGAGACTTATGATGCCTACCAAGAGAAGGAGAAAGAGGTAGATAGGCTTTGTCTTGATCTTTCCTTAGCTCATCACTCTTTATGCAAGGGAGAAAATCAAACACCTATTGCAGCCACACTTGAGGGATAAGAAGCTGATACAAGGATTATGGAGATCAAACAAATAGTTGAAGGTATTAATGAACTCCATAATGATGAAACCTTGCTTAATATTAAGGAGATTCATGAAGATGATGGCAATTGGAAGGTATATCAAGAGTGTGAACTCTTGAGTAGGGATGAAGAATTGCTACATGAAGGAATAGCTTTCAGCCAAGAGGTTGATGTAGTGATTGGTAATGTTTGTGGTATTCATCGCGTTACATTCTATGGATCAGCAACTAATGATGGGCATCCTCAAGTAGATGAAGATGATGTGCATGATTTCTATGAAGACATCAACGAAAAGGATGAAGGAAATATTGTTTCTATGATTGTGTACAATAATCCTCTATCTTCACATGATTTGATAAATTATAAGGTGATTGACAGTTTCTATGTGGATGTCATTGGTAAGAGGATTTATGTTTTTAAAATATATGATTTAATAGTCAAGCATGAGATAATGTTGGTGGATCCACTCTATATGTCAGGCAAAACTTTCTTGTGATGGTTAGTAAATGGGCATTTAATGGTATCCAAACTTGAACTGGATGGTCTTCACTCAGCATTAACCAATGGAAGAGTACCACCTATCTTAAGATGGTTGATGTAGTCAGGTTTTGGAAAGATGCATCAGATTGCGGGAGAATTTTCAAACTTGGCCCTTTGGCTTCTTGATTGTGCATTGATATTTAGTGATTATTCTAAAATGCTGGTCATGAAATGTTCAAACTTTGCATTGATGGTTGCAGCTGATCACATGGTTTTGTGTGCTCAAGACTTTCCATAGCGCTTGGAGATAATATTGGGAATTCATGGTTGGAATCCTCAGCATGGTTTGATGGTGGTTTGGAGAGATAAGGATCCAATTTTCATAGTCTTTGATGCTGCCCCCATTTTTACCAAACATTTGATGGTTCATTTGGTTCCTTTGGTTCATTCATTGATGGATAGTAGAGATGCTTCCAACAAAAGATGGTTTAATAATGGGTTGGAGTTCCTTGAGGGAATGTTTCCAGCCTTGGGCATGAACAGTTGTCATATTATGAATGTTGATTTCCAAAGTTGCAGCAGCTGTTCAACTCCTTGTATTCTGATTTTCTTAAAATTAGACTTTAATTGGTTTATTTTAGACTTCATGGGCAGCTGGTACACTCATTTTTTCTCTTCACAATCTCTTTTCAGTGAGGGTTTATGGCCTCTAAAGTGGGAAATGATGTTTCATTGCGATTCAGATCAATTTTGGATGATGTTCAAATTATTTTCCAGTGATCATCTTTGTTCAATCTCTTGCACTAGTGTTTGGGGCAGCGAACCTTTGCTTGATTTGGTTCAACTTTTTGAGACTTTGGGGGAGAGATTGGTGGAAGTTTTCAGAGATTTTCTTGAATATGTCAAAATTACTTAGAGGAGGCATTATACATCCTTGAGGAGCTTTGAGGATGTAGTTGCTATGACTTTGCAAAGAGCTGTTTTTTCCTTTGCAAATAGCTATGATAGAGTCACATTTGTTGTTGTGATTTGGTTTGATGCTTTGAGGAGTTATGTTGATGAGGATATTTTTCAGTTGTTTAGATTATTCTTCTTTGTTTTCAGAATGGTGATTAGACATTGACATTGCAGATTTTAACTCCTCAAAGTTTTCAAGACATGAGATGCTGCAAGATTATGATTTCAATTTTTTTAGGATTGTCAGATTAAGCCGCATGATTGGAGAGAGGACAGAGTAGTCTTGGGATATTGGTTATCTTTGTGTGATCAGAGTGGTACAGCATCAACATGGTGGGTCTTTACAGAGATGTATTTGGGACCCTAGGATCCTACTTGACATAGTAAGGATCAAATTGTTTTCTTGGAGAGTGGTGGCATTGTTTCAGGAGAAGCAATTTTGGGAAGGGTGGATTGTAATGTCCCCAATTTAGCCCTACGCTCTTCATTTGGATTTAGCCTAACACTCTTCATTTGGATTTAGCCTATTTTCAGAAATCCGTAGGCTACTTAGATGTGCAAATTTAGGGTTTCCACTTTCAGTAAGTCTTATTTCCAACTTAGTTCAGCTTTCTGTTGGTTTTGAGGTGAACTTACTATTTTTGGCATTGGCTACTTTTAGTAAGTCTAATTTTGGTAGTGGCATCATCAACAGTTCAGCTTAGGTCATCATGCTATTTTTGGCAATCCATCAGTTTCAGTATTGGTGTTGGTTTTGGTTATCTCCTTGGACTGAGTTTTTTACTTAGTCAATTTCATGTTTTTAAGTTGTACCCATGCCTAGGCTTGATGACTTGAAGTTGTTTTAAAGAGGGGACATTAAAGGGGTCAAGTTGAGCATTTATTGATTTAATAAACGCTTTATTGTTGTATTTTGAAATGGATGCCAAAAAGGGAAGATGAATAATATTTTATTATTTCAAAATAAAGTGAATGGTTGAAGTGGCGTCCCTTTTGGAAGTTGAAGTGATTCGAATTTTTGGAATTCAAGGTGTTTCATTTGCCATTTGAAGCTTATTTAATGAGGCCTTGCTCATTCATTCTCATCTTTGAAAAATATTGTAAAGTTATGCTGTTGAATTGATTTCAGAACCTGGCTAATGGGAAGCTTAGCAATTCTACTCCATTCTTTGGGCCTAAAACTATGGTTCCCTAGATGGTTGATTGAGAGTGTGCTTCATCCAGAAGTACATATTGAGCTTCAAAGTTGAAGAATTTGGTAATAATTTCCAGTTTGTGTTTGCTGGTTATTTCATAGCTGAAGGAGGTTTTTATACACAGCTCTTCATATGATTTTATTTTGGTTTTGGGTAATTGCTCATATTGATTCTATGCCAGAGGCGACTCATCCTAGGAGTTTGCAGATTTTTAATTTGAAGTTTCTGATTTTTAAAGTGAAAATCGCCCCTCTTGGAGGTCGTACCATGCTGAGGTTGCCTTGGAATTTGTGCATAATTGTTTAATGAGCTTTTGATGCAATTTGTGAGTTGGAAATTGGGTGCCAACATCCTAGAATACTTTTGCAATTCATCTCAGGTCATTTGGAGGTATCTTTGGAGAGTTTTGAGCATTTTGGGTGTGATACAGTTTGCTGGTTAACAATTTCAGTCTGCTGTTTATTTATATCAGATTGCTAATCATTCAGATTTTGGCTTACATTTTGGTGATTGAGAAGGTTAAATACTGAAGTAATCATTCTTCAAATGTTTGCATTGATTCTATTATTGTAACACTTGTAAATTGCAGATATGTTACATTGTAAGGCTGTGATTTAGTAGTACTAATCCAGTCATTTAATTTGCTGCATTTACTTTGTGAATTATTTGCAAACACTTTAACTCCTAGATGGTTTACCACCAATGTGGAAAAATCTAATATTGTATCTTCTTTCAATCACCCACTTTTGTAAGTGGTGAATCCCCACCGTAGAGTGGATGCCCGCTAAGCGGATGAATTACTTTGCATTGTATTGTTTATTCCCCTCCCCTGAATAAGTGGTAGCACGAACTCTTCATGGCTGGTTCTCCGCCTATTAGCTTTCCAGTTGAGTTTCATTTTCAGTTTTAGTTGCTTACTCTGCCATATGCTATCACCTCGCCTTCTGAAGGATCTTGGTGAACATTCTTGGCGTTGAGTTCTTTAAATCAATCATCATTTTTGGAAGTTAACGCTAATCTCTTGGCGGATTGTTATTTGTGTTATGAAATTTCAAAGAAAAATTTGGTTGGAATTCACCACTTTTTCAGTGAGTACAAAATGAAAGATTAGAATGTTTTTTATCCACACTGGTAGTAAACCATCCAGGGGCTACAAATATGAGAGATTAATATAAACAATTTGCAGCCAACTAAAGGACTGGAACAATACTACTATTTACAATCTTACAATGTGTTGTACCCAAACCAAATTTTTTGCTCCATTAAGGCATTTTGCTTAAAAGAGTCTAAACCTTGTTAAAATGATGTCAAAATACAATTTTTGGGCAAGTCAAGTATGGACTTTGGTTAGTGTCATGTCAGTCATCAACAGTAATTGGTCAGTACCTGGAGGTCAAAACCTGAACCTGGGACTCAAAGCAGGACATCTTATGATGGAGAAGTGCTTCACGACAGAATTATACTCCTACAAGGTCAATTCAATGGCCAGAACAGTGTTTACGGAGGTAGAAATAGATGAAGATATTTTGCAGAAAGTGGATTTGCGCCCTTGTAGCCCAGGGGCACCCTTCTTTTTGAAGGCTAAGATTTAGTTGCATGTGCTTGCAAATATGTTCAATCTCTTCAAAATTAGTCCAGCTTTCCGACGAGCTATCGAGCAAGGTCATCTAAAGTGCAGAACTCCAACAATCGAACTCAGAAGCTGAAGGTATGAAGAGAATGCATGTCACAAAGGCTATCAAATTTACAGTTTTTGCACCTCTGTAGCCCAGGGGCACCCTTGAATTTGACCCCTCAGATGGATGAATTTGCAAAATCTGTTTTCGGGGAATCTTTTCTTGTTCAATTCAGCTCCACAACGCACTAGTTCGTGAGATGATCCGACATACTGAGTGATCGCGGCAGAGGTCCTATCAAGCATGTAAAACAGAGGGTGGAAGAATGTAGGAATAAACACTTGTACCTCTATAGGCCAAAGGCGCCTAGCCTTTAGGCTTGCCAGATGGGGTCTGTTGCAGTCACAGTCTTCACGAGACTTGTGCGGAATTACTCTAGCTATCCAACGAGTCCAACCATCAGCCTCTGGGATTTGGCAAATGCTCGTACGTGAAGGGTTAGTGTAGAATGTTGAAGAGTGAAGATAGCCAGAAAAATGGCTAAGTATGGAAAATACACATCCCCTTGGAAAAGGCGCCCTTCTTTTTGAGGTCTTAGAAGCAATTTTCTTGTTTCGTCACCTCCAGAGACATCTCTTGTAAGTTTTTCTAGCTACGCAAAGAGATTAACGATGTGCAAATCGGAGCATCCTAGTTCCCAATGTCAGGGATCAAAGCATTGTTTACATAATCGCCGAGTACTCTCTGAGTGCCCGATTAATCACAGGAAAATTGAGAAAACGAGTATTTCCTACCTTTACTCGCCAATCACTGTAGCAAGCATTTTTACCACGTTTTTTATTGCATTTTCGCGCAGAATTTCCAATGTAAACCCTCGTTTTATGCATTTTATCTCATACCCGCGATTTTCCCTTCATTTTTTGTGTGATTTTCCCTTCGTTTTTATCTCGATTTGCAGCAACAGCTACAGGTTAGGGCTACGTTTCGCTCAAGCCGTGGGCATTCGAAATTTGGTCCCGTCCAAGCAAGATCTGAGCATCGGCATGCAAGTGTGATGGCGTCAATTTCAACTCGAGCCAGGCGTGTTTACTTGAAGAAAATATGCGACTCCTGCAATAACTTCTAAGAAGGCAGCACATTCACAATATATTTTTACGGTTTTCTATTTCACTGTCTTTCATAAAATTTTAAATATGCATTTCAGATTTTAATAATGAAAGTTTATAAAAATTAAGTATTACATTTATTTACGTTAAATTTTTATTGAACATTTTAACATTTAATATATTTAAATTCAATATTATTTCATTTTATTTTTAATTTTAACATTTAGTAAGTTAAAATATAATATTTTAAAATATTTGATTTATATTTTAAATTATTAATATATAAAATTTAAGTAATTTATACTAAGTTTACATGGCATGATATTTATTATTAATATTTATTATATATACTATTATTATATATATTTATTATTATATTTATTTAATATATATATTATAATTATATTTAATATATATTATTATTATATTTATTATTAAGATATGTCGCCGAGTATTTCGCCGAGTATTTGCCGAGTATTTTCCGAGTCAAAAAATTTGGGCTTGCCGAGTACTCTCCAAATCCGAGTATGTAAACTATGGGTCAAAGTATGGCGTTCAGATGAAAGTTACACTTTTGTCAAATTAGTGATTGCGTCTTCACAGGCTAGGGGCGCCCTTGCTTTCGGGGTTCCTAATGCAGCTTTCAAATTCCCTACATACAGTTGTTGGATGCGAAATTCTTTCAGTCATGCAATGAACCTATCATCTAGTCAACAGGATTCATTGTTCACCGGCAATGGTAGTTTGAAGCGTCAAATGGCAGATCAGAGAAATGGCTAAATTTGGAGACCTTGCATCAATTTAATCAAAGATGCCTAATTTTTTGAAGTGTCAAATGTTATTTTTAGCAGTTGCAGCTCCCAACAGACGTTTCATCCTTGCTCTGCAGGCTTCACGATGAATATCTCGGTTCAATCACAACCTCAGTCAATCATGCAGAAATCAAAGCTCAACAAAGGCAACTGTAACTTTCAGTGAGCTATAAAGTAGGAAGTTAGTAAAAAATCTCATAACTTTTGCAAATGGACGCCTAGAGGGTCAAATGAGGACTTTTTGGAATCAGTGGATTTTGCTGAGTGCATCCAGATGCTGAGATTTTGTTAATGTATTAAAATAATATTTAATTTAATTTTTGCATGCAAAGCATTAAAATGGTGATTTTCTTCAATATTTATATATTGGCACCTTTTGTAATTTTAAATTACAAATTTGCATGTAATGGTAACTGAATATTTTAATATTATTTTAATCTCCGGGACTCTGAGTCAGTGCCAGTCGAACTGGAGGGGTTCCAATCAGAAAGCTTCGTTTAGTCAGGGTTTAAAGCTTGCAGTGGCGCCATTTTGGTACAATTTTGCTCTATTTATTCAAATGTGGCATCATTTCTCATTCATCCAGCTTGAGTAGAGACGAATTCCTTCCTGAGTTGGGCGAATTTTCATCAACAATCAGTTTTGAAGGCATCAAAAACATTCTTTTGCAGGTACAAGTTCATATTCATCAACAAAATTCAAGATAAAGTAGCAATTTTAGCAGAAGAAAAAGCATCAAAACTTCAATCTTTTGTCTCAAATTCTTCTCC
Source organism: Sequoia sempervirens (assembly GCA_007258455.2). Taxonomy (NCBI): domain Eukaryota; kingdom Viridiplantae; phylum Streptophyta; class Pinopsida; order Cupressales; family Cupressaceae; genus Sequoia; species Sequoia sempervirens. The sequence continues at coordinate 411,132,518 of VDFB02086081.1, forward strand.
TTCTCGTCTTATTTTCTTTCGCATGTTTGAAGAATTGGCGATTTTTGACAAAACAAAACATCTGGGTCGATTCAGCATAGCTTCCTCAGTAAAACCCATATGCTAGAATTTTTCAGGAAAATTTGTTCCAAAGCATCAGTTCTTGAGGCTCTAATTTTCTTAACTGAAATTCCTCTGCATGGTCGAGTAGAAGTCCAATTTTTGCAAATCTGAAACTCTGGGTTTGTCTTAGAATCATTTTTTGGACAAAACCCATATCTCAGAATTTTTTGTGAAAATTGCCCTCCGACGAGCTATTTTTAGCCTCAACAGGGTATTTTTAGCTTTCTAGAAAAGTTGTCAAAATATAGTCGTGTTCACAATCAACAGGAAAGTTTTTCATAATGCAATACACTCAGCTCGAATTCAAGACCAAGTTAGTCTTGACTCATGACTTCATCAGGACAGTTGATACGAATCTACATAAGGTGCTTCCAGAAGCAATATTGGATCCAATCAAGATAAAAGATTCAATACTTCAAAACATTCAAGAATCTGGGTTGCTTGAGGCTGCTTCTATACCTATCTCAGTTCATTGCATAGAGTTCGTAATGTCTTGTGTTAAGCATTACAATTCTGCTACTTGCGAGATACAGTCAGTAGATGGACGGGTCATATGCAGTCTCAAACCCCTGGATGTCGAGAAATGTTTTGGTATTCCTCAACATCCGAATAGTCTAGTCATTTCCATGGAGCAGTGTGAGCGAGCATTCAATGTTGATATGGACAAGTGTTAGAGTAAGATGGCAGAGAGATGGTTAAAACAAAAAAAGAACAAGTTGTCGAGTAATGTGGGTCGTGGTGAATACAAGGATGAGTATGCAATTTTGATCACACTTCTCAATCGCGTCTCAGGTCATGCAAATGCAAACAGATTCCAGCCCTGGATGTACTATATCATTGGTCAGATCATCTCTGGGCGAGAACATTATGACTGGGCATCCTTCATCAGTGACGTTCTCCACGAGCAAATCACCGGTTTTCTAGTTGCCCACCAGTTTCACATGTGTTCCTACCTCGTATACTCAATCGCCTATTAGGGTCAGTTTCGAGGATTGAACACAATGGGCATACTCAGTGTACAGAAAGTCTACTACTACTATGACCAGCTTGAGTTCACAAAGGTTGAACAACATTTCAAGCATGTGCATGAGGCTTTCTTGACGCACACAGTGAGGAACCTAGACCAGGAGTTGCATGTTTGCATCTCAGCGGTTGCTAGAGCAGCGATAGTTGATTGGGAAAATTGGTTCATTCAGTTCCCTACATACACCTACATCCACGTTTACGGATACACAGGAAATCCAACCATGCTTTTGCGCTATCCTTCGGATAGGACAGCCTTCATGGAGTTCCTGAGGCAACTATATGATGTTCATCGACATTTGCACCACAAGCATAAACAAGCTGCCAACTTTCCAATGCAATTCGGAATCTATTGGTGCAGGACAACAGTTGATGCTAAACCTGCAGGACAGGAGTTGGAGAAATACAAACTCAAGTACCTTGTCGATACCCGCACATATGATCCCTGGGGTCATTATACAGCACGCCTTGGTGGTCGCCCTTACCATAAGCCTACAATGGAGGATTATTGGGTGAACTATGAGGATGATTTTGAGGTGCACAGACGTAGCTATAGTAGGTTCTCTCTCCCACAAATTTCTGATTTCATAGCAGAAGATGTAGGAGGTTTTTCAGAGGATGAGGGAGATACACTTCCTCGGTTTTTCAGAGAGCAGGTTGATACACAACCACTGCCGACAGTTGATTGGTTCGCCAAAGAATACTCATCAGTGAAGGAGTGGTCAAGTAGAGTTATTCCAGTGTTCCACGGGGACGCGTTTCCCCCCAAAAATGGCGCGTTTCCGAAACGGGGACGTTTCGGGGACGGGGGGACGGGTACTTGGCGTCTCCCGCCGTCCCGCCACCGCCGCCGGTGCTCCGCCGGAGACGAGGAAACGTTTCCGCGTCTCCCAAGGAGACGGGGAGACGGGGAGACGTCTCCAAGTCTCCAAGTCTCCTTGGGAGACACCCAGGAGTTTCCTTGGAGACTGGGAGACGCCCAGGAGTTTCCTAGGAGACTGGGAGATGTGTTCCATGAAGGTTTGTGTGGCTTTGATGGTCTTAATTTGGGTTTTATTGTTAATGCAAATGATGTACACCATGAAGGTTTGTGTGGTTTTGGAGGTCTTAATTTGGCTATGATGGGGCTCCACTGACTCTCAGACAAGGACAGGGATACTTGTGGGATCTCTCTAGGCACCGCCGACTCAGCGGGCCACTAAACTCCCTCATATGGGCCGCCTTGATTCTCAGGCACTGTCAACCTCAGAAGGGGCACCGCCTCTGATCTCAAAGGGCGGCTCCCCCAGACTTCACAAGGAAGGGGCACTGACCCCACTAAAGGCGCTAACCCTCAAACCCATTGGGGGCATTGCCCACAAACTCCCATTGAATTCATTTGATTTTCTAGGTACTCTCCACTAGTTACCTTCAATTTTACAAAAACAATTTCATTTGTCAAATTTTATTTAGCAATTAGCATTCAAGATATCTTCGTATTTAGATTTAGTATTTCAAATTTTGCTATGTTATAATTTTACTAATTAGTAATTTGAGTAATTTCCTATAGTTTCATTTGAAATGTAATTCTTAGATTGTTATACTGTTATACATCCTTTCAAAACTAGTTTTTCAAGTACTATAAGTATATTTATAACTATATCAGCACCACCACCCCACCACCCCGCCGCCGCCGTCCCCCCGCCGTCTCCCCGCCGTCCCCAAACTTAGCCCTTTGTCCCCCCGCTCAAACGATTTCAAGCCTCGCCCCCGTGCCCGTGGAACACCGAGTTATTCATAACAGCATACTCTACCTCGAAAACAAGAAGACCAGGAGGGTAGTCGTGCCTAGAATAGAGCCGCCGCCACCGATGGATGCTTCACTACCTTCCTCATCTAAACCTAAACAGAAGAAGAGGAGTAACCCTCCTAAGAAGAGTCAAGTGCCTAACAACTCAAAAGGGAAAGCACTTGCTACTGAGACACACATGGAGCCTGTCAGAGAGCCAATTCAGAGTTTTCCAGAGCCTGAGGTTCAACCACGCATACCATCACCGACCCCAGAGCAGTCTCCAGTTCCACTTCACATTGATTTGGACTTGGACTCACCACCTCGTAGTAACACCTCTACATGCTCACCCTCGTCATAGCCTCTCATTGCTAGTACAAATCCTTCTAGTGGGATTAGTCGAGACTCATCTTGGCTTGAGAGTCAACTGGGAAGGAAGAGGAGGCAGCCGTCTTACGTACTTGATCATTCAGATTTTGATCATGCCTACCAGGATACGCTCAACAAGAGGATCAAGAAACAGGTCCACGTGGAAAGGAATGCTGACAAGGAGATTGTCATTGAGACTGTTGTACCTCCAGTGGGGAAGAGTCTGAACGAGATTGAAGTTTAGGACTTCAAAGTGATCATAGTCAACCTTGGTCGAAGCACACGTCAAACAGAGGTTGATCTCCTACAAGTTGCAACAGATAGCGCGAGGGATAGAATAATGAAAGACGGAGAAGACAAGGCAACCCTCAAGGCTGAAATCCAACAGCTTTGTCAATACATTTCTAGCCTTGTACACAAGACAGAAGATGTCACCACCACACTCCCACCGATGCTAGAGCCACCAGCAGAACAGGGTTAGCTTGATCACCTGGTTACATACGGCAAGCATTTGGAGGATTGGGAGGAATTTGTTACCAGAGGCCGCTTTGTGCTTGTAGAGTTATATCAATTGCAATACAATGCACGCGAACTCCATCTACGTCTCCAGGATGAGGAGCGAGACTTGGCAATGGACAGACCTAGAGATGAGATCATGATTACTCACCTGAGAGTGGCATATGAATTAGTCACAGATGTAGAAGACAAAGAGGCTATCTACACTTGGAGGACACAATTAATCTTCAAGGAGAAGATAGAGGAGACAATGGCATCAGAGTTGGTTGAGAGCAGAGAGCACGTCACTAGTGCACTCCGATACGTGAGAACTTTCGTGTCTCACATACCGTGCCAATATCAGCTTGAGGCTGGTGTGTATGTTGAGCTTGTTGACGTTCAATCAAAGCTCCAAGCACTCATTCATGGTATTTTCAGTGGGGAGACCATTGGCTGTAAGATGAATCAACTTATAGTCATGTCAGCGTTGTTCGATGAGGCAGTTAGGAGCAGAGGTGAACTTCAGTGCCAGATCACAGGTGGCGAGGACATGTTGCACAAACATAGTATACTTCAGCAGAGTATCAGTGCTCTAGACAGTGACGCAGTCAACAACCTTGTGGAGGGGCTAGTTGCTCGAGATCATGACCAGTGAACTCCAATTCCCACCTTTCAGGATAGACATAAAACATAGCAGTTAACTCGACACTTCTTTCTAAGTTAACTCGTTCCACATCTCATGCATGTCTATTTTGGGAGACATCTTTGTACACTTGCAGTTTCATTTAGGGTTTTCGTTAACTAATGGTAATGTTCCAGTTAACTTGCTTTCAATAAGGACGTGCATGCTTGCACATGTCCATTTAGACTAGATGTACCGATTAACTGATGGTAGTTTTCTAGTTAACTGTATAGTTTGCTTTATTAGGGTTTAGCAATAAATCTTGCATGCATTGCAAGACTGCAGTTGACTCAAGGTGATTTTAGAGTTCCCTACACCTTTCGATGTCTATAAATAAGAGTTTTCAGCTCATTTGTAAATAACTTTTGCATGAGAGAGTAATATATGTTGTGCCCACCTTGCCTGTAATATTGCTTATTATGTATCTGTTCACGAGTTTTTGCTATGATGATGAATTGTTATGCCACTCGGGTTTCATGCTATTATTATGGTGAATACTTATCTTAGTTAGATATAGTGACTAGTTTGATCATGGATTGTATGTGTGTTTCACCTATGCAATTTACTATCCTAGTTGGCTATCCTTTATGTTTTGTTTCTAATAAGTCTATTTGGATGAGAAAATAGTTGAGCCCACCTTGCCTTCATGTTGTGAATCTATACCCGGTTTATCGTATATTTGTCGTTTCCAATAAACTTCTTCCTAGCCAAACAAATAGTTGAGCCCACCTTGCCTTCACGTTGTGAGTTTGTACCTGAAGTTTATCGTATAGAACATTCCTGCTCCATTTCCTCATGCTTATTTTCTTGAGGAAATTGGATAGATTTAAAGTAGTTATCTTAGTTGTGGTTAATGATTTGCGAAACCAGAAAATCCTTAGCTGCAACGTTCATGGTTTTTCTTAACCTTGTGCCTCTTCCAGCAGAGAACAAAAAGATGGGATTTAGTTTACTTTTTTTTTCCAAGCATTTCAGCAATACGAGGGAGCTTCCCCTCCTAATTTGAAGAGCACTCATTACGCAGTGTGCATAGCTTTCGGTACCAATTTGCACTCCAGAGGTGTTAATTGTTACGCCAACACAATGAAAACAATTGCAATTTTACAAAGGAAATTACAATATCTTCAAAGCCAAATGATAGTAAATGATCTCTCACAATGATAACCTTCTGAATTATTAAAAACCAAAACCAAAATCTGAACTTAAAGTAATCTGATAACAAAAACCAGCTAACTGAAAATGTTCAACCAGCAAACTGTAAACTAATGAAAAGCTCACAACTTCTTCAATATACCTCCAAATTGAATGAAACCAATTGCAAAGTCTCTTTGGAGGGTAGGCGCCCAATGTGCTATGACAAAAATGCATCAAAACCCCATCAATTATTTGGCACGAACTCCAATGCCCTTTGAAATGGTACGACCTGGCTGAAAGGGCGATTTTGTCATAGAAAATAAAATACTTCAAATTAAATTCCCATCTTTTGTGGAAAGGGTTGCCCTTGGTCTAGAATCACAAAGCCTCAATACCTAGAACGAGATTAAATTTTCTCAAAAAGCTGCTAACAAAAATCACTTTCAGCTGTAGTAATACCAGCAACACAAAATTGAAAAACATCACCAAAATTCACCAACTTTGAAGCACAATCTACTAGTATGGATGAGAAGCAGCTTGAAAACCAACTAGGTGTTATCTTTCAAACACGAAATTGGATTTGAACTAGGAGGTAAGCATTCCTCGAAGTGAAAATCAACGGGAATCATCATTCTCAAAATAGGATCTGTGTAATGTCCCCGATTTCCATCTAGCTACCATGAGCATTATTGTAATTAATTAAATATTATTTTGTCTTGAATTAATAATTGGAACATTTATATTTAATTAATTAATCATTTATTAAAGTGATTCAAATAAAAAAAAAATTATTATAAAGTCACTTTTATGAGGGAAAAGGAATTATTATTTAAAAAGTGAATTTTATATTATAATTTTGGAAAGTTCCAAGGAGGCTTATAAAAGTGGGTTGTGGGGTCTCATTTGGGAGATTGGATATTTGTTATTTTTTTGAAGACCACAGTTGTGGAGATTGAAGATTGTTCAAACACAACCTAGGACAAAAATCCTACAGCAAAGATCGGGTTTGATGGTGAAAGATTCCTCCCTAGTCAATAAAATGAAATCCAGACAGGGTTTCAATTTGCACAAAAACGAATTGTTGGTGGAACCATTCAAGTTTCACACTTGGTTTAAACGATTGGATAATTTTTGAAGTCTTGCTAGGCAAGACAAATTATTAGAGGTATTTCCAGGCAGAGATCTCAATGAATACAAGGAAGGGGTTTGAATACCATTATTTAAACTTGCAATCATATCGATATATCATATTTGTGCAGCTCAAAAACCCTTCATCATATTTGGTGATTGAATATGATAGTTTGGTGTTGGGAATGAATCGACTGGTTCATTAGAGGTGATTGGTTATTGTTTAAGGTTCGGGACTCTTCCATAGTACATTCCTATGCATTGTTATTGTGACTTGGAGGAGATTCGCAAGAGACTAGGCAAAACGTGGTTGTATCTGATTCATATAGCCACCCCTAAACATTGTTGCTCCCATAATGGCCATGGATCCTACAAAAACAACAGCATGAGGGTGACTGTAATAGCTGTGAGCAGATTGGAGAAGTGCATGCATTTGGTGAGGCTATGTCTTCTTTCCTAGGAGGCGAGATTATTCTCTAGGAGTCGTGGAGGGTGCAATACCCAGTGATTACCATTGGCTGCAGTTCACCAGGTAAGCGTGTAAGTGCATAGGGGTCTGACCTTGCACATTTGATAACTATTATGTATGTTAATTTCTGAATTGAGAATATCTTTCATAGCTCCAGCATATTCAGTAAACTACTCTTAAGTATTTGCATTTGTAAGGGAAGTAGGATTTGCATATTATATGTTAAGTTTTTGAATTAATTATCCACCTATTATCAATCCTAGCAAACAATATATTTGCTTTTCAATAATATTTTCAATATCATTGTCTTCTTTGTAAGTTCATTGCATGGTAATTGTTTGATGAAATGCCAACACTTCACATGGTATCCGTTTGACAAAATGTTTACATTGTCAAACTAATTGAAAATAGAAAAAATTCGAAGAGAGGATTTACAGTGGTATCAAAGTTGTGCATCTTGCCTAAGGGGTTATCAGTGTGGTTAATTTCAGTTTGCTTTGTTGGGTCCAGCACTCATCTATAACAGTTGCAGCTGATTGTTGGTTTGGAAAAGATGAAGATCAATCAGGAACTCATGACAGAATCTTCGCAAGTCTTTCAAGAATATTAGAAGAATCTAACATCATTGTTAGAGCATCCTGAGTTGTTGGAGCCTTTCTTATCAGTTGGGAAGAAAGAAGAAAGAAATGAGTATGTGAGTTTCCATGACTATGATGAATCAAAGGTTGATGAGCCCACAAACTTTTCCGATAACGAGGATGAAGCTAATTTCACATGTACATCTGCAAGCAAAAAGGAGAATACGAGTCTTCCTGATAGTCCAAAGACTGAAGGGTATGCTGATTTGGAGTTTGCTAAATCAGCAACTATTGTAACATCATATGAAGGTATGGACATTTCTGATGATTCTTTGAGTGAGTATAATATTGTAATACCATCAATTCAAAACAATTGCAATGCAAAATCTAGAGAGGTAGCTGCTTTTGGATGTGCAAATGAGTAAGGAAAGAAATTAATCACCTTACAAACAAGCACAAAAGATGTAGCGAGGAACCAGAAAATGTGTGATGATTGGCAAGGAGAGCCAAGGAAGCTAAGATGATAGCTTCTCAAGCATAACAACACCTACAAAAAATCAAGGAAAAGGTTGCTCACATGGACCATAAAAAGCAAGTTCTTGGGCAACAAGATTTAGAACTTCAAGAGAAAGCAATTGTGATGAGAGAGTATGAAGAAAAATCAGAATTACATGAAGTTGAAGAAGAGCCAAAAGTACAAGGAAATGCCTTATTTCAAGAGGTATGCATGACCAAGCTCCAAAATGATTTTATTAAAGGATTTGTAGCTACAAATGATGAGAAGTTCATAGCAGCAACCTTGGCTACAAATTCAGATCAATCCAATAAAGTCTACGAAACTAAGGGCTCCTATGATGACAACATTGGAAAGTAAGAAAATATTTCTGATTTTGGGTTGTCAACTAATAGCGGTTCATTATCTTTGCATAAGTCTAGCATTTATGAAGAAGATTGGAAAAATCAATTAATGATGACAGCTGAGAATGAAGTGCAAATCCTATCAAGGTTGGAAAATCACAAGATATGGGACCCTGGTGAAGTTTACCTAATGGATGTTATGATACATGAAGACATCATCTTGAAGACACCTCCCTTGGTTGACTCATGGCATGAATCAAGGTATGCAATGTTTTGAATCTAACAAATACATTGTTGAGTATTTATGCAAAGGATCACCAACCAAGCATACTAGAGAGTAGCGGTGTACCTTGTTGGAGGATTATGAATCATAATTTCAGTCTTAGCACTGAGGTCATCAGGAAAATCAGCCATAACTTGAGTTCAATTGCAAACATACAGGTGGATTGGCAAGATAGGTGTGATTTGATATGTGAAGGAGTTAGACTCTACAAGAATCACAGGATGGTTCTTAATCTTGAATCTATTGTCTCCCATAATTCCAGCTCCTTCTGTATTTTCCTTGCAGCCACAGAAGGATTTTCAAACTCATGGTGGAAGAGTTTCCAACCTATCACCATTGATGAAGTTAGTGTAGAGTGGTTTTCAGCCTTTATATGCCAAAATTATGAGCAATGGAATTCAATTAGGAAGCCATGGATATATGATGATACAAAGGTTTGGGATTTAGGAATTTGTATGATTGTTGGTTTGCTTCACACAGTAAGACAGATTGATAGATTTGAAAGTTTCAGTTGTATCAAATTGGAGCAGCAGGTTTGTGGTACAGCATTCGTAAGGTTGATTTGGGATCCTAGTATTTGGCCTTGGTATTTAGGTATGGATTGCTTGGGGACAAGCAATATCCGGGAAGGGAGGACTGCAATGTCCCCGAATTTCGTCTAGCTACCATGAGCATTATTTTAATTAATTAAATATTATTTTGTCCTAAATTAATAATTGGGGCATTTATATTTAATTAATTAATTATTTATTAAAGTGATTCAACTAAAAAAAAAAATTATTATAAATCACTTATATGAGGGAAAAGGAATTATTATTTAAAAAGTAAATTTTATATTATAATTTCGGAAAGTTCCAAGGAGGCTTACAAAAGTGGGTTGTGGCGTCTCATTTGGGAGATTGGATATTTGTTATTTTTTTAAAGTCCACAGTTGTAGAGATTGAACAAGATTGTTCAAGCACAACCTAGAACGAAAACTCTACGGCGAAGATCAGGTTCAGTGATGAAAGATTCCTCCCTAGCTGATACAGTGAAATCCAGACAAGGTTTCAATTTGCACAAAAACAAATTGCTAGTGGAACCATTCAAGTTTCACGCTTGGTTTAAACGATTGGATAATTTGTGAAGTCTTGTTAGGAAGACAAATTATCAGAGGTATTTGCAGGCAGAGAACTTAGTGAATACATGGAAGGGGTTTGAATACCATTATTTAAACTTGCAATCATATCGATATATCATATTTGTGCAACTCAAAAACCCTTCATCATATTTGTTGATTGAGTATGATAGCTTGGTGCTAGGAATGAACCAACTGGTTCATTAGAGGTGATTGGTTATTGTTTAAGGTTCGGGACTATAATGTTCCCAATTTAGCCCTACACTCTTTAGTTGGATTTAGCCTATTTCTGGAAACTTGTAGGCTAATCAGTTGTGCAAATTAGAGTTTCCTATTTTATAGGAGGATTCTACTTGGCTTTTGAAGTCTCGCATGCAGGAGTTTGGAAGTGAGCTTCAGGGAGCTTTCTGGGTTTTCGGAGAGCTTCAAGATGTGGTGACATGCATGTTATGAAAATGACATGCATTTATGGCGAATACCTTACATGTAGGAAAGGTTTATGGGTTTTTTGGGTTTTCAAAGAGCTTTAGAATGGTGTAACATGCATCTCCATCTGACAACCTTTCCAGGCACTTACTATTTTTAGTAAGTCATGATGGCTGCCCGGTTTGTGCTCAAGAGACATTTGGAAACACTTACTATTTTTAACAGTTTTCTATTTTTAGTAAGTTCTATTTATGGCAGTGTCATCTTAGCAGCAGCTCAATCATCTCCAACTCATCTTTCCATTTTTGGCAGTGAGGCAGTTCAGTTTAGGCATTGGCTTCTTCTTTCCTCTTGGAGCTAATTAGTCTTTTTTCAATGTTGCTTTTTGGACCCTTTGCCTAGGTGATTAACTTTAAGTTGTTTTTAAAAAGGGGGCCTCTAATGTGGACATCCAAGGTGAAAATATTAATATTTAATGATGTTTTAATTGTTCTTTGTGGTGGACACCTAGAGAGGAGATATTAAAGTATTTTTAATATTTTAAAAGAGCTTTGAGGAGATGGGCATCCCCTTGAGGAAGCTAAAGAGTTTTCTTTTTGGGAGTTACCTTTGATTCATTTGCCCATTGAAGCTTATTTATTGAAGCCTTGCTCATTCATTCTCATCTTTGGAAATTTTGATAACAAAATGTTGTTGAATTGAATTCAGAGCCACTTCGAGGAGATCCCTCCTAGCACCTTTCCTTCGCCATTCTTCGAGCTTGAAATGATAGCTTCCTAGATGGCATACTGAAGACCATGCTTCATTCAGGAGTGTGGATAGAGCTTAATTTATGAATTATTACAAGTAGATTGCTGATGTATAGTAGCTTCGCCACCGAATTTTATCTAGTTCTAGGACTCGTGCCAAGTCTCTGCTGCTGTTTTGGAACCATTTGATCATTGGAATTTGGATGTCTTGGTTAGTGGCTTCAGTTGACTCCTATTTGAAGTCTTTCTGAGCTGATTTGAAGAAGTGGCGTCCATTTTGGTGAATTTCTTACTTGCTGGTCTGATTTTCTGTACTTATTGTTTCTGATTAGACTTGTTTATTTTTGGCATACTGCTGATTTGAGCTCAATTTCTACATCATTCTCTTATTGTATCAATTAGACGTTTTTACTCTAACTCCTTGTGGCTTTGGAAGAATAACTTCATGTTTTTTCAGCTGAAAACTTTATCATTGTAAAGCTGGTTTAGTAGTACTAACAGCTATTTATTTATTGCTACATTTTGAATGTTTGTAATTACTCCCACTGAAGAAGTGGTTGAGTTAAATAATTTACTTTTAGCACTTGTTTAAATTCCCCCCACCGAATAAGTGGTAGAGTGGATTCATGGTCGGCTTGCCGCCTTATTATTTGTAATTAGTTTTGCTCCCGCTGAATAAGTGGTCGAGCTTATGGTCAATTATCCGCCTACTCTTGTATTTACTTTCATTCATAGTCGGCTAGCCGCCTAGCAGCTTTGTATTTCATTTTCCAGCTGCTAACGATCCCCGACACTGTATGCTCTCAGCTCGCCCACATTGGGATCTTGGTGATCAAAAGGTGAAGGGTTACTTTCCAAGTTGGTTTATATTTGGAGCTAACGCTAACAATGGTGATTTGTGTTGTTAAAATTCAAAAAAAATTAAGGGGGAATATTACAGGGACTCTTCCATAGTACACACCTATGCATTGTTATTGTGACTTGGAGGAGATTAGCAAGAGACTAGGCAAAACGTGGTTGTTATCTGATTCATATAGCCACCCCTAAACATTGTTGCTCCCATAATGGTCGTGGATCCTACAGAGACGGCAGCATGAGGGTGAGTGTAATAGCTACGAGTAGATTGGAGAAGTGTTTGCATTTGGTGAGGTCGTGTCTTCTTTCCTAGAAAGCGTGATTATTCCCTAGGAGGCATGGAGGGTGCAATACCCAGTGATTACCATTGGCTGCAATTCACCAGGTCAATGTGTATGTGCATAGGGGTCTGACCTTGCACATTTGATAATTATTATGTATGTTAATTTCTGAACTGAGAATATCTTTCATAGCTCCAACATATTCAGTAAACTACTCAAAGTATTTGCATTTGTAAGGGAAGTGGGACTTGAATATTATATGTGAAGTTTTTGAATTAATTATCCACCTGTTATCAATCCCAACAAACAATATATTTTCTTTTCAATAATATTTGCAATATCATTGTCTTCTTTGTAAGTTCATTGCATGGTAACTGTTTGATGAAATGCCAACACTTCACATGGTATCCGTTTGACAAAATGTTTACATTGTCAAACTAATCAAAAATCCCAAAAATTTGAAAATCCACATGGACGTGATTTTGACATTGGGTTGTGTTGTTGTGGAAAGAGATCAATAGTAGGCACAATTTTGAGTAGTTGTCAAAGCAAGTTACCACACAAAACTTTGGGGGTTTTTCAAAGAAAATTTCCTCCCAAAATTTCATGAGGGCAACACGTCAATAGGACTTTGGGACTTTTCAATTATTTTTCCTATTGGTGTAATTGGAATTTCATCTTGTTTTACAAGAATCTTAAACCTCCACACATAAACTTTGAGAAAGTGAAATTCACATAAGCATCCTTGTGAGATGAAAAAGGTCTATTTATTTTATTAAAAGTGAAAAAGTAATTACCAATTTACAAATACTAGTGCATTTTAAGCACGCTAGCTTCAACACAACTATAAACAAAGAGGCCATGCTATTATTTAAATAGCATGGGGTAAATATTCCACCAAAATCTAATAAATTCAAGACAACTCCTCCAAATAAATAAAGAACACATAATTGCACAAAATTATAATCAAGAAGGTGCATGCCTTGAGTATGTAACACTAAATCTCTCCTTCAAGATGTGATCTAGTGTCAAGTTAGCACACTCGTTTTGCAAACAACACAAGTTCAAATCCATAAAGGGCATGTTCGTGGTGTAGAGGCAGCTTCCAAAATTGGTTGGGATTACCTACAACCTTTACATCCCATGTTATGTGGTGATAGAATGGAGGTTTACCCACTCACAAAAAAGGGGCACAAAGCCTGATTAAAAGAAACAGTAGACAAAATTCGGTTAGTGGTAAAGTTCAAGCTGCTGGTTCCATCCCCAAGAGCACTATCATTTTCCTTGTGTGTAACACAAACCTAATCATGTATGATGATGTGCACATTTCTAAAAGATGGCCTTAATTACTTAAATAATCAATAATTTCAAAATTCCCTTAGAAGCAATAACTAAGAGATACCTGAGCAAAAAAACCTCCTAATGCTGGACCAATGATCAAACCTATCCCCCACATTGTACCAACCTGAAAATTAAGTGAACAACATATTAGATTTCTTTGACATCACACAGCACTCCTAAAAACATAGCATCTGAAATCATTTTAAACCTTTTACACCAAATGAACAACATGAGCATAATAAACATCCACCAAAAGTCTATCTTCTTAGGGCCACATTTATGTAACAAAACAATTAAGTTGAAGAACAATACAATAGATAAGCCCAAAGCTTGATGTTCTTCTCTGCAAACTTCTGATGAATATGCCTGCACACAATAGCAGTAACATGTCATCCAACAATATGAAAGAGTGAATTTCAGGAAATACTAAGCAAAAACTACCGAGTTGCTAAGAAGATGGGCACTGTAGCAAGTTTCATACATGCTCACATCATAAAAATTGTGGAAAACAGAAAACCATGGATTTGTCCATCAATCTTCACTCTTTCTTACCAGGATTTGTTTACTTTTCCTTACAGGGATTTCTTAGATGTAAATGGATTTATTTGATTGCATTCCCAAAATTTAAAACTTAGTTTTCAACAAGTTCAGCAATCAAAACACAATACTACCTTTACTGGGCCAAGCATTCCATTGAAGGCTCCAAGAAGAAATCGCGTAGAAATAGCCATCCAAAAATTAACACTCACTCCAAATAGCGTATTGAATATAATTCTACAAAATTAAACATGCACAATAAAAGGAAGCTCAAAACAGGTCCATCTGGAAGACAAATTTATCTTAAAACAGGTTGTTGCCTACTAGCAAGAGAGTTTTCTTAAATTAATCAAAGGCACTCTAACCAAAATAAATTAAAAGATCATACAACTATGTCAAACAGTAAAAAGGATCACTGACACTGAAGCAACACCAATAAGCATAACAGGTTTGCGTCCATATTTGTCTGCAGCCATCCCCCAAAGAGCAGAGGTCAAAAATCGCCCAAACATGAAGGATGATCCTACATCAATTGGATTCCCAAAAAATCCAATGATTAAAGCCCATTAGTGATACTCAACAAAATTCGATCAATGAAATGACAGATCCTTTTTTATGAAAAAAAACAAGTTAGGTCATAGAGACTGACCAATATAGCCTGCATAGTATCCAATATCTTGTGTCTTTCCCATATGAAAATCCCGTACCTGTTGATCATATATAATTTAGAATGAGATTGTAATCCTACTCACATATTGTCGTAATAAAAATCTAGAATAATCTTTGAGTGAAAAGCAATGAACACAATTAATTATATCTCATGTGTCATGGTATTTCTATCAGTTCTTTCTACCTAGTAGTTAAACTAAGCACTTCCCCTTCAAGGGTCTTTCCCTGTCAAATGATAATGATTTGATTAAGATATAGTTTTCTGATGGAAATGCAACATTTTTTATTTTCCAGTTTAGAATAGGAAAATTTAGAAAATTGGAACAATTGACTTGGTATTGATTGTTCTACATTAGGTTGGGAAATTTGGATAATGTCATTGTGAACAATTGACTTGGTATTGGTTGTTTTGTGTCAGGTTCTGAAATTGAGCTTCATAAATCACACAGTATTGATTGGATGACCAGCCTCCTAGATGGTTGAAAGTTGAGTAATCAGAGGTGAAACTACAGAACTCAACTGCTCTCCATTGCTAGTACATCTCAAGCCTGTTAAAAAGTGTTTTTTTTCTTTCTAGATATATTATTTTTCCTGTTGGATTTCTAGTATTAGACAATATGCACAATTCAATAAAAAAAATAGATATTTAGTCTAATCATATAACATTAATAACAAAATTTACATGTTATAAAATAGCCCTCTCTAGTTTGCCACGAAACAAGAGGGCCTTGGTTTGGAAATTTTGGATTTTCCAAGCTTAGTTTCCAAGTGGATTGCAAAACCAATCGAACAATATGGAAATACACTTCCCTTATGAGGGCAAAGCTTTTACTTGTTTACATTATCTGCAGAAATATCCCTGTTAATGTTCAAGGATCTCAGTATTTTCTCTGTTTGGAAATATTGAGTATTTAGGAAATCTATCAAGGTCCCTACTATAAGCTTCTTAGCTTTCTGTTCATATGTTGATTTCTGTCTATTGATGGCATCCCCTTACAAGGATTAAAGAGAGTTCTGCACTCTACTGGAGAAAATGGGTATTCCGATATTAGACTGGATGCCCAGTGACTGCTCCATGGAAGTATATTATTTTTCTCTCTCCAGCGTTCTTTTCAACTGCAGCTTAAGAAAGGGAATCCAAAGAGACTTTTTAAATATTGAAAGTGGAGAGCTAGTGTTAGTTAAACACTTAAAGAAAGGGATTCCACATCAACATATGCTTTGGCTTCAGCTAGCATCAAGCAACTTTGGAGTAATGTTGGTGATCAAATCAATTATGACAATGGAGGTTGCCTATTAAAAAGGACGTATGCAAGAATATTAATAAGGTCCCCCTCACTAAATAGTGAGGCAGGCATCTTCGCACTCAAAGCAGAAATTATGACACTTTATCCCAAGCTGTTTTTCTCAAATATACTTCCAATGTTGCTGAATCAGGTGTTGATCAAGTTCTTATCAATGGACTTCATAAACCCATACTACTTTATCTATTCCATCCAATAATTGTTTTCATGTCTATTCATATGAGCATGATGCTATCAATGAATCTAATTTATAACAATACAATTTGGGTGCATAGACTCCTGGCACTTACAAGAAGATTTCTGCTTTTGAAATTCATGATGTCAACTATGTTGAAGCCATTGCCTTTCATGCTACAACACATGTGAGAGGTTTGCATGTCTTGAATGAAAATGATGTGGACACTGGATTTTTTTTTCATCTATTCATCTTCCTTCATCAATTCCGGTTTGTTAACAGGAGATTTTAGAGTTGTTTTGACAATGCTATACAATTCTAGAAGTGATGTGAAAGTGCTGATTCAGGAGACTGTCATCAAGGAACATAGATTTAATGTTAGTAAAGATCTGAGAATTTCATAGGCAATCGTAGTATCGCATATCTGCATACAACTGTGTAATGTCTTTTTTCTGTTTTCAATGTTTTACTACAGAAAACGAGTGTTCCCCAGGGAAGCACCCGAAGGAAAAAACTGTCATTCTAGGGGATGGACACATATCGGGGACTATGAGATGGGGATGAATCATCCCCCATCATGGAAGTTTCCTTCTAGGGCGTGTCCAAGAATGGAATACCCTACAATCCTTGGGATGGACAAGGGATATGCAACCATCCCTTGACCGTCCTAGGGATGGCAAGGCATCTCCATGCCCCATTAAAAATACCTGAATTTTTTTTAAAATAACCCTAATTGCAAAAAAGAGGAGACGATGAGAAAGAGGAAATCCCTATAGACTATTAAAAATAGTCATTTAATGTCAAATTTTTGAAAAAAAAAAAAGGTGAATGTGCCATTACAGTCCTTGTGGCCTCCAAGACTTTAATTTGGCTTAATGGTGGAGGCTCCACCCCACAAACATGCTCTCAATTACAACAAAGAATGTGTCAAGGGCACTGCCCCTGGACCCCATTGAGGATTGCTGCCCCCAAACCCAAACTCTAGTTTTGGAAAGCAATAAATTAAAAAAACTAGGTTGCACTAAACAAAATCCTAAGTAGGGGAGAGGACCTAGTAGTTGAGCACCATAACTTCATGCCTCTCAAAATCCTATGTAGCAATTTCAAATCACTCCCAAGTTTTTACTAAGGTTTCAAGTCCACATCATAAAATATGATGCCACATTACTATGCTTTTTGTTGAGGTGTCCAAAAGGCCCCCAAAAAAGGATAGACCAATAGTTGTGCACTAAGTTATATTAGTTGTACAATAAATCATGTTTTATTGGTGCACTAAAGTGGCATCACACGATTCGTTGCTTTTTAGATCTATGGAATACATTTCATTCAATTATGAGTACTCATGATCAACACTAACAACTTTAAAGTCACAACTACTAGTGTGTTACTATTAAAAATATTGAACATTAAATCAACAAACACTATCACAACTATTGGAACATGCTCAACTAGTGGGTCCTCTCCCCTAATTAAATTCCATATTTATTTTGGTTTGCTGAGTCAAAATCTTGATTCTGAGTAATGCTACTATAGTTACAATCAAATGATTTAGAAAGTAACTATAATGATCTCAGTAAAGATGCTTAGATTTCACACCTGTACATTGTCACCGCAACTTGTTGTAGGCTTTTTAGTTTTTGTCAAGTTCTATTATCTAGTGAATGCCTTACTTGAGAACATGCTGAAGCTCTTGATTGATATTATCAAAGGGCCCATTCAAAATTTGGCTGGTATTGATTTATCTACTTTTATTCATTTGATGAATAATGTTGGAGCCTGGCACTATGTTTTTTAATTAATTAACGGTAACAGATTTTATCACCTTTGAAAACAACAAATGCAGAAACAGTGTCATAATTTGCAGATGTTTTACAACATGGTTGGCATTGAGACATTGAACAGTTGAAAAGATGGTACCTACAAAGTCTCGGAGTGGAGTCTTGGTCAATGGTACAATTTTCACTTGAGATAGGAATGCGGACATATTAATATTGTTATCTCTGATGTAGAATGCCTTACACCAAAACAACTCTTTATAAATTTTAGCTTCTTTTATTTTGTATTGGTTACATAAATAATAAATTACACTTCTTTTAAATATTAATTTGCATATATTATTTTAATAATCATCCCCTACAATCCTCAAATTTTGGGGAAAAATCTGCCATCCTTTTTAAGCTCATCCCCTGTTCCCGCATCCCTGTCCACCTCCAGCACCCCCAGGTTTGGTATTTCACCTGTATTTTCAACTGGCATTTGTTATGTGAAATGAACGACCCAACAAAAAGATAAAATAAAAGAAGCAATAATTTTGGCTCAGGGGAATTAACAAGGTTCCAAAAGAAAAATACTGATTCTGTGTTTGCAAATTTCTGAGCCTACCACTTCACGTAAAGTGTATGGAGATTTGTCCAACTAAGAGAGAGGACAAGGTCATATGATTTGCCAGTGACAATGATAAATCCAAAGAAAACGACAACAGGGCAATGAACAGAAAAGACTTCGTGTTTGGACGAATCACCTTTACCAGTGTGGAGGATGATTTAATGTTAGCGGATTACGATTAATTCATTAGTAACGAAAGAAGTTAATGTCGTTTCAATAATGGAAAAAAGATAAGATCAATCCCCAAACATTCAAATGTTAGGTGTTAATTATGGCATGTTTTATGCCTGCGCTGCACAGTGATGCAGAGACCAAACAGTAATCAATAGCGATTTACGACCACAAACTATAATATTTCGACTCATGTGTTCTTTATTGCTTGCATTCATAAACCAAATGCTCAAGGAATAATCATAAAAATGGATTTTCCTGAGACAATATTCATCCTTTTTCCGATCTAAACTATTTCGAAATTTAAAGAGAGATCAATAAACTCGAACGAAGAGTTCCTGATTTTTTTTCAGTATTCACGATTTTCAACGAAAAAAAACGAGGACAGTTGAAGAAAACAAAATGTGAAGTTATGAAAGGGATTGAAGGAAACGACATACCATAAAATATAGAAATGGGAACAAGGAGGATATCGGAAGAGCTGCAACATGCCCAAACACCAAAACAATATTAGAATTGATAAAACTATATTCGAGGAATTAAAATAAAATAAAAAAACTTTTCAAAAGTGCGGAGTTCGATTATCTGGAATTATTCCAACAAATAAATTAAAATAACAAAAAACAAAAAAAGTTATTTCCAGAAGACAAAAGCATAATAAAGTAATAAAATGTGAGCTCCCAAGTTTACAAACATCTATTTTCAAACTCCAGAAAACTCATCTGCCGCTAAGGTCGGCTAGAATAAAGCCTACAGCTGCCTAATGAATTTCAGTACCAGGTGGTCAAGTAACCGTTTAGCTTAAAAAATCGACGGTTCCAATCCTTCACCGAACTTTTTAATTAAAAAAGGCTAAGCAAACACATAAATCCATACACATTTTCTTTTAATCTTCTCACCAGCACCAGAAATCTTAGGTAACATCATAAACAGAGCGTCAGAATTTAAGTTACACGTATTTTAAAATGTAATTGTGTTCATAAATCAGTACCTAGAACCAAAGATATTAAACACGCACAATCTTAACAAGCAAACGCCCTTTGATAGTTGCAAAACCAGGAAAAATACACAAATTTTAGCAATAGAACAAAAAATCAAAAGCAGTACAGCTGAAACAATAGAAAGGAAAGCTGGAGCTTATTACAATTGCAGAGAACAAGCAACGCAACAAGGCATAATTCTTTCATAGGATAGCCCTTTTGCGTAGCTTTACGCAGGTCCACTTTGCAGCCGGGGCAGTCATCGTAGTATTTGACGCCGTTGTTTAACAGCGGCTCATTACAACAATCCATTCCCGACGATTTCTCCATTCCAAGCTATAAATCCGACTTACAGAAATTTAGCTCTGCAGCTAGATTTGTCATAGAGAGATCTGCCGCTATAAATATTGGGAAGAGTTGCGCTAATGTTAAAAGAGTACTCCCGATTTGTTTTTATCGTCGGTTTTCGTGAACGTTATCAAATGCAAGGCATTCATTCAATCTCCACCATTTCCTTGAAGGAAGTATGGTTTTTAGGATAGCCTGCCTGCAGAGTGCATGTAACAATTTGCATTATATACGCCTACGCCTAGACGCCTAAATTTCATACGGTATATACGTATTTCTCTGTTTATTTTTTAAACAGAATTCTAGGGAGTGTGAGACTTTGATGAATCCCTTGTCGCTTGGATTTCGGTCACCACAGCTGTAATGTAACGTGGATCGATAGAGATAGAAATTTGTTTTTCTCTTTTTCAATTCCTCTGACTGCACGGCTGTTATTTCATTGTCTGGAACCACAGCTGACACATCTCTCTGAACACGAGGTGAACTATGGTTTGATCAGAGCAAGTATAATCAATTATTATAGGGGTGGGTCCCATCAAAACAGCTGGCGGCTGCCGAAGAATTGATGGGGCCAACCTTAAGTTGATACACGAATTATCACTTCATCATTCTTATCATTTCATTATATTCTATTTATTTAATTTTTAATGTCATATAGAGTTTCTAGTATAAAAGATTTTTTTTTATATATGTGAAGTATGATTAGTTTTGAGTTATTTGTCAATAAAAAAAATTTATCAAAATTTGAAGATTTTTGGTGAAAAAAATTCGTTAATTAAATAAAAGTCTAACATGAAAAAATCAAATGATGAAATCAAGAAATCAGAAAATCAAATTATTTTTTACACTTGTACTCTTCCATCTTTACTCTAAATCCATTGATAGCATTACTTACAATCACAAGTGATTTGAACAAATTTTGAGTAATTTTGAGTTTGATTGGATGAGTTTTTTAACAGCATTATGTCTCTATTTTTTTTAATTTTTTTTTAGAATTTTGTTTTGTTTTGTTTTTTCCTTACATTTTACGGTTTGGTTATTCATGGGATATTTTTAATTAATCAATTATTAGGGTTTGAATTTGATCATCTTTATTTTTAATTTATGATAGAGTTTGCATTTGATTATCTTCAATTTTTTTGTGAGGATACACCTCAAATTTCATGTTCTAAGGATCCCCAAAAGATATGTTGAATTCTATGTGATAAAGTAGGTCCTAAGATTACGAGAAATAAGATTATTATACACACGTGAATCATTAGTACATTTTTACTACTTTTGATCAACCTAGTTTATTTGCCAACTCTACAATTTCTATTTATATCTATTTGTGATAGGTCGAATATATGCGTTAAAAAATGAGCAGCAAACTAAAGAGTGCAAATAAACACCAAAACAACCTACACCTCAAGATTAGCCTAAATTGGAATCATCACAAGATAAAAGCAACAAATGGAACATTATACCTTGTGTCGAATCGATCCTTTGGTTGGCCCTTCGACCTTTGATGTGTATGCTCCTTGGATGGCAAAATATGCAAACTAGATGATGATGTGAAGATGGATGGAAATGGATAAAAACATGAAAATGGCTAAATATAAATTGAGAAATAAAATTGCAAGAGTTTGGCTAGCAAAAATGATCTCTCCCAAAATGAGAGAAAAGAGGGGGTATTTATAGGAATTTTGAGAATTCCTAGAAGAGATGGATGGCCAAGATTGAGCCACCATGATCAAGATGTGGGGCATTGAGGCTGAGAATCTCACACTTGACATGCTGCATGATATTCTTTAAATGTAGTGGACATGTTGGAATGATAGAATATGACATGAGGGGGTACAGTACTTGGATTGGACAGATCTCATAAAGGAGGGTCCTGTCCCATGGTGAGAGATTACGCGTGACCGCACCCTCAAACATCCCTCAAATGCCCCCATTTAAATAATCTTCAAGGCGAATTAAAAATTCCTTTTGAGTGCATTGGGGGATTAAAAGGTGAATTAAAAATTCACATGGAGAAGTGGAGTGCCTTGCCCAAAAGGAGAAAGTCTTTAATAAGGTTGACTTAAGGACACATGCCATAAATGGGAAGGGGTTAGGTTGTATTAACCATATGATTAAGGTTGTGCAAATACTTAATTAGATGGACTAATGACTTATTAGAAGCAAGTGGGAGATTATGGAGGATGTGACCCTAATGATGATTAAGGGTGTGCACATGCTAACCATAGTTAATTAGAAGAAGATGAAAAAATTAAGATGGATTAGAGACCAACTTGCAAAAGTTGGAGGATGTGACAATGGGGGAGGAAAGAGGAATTAAAAAAATGAATTTTAATTCCAAAAGGGGAATATGACTAAATTAAATAAAATGGTGTATTTATTTAATTTAGAGGAGGAAGAGGGGTAAAGTATTTATTAAATTAAATACTTTATAGACCCTATGTAAGATGCAAGGTATTAATTAAACAAATAATTTAACTAATATAAAAAAAAAGGGATAAACAGTTAGATGAATAAGGAGACGTATTTGATCATATGGAAGTGGTCAAATTAGATGTCTACACTATTATCTTGTATTTATCTCTTTTTCTACTTGTCAACTGCTCCAATGACCTTAGAGATTTAAGAATTTTTAGATAACCCCATAATTCTAACAATTATATTACCTTCTCTTTCATTGATTGAAATGTTTTTTTTACTTTTATTCCTACTTCATTCTCATTTTGTACTATAAGATACATTGCTTCTAATAGTGCAATTGTTTTAATTTAGCATTATTTTATTAGCCCATCCCCCTTGGTTCACAAAATATTCCTCTCTATCATCCATATTGTTCATCTTTACCTTCCTTATATACCTTTCCCTTCTTTATTTTCTCTATCTACCTTCTCAACCTTCTATTCTACCTCTTTCTCTTTTTTGTATAATTTTATTTCAATATTTCTAACAATTTATATTCCTTGTTGTGTAGCAATGTAGGTGTGGTGTCATAAATATATTAACCAATAGCTTTACTTTAGAATTTAAAAAAGGATATGATATTTCATGTGTCATGACACTCTTTCTTATAACATTTGGAAAACTCTTTATTATTATTATTATTATTATTAAGTTACGTTGGTTTGAAATTATTTTTATTTTTATTTTTATTAAGGGTGATTTATAAAGTTAAAACTAAAGGAATTTAATAAATAATTTTTTTAAGAAAAATCAAATAGATATTGATCAATAAATAAATAAAATTTATGATACAAAATTTATTTAATATGGAAGAAAAAAAATACACTTGAAAATATAAATCTTTTCAAATTATGAGAGGATGAATGTAAGTATTTTTTATTTATTATTAAGACTTGAAATATTTTTCTATTCCATCTTTTTATTTTCTCTTCCAATCAACTCCTCTTCTCATTAGTTAACTTCATCTCATTATATAATCTAAAACTTCCCTTATTAGTTAACTACTCTCCCTTTTAGAAATTTCTTTAGTATCATCAGTTAACTAAGCATAAATTGTGAAACTTCATGTGCACTATTATCTATGTTTTTAATTTATTAGATCAAAGAAGGGATTTGAGATCTTTTCGTTTTAGGTAGGTTCTTCGTAACTCCATTATAAAAAAGCTCCCTTTGAAGAAGAAAAAATAAAATTCTATCTTCTTAAATATATATATATATAAGTTATATCTTCCTAATTTTATTTTTGAAAATAATCTTCCCCTTAATTAATTTACTTTAAAAATTGCATCTCATATTTAAAATGATATAATCTATTAGTTTATATTAGTTTTAAAGAAAAGGTTATTTTATTTCATTTTATTTTATCGTTTCTAATAAAATAATTATAAGATCATTGTTAAAATAGTACACACAAATTTAAACAAACACACATTTAATATGAAGTTAAATTTGTACTAATTGTAATTGTTGTCAAACAGATTGCACCCGAATGCTTGAATGACTAAATTCAGCAATTTGTTGAAACATGGGAACTATCTTCAGGCTGTGGGTGTTCCTATGGCGAAGATAGACCTTCAGATTCTAGGTTGGTTCCTATATGATGGTCAATTTGGTACTTGAATAATTTATTCTGAGAAAAAGGATAAGAAGGATTGAACTAAAAACATGAACCAAAAATGAAAACTTCGGTGATGCACCTAATTAGAAAAATTAAATTGTAATTCGACTCACAAAATGATTACTCAGTACTTTAATTTGCACAACCTAATTTGATAGTCTAATCACCTGAATGTTTTAAACAGAGGCTTTGATTCAATACAATTTTGAGGGAAAACATTGTTTTCACGACTAAACTGATTAATCAATTACATGCACAGTGTATAACTAGTGAATTTAAACTAAACTGCATACAAATATCTATGAAGGAGACAAAAAAATTAAAGGGTTTCGAAACTGAAAACACAATAATCCTTTGATCAAATCCTACACAATAATGATGCCTGAAATCTTGAAGGCAAAACTTGAAAATGTTGGAAATTGAAGGAATCTTCTGCTAAATAACAAAATTTGAACCTGTAAACCTAATGTTGTATTAATCTGAAAATGAAAGTTGAGTTACATGATAATTCACTTTGCATAATGCAAAGGCTGAAAAACAAGTACTAGAGGAAAAAGATAATTTTTTTCCAATATATACAATGAGATGCAACTCCAAAGTGCATGAAGGTGAAACTGAAAGTTAATTTCAGTATAAAAATGATAACTCCAAGGAAAATCCCGAGCAAAATAAAATATCTCCAAAAAAAGAGCTCAAACTCATGCAAAAATGAGTGAACTCGGTCTCAAACTCACAGTCACAATGTGTACAACTGAAAAGCAGCTCGAACTGAACTGGAAATCTGTAAAAAGTGAGTCCAAGCATGCAAAAACTGCCTCATTCTTGTCAACTCGCCCATGATAATTGAAACTCCATCCTTGTATTATGCATGATCAATCTTCAGTTGATAATTTGATGTGAAACTAAAGTAAAGTGCCAAAAATTTCCATAACTCGCATGATTAAGTTCTCCAGTTAGCTTTCACTTGTATTCTTGCATGGATTTGAGACGGCCTTCATTTAATTAAATATTA
The DNA here is from genome assembly GCA_007258455.2 of Sequoia sempervirens. NCBI lineage: Eukaryota > Viridiplantae > Streptophyta > Pinopsida > Cupressales > Cupressaceae > Sequoia > Sequoia sempervirens. Next base: position 411,157,838 of record VDFB02086081.1, read on the forward strand.
AAAAATAATCATCAATGATTATTTTAATATTTTGACAACTGACATTATTATCCCTTATTTCTTGTCTAAATATTAAAGTAATAATAATATTACCTTTAATATTTAATTGAACATTAAATTCTTTTTTTAAAATCCATGCAAGAATAATATTTCAAAGTCAAAGAATACTTTGAAATCGGCCTCAAAAATCACAGGCCCCTTATTTCATTATTAGGTCGATTGACCCTAAGAGTCAAGACCACAATGATGATTAAAATAAAATGATTATGTTAAAACAATAATCAAAAACCCCATTTCGACTTAGGGAAAATGGGAAAAAGCATGGAACCCTAAAATGCATTATCATTTTTCACTTCGACTTTTTGGAGAAGCTTCATGAAGAAGTTGGCCGCCATGTTGCTGGGGTTTGAAGCTTGTAATCTTCATCGACTAGCTCGAATCTGCACCTTTTGAGCTGGAATTCTTGATAATGCTGGTAAGTTTGGAGTTCATTGTTTAGCAACTTCAAAAAATGTTTTTTAGAAGAGTTTACAGGCCATCATGGCCGCAGTCTTACCATTTGTCTGATATTTTCTTATACTCTTTGAGCCGCCATGCTGTTGGGGTTTGGCCATGACTTTCTTGTTGCTTCTGAGAGAAATTCTGGAATATTTTTCTACAGTTACATGCTGGGACTACGTGGTAAGTTTTATGTATCTCTTTTTCTGAGAAGTTTGCTTCATTTCTACAGAAACATGAAAACCCATCTACATTTTTCCATATACTTTACTTCAGAATCAATAAGAAGCTTAAAAACATTTTTCTCCATATTGTATCAATGTTTCATCACTCTGGCACTAAAATTGAAGATATTTCTAAAGTTTATATGAGTATTTGAGAAGTGGGTTTTATGTTTATATTGCTTTCCAAAAAAAAAATGTGGGTACTTTCTTCTCTTTCTTGTCCATTTCCACAGATAATGAAAATTGAATCTATTCTTTGGTATTCTGGCATATTGAACGTTTCACCATTTTGAGGGCCTTCCGTACTCTTACTAGTTGCGGCCTTCACAACATTATGGGTTCCTTGTGTTAAAAGGTCGTGACCATTCTCCTTTTGCAAATGAAATTTGAGTTTGTTCTCTTGAAACCCTTCCATGGTGTATTCTGGGTATTTGAAGTTCATTACATTTCAAGTTTCTTTTAGAGCAAACCTTCACATGGGTAAATTGTGATAATAATAAATTTGTAGCAACATTGCATTTGTAAATCACAATTAAAAAACCATCTTCGACTGCTCTTAGCACCTGAATTAATAACCCAACATGGGTAACCTGTTCTTCAAGAGGACAAACACTCCTAATTCTTATGCATTAAATTTAGACTCAAATCTTCATGGTTATAGCTCCAGTTGTATTGTTAATGTCACTTTACTGATTGTATTCCATTATGCTCTAAGCACTGCGGTGAATACTCATTGTTCTTGTATATAGATATCTTTCTCATTCTGCATGTAAAATGAAAAGGCTCAAGGATTATTTGCTTGAAACTCTAGCTCCGATGCATTAAATTTTTTGCTTTATTGCTTCAACCTCTTCATGAAAAAGAACTCTCAACACAGTCTTGAAACCCTCCTTATCCTGGGTATCCTTTAATAAGCCAGAGTATTCTTTCATTTCTAGTAGAGATAAAACAAAAACTTAAGGGTTTCTCTTCTATATTCAGTCAAAACATAATACATGCTTACTATATATTATGTTGTTCTGTTGTTTACTTTCATGAGTTGTTGCTTACTTCCTTCTGTGACCATCTTTCATTATATGAATGTTGTTATTGTCTTTCATATGCCTTTACTGTATAATGCATCTAGTGAGCACTGTCATTCTCTTTTTTGAATCTTTCTTGCATATTGAGATAGTTTGCATATGTGATTGTCCTCATGAGTCTCTTATAGACTATGTATGTGTGCTTTAAAATTATGAAAAACATTCCAATGCTTGAGTATTTTGTTTCCCTTCAGTGTAAAGAGACTCTATACTTCATTTAAATGCAAATGTAGCAGAGCTGAAATAGAATATCAATGTAATTGATGATCTCTTGACATGTTCTTGATCAATCCTTAGCATGATGAGCAATAAAAACGATTGCTCAAACTGTTTTCACCATGTTGAAATAAAGGTTGCTTTTATAAATTCCTCTTATTGCAGTAGTCCTTTCTTGATGACTGTAATTAAATATCTGATAACTCTCAAGTAATGATGTGAATGAGAGGTGTCCTTATGATATGTCGGGATCAACCCTTGTGGGAGCCTATTTTTCTCCACATATCTGATGAAAATAATCACGAACATAATGAACCTGTTCCTGCACATTTAAACAAACAAGTTAGTAAAAATAATCGAAGCTGAAAGCTTCCATTAAACTTTGTGTTCCTTGATTGTCAGCCTTTTTATTTTAATCATCTGATGAATGCCTAACTGGATATATATTACATTCTTGTTGGTAGTGTAGGCATGAAGTAGGATGTAATTTATCATTGCTCTAACACCATTTTTCACAATCTTGCAGATTCATGGAGCGTGGAATAGAAACTGTTGCAGCTTGGAGACACAACAACTGAAGACAATGAGTAAAAATGATTTATCATCACAGGCAATGATGAATTACTTCCCTCCTTTGTGTTTACATTATCTTTAGTAGTGTAGTATTTCATCCCACTTGTATTCATTATTTGATTAAAATAATCAAATTCAACTACTCCCGCAGCTTGTGCGGGATTTCAGTTTTACAAAATGAATAAAACAACGTTTATTATGCAAATGTCCATTTTCTATTACAAATACTTGCATGATAAAACTAAAAATCAAATGAAATCTGATCTTTATGATGAACAATGAATACTAAGTAGCAAAATTTGAATTTTTTTTGTACCTTTCAATGATGAATTCAATTCAGCTCTACCTGTTTGAGCTTGTAGTGAAAAATAAGTAACAATAATAATAAAATAATCATATATTTAAATGTTATGAAAGTATATTATTAATATATATAATATTATTTAAATAAAATTAAGTTTAAATTTTAAATGTTTAATTTATTAAGATATATACATATTAATAATAAATTCTAAACCATTATCCTAATCCTATATCCCTAACCTTATCTATGGTTGTAACACTATCCATAACTATGGTAGTAACCCCACCCCTAACAATACAAAATTGTAGAATGACATTACACAAAAAATCTATGAATTAATATTGAGAATAAGATTTGGAATTAAATATTAAATGAATAAAATTTTAATTGTGTAAAATCAAATCCCTCGAAGATTATTTATGGATCTGCTTTAATTTAAGTTTTATTTTATTACTATTTTAATAGTGTGAATCCATGTCCGTATAAAATAGTTAATTTTGTAAGATTTTCTTTTAAAAAGTCATTCTAAAAAAATAAAAATAAGTAACATTTATTTATTTTGGAAAGATTCAATGAAATTAAATTATATTATATTTAAAGAGCATAAAATTCTAGTTTTTAATTAGTTCAAACCCAACTTATTAATAACTAATTAACAAAATGAGACTAATAAAATATAGCACCCCAAACTTATTAACCAATTATGTTTTTTTTTTAGAATCGGGTAGTACGACCCCATATAAACTGCCTGGTAAACTTTTTAACGTGACCGGCGGCGCTAGCGCAACATGCCCTCCGGTACCACAGGGGTGGGGGAGACTAGACCTCGTGATCAAGAAAAATATTTTTTACAATTTTTAAAATTATTTATTTAACATGTTACTTTAAAAAAATATATATATTTAAAGAACACCAACTTATTAATAACTAATTAACAAAATGAGAGCAAGTACTAATAAAATATCTTAAGAGAAAAGATTTGGCAAAAATTACATCTAGAAACAAAATAAATAATAACTTTGAATTCCATTTGAGAAAAAGAAAAAGTACTTTTCTTAAACCTTAAACCAAAAATCAACTATATGAAGCATAGGTTCCTAAAATTTCATACTCAAAATGTTAAAACAAAAATCAACTATTTGATTTAGATTTTTGTTTTTTTTATTAATTTAGTAAGTTAATTCTTTTCACTTTTAATTAGAACCTTCATTTAATAGCCAAATTTTATCACTTTAGACTTAACTTTTGAATGTAAGTACTCAATTGGTCATCAAATTTAAATGACAATTAGTGCCCTTGATCTCATCCTCAGTTCTTATTTTTTATAATTAATAATTAAAATCAACGGTTCTTATTTTTTATAATTAATAATTAAAATCAATCAAACTTTAAATTACAAAGGAATAGAACTATTTAAAAAGGAAAAGGAGTTTTAAATTGAATAAATCTAAAACAATTGAAATTAGTTGACCAAATTTATTGTTTTAAGTATTTGGAGATAGTTTTATTTATTATTATTATTAGTGAAACTACAAAATAGTTAGTAATCACTATTAAATCCATCTATTTGAGAAGATTAGATTTATCTCAAAAGATTTAAATCTGATTTAACAAATTAAATTAATTTATTTTTTAAAAAACAATTATTTAATTGAAAATTTCATATTTTTCCAAAAGATATCAAGCAATAAAACAAGTATCTTGTTTCATTCTTCAAAAGATGGATTAATATAATAACTTAATTGTTACATGCAATTAATTAAATTAGTATTTAATTTCAAGTGATTTATTTGTAAACTTAGTTAGTGTTAGTTTAATGTTTTGTTTAATTTGGAGAGGCAATTAATGTTTTACTCCAAATAACTAGTGTTGTCTTAATTAATGTGTTTTTTTAAAGTAAATTAGTTAATAAAGTAATTAGTTAAAATTTATTTATTGTTGCAAAAGTAGATAAATTATATATTTTTTAAAATGAAGTAATTTAATATATATTTTCCAAGTAATTAATATTATCATAATTTGTTTACTTTTACATAATAGATTTGTCATAAATTAGTGTTAATATATATAGTATTCATGTATTTATTACTTTAATTCATTTCCTTTTTGTAATTTAAGTAAACTAGTAATTTCAAAGGAAGTAATTTCGTGTCTATTTCTCAAAAAAAATATTTGATCTAAGATAAAGGATTTATATTAGTGTCCAAAAAAAATTAATACAATTCTATTTCTCAAATTATTAATATTTCATTGATTTATTGATTTTCACATAATAGATTAGTGATCAAGTTAGCATAAATAAATATTTAATAGTATTTATTTATTTTTCAAATAAATAAAAATTGCTTTTATTTATTTATTTTTGAAAAAGTAAATTAGTGAATTGCTCTTGGTGATTTGTTGTTTCTCACCCCCACTAAACAAGTGATTGCTTCTTTTAGTTGTTTAGTATTTTGTAATCATGTACACCATATGCTCTCACCTCACTCACACTAGGAACTTGGTGATCAAAAAGTGGAAAGGAAGTTTTGTTTTTCAATTGGAAGCTAAAAAGCTTATATTTAATTGTTTTCTCAAAAAATGAATGTGTCAAAACTTATTTTCAGTAATTACTATTGCCTTAATTTACTTATTCTCATAATAGTAAAATTTGTGATCAAGATTAGTGTTATTCTAAGTTCATTTTCAAAATAAATATTTTAGTATTCATTTTCCAAAAAGTAAGGAAGCATTCTTTCCAAGAACAAATAGTACTAATTACTTTTAAAGTATTATTTTTTGCAAGAAGTAATTAGTTGGTATTTCATTTCTTAGTTATAGAAAATTTTAATCAAGAATTGAAAACAAAAAACTAGCATTGTTTAGTATCAACGGTGCCTCTAGCTCATGTTTACGAGTAAAGTTGTCACACTTGAGCTACTACATTTATAGCCTAACAAAGTTGCAACAACAACGTCTGTGGGATCATCCCTTTAAATCGTCGAGGAGAAATAAGGGACATCTTGATGGTATAAAAATCCAAGGGATGGGGAAATCTCTTTTGGATCAATAATCTAAAAAGACTAATCAAATAAACCAAAAATCCACTAGATTAAACTTAGTAAACCTCCTTATAAGATTCAATAGGATTTTATTTAATTTGTATATATTATTTGTAAATTTTGTGATATTTAATCATGGGGATGGAAATTTAATTTCAACGGTCTTAAGGGTGATGTTGTTTTAGGACTAGGAATTAGTTGAATTAGGAAACAAGTAATAGTCATGAAGACTATTTACTTATAATTATTGCTTCCCTTCGTGGGTACAGTTGCAGAGGGATTGTCTGGGGAAAAGGGGCCCTAGAAAGGGTCATGTACCCACATAACAGCTCACATCAAACTTAGTATAGAAAATTTAAAACTACATATTTTACACCTTGATCCTGTTTGGAAGTAGGGTATGTAGGCAGTTTGAGAAACAAAGGATGTTCCTAGTACTCAGGTGTTTGGGGTTGGAGCTTAGGGTGTATCCATGAGAAATTTGACACCCTTAAAATGTAAGATTAATTTAATCAAGAGAATTTATTTAATCAAGGGAGAGGGTAAAATATTGAAGATTAATATCAAGATAAAACATATTCCTTGTATACTCGAAAAGATTGTTTGATTCCCTAAAAGGCTTACGTACCAAAATTTCAAGATGGGTTTCAAGTTCTTATTTACTTACTTTTATTTTGCATACTCCTAAAGACGGACCTCAGTGCACTTCCATTAGAAAATGTTGTCTTTAGAGAGAATGACTAATAAGAGTCTAAAGTCTTTAGCCAGAACATCTTGCCTATTCTGCTTTGATTAATTTGTGTGTAATGGAATGGGTTATTACACTATATTCATTTAAAAATATATCAAAACTTATATCATTATTTATATAAGAAAAATTAATTATAGTAGATTCATATGTAATGTACAATTCATCAATAATGTATTTCTTCCTATCATTATTCTTCTATTGTAATATCTCTCTTCTTAATACTTCATATTAATTACATAATACCATTACATCATTATCAGTTTGCTTCTAGTGTGTATCTTTCACTCTACTATCTCCTTGTTCATTACATAACATCCTACAATATATTAATATATTTCAACACATAATATAAGCCTAAGAACACATCTTGTAAATGTGCCTCTTCTTGAGAACTACTTCCTTCATGGCACAAGGTCATAGGTGATGTTATAGTATTTCTAGATGTATAATTTCTTAGCACTTAGTGTCTTGTGCTTGGCTATGTGGTACCAATTTATGTGCTAAAGAGATGATATCTAGCCAAAAAAAAAGAAAAATATTGTCAACGAGAGGTATTTAAATTATGTAGTCATCCTTTATGACTTAGAGCTTGTGTCATCTATTTCTCTTTCATTTGTGAATCTTATAGGAGTGAAAATCCAAAGATTTTAAAATACATAGAAACTCAATCTTGAAATAATTAATATTTAAAAATTAAAATTTTGAAGAAGACGAATTTGATTAACCTTTATTTTTAAAATTAGTACTGATTATAAAATAAATAACAATTTGAAATTACTAGAGGGGTTTCTTGTCGAAAGATATATTTCTACATGTATATTAAGATTACTTTAGCATATTTGAAGATATATGATTTATGTGAGTATCTAATTAGACTTGTAGCCTACATATGATAGTACTTGTACCTTGAAGACACAAAATCTAAGGAATAAGAAAATATCAATGGTTCTACTTACTATTCAATAGTTTATGGTAATCCAAGTAAATAATATTTGTGATTTAAATAGAATTTAGTGAGGTGAATTCATATTGGCTATTTTATGGGATTTTTTTTAACTCTTGATTTTGTCTTCTCGTGTTTAAAAAGGATTTAGCAAAATATGTGTTTGCATGATACTTTATTTAGGGGGTAAGCTAGATAGTTGTTTGACATATGTAGGATTTTTGGAACTAGTAGTATGGGATGTTAATATTCTTATACAAATGTACCTTTTCCAATAACCCTATAATTTGTAGAGTTGTGTGTTTGCAATCTAACTGCTTTCTTATATTTAATCATGTATTTTATTTAAATTGGTTAGATTTGGAGCACATGATAAACCATGAATTTTAGTTGGGAGTTAACATTAATATATTGTTTAATATATGTATCATTAAGAGGTGAATGTAGCATAACCCAGTTCATTTCACCTCCAGGTTATGAACCTATTTTACATGCAATACTTTGGCCAAAGAATTATATGAATGAACATTTATTAGATGGTATCTAATAAGCTTCACAATTTGAATTGAATCAAGTTCTCATCTATTGTTGCAATCTAGTTATATTTGTAGCATAAGCATAAATAAGTTGTGACCTAATATTTGTAATTAATTATGATTGATAATTGATATGAGGGTCAATAACATATATCATTATTTAGGTAGGATTATTATAAATATATACATTTGATTGGTGTGTGGGGAATGCATTGTGTATTATGGATTTTCTATTGGAATGTGTGTTGACATGGTCATCAGTCCACCCATGATTCCTAGAGCTCTCTCTCTCTCCTAAATGATGTTATCAAGAGATTTTTTTTTTGTGAATAAAAGGTTCACATTCATAACATGAAAAAAGTGTGAGGGAGTTAATGGATCCATGGTTGGAGGTAAATTGCCTCTACGATACTCTTTTTTCCCACAATGGTAGTTATTTCTAGTTGGGTCAATTTTCATTTTAGATTTCATATTGGTGCACCTATATCTACAAGAAATGTTATGTATATATATCTCATAACTTAGGAAATAAATAATTATATATCTCCCACAATGTTAATGATTATAGCAAAGAAAACCTTCACAATTTTCTATTTCTTATCAAGTAATAAATATGCGAATGGTCATTAACGAGACTTGCTATATTTCCAATCAAGCCTAATTCATTCAATTGTCACAATGTGCATTAATGATTAAATATGATTTTATTTTTATTATAGTCAATTTAAGAAGTTTGATAAATAAAATTTACTTTATGCAGACAAATATTTAATGGGTTTGTGTTTTCAATATGATTTGCATTGCTCAAATAAATGTAATAATTTGGTAATGTTATTATAAATATTCTTTAGATTTGGGTAATTTACTAATCCAACATGGAATATTAAATTGATTACCTTTGTGGTATTTACTTTATGTAAATAGGCAATGTGTTCAAAATTTTATACATTGCATTAATTTGATGGGTTTAACATTAGGAGTTTTTAGATATTTTTTATTATTTATACATGTTGATGTCATTTACATTATGGTGCTTCTTTTGTGGTTCTTTCATGCTCATTAATTGCACCTCTAAATCTCTTTGCACATTTACATGAGATTATTATATATAACATATTTATGCTATCATGCTTATATGATGACATTCTTACTCTATTACTTAGCTTTCACTTACATGATTGCATTGGATACATTACAAAATCTCATTAACCTATGCTTTTCCTCACATTGGTGGGTAACATGGGGAGTCATTTTCTACATGTACGTTTTCATGTGGTTACATCACTATTTTATCTATTACATATACTTGTCATGTATACATCATATGGCTATCTCATTATAACATCTCATGTTGATCATTATTGTGTTGTTCCTTCATTCATATATCTTACACAATAATTATCATATCTTTTGCATGATGACACTCAACACATGGCCATCTTACTATTGTATGACTTGTCTTCACACAAAAGGTAACTATTGGATTCAAAATATATTCTTCCCCATCACATGGTCTTTAACAATCACATGTTTTAATTTTATACACTAGGGCCAACACCCTTGTCATATCCTCAAACTAAATCCATCATAATGTATTTGTTTAATTTTAGAAGGGGCATGTTATATACACATTTCTTAGACTTAGTCTTTTACATCATTCAAGTTGTATCCTTTATGAGGGTCAACTCAATTGCATCCTCACAATTTTTACTTACATTATATTCCACCATGTCATAGGTATGCATAGTTCATGATTGTATCCTCTATGAGGGGCTACATTAATTCCAACTCCATAATTGTCACTTACATCATGATTTTTTTATTTATCATTTTTACATGGTTCATGTTGTATACTTCACGGGGTCACCCTAATTCTAACTCCATGATTTTTGTTTACATCATGCTTCCATGATGTCCCAACTTATATGTTTATGTTATATCCTTCATGGGAATCAACTTAGTCACATTCTAATGATTATTGCTTACAACTTGTGTCTATACTTATATTAGTTTTACAAGGTTCATGTGTGTATTCTTCATAACAACCACAATGGTTCCAACTCCATGTTGTCACTTATATCATAACTTCATTCACACTACCCTTCCCCCTATATACACATTATTGATTTTAAGACATCTAGCACAATGTACTTTTTTGTGAATGTATTTTTATGTTTCAACATAATTTTGCAAGTGTCACTCATGACTTATGTGTGCAAGTTAGGATATGTGGCTCTACTTAAACATGAATAAATTATAAGGCTTCATATATACCTCCATGTTCTTGAGTCCTCCTAGTTATTTCATTTAATTATTTCACTACTTTAACATGCATGATTTATTTAGCTCATATGCAATCTAAAGTGGGGGAAAAAACATAGAAGAGAAAAGTGCATACCTTTCCCTTTTATCCTTTATTTCACACACTTTTGTTCCTACCATTTATACACTATCCTTATACTTAATTTGCTTTATTTTTTTGTGTAAATAGTTCCAAGATTTGGAACTAGCCTTTGTTATGCTTAATAAATTGTGATGTAGTACTTGAGAATGGGGTATTTTTGTCAAACAACCCATCCAAGCAGCCATAACACTGGACAAACAACCTCATTTCACAAGTGCAAAATTTACAAATAAATTTTCAATATAAAATATTAACAAGTCTTCTTCTTTCGAATTGAACAACCTGATTTTTACATTCAATGTGTAGCCACAACAACAAAAAATGATACTAGCAATCCATAGGTTAAACTGAAATCAAATCTATAGGCAATAATACCTGGCAAGCACAAAAAACTTCACAACTACAAGCAAGATTACCTTCAACAATTTCAAATATGATAAATTCAAGACTCAATAATCAGATACATACTTCATCAAATCAACAACATATCCTCTCCAAGAACAATCTTCATTTTCACAAATTTTTCTTTTTCCTGTCAAAAACCTCTTTAATTCGTATGCAACAAAATAATCTTGTCATATTCAACATATCACTACTCCCTCATTACAACAAATTTTTCAGAATGGTTTCTGGGTTTTATGCTCCTCCTTCTCAACTTTCCAGGACATTTTGAATTTCTCAATTTTGTTATGAAATGAGAAAGTTATGGTTGTTTTACTGAGACTGATTCTCACAATTACGATAGACAGTCTTCCTTTCCCTAAAATGTCGGTCAAACCTCGACCTCCTCCATTCTAGTGTTGTAATTGATGCAATTGGAGTCTTTATTGTTCTTTCCTAATAATTTTCAAATATTTTCTTGAATTGACATCCATTATCTCATTCCTACACCTCCACTACCTCAAGCACTTGCACCAAGAAGATTCCAATACTAATGGCCAACAAATTCAAATTAATGGGAGTTACAAATGAATAAAATATAATATCTCCCAACCTAGGTGTGGGACTTTGTTTCACAAGTATAATCTGATTTTTTAAACAAAATTAAATGATTTTACAATTGAACTTCATGCCAAGAACTAGTGTATGGAAAGGGGTCCCTTTCAAGATTGTCGAAGGAATAAAAATCAAGAAATGCATCATGCCTGCAAGACCAACGAAATGCCAAAATTCAGGAAAATAAAAAAAAAATTCTTTTTTGGTGTGCAGGATTGTTTGGTACCCCTGGATGCTCTTGCATCAAACACCCAGGGTAAGAAGAAATGTTCTATGAGTTGGAGCTCATGAACATTTGAAGATTCTATGTTTGTTCTTCAACCATTTTTCTTCCTTATCAACTTGTTTCTTCCTCTTCACCATGCTTTGAATCTTCTTGTCTCTCCCTTCCTTCATCTTTCCTCTCTTTCTTCCTCTCATGTAATTCATCTTACTACACCAAGGTTCATCTTCCCACTTTACTTTATCATTCATAAATTTTGCATATAAGTCAACACTAACAAAATCATAAAATCCATAAATTATTTCTGCACATTCCCTTCACCTATTTGTTCTTCACTTTCCTCTTCCTCTATTATTTTTTCTTCCTCTCTTGTTGCAACACCATTTTCAATCTCCTCATAGCCTTCAATTATAACCATATCACTTACATACATGTTAAATTCATCAAAATATTCATAAAATGCAAATTTTACCTCATCTTTCATTGCTACAAATTTTGCTTCACATGTTGTCAATGCAAGCCACTCCCTTTCAACTACTGCAATCTACATTAATAATTCATCTTCTTCTTCAATTGTTGTTGTTCCTTCAATTTCCTTATTCACTATCTTTCCCATATACTCTTCTTCACTCTGTTTTCCCAAAAATCTTAATGTTTTCAAGTCCTTCAACGAACCAAACTTCGCTGCAACCTCATGGTTATCTTCTACAAAAACACTATCCTTTTCATTCACAAATTCATATATCTCATTCAAATCAAATTTTCTTTCACAAATATCATATGAATGACTATTTACCTGTATTTTTTCTTACTTCTCTACTACTACCCCAGCTTCACAATCACCATATTCCTTTATCTTTTCTACATGCAAATCAATATTCACTTTGCAAAACTCAAATGAAGGAGATAATACCTCTATTTTTGCTGCTACAACCTCTTTTCCTATGCATGCAATTTTATTTTTCTTTTCTTTTATGTCTTCACCAAGATGCACATATGTTTCTACCTCTTTCTCTCTCCACTCTTTCCTTGTGCCTTTCTTATTTTCTTGCTTTCTTTCATCTACATTTGTGTGGGTTGCTCCCACATGAATTTTTTTCTATGCTCTTTCCATCATAGGGCTGCAATCCTGCACTTCAACATTCTTTTTTTCTTTGTCCTCTTTGTCAAACCTATGATTTTCCTCTTTCTTCTCTTTGCTATCCTCTATTACAACTTATTTTCCTTCTTCATTACCTACACACAAATCATTACTTGCAAACTTGTTATGAAACAAACAATGTATTTTAACTTCATTTTTTTTTCTCATATTCCTCAATTGTAGCTTTCTTTAGTATTCCCAAACTTTCCTCAAGGGCATCCAATATTACTTCTATCTTCTTCAACTCTGCAATGAGATTCTTTTCTCTCACTTTTTCCCAATACTCTTCCCAAAAAAAATTCTCACAAGTCTTTCAATGACCCATCTTGTCTTCTTTTTCTAAGTCATTTTTAGAGACTCACAAGTCCCTCTACAGTTACAAGTACTCCTTGTAACAATCTCTCTCTCTCTTTAGGGTATCAACCCTCTATAGTCACAGGTCCTCCCTACAAAAAATCTCTCTAGGAATCAAGCTCTCTATAGTTACAAGCCTCCTCTCACTTGTAACAACCTCTTCTAGAACTCAAATTCTTTGTAGTTACAAAATCCTCTTCTACAACAAACTCTCTCTTGTTTATCCTCTACCCAACAAACGGTCTTTGGAAGATACACCTCTCTCTCATGCACCTTCTACCCAACTTTAACCTCTGTTGGAGGATAAAGTCACAAGTCCTCTTTCATACCTACAAAAAAACCCACACTCACACATTCCAACAAACCCCAATCCTTCAATTTTCTCTCAACACATATCCAAGAAAAATAACTTACTACTACAACACATCCCAGCCAATCTTTTGGCTCTGATTCCATTTGATGCAATACAAGGATGGGGGGTTTTTTTCAAACAACCCATCCAAGCAGCCATAACACCACAAACAACTTCATTTCACAAGTGCAAAATTTGCAAATAAATTTTCAATGGAAAATATTAACAAGTATTCTTCATTCAAATTGAACAATCTAATTTTTACATTCAATGTGCAGCCACAACAACAACAAATGCTAATAGAAATCCATAGGTTAAACTAAAATCAAATCTACAGGCAATAATACCTGGAAAGCACAACAAACTTCACAACTACAAGCAAGATTACCTTCAACTATTTCAAATATGATTTTCAAGACTCAATAATCAGCTACATACTTCATCAAATCAGCAATATCTCCTCTCCAAGAACAATCTTAATTTTCACACATTCTTCTTTTTCTTGTCAAAAACCTCTTTAATTTGTAAGCAACAAAAAAAATCCCATCATATTCAACATATCACTGCTCCCTCATTACAACATTTTTTTTAGAATGGTTTCTTGGTTTTATGCTCCTCCTTCTCAACTTTCTAAAACATTTTTAATTTCTCAATTTTGTTACGAAATGAGAAATTTATGGTTGTTTTACTAAGACTGGGTCTCATAGTTGCGACCCAGACAATCTTCCTTTTCCAAAAATGTTATTCAAACTTCTACCTCCTCCATTCTGGTGTGGTAGTTCATGCAATTGGCCTCTTAATTGTTCTTTCCTAACAATTTTCAAACATTTTCTTGAATTGACATCCATTATTTCATTCATGCACCTCTGCTACCTCAAGCACTTGAACCAAGAAGACTCCAACACTAATGCCAACAATTTCAAATTCTCGAGAGTTGCAAATGAATAAAATATAATATCTCCCAACCTGGGTGTGGGACTTTGTTTCCCAAGTATAATCTAAATTTTTAAACCAAATTAAATGATTTTACAATTGAAATTCATGCCAAAAAAAAGTGTATGGAAAGAGGTCCTTTTCAATATTATTGAAGGATGAAAAATCAAGAAATGCATCATGCCTACAAGACCAACATCACACCAAAATTCAGGAAAATAAAAGAAATTTATTTTTTGGGTATGCAAGATTGCTTGGTACCCCTGGATGCTCCTGCATCAAATTGTAATTAGAATATGAAAAATCAATCTTTTTAAGTTTTCTCTAACCCTAAACTAGATTGCAAGCATGAATTTTTTGCCTAAGTAGAACCAACCATGTGACCTAGTCTTTGCAAATCAAAACTATTTTTCTACTTTCTTGATTTGATCCTTTCAAAGAATATGAATTTTATCATTAGCTTATGTGCCAAAACACATCACCAAAGATCCTATATTTAAGGAAACTCACTAAATCACTGATGGCCATGCCATCATAGCATAATCACATTGAATTGGTAGATAAGAGCATTAGAATATCACTTGTGTTGCATCGACCCTTATATAAGTGGATACTACACTATTGATTCATCATCTATGCATCTCACATTCTTGATTATTGTGTCTTTGAACATTGTACATTGACAAAAGGATCGTTTAGTTACCAAGTCACTTTCATATCTTCTCTCTACATAGGAGGAGTTTGCTCAAGGTTCTTTACACCACCCATTTTTAGATAATAGGCGTATAAGAATTTAAGAGAAAAGAACCATAGGACAAATCATGTTGTAAGGACTTAATTATGCTCCCAAGACTCAATCACTTGCACAAATATGTCTAGTACACTAGAAATTTCATAATCAATCTATATCTATTTCTAATCACCATTATATTATTTGAGTCAAGTTATGTCACATAAATCATTATATAAACTAAATAAAAAATAAAATAAATGGTCATAATTTAAAATACCTAAAACACTTTAAAGCCTTTTTATTTTAAGTTATCAATTTCAACTCTCAATTTAAATCTAATTAATGGTTATTAGTTATACTTCGCATTAACATAGGATGTGTTTCATTTCCCCACAATTGACCTTAACAAGGCAATGGTGAATTATAAAGAAAATTCTTTTTTTAACTAGATAATGGTTTGAAACTCTCACGTTATGTAGCAGACCAACAAAGAAAAATATAATTGCTTATGATGGTATTTTCATGCTTTAACATAATTTGTAGGTGCCACCAGTGACTTGTCTGGACAAGTTAGGAGGCATTGGTCTACAAAAGCATGAATAAATTGTAAGGCCTCATCCATGCCCCTATATTCTTGAATCTTCCTAATTTAATTTAATTCTTTCATTCCTTTAGTATGCATTGTTTAGCTCAAATGCAATCTAAAGGGGGGATAAAATATAGATGAGAATAGTGCATACCTTGCTCTTTAACCCTCTTATTTTACATAGTTTTGGTCCTACCATAAATACATTATCTTTATACTTAATTTTCCTTAGTTTTCTACAAGTTGACTCAAAGCCTAGAACTAGGCATTGGTATGCTTAATAAATTATTTTAGAGCATGACAAATCCATCTTTGTAAGTTTCTCTAACCTAACCCAACCATGAGGATGAATTTGTCACCTATGTAGAACCACCCACGTGATGTAGTTCTCACAATTCAAAAGTAATTTCCCACTTTCCTAATTTGATCCTTTCAAATAATATGAATGTTAAAGCCTGCATGTCAAAATCCTTTATTGATGATCTTTTATTTAAAGACAAGCACTAAATCATTGTGGATCATGACATAATAGGATCATGACATTGAATTAATAGATTAAAGCATTTAGAATATCACTTGAATTGCATAAACCCTATATAAGTGAATACTACTCTATTGATTCATCATCTAAGCATCTTGCATAGTCAATTAACATGTCTTTGAACATTGTACATTGATAACAAGGAGTAATTAGTTAACAAGTCACTTTCATAATTTCCTTCTATACACTAGGAATTTCTACGAGATGCTTCTCTGAACTACCCATCTTTAGATATATAGGCATATAGATATTGAAGAGTAAGAGAACATAAGACAAAACCATGTTACAAGAACTTAATTATGTTCTAAAGTTTCAATCATTTGCAAAATTATGAGTACCTAGTACAATAAAAACATTATCAATCAATCCATGTTTGCAAAAATCTCTCTACCTAGTACAATAAAAACATTATCAATCAATCTATATTTTCCTAATCTTCATTCTATTATAATATTCAAATTATATGTCACATCAATCATAACATATGAATTAAACAAAAAAAAACAAAACAAACTATCATAATTTTTTTTTATATTGAATCAATACAAACAAGTGACGCAAGTGTCAAGTTCCTGCCGAAGAGCATGATGCATTTTGAAGTAGAGGAGAAAGCAGATAAGAAAGTAGTGACCATTCTTGTCATGCAATTAATATATTCATGTGAAAAGGTGCAAAAATCATGTTTGAAGCTCAAGAATATAATTGTTCTAAATGCCTTTTGATGTATTTGTACTCTAGTACTATGAATTTGATGATATCAACATTTGAAATTAAGGTTGAATATAATGTCGTAGTTCAATGCTATTTAAATTGGGAGTTGGGATCAAAGTAGTTTGTAGAAAAAAACACGTGTACACTCGCACACCATATTTATTCATTGTGCCAACACTCTTTTTGAGTTCCATTGGTGGTTCTTGACCACTTTGACCATTTACTTTTTGGAGATATAATAAAATAATTTGAACCCATTAGTATATGTTTTTCTAAACAAGGCACTCACACACTATGTAATTTGCATTATGAAGCTGAGTGCATGTTAAGGGTGCAATTTTCCAATTAATGCAACCAATCATGGCAAAGAATTAAATTTTTTGCACAAAAGTTCTATAGTTTAAATTTAATTTATATTTTACGCCTAAGGTGTATCCTATTCAACAGGACAAAGCTATAAAGTGCAATCCAATGGTTGTTATCATTTGCCAACCATTTAATTTCTTTCAGCCATTGATTGAAACGTATGTGGGGACCTACGCCATTTGGCACTGTTTATTTCACTGCCTTGTCGCCTAGCCTTGTTGGCTGGTAGCACTTCTATTGGTAAAACGTCGGAAAGTATTATTGATCATCCGAAAATAATGTCGGAGTCTTAGAAAGCATATGGGGACCACTCAAAGTTGTTCCACGTGACAAAAATACTAAACTTTTATGATTTCCAATCTCTTCATTAATTACAGCCTAAAACTTATTAAAGGTACTTACCACATTGTTGTTTATTATTTAATTTAATATTAAAAAAATAGAAAAATGAGAATAAATGCTTAAAGAATTAAAAAAAATAGAATAAATGCTTAAAGAAAAATATGGCTTTGACAAGGGTTTTAGAGTATGTCTATTAAAATGAAAATTACCGTTAGATTCTAATAATGAATGCATTTAGGTTTTAACATTACGATGTCTTGTTTTATTTTTTTATTTTTAAATAATTGTTTTTCATTTATTTGAAAGAGTTATTTTATATTTTAGTTAATATAATATTTGATTTATAATTTGTTTAAGGTAAAAATTGATATATATATATATATATATATATATATATATATATATATATATATATATATATATATATATATATATATATATATATATAATTTGATTTATAAGTTTATTATATGAAATGCGGATTATATTTTAAGAATAAAAAATAAACTAGAAATAATTTAATTATACTTATTATTATTATTATATATTATATTTTAAAATAAAACTATTAATTTTAAAATTTATAATTAATAATTATTATAGTTTTATATAGTACAAAAAATTTTAGAATTTATCCTAATTGAGTTTCCACACTTCTTCGTGTACCCATTGCACACTAAAATACAATTGTTAGTTTAAGTTATTGTTAAAATACTATTTTTCTTTCTTCCTATTGACTTATATTACAAACAGTAAGCAAAAAAATCATTTTTTAAAAATTTTAAATGATGTCATAAATATTTAATTCCTCCCCCATAGAAATGGTACTTAATATATATCAATTAAACAAACACCTCGTTTCTATGCTCAAAGTACTTAAAAAAGCTCAAATCCCATTATGCGGGTGCGCGGGAAACAAAGTATAAAGGTTTTATTAATTTTTGATACATGGATGTCAAACCCTCTTCCAAAACTCCCATTTTAGCACATGTTTGTACGCTGGCAAATGTGAACTGAAGAAATCCGGACCATTGGACAGTGAGTGAAAAAATAACATATTTTATACATTGAAATTTTTGCAGTTAAAAACTTAATGTAATTTGTTGTACTGAAATTGTAAGTGACTTAAAGCTTCAGTACATACTAGGACAATGTCAACTTGGTACTCACATAGTGCTTCAATTATAGTCACCTTGTCAAATGAGTTTAATACTCAATGCTCATTGGTCAATTGAATTTTAATATAATTAAAAAAAAAATTCTATTTTTCACCTTACTGTTCACCCAATTGACCAATAGCACAACAAATAAATTGCATTTATTAAATCATTAAATAAAAAAATTAACTTTCAACTTTAGGAATTTTGCCAAATGCATTTAATACTCAATACTCATTGGTCAACTGAATTGAATTAATTGCATCAGATAAATGCAATAGTATTCCTGCCTTGACAGGAACTAATAATACAATAACAAACTATCATAATTTAACCCTTTTTTATTTTAAATAATATACTCCTGTTCTCCGTTGATACTCTTAACCCTTTTATTTTAAATTATCGATCTCAAGATACTCGTGTTCTCCGTTGACGCGAGAGTTCAAAACCAATGTGCAGTCATGCGAGGGGCCGACAGAGGACAAATAATTCGTCCTTTGGTGAAGGCAAAACAAATCACGCGTGGTGTTAAGAAGTCGAATCGGAAAGAACTTAAAACTCTTTAAGCGAATAATTACATTTCATAAACGTGGTTAAATAAGGGAAAATAATTGAAACCCATCACGTAACGTCATTGCATACGTTTGAATTATGTTTTTTAATAGATACCAACCTCATTTCGATGAAAAGACATCAAAACTACAAAATTTGTATGCATGCACATACAATATTGATTATACATAATATATACCATGTAAAGGGTATGGTGAAGAGGGGTGGAAGGTCAACAAATAATTTTTAATCTTTTTCTTTTTTCATAAAACCATATATGCAATTATGCAATACATGAGGTTAATTGGCAGGTCATCAAACATGTGAGTACAACCAAGGTCTCGACATAAGAAATAGCTTCACAATGGTTGTGAATCTACTTATTTTAACTTTATATATTATTTATTTTTTAATTCTCACAAACGTGATATCTTTGAAATACACAAAAAAACAAATAAATAGTTGTTATATATAAAAATATTCCCTCTATACATCTATCCCTACCTCTATATGCCTCTCTTTGTCTCTCTTTGTTTTTCTCTTCCTCCCTCCCTTTGTCTTATCCTTCTCTCTCTTCTTTGTACTAATTGTTGCCAATTAGATGTTCATTCATAATGTGTCAGACAATTTGATCATACATTAAGTAGCATAGGGTTCATTCCTTCTTGCTAAAAAAATGATAGGTAAAGTCTTTTGTAGTCGATGCATCGAGAAGGACCTCAATGTAGGTTGATAAGTAGGTATGGTGGATACAACATACATCAAATTCACTACCAACAATTCACCGACGGAAAATTCATCACCAACAATTCATCGTGGGAAAATTCATCACCAACAATTCATCGTGGGAAAATTCACCGCCATGACAAATTCACCGTAAGTAATTCACCGCAATGGAAAATTAACCGCATTAAAAAATCAAAGTTTTCGAAATATATATTAAAAATATTAATGCGGTTAATTTTCCATTGTAAAATTCACCGCCATGACAAATTCACCGTAAGTAAAATTCACCGCAATGGAAAATTAACTGCATTAAAAAATCAAAGTTTTTGAAATATATATTAAAAATATTAATGCGGTTAATTTTCCGCTACAGTGAATTGTTGGTGGTGAATTTGTCATGCCAGTGAATTTTCCCACGGTGAATTGCTAGCAGTAAATTTTTCATCGGTGAATTGCTGGCGGTGAATTTTCCTAGAGCCAGTGGATACCATTTATAGCATAGACTTGATTTTCCCAAAGCATTTTTAGTGTTAAGCTATGTTGCATCATACATTTACATTTTATATTGATATTATTTGTGATGGTAGAAATATGTTTTTTTTTGTAATAAGATGAATTTTCATAGTTTTTAGTATGGTAAAATCTAGTTCATTTACGTCTTGACATATATTTATTGGAAGAAATTTTATTTATCAAGATATATGTATGATCTACATGTATTAGAAATTATTGATATCAAAACAACTCTTAGGGAAACAATGGCCTTGAAAGTAGATCCAATTTATTCTTTTAAAGAGGTGTCTCTTTACTACAAATTTCACGTTTGAGTTTTCTTTGGTTTGACATTACTAAAATCTAAGCAACATAGAGAGGGGAATTTAGAAAGAGAGATAGAGCATGAGAGAGATAGAGAAAAGTAGGAGAGGGAGGGGGCGAGAGAAAAAAAAAAGAGATAAAGAGGGAGAGGAGATAGAGGCAGAGATATAGAGAGAGAGGTAGGTTAATAGAGTAATAAAGAGACATGGCATGAAATATAAATAAGAGGTATAAAGGGAAAGAGAGAGAAAAAAGATTGTCTTTTGATCAACTATTTTGTGTCAATAATCTAAAGATGACACATGTCCATAGGGATCTATCTCTTGACCTATCTCTCTATTTGTGTATCTATCTCTCCCTCTATCTATATATGTATTTTTATCTCTTGCGCCCTCTCTACATCTCTTATATTTATCTATTTATCTCTTTTTCTCTATTTCTCTCTCTATGCCCCCCCTCTCTCTCTCCCTCTCTCTCTCCATTCCTCAAAGCAAATGCAATTGACAACCATGAAGCCAAATACCACAACCTTTGCTATCATCCTCCATGCTTGTGTCAAAATGGGAGCTTTGGTCTAGGGTATGAACATCCACCAAAACATAATGTGTAATGTACTACTATTCTTTAACAAAAAAAAATTATACCATATTTCCTTAATCTATATTTTAGATAAGAATAATGGCATGTTCAAACTAAAGTGTTTAATTATATCTCTAAACAATAACAAAGCATGCAATGTCACATATACATAAATAAATGTTTCCTTTTAATTAAACTCATCACTTATTTATCAATATGGTGAGTGAGTTCTATATGAACAATAAAAGAAATATTTATCAATAATACTGAATGAGATCTATAAACAGTAAAAGCAATATTTATGAATATGGAAAATGAGTTTTGTATGAACACTAAAAGCAATATTTATCTATATGGGCGAATGAGTTCAACCTAGAACTTTGGTTACCCCATAATACTATTTAAGTTTTTATATAGTATACTTCAATGTATACCCATGCATATGCATATATTCTTAGGAAAAAAGAAGGTTTCTCAACCTTTGATTTTTCTTAGCATGTTTAATGATTTTATTATTTTATTATTATGGGCTTTATTTGTTGAAGATAACTCAAGAAAGAATCATAAATGAAAAGTTTCTATTACAAGTGGAGTTGTGCATGAAGGTAGTTTCTATTTCATGTTGAGTTTGCATGTAATGTGTAACATACCAATCCTTATTGAATTAAAAATTTCTAATTTTTCACCTTACGAGTAAATAAACTATGTAACATGTCATTGCAATAAAAAAATTATTTTCTTTATTGAGAATATACAAACAAAGATGCATAGCATAATACAATAAGTATTCATTTTCATTTCAACAATTCATAAGTTACATCAATACAAGAATGCATACATTTACATACATAGCGCAATGAGCTTTAGAACAAATAGTTATAAGACGGTCCAAGATCCTTCCTTTCAAATCTTGGTTCTTTTGTCGCCTGCTATGGAGGAGAAGCATCACTCATGCGCTTTTTCGCCAACCACAGACTCTGAATGTGATCCCCCACACATATATCATTTGATAGATGGCCCTTCCCTTTGACTAAGAGTTTGGTAGAGTAATTAATAACGACAACCAACTAAGCATAGTGGTGTGTCCTACATAACTAGAACTTGTAATCCCACAATCTTGAACTAGCATGTAATATTGGATCATGGTGAATTGAAAGTGGAGTTTCAACAATCACACTATCTACAGTGGAGTCTCAAATATTCCCACTACTTTGGCCAAAGTGTTCTCATTTAGTACTTCGAATGAAGGTCATCTATCACATACCCTACTGAGGACTAATTTGACTTAAGGCCATCTTAAACTACGCATAGGTATTTCCTTCAATGGATAATCTATCACCCCAAAGATAACCTATCACCATTTTAATCTACTTGGAATAAACCTACTTAACAATTAAGTACACAAGCTAGGTATTTCCTTTAATGGATAATCTATCATCCCAGAGATAACCTATCACCATCTTAAATACTTGGAATAAACCTACTTAACAAGTAAGTACACAAGCTCCCTCCCATACTAGATAAAAAAACCCTAGGAGTAAACACAAGCTTTCCTAGTTAAATTAATAACTTAGCTAAGTGCATCATAGGTGCTGGATGCAAGTTCAATTATATCTAGTATTCAATACCTATGATAAACACCAATCACCTATTATGGAGTATTTAAAAGCACAACATAAGAACAACATAAAAGCTTCCAATCTATTTTCAAAGATATTCTAATTTCTCAAAATGCATACACTATAAAAGAAAACTCAAGCATACATGGAAGACACATCATTCATAAGTAAAATAACGAAGAAGAAGATATCCTCATGTATGTTATCGCTTATCCAAATAATTGACAACAATGCATCCTTTTTCCAAAAACAACAAGCTTGATAACAACCTCTCTAGAATGTCACAATGATCTCTAACTCTCTAGTTGATTGTTCACTTCACTCAAGTAACAACTCTCTCACAGATATATAGAGTTCTTTCTCTCTTTCTCATAATAAAAACAAAGCAAGAAATAATGTAGTAAAAAGACTTGCAAGAGAAATGCAAAGATGTATCCCTTCAAATGAAATGGCTTTGCTATTTATAGAGAAACTTGGTAACCTTTTAGCCTATAGTTTAGGCATGATAATGGACAACAAACTCCATGCAAAGAAACACATGAAATTCAACAAAAAGGTGGTGATCAAACAAGTTTATACTCAGCAAGAACGTCAACATATCGACTTACAAAATTGACAACAAACAAAGACTCATTCAAATCTGCATATGCTCAATTCCAATTAACTTAAGCAATAGACATCTACAACAATTGGGTTTCCAAAGGTGTGCCAAATTCATCCACACTCCTCACTTATTGGCACAGTTTCTTTGCCATCATAAATAGTCAACTTCCAATTTGCAATAGCAAGCAATCACCGACTGGGCTTGCTAATGAGTCGGCTAAGACATTAAATACGTTGGACAAAGTCATTGATAGATATATTAAGCATGGCATAAATGTTTACTAAGTCAAAGTTAATCTCTCTCAAAGGCGTCGACCAAGTCCATGCTTGTATCGATATATGGCAGCAACTCAAAATGCATTACATATGTTTCATAATATGTGACATTGTGACTGAGACTCGGATTCACAAAACAGTCATAATTTTTTTTGATTTGGCTTCCAAAATAAGTCATTATCGACTATAATCAGCCTCTATAAATCGGCTTCTACTAAGTAAATGATAGTCAATAAATAATATACATAATATGTTTAAATATATACTATTATATATATATAATATCATATGTATATGTATATATATATACATACATATATATAACGTTAATATATATTTACATATATATATATATCATAAACTATCAATGTAAATATTTATACAATATTTAGACAAGTATACATTCGATATATAAGTATAAATGAATACAGTCAAGATAGTATTTGCATATAATCACAATATATTGAATGTATGCATATATACATATGTATAAAAGTATATACCTCTATGTACACATATATGTAGGTATATCTATATCGATGCATCTGTATGAGTGTATCCATCTTCCAACATATGCGTGTATCAATACACATATACATATGGATACATGTATATACCATACATATATATATGTTCACATTCCATTCACATATAGCCATTCATAATTACCATCATATTGATAAGTATTTACGTGTAGTACATCTATACATGTGCATATACATGTCGTTAGATCCCATTGACATGTATGTGCATATATATACACTTCATGTACATCCCTCTTATCAATATAATCATAATAGTACAAGAAATATCTCCAAAGCTCAATCAAATAAACATCACCCAATAATTCATGAAGTAGTAAACAAGACTCTATAAATGCAGACATATTGACTAAGGATGACTTACCAACTTCCCAAAAATTGACTCAACTCAATCATTCTAATGTGGTGTGTGTATGCTTAGATAGTTTACGTTACCGGTTACCTGACCAAGATCTTCTCCCGAGTGATACTTCCCCTTCGCCTAGAGGAATGGAACATATACCTACATCCACTAACACATGCACATGACAGTCAATTATTCACAACATATGCAGTATACGTAAGACATCTCCAAAGTTAGAATAATAATCAAATAACCATCCATTCACATAAATGTAGTTCTTTTCCATGAAATAACATCAAATGAGATAACATTCACATGATAACAAGGTTCAAGCACAATTTATTCATCTCCAGAATTCACTTTACATTCATATTTACCCTATTTAGTAATAGTAAATAGTAATTACACAATTGGGGTGTAACATAATGTGAGATTTTTGTACGTGTAGTTATATTTTGAAAAGTGCAACTTTTTCTCTATAAATATGAGCTTGCTTGAGGAGTTGTATGGTGAGGAGAATTTTTCATTGTATGATTATGGTGTCAGATTTTCTCTAAAAGAGAAAGATGTAATTTTCATGTTAAGGTTCTGAGCCTGCAAGTATATTGTAATTTTTTTGTTGCAGATTAATACGTTGGTTTGATGCTTTAGAGTATGAGGTTTTTTACTTGAAAGGGTTTTCTCCACATATATCATTGTTCTTTCTCTTCTGTCTATATTTCTTTTATTCTTCTTCTATTTCATTCTTGAAATGTTAATTTACATGTCGTTATGCTATCAAATGTTTTTGAGATATGCAAACTACATTATATTTCCTCTAAGGTTTAATGTGATAGAAATTAAACTATGTTTGTTTCTTCTTTAAGGCATAGTAGTATGTGCTTGTATCGGGTTGTTGAAATCTGATTTGTTTAAAGAAACATAAGATACTGAAGGTGCATACTAGTTCTCATAAGGCTTTTTGAGTTTGTCATTTCCTTTCATTTGGTATTAGAGCTAAGATCCATGATTTGTACATGCTTGCATGTGAGTTGCATGTTGTTAAATGTGTTGATTCATGGTGTTTAAGGTTCTAGGTATTTCTTCTATTGTGATTTCTTACCCTGACAAGCTTGAGGGAATATGTTTTGAAGGAATTGGTTGATCATTAATCCTTGTCTTAGTGGAAAGCTTTGTAGTTGATCTTGTTTTGAAGAGACAGTAGGAATTTTGAAGAATGAAAAAGATGGAGTATTTTGGAGTTGATCATGTAGCTTCATTTAAAATTATATTGATCTAGAACTCCTATTTTATAGTATTTTATAATCCTCATGCATGATGGTGTTCTTTTGTTTGTGTGTTTGTGTGCAGTAGAGTATTCATGTTGGGTGTTTGTGTTAGGCTCTCTGGTCATATGGAGAAAATTATGTTGTTATGACTATGGTTTTATGTGCTTATGTTGGGTGCTTGGTTTTAGTTATTGGAATTGGAAGGTACTATTTCATTAACCTCAAATGCATGTAGGCTATAGAGCTGATCATTAGATGACCTATAAGCTTCTAGAATAACCTAGCTCCTCTATATGCTTGTACATGATGGTGGTTGTGGAGTTGGCCTAAAAATGAACTTGGAGTTCTTGGACCTCTTCTTTCTTTGGTTGTTTGTACTCGCATGTCTCAATTTCATGTTCGTTGGATTTGTGGGTTTTGTAGATTTTTCGTTCAAAATCAATAGTTTTGCATATTCATGATATTCTATTATTTTGGTTTAACTATTCTAGTGTCTTTTAGACTCGTTGGTCTTTCAGATGATAAGTGGATATAGATTTGCATGTGTGTTACTAAACGTGATGGTTTTGCAAGTTTTACATAGTTAATCAAAGCTTGTGGTTTTGTAGATCTGCAGATGAACTATTTTTTAGATTATGCTTCCCTTGGGTTATTTCTAGATGTAAGATAGTTGCAGATTTGCATGTATGCTTCATGCATGTTTTGAGGAGATTTTTTGCTTTCTCAATGAGGAAATTATATATATTTTACCATTGGTGATTTGATGGTGGTTGTGAAGTTGGTATATTTCATATTTTATAAACTTCTAGACAACCTATTTCCTTTGAAAATTTTATAGTTTTTTTTGTTCTAAAAGTTGTGGGTTTGTGTAGATCTAGATTATTCACTTGTTTAGATGAAATATGTGATGATCTATTATTCTAGATGTTTAAGTGGATTTAGATTTGCATAGAGATGGTTTTATTGTCATAACCCAATTTTATCAAATATTTATTATAATATGGTAAATTGAATTATTGAAAAAATTCAATTAAATATTAAAATGGAGATTCTAGAATATTCAAAAATTGAATGAAAGGAGTTGACTGATGTTGACTTTGTGAACTTTTGAAAAAAAAATTATATGTTACCAAGAATTGAACATTACTGATCAATTTTCAAGTGCAAGTGTGTGCAGTTGTAGGGTGACAAGTTGAAGGATGAGAACACAGTTGAAGTAGGATTATTTAGCCGGATCAAACGGTAAGCTAGTTGGAATATGGGTGCACACACCACAATAGCATGATGACTTGCATTTGACTAATTTGCATATATAAGAGAATGAAATTTTCCCAATTTGAATTGTTTCAATGCTTGAAAATGAATGGTTTGTGGATTAAATTGTCTATTTAATCTTTGTGATTTGAAGGAAATGAAAACGAGCATTGTAAAGAAAATCCTTTACTTTAATGCATATATATATAGGCTCGAAATGAAAATTCAAGTTCCTTACTTTAAATGATAGTGTATGCAACCTTTGAGCCATTCAAAAACAAGCACCTTGTACTTGAATGCATAAATAAACATATATATATATGTATGTGTATGTAAATCGAACACACACACACACACACATATATATATATATATGAATATACACATATATATACACATACATTATTGAAATACATGATAATTGTGAATGAAATCATTTAAATGCATATAGATATACAACTATATAAGTATATATACACGTATGTATATATATACATATGTATGCATATTCAAATTTACTTCTGAATTCAAAATTGATAACCAATACATTATGAATTGGATTGTGGAATTAATGGAAAATCATAAGGTAAAAGACCACGTTGGACGTGGCCTGTCGGGGGTCATAAATACAGTGTTTAAAATAGAAGCCGACGACATGGCCATAACACCATCGCCCCAGCTTAACATGCAAAAGAAGTGTTGTTTCTATTATCATTATATTTTTTTTGAATGAGAACCGGGTAGAAAAGCAGAAAAAAGAAGAAAGAACTTTGGGGAATTTGATACGAAAAGCAGGGGGTCGAACTAAAAGATTGGGAAAAATATGAGGAAAGAATGACATCTCAGTTCGATTGGGAGGTAATTCGATCCTATATTTTTGTATAGACTAACTTTATTGCTATTATCAACTATTGCAAGAGGTTTTATCTTCATTTTATTCAAATTTTATTATGGCATCATGATAAAAGAGGTCATTGTTTTGTATGTTGAATAACTTGAAGCCAAATGTATGAGTAGTTAAATATATAACGTTTATCACCAAATGCAGGCGCATGGCCTATGGCCCGTGTAGTGGGGAAACTGACATTGTTAGAGGCTTCATGGCTATTGCATAGAGCCAAGCCAAGGCTCGAGAGCCTCCAATGGCTCATCCATCACCTTTTTGTTGTATCAAAATGCTTAGCCTTATGTAGGCTATCGAAAATTATTTCAATTTTATGTATGTGTTTGTAAATATAATCCTTGGGAAGGATTGATTTCAATCCTGTGGAAAGGGTAATATTTCTCTATATATATTTTGTATTGTTTCTAAAGCTTATTATTGATGATTCGATGCTTGTAATAGGGAATGAGCAAAGCTCTTAGAGCTTTGCATATAAGTATATTTCCTTTAATGGGTAGCCGACCCTGTTTAGTAAGAATGGTAGAAATGCTTTTCTATGTTAGAAGAAACACCAAGCCATGCTGGGTTTGATCTTATTATTGATGGCTAACCCTTGAATTTATAGTCTGCATGTATAATATTGCAACATGCATGGTATAAATAGTAATCCCTCATGGGCAATTATATATATATTTTGATGCTTAGGAAGAGGATACCCGACCATAAGAGGTTGGTCAACCTTAAGTAACTATTGTTGTTCTGTTGTAGCATGCAAAGGCATTTGAAACTGTTGAACTTAAAGCTTATATGCTTCTTCCACTAAAATTTTTGCTCAAGAAATTCATCGACAAACATGTTGAACCTGGTTTCTTTATATCATTTAAGTCACTCATTGTATTTCCAATGATGAAAGTGTTCAAGATCTAGATAATAGACATTTTGTCCTTATGATTGAAATTGGGCAATTTGATTTGTTTATTTTCATATCATAATGTAAACCAGTTTTGTATTAAGCAATGAACTTTTACTTGTAAAGTGATCATATAACATGTAAACAGCTTGAGGACAGCAAATAGAGTAAACAACATTATTTATCTTTAAATGAAACTGTTTGGTTTGAAAAAGTATTATGTTGATGTAATCATTGGCTAAACTTTGGCAAACAACTCTATTTTGTTAAAGAGGTTGTCGATATAGCTAGAAACAACATTGCCTAATGAGCTATTCAGTTGAAAACATTTTTTTTCAATAAATTTTTAGTAGGAAACAATATTTATTTTGTTCAACAATCAATGTATACATGTGGGCAACTTACTTTATAACTGTTGAGTAGGAAACAATACTTATTTTGTTCAAACAATAAAAGTACATATGTAAACAACTAGGTTTACAATTATTTAGTAGGAAACAATACTTGTTTTGTTCAAACTATGAATATGTAAACAACTAGGTTTACAACTGTTTAGTAGGAAACAATACTTATTCTGTTCAAATAATGAAAGTAAATATGTAAATAGCTAGGTTTACAACTGTTTAGTAGGAAACAGTTTTTATTTTGTCCAATCAATGAATATTCTTATGTAAACAACAATGTTAGAAAACATAGTAGTGAGAATGCAATAACAATATGTGTGAAACTGTTAGCATAGACTTGTTTTGTTTTCTTTATTTTGATAAGGAAACGTCAATGGGAATATTATTTTAAGATTGCAATTTGAATTAATGATTATTTTAGAATGTATGCACAAAGTTTAACACTAGTAGGCACATATAATTCGTCTATGTACATACACATACTTGTGGCATACCTTTTTTTGTTTTTAGTACATTTTCTTAAAAGGAAAAAGCTTATGATGATAAGTAGAAACTAGTCATAAGAATGATATGAATGATTATT
Source organism: Sequoia sempervirens (assembly GCA_007258455.2). Classification (NCBI taxonomy): domain Eukaryota; kingdom Viridiplantae; phylum Streptophyta; class Pinopsida; order Cupressales; family Cupressaceae; genus Sequoia; species Sequoia sempervirens. The sequence continues at coordinate 411,188,203 of VDFB02086081.1, forward strand.
GAAATACTCTATGAATTATCAATTCTGATTTTTTGTTAGAGTATAAATTTGTATTTTGTCTCTTCTTTGAAGACATTTATGAAAGAATATTTTAAATACTTGAACATAACAATGATACCTTAGTTGACTAGAGCATCTATGGGTAGTTGCTACTAGAGGGTAGATAGTTGTTATAGTAGAAATTTACCTTCTGGGATGGGTGCCGAAATGGAGTTTAGAGAGTATAGGTTTGCTTTACCAGAACCTATTGTTTGTTGTTGTTGCAACACACTTATTATGCTTGGCCAAGCAATATTGTTCATTATGTGTGTCTGAATGAACTCTGTGATTTCACTCTCTACCATTCCTAGCATAGATCATGCACTTTCTTTTCTAATTTGTAGATAGAATTACATGTTGATGTATGGGCACACACTAGATTCCACCCTGCAGATTGTTCTCTTGTTAAAATTTTCGTGTAGGGTAAGGCATTCTTCAAGTCATAAGAATACCGGGGAAGTGTAAGCTTCGTGGTTGGGTAGTAAAGCGCTTCAACCATGTTCTCATCCACCAGTGGAGGCGAGCGTCGAGAAGAACCATCATTGTTCCCTAGACTATTATAGTTTATGATGTAACTTGATGGAAAATGTACTATGTAATGACATTGTGGCCATAGGAGCCAAGTAAGGCTTGATATTGTAATTTGACTTTTGAAGTGAATATATAATTCTTTGTTTCATTTTAAATGGACATGTGTAGCTATGATTGACTTTAGCCACTAGTTATGTCTTTTTAATTTGGAGTATATTCATGTTTCATTATAATAATAATTAAGTAATAATTTTGAATGGGCTATTACATTTACAAACTTGTAGGAATGCTTGATTAGTTCCTTGACTATGATACTCAGTTGTGGATTTTTCTAGTGAATTAGGTGTGGTAGTGATCTGGTGTTTGAGTCTTAAAATCTACATTTTATCTTCTTTGATATCGCAATTTGCAGGTTACTAATGTGATGATAAGTCTGTATTTTTCATTGTTTATGGATCTACAAGTTATATAGTTTGTGGATTAACTACCCATTGGTTCTAGTGGGATGACTCAGATGTGGACTGTCTATATCCATGATATTGTTTTAGTGTTGATGCAAACTTTGTTAGTTGGATTTTTCTATGGTTATTTATGCACTAGTATTTTTCTTTAGGATGAGAGGATGGATGATGAGAGTGCCTAGATGGTTAGTTATGGTACTTGTAGCATATTGTTTATCATCTTGTCTTGGATATCTTGGTTCTACTTTTTCTTTGGAGTTGCTAGGACTCTAATTGAGTGTGTGTGGAACATGGGTGATCTTCATTTGGTAGATGGTTATCATGATGCCATAAAGAGCTCAATATCATGATTCAGTGGGAGCTTTATTAGTGATGGGGATTCATCACTTGGTGATGGATTTTCTTCGGCATTGGTTGTTGGTGTCATGGAGAAGCTCTTGGATCCTATTGTTGTTGTGAAATTTCTTTGACATTTTTAGTTTTATTGTTAAGAGATGGTTATCTTCATGTGAATGGAGATGTTGATATCTTGGTTAGCCATGGAGAACTTTTGTAGTTTTTGTTCAAGATGTTGAGTTTATGATTTTTCTTTTGACAAGTGATCCTTTATGAGAGGATGTTTTTTGGTGTTGTGTAATTATGGAATCTTGTATGTACATAATTTTTTTGGCATGATACTATTGGATCATGATGCCATGTTTGAGTTCCCGAATCTATGGTTGGAGCTTTGACAATTATCTAGTTAGTTCTCTTGGTATTGAGTACCTTTTTCATGATCTTGAGAGCTTCATGCAAGTGCATTGTTGCATTTGGATTTTAGTATGGATTGATTAGTTGCACATGCTCATGGATACTTGGAGACTTGGGTGAGGTAGTTGTTGTGTTTCAGCAGAAAGCCTAAGGAGCCTTTCACATGGATATGGATGTTAGTTCATGACAAACCCAAGAGGAGGTTGTTCTTGGATAAATCCTATGAAACAGTTATCCTGGAGGAGAAATCTCATTTCCCACCTTGGTTTACTTGATATATAATCATCTGAAAGGTATAGTCCATTTTTTTTAGATGCATTTTGTTTTATGCTTTTTATTCTCATAGAGATGGATCTTGAGCTATGCTTTCTAGTTCTGGAGGGTTCATTTGAGAAGTGTTCAACACGTTTATCTCCTTGAGTATTTTATTTATTTCATGAGATTTTTGGAGGTGTTATTAGGTTTTTTTCCTAATATGGGAATGGTTTTGAGTTTTTTCTTCCTTGTTTAGAGAGACTTACATCCATTTTGGTGACATAAGATATATATGTTATGTTTGATATAATAAGATTGAATGTGTGGGTGTTGTTAAGGCTTTTCTTTTAGGGTTGTGAAGTAGAGCTTACTTGGCACATATTGGCACTTTGAGGTGTTGGTGAAAGGACATGATTGAGATATGATTTATAAGTTCTCTTTGTTCTATGGCTTCTTCTTGGAGGTTCATGTTCACATGGTTCAGTGTGGTGGACTTGGGAGAGTTATGGTGACATGTTATCAAAGATTATACAACCGATTTGTGTTACATGTGTGGATCATTATGATTGTTCTTTGTTACTACATGGTTGAATTATTTGTCACACCTTAGTATAAGTGATGATTTGTATACTTGGTATGCCATGGTCTATTTTCAGATTTAACATTACTCATGTAGTGGGAGTTCCTAGATGTCTATGTTCTTTATTGATAATTTTGACACATGGAGCTTATGATTATAGTTTATGGGTTGGGTATAATATTGTCATAAGTTCTACTAATATTTTGGATACCTTTGAGGTATGGATTATTAGATGGATTAAATTTTTATGTGGTTTCTTTTTCCAGTCATATAGGTGTTTAAGTTGGATGTAAACAATCACTTGTGGTTGTTGTTCTAACTATTTTGGAATATTCATGTTCAATTTTGTTCTTAGAGGAAGTTTGGACTTCAAAGTTATGTTCTGGTAATGGGTTTGAAATTGAGTACATTGGTTCGTTTGTAAAGATCTTGAGCATAATAGAGTTGTGAAAGTAGTATGTAGCCTTTGTTATCACTTGGATTTGATGTTTGTGTTCTTTGGATTGGTGCATCTTCACCTTGGCTTGTTCATTTTCTTCCATAGGTGGCATGTTGGAGGATGATAGGAGTTCTTGCTTAATATGGTGAACATCTTGGATGTTGTTGCAGGTATCTTGTTAGGGAACAAGAGTATGCTAGAGATTCACATGGTTTCATGGATGGTTGTGATGATGTTGATTCATTGATTGGCTCCTAGCAATTAAAATGATGTGCTTCCATTGGCTCTTAAAAGGTGTTTGGAAAGTGAGATAATGTTAGGGATTGAAGGTGTCTCAACCTTTGATTTTTCTTAGCATGTTTAATTATTTAATTATTTAATTATTGAAGCAAAGGAAATAGGGTTCCACCTTTTGGGAGATAGAAATATGCTTAAGGCCTATTTCACTCTCATTTCATTAGGAAACCCTAGATATCCCTCAACAAAGTGACTCAATTGAGGGAAGGGTAGTACTAGGAGGAGGTTTCCTTAGGTGTGATTAAAAAGGGGTTCACCATTAAAATGAGGCTTCAAAAGAGAAATACAAACTCTAATGCACTAAACCCTAGAAAATTGAAAGCATTAAATCTAATGAAAAAACATAAATTAGACAAAAAGGAACCTGAAAAACTAGTGGATTCCAAGCAAGATTTGCAACTCTAAAATTTTTCTTTTTGAAGTGCATCGAGACTCATATGTTGGGCTGAGTGATTTAGTCCTGCTACTGGAATCTGGGTAGAATTTGGAATCTTCTGCTGACAAATCAAGATCTACCAAAAACCAACAAAAAGAGGTATATTGGGACTCATACGCCCAAGGTGGCAATTTAGTCCCAGTATTAGGGTTTGAATGAAACTTTTGTAGCCTCTAGTGATTTTCTGTAGCTTTCGTCTTGTCTGATCTCCAAGTTCGAAACTATGAATTCTAGCTTGTAGTTGAGTTTCCATGAAGATGAAAATTTTTTGAAAACTTTGAGAACTTTTGTAACTTTGTCTTCAAAGGATCTTAAATCTCCAATTCACCTAAATCTGCAATCACGCATGAAGAGGGAAAAAATGTTGTTTTGTTAGGGAATAGGGGTTTGCCTTTGTTAAGCCTTGTTTTGGTAATTAAACCTTGAAATGAAATGAAATAACATGAAGGAATGTTGAATGAACAGATGTAATGTTGCAAATCACCAAACCCTTGACATAAAGGTTGCAAGCTTGTGTGAAATGGCTCCAATGGATGTGGATCTTGACTCTTGATTGAATGCTTGCTTGAATCATGAAAACCTACATCATAAATTTTAGCTCAAAAACACACATGATGCATGAAAAATTTGACATGATGCTTGAATCTTGAATGTTGCTTCAAAATGCTTGATAATCAACTCTTGAATGTTTTTATCTCATAAACTTGCTCTCATGAAAATTGCTTAGATTGCTAGATTTCTTTTTAGGAGAAATTATGTGAAATAAGCTTGTATTTATACTTGTTTATGCCAAATTTCTCAAAATTACAACACTCCAAGCCAACATCAGATCTAGGATAATAAAATCCCACCAAGAATTTGATTTAAAATAGGTCTTGGTTAAAGTGAGACTCATACGCCACCTTGGGTGTATGAGTCCTAGTGTCTTAAACACAAGACACAAACTCAAAGAAGTTTCTTGTTTAATGCAATGTTTAAAATTAGGCCCCGAAACCTTGGTGGGACCCATATGCCCAAGGTGGCGTATGAGTCCCAGATCACTAGATCTAGAACATGCAACCTCAAACATTGAATCATGATTTTTCATTTATTAAATGTCGGGATTATCCTTCAAAAAATGCATTTAATTAGGCTTGTGGATGCAAAATAGGACCAAATAAGGCATAAAGAAGCCCAATTTTAGCAAGGAGGGACCAAAAAAGTGTAAAAATATAAAGGGATACATTTTTCTACACTACATTTAGCCCCCACTTTAGTAAGAGGAGGAAATTTCTTCAAACTCGCATCAAGAGGGGTCTAAGTGTACTAATGCTAGTGAGATAGGATGAAAAAGATCAAGAGGGATGATCAAGCCCTTAGGATCAATATCGTATGGAAAACCAACAAAGGCACAAAAGAACACACATGAGAATGATGTATGAAGCAAGCATACACTACCAAAGACATAAAGAAGCAGGAAAAAGAAAAAGAAGGGGTAGGTCAAGCCTCGACAATTTTTCCAACACAATGTGGACTAGGTCTAAGTTGTTTGTCCAAAAAAAATCGTTTCCAAGTGGAACATGATGTCCACTATGCAAACCAAACACACGCTCTCAAGGGCTAGTGAAACCTCATATCATCCACTAAGTGATCCCCCATAGAGGTGAGACACATACGCACGAGACCGGTATGTGCTCACACACACAAGCAAGTGGCTATGGGAAAGGCATGCCTAAGTTTGGCTCCCATACATACAAACCATACCAAAGCTATACCCCCTAATAAATTTGATAAGGCATTGCACAACAATAACAACATGATTCATGAGGCAAGAAAAAATTTGTATGCTAACACCCATGAACAAAAATGATGGTTCCATAGGCAAGAAAAGCGTGTTATGCAAGGTGGCCATATGACAGTTATTGTAAATGAAAAATAGTGTAAGGTATGTTCAAAGGGGTTTTTCTTAGTTCATGTAAGGTCTTAACTTAGGGGACATCATGCCTAATGTCTCTAAGAGAGGACCAATCGAAGAATAGAAGATTCACAACTTAAGGAATGCAGTGTGTCACATCAAGCCACTAAGAGGAATATAATATGCTAAGAGAGATTACGCTCTTGAAGGAAATCACACCCAATATCATCACCAAGAGAAATATGCATCACATGAAGTAAGAAAACCACACAATGAAACACGAGTTGTAAAATGCAAAAGAATAATGCCAATGTATGCCCCCACTTTAAAGAAATTGCTAAACACCATGTTGTGAGCAATTACTTTAAAGTAGCAAATGATAAATGCTAACAATAAAGAGGACATGAGAGCTTATTTGGAAAGCCCTATGCCAAGTCAAATGTTTCCAAATAAAGCTATTTCATGAAAAGGGGTTGCCCCCAAAATGAAATCCCAAAATCACATAAGGGATCCACAAATTTGGGGTCAGTATGTCTTTGCTGCAATGTTATTAGAGAGCTTGAAAATGTCATCATTCCCCAAATACTCATGGAATAAGAAGAATGACACCAATAGAGTGAAAACAAAGAAAATATTTTCAGGTCAACATGGAAGAGACCTAAATGTCTCGATGCCTTGCATCATCCATGAAAGGAAAACACAAGACAAAGCAAATATAAAATATTTACAACATATAGAAGAATGTAGATACAAATAGACGAATGCCACGAAGAGAGAGATACATCAAAGAAAATAGTATGGGAAGATCACATTACACACATGCAATCACACACATAACATGAAAAAGAAAGCAAAGGAAAGACTAGCAAGGCACATGTGAGTCAACCTATAGCAAGTTATTTGCATCCCAATCTTGTTCATCATATATAGAAGGAAGACAACTAGCCAAAGGGACAACAACAAGTGTTGAACTAGGGGAAGCACCAACTTCAACACTCTTCCTAGGAGAATTATCATTTAAGCTCACAGAAGAGGAAAATAATGTATTCAACTCATTATGCACTTCCTCATCAATTTTAGAAATCTCATCATCATCGTCTAAGTTAATCACACAGGAGGTCGAATGATAATTTCTAAAGAAGGTGCTAGTCTTGATTGTGGTTGCAATATAGGATCCTTTTGTTGTGGTAAAGAGGGAGATTCCTCATGTATTGCTTCAATTGAGTTTGGATGTTGATTTTATTTGTTGTTCTCTTCATTTAACCTTCAAGCAATAGCATGGAGTTTACGCCTACACTCTCTAGAATTTATGTTTCTTTTGGTACGATTTCAAGTTGTGTTTGTGTAGGAGCGGGTTTTTCAACCATAGGTTTCTTTTCTTCCCTTAGAGGAGGAACGAAAGGAACCATGGGAGGTTGTTCAACCACTTTCTCTTTAGCTTTGTAAACTTTTTTTTATCTTAGGAGGAACTATGGGATTGTTTTCGTTGTCTCTTGGTCATTTGTAGGAGATAGGTAAAGTATTTGTCTTGGGTTGGTCTTGGTTACTTGGAATGGCTTTTGGTTCTATCATGGTTTCATAAAGGATAGGAGGCTCATTCATGGGTTGAGGCATGTTGCAAAGAGATAGCTCTGCTATGCATTTTTCCTTAAACTTTTGATAGGATTTGGAAAAGAAGTCTTCATGAGGTTTAATACGTTCAATAGGCTCAGGCCAAAAGAAATCCAATGAAAAATTCCCATGGGAAGACGTAGGACTAAATCCACTATGGTGCATAGTAGAGATTTCATTACCAAAGGGAATATTTAAACATTTAAGCACAATCGAAGGGATGACTTCCATGGAGCGTAGCCATGGATAACCAAGATTCACATGGAATTGATTCGACGTTGGGATGATGGAGAATGAGACATCTATTTGTTTCGGTCCAAGTTTCAAAGGAAGGATGATCAAACCAATCGTAGGGAAAGAAAAACCATTGTGCATTTTTATCCATGTTTTCAGTTTGTCATATGTTTCTTGATAAAGTTCATGCACAAGTAAGAATTCCTTAGTGATCACATTCTCTCCACATATAGGATCAATTAATATCCCATTAGTGGGCTTGTCATTGATTCAACTGGCTATGTAAAGAGGACAACTAGGCACCTTTCTGATTATATCTTTTGATGAGAAATCAATGCCAAGAGGTATTTTAGTTTGGCCCTTATGAGATTGAATTTTGATCAATCCAACCATATTATCCATAGGACTTTGTTCATTAGTATCCATGTTGCCATCATTCGTGTTAACATTCATCACATCATTATTAGTTTTACTAAGTTTGAAAAATGAAATATTATGATTTGGCATGGGGTTGGTAAAGATTTGCAGGTTTTGGTTGGGAGGGGAAACATATTTATTACCTTGATCATTGACACCATAAATTTGAATATGATTGGAATCAATGAGGTCTTGCACCAAATATTTAAGACACTTACAATGTTTCGTATCATGTCCATTTTGACGGTGAAAATGATAATAGGAATTTGATCTAAAGTTTGTAGTTAATGGATTATTAGGATCAAGATTTTTAATGGGAGGTAAGGAAATCAAATTCTTCTCTAGAAGTTGCAACATGGTGTTATGTAGGGTATCGAGTAAGGGAGTAAATTGTCTTTTAAGATCCCCAAATATAAAATGATTTGTCTTCTTTGTAGTAGCCACTTGTGTATCAACATGTTGAGTTGGTTGAGGGGGAGTTAGTTGAAGAAATATTTTATTCTATTTCTAAAAAAGGTTGGTAATTATTTTGATTTGTGGATTCAAACTTTTCAGGACGACTAGAGGTGGGTTTTGTTTCACGACTACTAACTAAGTTTTGATAATCATGAAGGGTGGTACACAAGTGTCTGATGGAGGGGAATTTAATCATGCCAATATTATCTTGTATATTATTTTGTAAGTTCTCAATGAACATTCATTGAAGGTGAGGATCGAGAATCTTTATGTCGATTTGGGAATAAAGCAATTGGTAGCGTGAAATGAAGTCAACAACCTTTTTATCATCCTTTTGTTTGCATCTCATAAAATCGGCTAATGTCATCTTAGGAGTCATGTGCACTTTGAAATGGTTAATAAAGGCCTCAACAAGTTCATTGAATGAACAAGTTGAGTTATTCGGTAATGAGGAAAACCATTCTAAAGTGGTATCTTTTAAGGATCTAGGGAAAAGCTTAGCCAAGAGCTTATCTTCAAGGATGAAATCACTGCATAAGGCAATGTAAGTGGAAACATGGTTAGAAGGATCTCCTTTCCCTCCATATTTCTCAAACCTATGAATCTCTATACCTTGTGGTATTGGCGTTCTTAATATCTCCAAGGATAAGGGATTTCTTTTTGGCTATTTTGATTTTGGTTTATGGTGGAAATTTTTCGTTGAAGGGATGAATTTTTTTGCAAGAGTTGGTTAAGGATGGTGTCATTTTTTGTGTTTTGGGATGGAGGTGAATATGGTGGAGGTGTATAAGTGTTTGAGGGGGAAGTGACTGGAATACTTATGGGAGGTAAAGTGGTAGGAGATATGACGTGAGATGCCACAAAGGTACAAGGATTGCTAGTGGAAATACCCAAGGTAGGAATGACATTCCTAGTAGGTTGCATCGTTGTGGTAACTTGAGGGTTGGTATAGGTAGGAATAGAGGAAATTGTTGTAGGAGGAGGAATTTGGGTTCCTCCTTGACTTTGAGTATTGTTTGAATTTTGAGAAGAACTAGTCATTGAGGTAAGATGATTTCCAAAAATATGAGCTAAGTTACACGCAATCTCTATTCCTTTTTCACTTTGAATCATTCGATGTATGTTATCTATGGTAGGAATAGTAGTGTTGGAAATGTTTCCAGTACTCACTAGGTTTTGTAGGTTTTCCAATTCTTCATGAATTTGGATTATTTTTTCTTGAGGGACACTAGCAACCATTGTTTCAACACTTGTCATAATACTTGAAGGTAAAGAGTTGTCAAGGGTATGGTCCATACCTAGTGAACTAGTGTCAACACTATAAGGAAAGAGATAGATAACCCAAGATCCATGATGAGTGTGTTAACGTGGGATGAAACGAGTCTCGAACTATGCCTCACTATAGTAATAACAATAGGACACCAAGTTGTAAAGCTCATGCAAAGGAAAATCAATGAATGTAAGGTAAATGCAATGAACATAAGATAAATGATAGATTTTAATTCCAATTCTTATGTTTACAAATGCACTTGAAATAAAACCTAATTAAGTTAGATCTAATGAAATGAATGAAATAGAAACTCAACAAAATGAAACAAAGATTTGATAACAGTAAATAGAAGAACAAAAATGAAGTTTTTAATGTTGTAAAATGCAGATGTAGACCTAATACGAGACTAAATCGCCCAGATGGGTGAATGAGTCCTAGTTAGGGTTTCTAGAAGGTTCAAATATTGAAAAAAACTCAACACAAAATTCCCAAAAATTTGGAAAAACAACCTGTACAGGGACTAAATTGACTAGATGGGTGAATGAGTCCCAGATAAGGGTTTTTAAACCAAATTTAGCAAATTTTGAGTTGATGTTAAAGTTTCTAGATTGTAAGCTCAAATTACTATTTACAAGTACAATTTTCCAATGAAATTGAATGATGCAAGATGCAAAAATGCAACCTATATGCACTTTTCACTAATGCAAGATTTAGAAGCTCTAAATGCAAATTAACTAATGCAAATCTAATGTAAAGTTAATGTAATCTACATCTAGGACTTACAATGTACTCCAAATTAGAAATTCAAGGGTCCAAAGGTCAGGTTCACCAAAATGAACCAAAGGAAATAGGATTCCAACTTTTAGGAGATGGAACTATACTTAAGGCCTATTTCACTCCCAGTTCATTAGGAAACACTAGAGATCCCTCAACCAAGTGACTCAATTGAGGGAATGGTAGTACTAGGAGGGGGTTTCCTTAGGTGTGATTAAAAAGGGGGTTCACCATTAAAATGAAGCTTCAAAGGAGAAATGCAAACTCTAATGCACTAAACCCTTGAAACTTAAAAGCATTAAATCTAATGAACAAATAGAAATTAGACATAAAGGAGCTTGGAAAACTAATGGATTCCAAGCAAGATTTGTAACTCTAAAATTCTACTTTTTGAAGTGCACTAGGACTCATACGCCAAGCTAGGCGATTTAGTCCTACTACTAGAATCTGGGCATAATCTGGAATCTTCTGTTGACAAATCATGATCTACAAAAAACTAGCAAAAAGAAGTATACTAGGAATCATATGCTCAAGGTGGCAATTTAGTCCCAGTATTAGGGTTTTAATGAAACTTTTGTAGGCTCTTGTGATTTTCTATAGCTTTCATCTTGTCTAATCTCCAAGTCTGAAAGTCTAAATTTTTGCATGTAGGTGAGTTTTTGTGAAGATGACAAATTCTTGACAACTTTGACAACTTTGACAACTTTTTCTTCAAAGGATCTTCAAGCTCCGATTCACCTAAATTTGCAATCACACATGAAGAGGGAAAAAATGTTGTTTTGTTAGGGAATAGGGGTTTTCCTTGGTCAAGCCTCATTTTACTAATTAAACCTTGAAATGAAATAAAATAGCATGAAGGAATGATGAATGAACAAAGGTAATGTTGAAACTCACCAAACCCTTGACATAAAGGTTGCAAGCTTGTGTGAAATGGATCCAATGGATGTGAATCTTGACTCTTGATTAAATGCTTGAAGATTTATCTTGAATGGTTGCTTGAATCATGAAAACCCACATCACAAATGTTAGCTTAAAAACACACATGATGCTTGAACCTTGAATGCTACTCCAAAATGCTTGATAATCAGCCCTTGAGTGCTCTTGATCTCATAAAATTTCTCTCATGAAAATTGCTTAGATTGCTAGATTGCTTGTTAGGAGAAATTAAGTGAAATAAGCTTGTATTTATACTTTTCTATGCCAAATTTCTTGAAATTACAACACTACAAGCCGACATCAGATCTAGGATAATAAAATCCTACCAAGAATTTGATTTAAAATAGGTCCTGGTTAAAGCGGGACTCATATGCCACCTTGGGCATATGAGTCCTAGTGTCTTAAACACGGGACAAAAACTCCAAGAAGTGTCTTGTTTAATGCAATGTTTAAAATCAATCCCTAAAACCTAGGTAGGACCCATACGCCCAAGGTGGCATATGAGTCCCATGTCACTAGATCTAGAACACACAACCTCAAACATTGAATCACGATTTTTCATTTATTAAATGTCAGGATTATCCTCAGAAAAATGCATTTAATTAGGCTTGTGGATGCAAAATAGAACCAAATAGGGCATAAAGAAGCCCAATTTTAGCAAGGAGGGCCCAAACAAGTGTTAAAATGTAAAGGGATACATTTTTCTACACTACAATTATTATGGGCTTTATTTGTTGAAGATAACTCAAGAAAGAGTCAAAAATGGAAATTTGCTATTACAAGTGGAGTTGTGCATGAAGGTAGTTTTTATTTCATGTTGGGTTAGCATGGAATGTGAGATTTTTGGAGGTTAAATTATATTTTGGCAAGTACATTTTTTTCTCTATAAATATGAGCTTGCTTGAGGAGTTGTGTGGTGAGAATAATTTTTTTATTGCAAGTTTATACTTTCGTATTTCCTCCAAAAGAGAAAGATGTATCTCCATATTAAGGTTATGAGTCTGCAAGTGTATTATAATATTTTTGCTGCAAATTAATACATTGGTTTGATGCTTTGGAGTGTGGGGTTTTTTGCTTTAAAGGGTTTTCCCCACACATATCATTATTCTTTTTCTTTTGTCTATCTTTCTTATTTTCTTCTTCTTTCTCATTCTTGAAATCTTAATTTACATGTCGTTATGCTATCAAAATTTCCTAGATTTACAAACTACATTATCTTTTCTCTAAGGGTTAATGGAAATTCAACTATGTATGTTTTCACTTTAAGGCATAGTAATATGTGCTTGTATTAGGTTGTTGAAATCTGATTTGTTTAAAGAAACATAAGATACTGAAGGTGCATAATAGTTCTCAAAAGGCTTTTTGAGTTCATTGTTTCCTTTCATTACATAAGATTTTATATAATAATGCAAGCATACTATAGAATACATATGGTAATGAGTTCCAAAATATAGGGTAAGAGTCAAAAGTACTTATAAGAAGCTTCATATTCCTAAAGGAAATATTACTTTTTTACTCTATGGTACTTTAAACCCATTTTTCAAATGTAAAGTACACGACATAGTAAACTCATATAAATTTCATAAACCATAAAAACATGAAATAAAGAATCCATCTAACCTATTGTTAGTTCTTTTTCCCAAATTTCCTTTCCTTTTGTTTTCTCTATCTAATTCTCTTTCTTTTCCTACAAAACCCCTAGTAAATCCTAGCAAAAAGTGTCTTCCACTTCCACCCGAATTTCCTTATAGATATCATTTCATGCTCTATTTTACCCTTTTTCTATTATTGTTCCACCTCATTGCATGACAAAACTACCTCATTCAACCACTTGACTACAACTATTTATCATTCATGCTTCATTTTTTCTCCTTCCCTCAATGCTAGGTGAGTAGCTAATGGAGTGGTGGTGAGCTTACAGGGGTTTATTTAATTTTTATGTACTTCACAAGAAAGTTCCCACATTTTAGCCATGTGTGATTTTAAACTTTTAAAATTATTTAGTTTTTAATTTAAGAATATTCTCTAACATTTTTTTGTTTTTTAACTCATCTTAACATAGAAAAACAATCTCTCCTAGATAACAAATTTCTCTCTTTCTCACACTACCAATTTAGTAACTAAGGAATGGGGTGAACAAAAAAATAACGTCCAAGAGAATACGATCAAGCAACAATCATATTAATTTTATAACTAAAAAGTAATTAAACACAAGACAATTTTTGGCAATTAAAACAACTAATGCCAAAATAGTTCTTTGTACATGAACCACCATAGACAAATAACTCTTATGACATATTGACACCTCTAAGTACATATGAAACCTTGAATTGTGTTTCATGTGTGCAAATAAATTTTCTTGAAAGGCATGATATGTTTGTTGGCCACCTCGATCTACAACCCTCTCTCTTATGATATTATCCCTCCTCAACTGGGAGGGGGACTAAATTGTCTTGCATCCACTTTATTATCAACAAAGTAGTTAGTTTGTTAGTCACATTTATACCAAACTTACAATAACCAAATTAATTAATCAGTTTATCAGAATTAACATCAAGGTAAAATCATATCAATTTCTCACATCCTTGAAACTAGTATTTATATTTCACATACACTTGGATATATGTACATTGAAATAATTATAAGATGGAAATTACATCATATTCCAAAATTTCACAAGACAATCACAATTTTAATTGCATCATCTAATTATCCAAATAAATAAAGTAAATATAATTTAATTATTCAAAAATGGGGTGTGGCATAAAGGATAGAGAATTTTTGTGGTATGTTGTAGTTAAAACTACCCTTGTAGACGTGTAAGTGAACCATGGAAGCATAAATAAAGAATGCATTTTTTTGAAAAAATGCCTCTAAGACATGGTTTCATAGCTTTGATTGCAAAATGCACACAATAAATTTGTTGAAAATTTCTTAGGAACTTTCAAGCAAATGCAATTGGCACATGTAAAGTCAATTTGAACAACCTTTTTCTTTTTTTCTCCTTGCCTATGCCAAAATGGGAGCATTAGAATAGGGTATGACATCTATCAAAGGATAATGGAAAGGGGAATTTTATTAGATTTATAAATGTGACTATCTTGGTGGACATGCATACAAAATGTGGAATCATAAATATGACACTTTAATTGTTTGGCATAATTCCTCAACAAGATGATATATCATGGAATGCAATAATTATGGATATGCATTGTCTTCAACAAAATAAGAATTTTTTTATAAATCTACAATCTAGAAAGTAGAAATACACAATATATTGTATGGTTAATGGCTATTGTGGCTCAACTTATTTAGATCATACAAAGTTGAAGAATAAATTGTTGTTCACTTAGAGAAATCAAAATTGTGTGTGTAGGGAACACCTCTTTCTTGTTTGTCATTCTTTTCCTTTTTTCTTTGCAAGTGTGGCTTCATATATGAATTAATTTGAAACTATTGTCAATGCCAACAATTTTAGTAACCTCATTGTGGGTGTGGGATTTTTCCTACAAAGGATGTTGTCCTCTTCTTCCTTGCATCCCAATTTGGGGTCTTGCACATGATAAGGGACTACAAAGAAAATTAAATGACCTCTATGTTGTATGTGTATGGAAAGCAACAGTGTGGAAGCAACTTTCCTAACGTCAAATCCACAGGGAAGTAAGTAGATAGTACTTTTAATTTTTCTAATTACAATCCAATTAAGACACACATGAAAGATTTATAGAAATAGAGAAGATACTCAAAGACAATGAACAACAAATTTACGTGGGAAAACCCTTTCGGGAAAAAACCCACCACACCAAGCTGAATCTCTTTGTATTACAGTAACAACAATTACATACAATTAGAGATACAACTCTCTGGTATTAGTTCACAGTAGCTTCATTCACTGTTCATCCAGTTACAAAAATGCTCTCCTCAATCCGATCTCACTCACCCCTCCTCGAAACAGAATCGATCCTTTAAAACTTATCACATTCTGATTTTTACCTTCTATTCATCCTTATCCGCCATAGCCCCATCGTAGAAAGTTTCCTCTTGAGCAATTGATTTTTCCCTGCATGCTGTTCAGCTCCAGCGTCGCAACAGTTGCAAAAAATCTAACTGCCACCCATTTGAAATCGCTTCCTTTGATTGGTCCACGAGGCTCCACATAGGATGGTCAAACTGGTCAATGGTGTTCAACTTTGTTGGCATATCGGTGAGACACTAATAGTGTCTCCCCGATGCCACAAAGTATTCGCTATCGATATCGGCTTAAGTCCCCAATAGTCGGCAAGAGGTTTCAATGAACGCCATGAGTCATATCGAGTCCATCGACATCCAATACGTTTCTATCAGCAAGAGATTCCTCCATCAGCAAGATGTTTTACCGATGCTCACAAGTCATATTGATTTCAACTTTTCCATCGGCAAGACTTTACCATTCGCCAAGAGTTCTCATCGAGTCTCCTCAAGTTTCACCGAAGCACCTGACAGTCGGCAAGACATTCGTCTTTCGCTGAAACTTTACATCGAGCACATCCAAGTCTTACCGAGTCAGCAAGACTTAAGTCTTTTGCTAAGACCTTACACCAGCCGAACATGTCATACCGAAGCATCGAAGAGTCGGCGAGACTTATCGTCTTCGCCAAAACCTTATACCGAGGTCTTAAGTCACCCCGAGCACTGCATTCACCAGTCGGCAAGACTCATGTCTTTCACTGAGACCACATACTGAGCACCCATGTCTTGTCGAGTCGGCAAGACATTTGACTTCGCCAAGACATTTCACTGGGCCCCGAGAGCTACACCGATGACTTCAGTTGCATCCCCGTCAGCGAGACCAGGCACCCTTCGCCAAGACTTCATACCGAAGTCTTTTGTTACTGCGAAGGCACCAAGTGAAAACTCTCGTCGGTGTGACCTTTCATTATTGCTGAGAGATCTTCCTGAAGCCCTTGAGTTACCCCGATAGCCATATGCTATCGGTGAGACATTCTCCAATCGACAAAAGATCACAGCGAATGCTCTATGTTACAGCGATGGACTTCATTCGGCAAGACATCACCTCTGTCTTGGCGACATGGACATTTCAACAAGATTCAGAACAGTTAGTCGGCCAGACATGAATAATGTCACAGTGACTTTGCCCTGCAGGAGTTACATATTCCAACAGTATGTAACTATCAATCTAACATTCAAGTTATAGTTTTTTCCTGATGTCAAGATTATTACTTAGATCTACAATTGTTGAATCAAAGCTCTATATTTGAATGGTTATTGATAGTTTCATCTCCAATGATTATAAAACATTAGTAGAGAGCTCGATGATGTTAATAAATATGATTGAGAGTCTCAAGCCCATGTTTGTAGATATTTTCAAATAGTTGTGAGGAAACCATTGGTATGTTTGTTGAAAAAGCTACAAAAATTGCCATATAAAATTAAAAAACCCATAAATTGAAGAACATTCAAGACTATTTTCATTGATTTGTGCGCTTCCCTAATTATTGACTTGAGAAATATGGGGACTAATCAATTTTTCATCAATATTATTTAGAGTAAGTAGCAATCATTAATCGAAAAAAGTAAATCTCTCGCTTTATACTAACTATACAAATTATGTTATATATTATATTGTTTATAACTACTAACTTACAAAGAAAAGACAACAGACAAAGTTTTCATGGCCGTACATGTAGACAAATGAATCAGACTACAAATTTGATTATTCTATGTATTTATTAAATGAAAATCTCGAGCGTATCAATGTCTCTCCACTGTTGTAGACCAAATTGCCAACTCTTTCACCACTTTCATCCTGCAAGAATCTAAACAACACAACAAATGCACAATTCTTCCACTGCTTTGCTCTGACAGAAAGATGAGAAGTGACAGAACGGTTTAAAAAGGCAAATGAAAAATAGTGAAAAATAAAACTGTTAGAATGAATGAACATGATTATTTCAATCATATTATATTATTTTAATGGACTTTCAATTGTGGATTTGTAAAAATAGTTCAGTTTTTTTTTAAAGAAGGGAATGTCTTTGATGTAATTAAGTTTGGTTATATATTATAATTTTATTTATTTTTAATTTAAGAGTTGTTGAGGGAATAAATTATAATTATATATTATAGATAAATATTTAATTGTATTTTTAAAATGATAAAAAATGTTATAGATTTAGATTTGTGTATGATTTGATATTTTGTTGTTTAAATATTGTCATTTAATAATCTACTTTATGTTTTGTTATCGAATTTAATTTTGTGATACTTAAATATATTGTTAATTATGTTATGTTTTTGGAATTGAATTTATACATACAAAATTGAATTTTATAATTACAAAAGTGAATTCTACAAGTGTAGATTTATCTTTTTGTGCATAAAAATGATCTATGAAGCTTTATAGATGGATAAGTGAATATAATGCCTATAGTAATCCTTACCAATGAAAATGATAATGTTATAATGTCATATTATGTTGATACCTCATGTCTAGATGAACTAGGTTCTTGTCCTCTTATACAATAACCTAGCATGCAAATTTGAATATTTTGTGATTAGGTCAATGGGTAAAGGATAGTTGGAGGTATGTTAAATTGGGCCTAGTACTAATTTTAAGTTTGGATTTAAAGGTCAAAACTACACTTGCAAGCACATTATTCCATGGGTAGCATCTAACAAAATCTAAAATAAACATAAACAACTACATAACCATGCCAACAAATAATATGTAAATGTAAAAAGGAGGGTGTAGGATTGTGATCAAATTGCTCTAACCCAAAAGAGATCAATGTGGAGTTGTCAAAGAGCCACCATAGATGTAGGTTTTTGAAGTATCCATCACAGATCTAGGTTTATGGAGGAGCAATCATATTAATAAGGCTTCAAAGGATACACCATAATCAAAAGTAAGTAATGTAGGGTTGTGAAGGAACCATCATAAGAAAATGATCTTATAGTGTTTCCAAGGAGCCATCATAACCATGAAATAATATTAATGATATTATATGCCACTTCAATTGGTTGTGTGTGTATGATGTCAATAATTGGAGGAGAGTCATAGGAAAAAGTAATGCATGTGACTTGTATGCATGCACATACAATTTTTATTTTATTTATATTTTAAGTCCTTATTCACTATTTTCTAATTAAAGAGACATCTTGTTGTACCGAAATAAATCACACTTACATAAAATAAATTGTTCAAAATAACAAGAAAGGATAAATGATTAGCTCTGGAAGACTATTTCTTAGTGAATAAAACTATGCTCTAATATAATATCTAGTTATATGATGCTCTAATAGATTGCTAACTAACCTATGCTCTTCTCACCTTGAAATCATGCACACAAAATAAGAGTTATTCCCCATGGAAGTGGTATCCTACTCAATAATTCATCCCATGTGCATGAAAATAAGCTACGAAGTTCTAGTCACTTGGATTATGTTTGTCTTACTTCCTAGAACCCAATTTTGATGAAAGGTGGTTTTGATGAACACTTTGGGAGTTTACTATACAAGGATCTTTACCTTTGGTCAAGACCCTAGATTATGATTTAATAGTTTAAGTACATCTAAGTCAACAAGCAAACATGTAAGATGATTAATATGTTGCTAAGTGTAGATGGTGTAAGTTGATGAAGCAATCAGGTACTATAGGTACTATAGGACTCCTAAAGTGAGAATGTGAATTGTACAAGCTTACGAAATGGATAAGTGAATTAGGGTTTACCTTTTTATACAACACCCTAGTGTGCAATTTGAAAATTTCTACACTCAAGTCAACAAGTAACAACTAATTAGGAAGAGGCTATCTTGGGACTAGTTTAAAATTTAGATATAAAAGAGTAAGGGTCATTTATGTACACTCATATTAGATCTAAGTAGGTGAATGAGTAATATGATGATTAGAAATAGTCCTTAGGGCTGTGTTAAGGTAGAAATAAATTAGGTTAATATTATTTTTCTACTCTAGTGAATAATTATTTTGAGATAAGAGGGATTCACTGCACATGGGTCTCTTTGTTCTCAAGAGATCACCAGGGAACGGACTGCCCTTATCCACCTCAGTGTATGTAGTTCAAAGAAATGATAAAGAAATGTACACAAGTTATATCTCAAAGAAGACTACTTTAGATCCCAAGAGAGTGAAACTTCTAGATTTCTACCTCAGACATAGGAGCTCTCTGCCAAAGGATGATAATGCATATTCAGGATGCCAGTGTGACATGTTGTTGTCCAAATGGTACACTAGTGTCCTAAGCAATACAAGGCTTAGGAGCTCACATAGGCAGAATGAGGTTTCACTTCTTGACTCGAACCTAAGGTCTACTGAACATAATGATCAAACAAAGAACAAAGACTTTAAGAAAAGCACAAGGAGAACTTGAAAAAAACTTACGTTAAATTAGACGTTTGAGTCTTCACTCCAAGCTTCGCTTTGCAACCTATACACAAAAGAATGAGGGGAAAAGGTTAAGGCTATATAGGGTTCAGCCTCAATCAGACCCTTGTTTTGGTGTTCCCACCTCCAAGGACAACCAAATAGGAAAGAATTGTAAATGGAATGGAAAAAGCATGTGGTGAGAGAAAAACCCGCTTCTGTAAGGAAAACTAGATGCGGAAAAGAATTTTCCTAACGTCAATACCTTAGGAAAGAATGCAGAAGTACTTTTAAATTTTCAATTACAGTCAAATTGAGATGCACTATGAGACAGATTACAGAAACAGAGTATTTAGACAAACATACATGAACACCAGATATACGTGGGAAAACCCTTACGGGAGAAAAACCCACCACACCAAGAGAAATCACTTTGTATTACAGTAATAAAAAATTACATACAATTTCAGACTTATCTTTCTGGTGTCATTATACAGCAGCATTCATCATGTACATTCTTCGAACAGAAAACTTCAGGTTACAACCTTTACAGATTTTTTAAACCTTCACTGATATAGTTTGAATTCTTCACACTTCACTGTAGATCGAACTACTATCCAACATCAAAACATTTGTAATTTCCAACTATATCCATGGCGTTCCTTGACTGTCGAGCTGCCTCTCAGAACTGTCACAAACAGACTCCCAATGGTTCTAATTCGGTTCTTCTGATTCATCCACATGATGCCACATCAAAAGTCATACATGATCAACAGAATTCGTATTGCATTGGCATCTCGGTGAGACACTAACAGTGTCTTGCCGATGCCACATTGAACTCATACCGATGTCACCAAGAGTCTCAGTAGTCGCTTTGACTTATCGCTTTTCGCTAGAAGGTCATAGCGAAATACTAGAGTTACACCGAAGTCCCCAAGCCTTCCGAGCACCAAGTAGAAGTCAGCAAGACTTACTCCTATCGCCAAGAGTTCATATCAATCTTCATATGCTACTTTCGAAGTGTTCACCTGTCGCCAAAAAATTTGTCCATCGCCGAGAGAACTTATCGATTTATATATGTTTCACCGAAGACTGACTGTCACCAAGAGTTACCCTGATAGCCATCGGCTATCGGTAAGACAATTGCTTATCACTCAGACCTCATAATGAAGCCTAAGAGTTATATCGATAACTCCCAAGTAGTCCCTGTCGGCATAGCTTTCTTCTATCGCTAATACCTTTCTCCGAGTTCATTAAGATATACCGAAGATTCCAACTTAAGTCTTAGTCGCTAAGACATTTCCACTTCGGTAGGACATCTTACCGAAGTCTCTTCCTTCGGCTAAGTCTCTTCGATAAAACACAATCGGCATAACATTTGATTTCACGGTGACTTCTCACCGAGCCATAATAAGTTACCCTGAGGACATCAATTCATATACTGTTGGCAAGAGAACAACACTTCGCTAAGACATCTTAGCGAGAACCATAAGCTTCACCGAAGATCACAGTTGCTAAGAGTTAGCCGATAAACGAATGAATGGCCTTTCGGCCAAAGCTCTCCCGAGTGCTATGAGGTCACAATGAACACACCTTGCTACAATGATAGACTCCACAGTAAATCCTTCAGCAAGACTTCTTCAGGGTCACAGTGACCTGTTCAGAATTGGATAAAATAAACTGCTAGTCGGCTAGACAATCAGAATGTCACACCGACATTGCTCTAAAGGAGGTTTCAATCTGTAATGATTGAGACACTTTTTCCAACAATCTCCCACTTGACGAAGATCATTCAAACACCTCCAGAGCTCACAAAAATTACTTTACTGAAAATCATGGGCACTAAGGCCCATTGAACTGACACACCACCTGAACTTGTCTATGCTCACCGGTTTCGTCAATGCATCTGCAACATTCTCCAGAGTATCAACTTTTTCCAAACTAACCTTTCCATCCTCAACCATATCTCGTACAAAGTGGTACTGTACATCAATATGTTTCATCCTGGCATGGAAAGTTGGATTCTTTGCCAGACAAATGGCACTCTGACTATCACATAAGATTGTTATTTCCCCTGCATCAAAACCAATGTTAGAACACAAACGTTTCAACCATACAGCTTCTTTACAAGCATGAGTAGCTGCCATGTATTCAGCCTTCTGTAGTGGACAAAGCCACTATAGCCTGCCGCTTGCTCATCCAACTCACTGCACCACCATTTAGCATGAAAACGTATCCACTGGTGGATCTTTTGCTGTTAATGTCCCCTGCCCAATCAGAGTCTACATAACCACGAATGCTGAGAGTCCTTTGTGATTCAACCAAATTCCCATGGTAACACAATGCAAAATCTGAAGTTCCCTTCAAATACCTAAACACCCTCTTCACAACATCCCAATGTATTCTTCCTGGATTAGCCATAAATCGACTAAGTACTCCCACTGCTTGGGCAATGTCTGGTCTTGTACAAACCATTGCATACATGAAACTACCTACAGCACTAGCATAGGGCACACTGGTCATGTCCTCCATCTTAGTAGGAGATTTTGGACAGTCCTCAACAGATAGTTTCATTCCCTGCATGACTGGAACAACTAACTGTTTGCAATTATTCATACAAAATCTCTCTAGAACAGTCTTTATATACTTACTCTGACTGAGCCAAAGCTTTCTATTCTTCCTGTCCTTGGTTATCTCCATCCCTAGAATATACCTTGCTGCACCAAGATCCTTCATTTCGAACTTAGCAGACAACTGAGACTTAAGATTAGAAATCATTAACTTGCTATTTCCTATGAACAACATATCGTCAACATAAAGAGCAATAACAAGGACTTGATCACTTTCAGCTTTATAATATACACAGTGATTAGATTTTGATCTCACAAAGCCTAAAGATAATACATAGGTATCAAATTTCTAGTACCGCATTCTAGGTGACTGCTTTAACCCATACAGAGACTTCTTTAATTTGCATACCAGTTTTTCTTTACCTTTCTCAACAAAGTGCTCAGGCTGGGACATATAGATTTCTTCTTCAAGATCACCATGAAGAAATGTTGTCTTCACATCCATCTATTCAACCTCTAAGTCATAAGCTGCTACAAGTGACAATAGAAATCTAATGGACGTCAGCTTTGCTGAGAAAAAATTTCTCCATAGTCAATTCCCTCTACCTGGGAATAACCCTTTGCAACCAGTCGTGCTTTGTATTTTTCTACATTGCCATCCAGACCAATCTTTTTCTTAAATACCCATTTACAGCCCACAGGTTTTCTGCCTTTAGGCAAGGGCACCAAACTCCAGGTTTCATTTTTATCTAATGACGCCATTTCTTCCTTCATGGCTTCCAACCAAGAATCTGAATTAGACATTTTAATTGCTTCCTTTACAGTCCTAGGCTCATCAGTTCTAGAAATCAAGGCATAGGCACAAGTAGAATCAATTAATGAGAACCCATACCTATCTGGTTGTTTCCTTTCTCGGGTTGACCTCCTCACTAGTTGAGGCTGAGGTTCATCTTCTTCAGAGCTTTCAGAACTACTTGAGCTCTCCTCAGTTTCAGGTACGTTTTGAATCTTCAATTCCTCTTTCTCTGGTGTAGGAGGAATTGCTGCTACATCCTTACTATTTTCTGACTTTGTCTCTGACTGTAGATCCAAAGTGGAAGGTTTCAGCTCACAGAAGATTACACTTCTGTTGTATACAACTTTCTCTGTAACAGGATTCCAAAGCTTGTATCCTTTGATGTTAGCACTATAGCCAATAAATATACACTTAACAACCTTGTTGTCCAGCTTAGATCTTTTTACATCTGGCACATGTGCATATGCTTCACAGCCAAAGACTCTAATATGTCTAAGAGAGGGCTTCTTACCAGACCATGCTTCCAAAGGTGTCTTATCAACAAGAGCAGAGTTTGGAGACTGATTAATTAAGTAACATGTAGTAGTAGTAGCTTCAGCCCAAAACTTCTCTTCCAAACCAGCACTACTAAGCATACTTCGTGCTCTCTCCATCACTGCCCTATTGAACCTTTTTGCAACTCCATTCTGCTGTGGAGTGTAAGGTGTAGTCTTGTGTCTTTTGATTCCATGGTCTTTACAGTTTCTTTCAAATTCATCAAAACATAATTCACCGCCATTATCAGTCCTTAAGCATTTTATTGTTTTACCAGTCTGATTTTCAACAAGATTTTTAAACTCCTTAAATCGACTGAACACTTCTGATTTACTTTTCAAAAAATATATAAATGCTCTTCTTGAATAATCATCAATGAATGACACATAGTATCTTGATTTAGACAGAGAAGGAACATCTACTGGACCAAACACATCCGAATGAATATAGTCTAACAAACCAGAAGTTTTATGAGGACTGTCATAAAATGAAACACGATGTTGCTTTCCATATATAGTGTTCACAATTCAAATTCAGATTACAATCTTTAAGCCCCTCAACCAGGTTTTTGTTCTTCAAGGTTTTTAAACCTTTTTCTCCTATGTGGCCTAACCTATGATGCCAAAGCATAGTCTTTTCTGCAGGAAGTTTTACTTCCATAGAGTTTACATAATTAGGGACAATTCCCTCTTTACCTCCATGAGCAGCTTTCAGTGACTTCGAAGAGACATTGTTACGATGAACAACTTGTGCATCCAGCTTGTACAGGGTACCAATTCGAGCACCTCTAGCCAGCACCATTGAACCTCTAGTCATCTTGCAGCCACTTCCGAGAACAAGACTTGTACTCCGATATCATTTAGCTTACTGACAGAAAGTAAATTTTGAGCCAGACCTGGTATGTGCATAACATCATTAATCCCCTTTATTCTACCATCAGGGAATTGGATTCTGACTCTTCCACGGCCAACAATTTCCAAGGTTGAATCACTCGCCAAGTACACCTTTCCACCATCGTATTCTTCATACTTTGTAAACCATTCTCTGTGAGATGTCATGTGGAACAATGCTCCATAATCGATCAACCAGACATCATCTGATGCCTGAGTAGCCAAGGCTGCAATGAAGGCGTCACCATCACTATGAGAAGAACCATTATCGGAAGATCCTTTCTTCTTCTTTTTCTCCTCTTTACAATCCTTTCGGACATGACCAGGTTGCCCACAGTTCCAACACTTCACCTTGGACTTCTTGCCAGGAGACTTTGATCTCCCCTCTGATTTTGATTTGGACTTCTTGTCCTTCTTCTTGCCTTTCTCCTTTGACCTTCCTTTGACAGCAAGAGCCTCCTTCGCCATCTCAGAAGATTTTCTTCTCATTTCTTCTGACAGCAAAGAACCAACAATATCTTCTATTTTGAAACTGGATGTTGTACTCCCAATAGCCATCACTAGATGATCCCATGAGTCAGGCAAAGAACATAACAGAAGCATACAACGATCTTCTTCTTCAATATTTACACCAACAGATGTTAATTGTGCGAGCAGCATGTTGAATGCATTCAAATGATCAGCTACAAACCCTCCTTCCTGCATTCTCAAAGAGTAAAGCTTCTTTCTCGGGAATAGCTTATTCACCAAAGATTTCCCCTGATAAATAGATGCCAGTCTCTTCCACAAGAGAGAAGCAGACTTCTCTTCATGCACATTGAGAAGAACTGAGTCTGCCAAACAGAGCCTTATCGGCCCCTTCACTTTCCTATCTGCAAGGTCCCATTCTTCTTGCTTCATGCCTGTAGGTTTAGTTCCAGACATAACAAGCCAAAGGTTTCGATCTACTAAGAGATCCTCCATCTTGAGTTTCCACAATTCAAAGTTACTGCCATTGAATTTCTCTATTTCAATCTTCCCAGATGAACTAGACATCTTAATCTATAAATAGAAATAACAATCTCTACAAAACTCCCACCGAACAGTATTGACACAAAAAACCCAATATACCCCCAAGGATAACACAACTAGCAAGGCTCTGATACCACTTGTAAGGAAAACTAGATGCGGAAAACAATTTTCCTAATGTCAATACCTTAGGAAAGAATGCAGAAGTACTTTTAAATTTTCAATTACATTCAAATTGAGATGCACTATGAGACAGATTATAGAAACAAAGTATTTAGACAAACATACATGAACACCAGATATACGTGGGAAAACCCTTATGGGAGAAAAACCCACCACACCAAGAGAAATCGCTTTGTATTACAGTAATAAAAAATTACATACAATTTCAGACTTATCTTTCTAGTGTCATTATACAACAACATTCATTATGTACATTCTTCGAACAAACAAATTTAGGTTACAACCTTTATAGATTTTTTAAACCTTCACTGATATAGTTTGAATTCTTCACACTTCACTGTAGATAAAACTACTATCCAACATCAAAACATCTGCAATTTCCAACTATATCCATGGTGTTCCTTGACTGTCGAGCTGCCTCTCAGAACCGTCGCAACGAACAGACTCCCAATGGTTCCAATTCAGCTCTTCTGATTCGTCCACATGATGCCACATCAGAAGTCATACACGGTCAACAAAATTCATATTGCATTGGCATCTCGGTGAGACACTAACAGTGTCTCGCCGATGTCACATTGAACTCGTATCGATGTCACCAAGAGTCTCAGTAGTCGCTTTGACTTATCACTTTTCGCTAGAAGGTCATAGCGAAATACTAGAGTTACACCGAAGTCCCCAAGCCTTCCGAGCACCAAGTAGAAGTCAGCAAAACTTACTCCTATCGCCAAGAGTTCATATCAATCTTCATATGCTACTTCCGAAGTGTTCACCTATCACCAAAACATTTGTCCATTGCCGAGAGAACTTACTGATTTATATATGTTTCACCGAAGACTGATTGTCGCCAAGAGTTACCCTGATAGCCATCGGCTATCGGCAAGACAATTGCTTATCGCTCAGACCTCATAACGAAGCCTAAGAGTTATATCGATAACTCCCAAGTAGTCCCTGTCGGCATAGCTTTCTTCTATCGCTAATACCTTTCTCCGAGTTCATTAAGATATATCGAGGTTCCAACTTAAGTCTTAGTTGCTAAGACATTTCCACTTCGGTAGGACATCTTATCGAAGTCTCTTCCTTCGGCTAAGTCTCTCCGATAAAACACAGTCGGCATAACATTTGATTTCGTGGTGACTTCTCACCGAGCCATAATAAGTTACCCCGAGGACATCAATTCATATACTGTCGGAAAGAGAACAACACTTCGCTAAGACATCTTAGCGAGAACCATAAGCTTCACCGAAGATCACAGTTGCTAAGAGTTACGCCGATAAACGAATGAATGGCCTTTCGGCCAAAGCTCTCCTGAGCGCTATGAGGTCACAACGAACACACCTTGCTACAATGATAGACTCCACAGTAAACCTTTCAGCAAGACTTCTTCAAGGTCACAACGACCTGTTCAGAATTGGATAAAATAAACTGCTAGTCGGCCAGACAATCAAAATGTCACACCGACATTTCTCTAAAGGAGGTTTCAGTTTGTAATGATTGAGACACTTTTTCCAACAGCTTCAAGAGTAGAACCCGCACCACTAAGTAGTAAGTGAGCAAGTAGATAGAAGACAGTGAGGGAGAGAGAGCATTACCCATGAGCCTAGACCCTCTTCAGAGCACACAGACGCACCATTGAGTGCTTGCTTAAGAGCTGTAGCTACTGGAAGGACCTCAGTCTAGCATGGCTTTGCTTGTGAGAGTGTTGCTATCAAGGATGAAGAGAACTCAAGAGTGAAGGATTTGGAGAGAGCTTGATTGAAGATGACTTGAATCCCCAAATGAGAGAAAAAAGGGATTTTTTTTGCATGCAAGGGCGGTAAAGATCCGTTACACTCAAAATTTGACTGTTAGGACACATGTCGAGAGATTCAAGATTCAAGATTCCTCATTTCAAACTCAAAAAAATTGTCAGGACTCTAGCGCGCCGCACAGACGTCTGCACGCTGTGCAGGCGTCCAAGGCCTATATTTTCAAGAAATGTGTCATTAGGCTTCTATCGCTCTGCCACTAGTCCACATGGAGTCAAAATTGCAAAATTCTAACTCATGGGATTTTTGTCATTAATGCTCTAAAGTGTCTTAAATGCTAGGCAAAGTGCAAAAATGTGGAATTGCCCCTAGGTGCAATTCTGTGACATTACAAATATAACACTTGTACACTATTCATTGCATGAAGGATGACTAGGTCAAAATGAGCCCAAAATGAATGGAAAAAGTGTAGAGTATGCAATTTTTAGTGTTACAAGTTTATAAATATTAATTTAAGTATGTATAACATTTTTAAATAAAAATAGATACAAGGAAGTTAAAATTTAATTTTAAGAGTTCATTTATGCTACACACTATGCTAAATAAAACTCACCATTTTAATTTATCCATGTTAATTATTCAATCAAATTAATTATCTGATTATGCTAGAAATTTTACATAGATGGATAAATGCACTTAGCTCTAGGAATTATGAAGAATATCCTAATGCAATTTTTTTTATGTTGATGCAAGAGAGTTCGTACAACTCTTAGCACACTCAAAACACAACAAGCAATTTTAAAAATTTAAATGAAACATTTTAAATCAACAACATAGATGAATATTTTATTCAATCAATGTCTCTTGTAATTCTTGGAAATCACAAACAAGTTGGAAATATTACAAAAGTATCCCTCCGGACTGATGAAAGATATTAAATTCCAAATCCTATGATCTATTACAGGATACAAGATCATTTGTAGGTAAGTCTCTTCAATTCTCCAACTTCTTCTAAATTTTCCCTTCTTCACCTACAACTACGTTATGAAAATCGGTTACGAGACATAATAACCCGGCCAAAATAACCCTGGACAGAATAACCTGGTCACAATAACCCAGGGACAAAATAACCCAAGCCAAAATAACCCATGGTCAAAATAACCCATGGACAAAATATCCCCATAAGAATATAGAGAAAGGAAAACAAAATTTATAAATTACATGTATGCTACTAAAAAAACTTTATTATTCAAATTTTCAATTAAAGTGTCAAATTATGAGCGATGCCTCTTATATAATCTAAAATGTTATGATTTTCATAACCATCAACCAATATTTCTAGTCTTTCTTTGAGTTCACGGTATTTTTTCCTACTTGGTTGCCCAATGTATCCAACCATATATTTCTCTATTCTATTCTCTTGGAGACTCTATTCTTTTTCACTCTTTGATGAATTTCTAGACTGAGTTGTGCAATGCTTGAAGCAATTCACTAAATCCTCTATGCCATCCCTCAATATTATTATTGGTTATGGGAAGATCATCTTGAGTAGCTGAATAGAAATCCCACATTGTGATTGGAAACTTGGGTGATTGTCTGTTGCCTCTTATGGTTAGTTTGCCAATCCATGTGTCTTCAAAATAATCAATTATGGGTTGTAGGGTCTCGTCATGTTCTATATAATAAGGAGATTGTTGAAGTGTTTCAAATGCATCAATTACATTTATCTGAGGCACAAAAGCTAATGCAACAAGTTTCTTGATCTCATATGAAAATACTTCATCGACACTGTAACGTGTTTGCCCCTTCTTCCTTTCTTTACTTCTCTTAATTCTACCACTTTATATATCTTCTTAATGCCTTTTCATTTATATATTTTCATAATAACTCTTAATCAACTTATTCCCACGAAATTGCCTTTATTTTTATAATTATTTACCATTTTATAGGTTATTTAAGCATATTAAAGGTGTTTTAAGACTATTTTAGGGGTATATAATGGATATATGGTCTGAAAATGACTTAAATAGCCTTTATGGTGCCTCAGAATCATATTTATAATTTATTTTATGTCATTTCTAGTTTACTAGCTTGATCTAAAATGACCATGGGTTATTCTGTCCTTGGGTTATTTTGACCATGGGTTATTTTGTCCATGGGTTATTATGACCCTGGGTTATTTTGTCCTTGGGTTATTTTGGCCGGGTTATTCTATCCAGGGTTATTTTGGCCGGGTTATTATGTCCTGATACCATGAAAATCAATGTCATAAAGCACCAATGCATTCACCAAATTGTTTGCTACTAATTTTCACCTTCAACCTAAAAAATAAAATCAAAAACACTCTCCCAAGAAAAGCCATGTGCCACACTTGCAACTCCCAAATTCTCAAACCAAAAATCCAAGCCACCAAGTTTATAATCAATTTTTGTCCTCACCACTAACTCATGCAACTAGAAACTTCCTCCACCCACACCCCTACCTATAAATTCCATTAATTTTCATAAATTACAAATTTTTAACTCCCCAATGCATGCTTGCACACTCCCAAGAAGACATGCCTCCACTAGCCAACACATTCATTCTCCCATTTCACAAATAGGAATTCAAATTCAAAATTGTTAGTCAAGCACATCATGGGTGTCCCATTTCTACCTGAAGCAATAAGGAAAATTAAATAAAATTTAAAATTTCATAACCTCTAATAATCCTATGCCCAAGTTTGATTTTTGGCAATTTGATAATTAAATTGCAATTTTCAGCACACTTCCCAATGCAAATTGCAACCCTTTTTTTTTTGAATTATTAATACTAATTTTTGGACAAGAAAATAAATTAAATACACCAAAATATCAATAAAAATATTACACTCCAAAATTGAATAAATTTTGTTGATGCAAGATGGCTGACAACCACAGGTGCTCCACCCATGGTAGAAGGAAAAGTGACCCTATCACTTCTCAAGAGGATAACCAAAATGATTAACCTTAGATTTTGACAACCAAGATGAGTCTCTAATAGGTATTTCAAACCATTTTACCAAGTACTCAAAGTATTGCTTATGCCTTGTGCTCTTACTCACCCTGTTGTTCAAAATTCCCTCTATCTTCTCCTTCTGTAAAGTAGGTGCTAGTATTTGTAATTGTTCACCTATTCTACCTTCATCAATTTCAGCTTCATGAAATTTTTTTAGATCATAAATATTAAATATAAGTGAAATATTAAGCTCACTAGGCAACTCTACTTGATATGCATTACCTGAATCATGCCTGCCTACAATTTTGCAAGACCCAAAATTCTTCATTTTTAGCTTGTTGTAGGCACCAACTAGAAATATTTATTTTGTCAAGTCTACCATTACCTCATCACCAACATGAAACTTCTTATTTCTCCTCTTCAAATCAGCTTTAGAATTTTATCAAAAATTCATTTTAATGATGTACTTTCTTACCTCTTCATGTGATTAGCAAAGTCCTCTACTTTGCACTTAAATATTTTCTTTTATCCATCCTTTTTAAATCTAAAACATCTCTTGGGCCACTATCATAAACTATTTGAAATGGATATTTACTTGTACTCCTATTCACCGATTTTTTATATGCAAATTATGCTTGAGGTAGGACCAAATCCCACCCCTTTGGCTTGTCTCCAACTAGACATATCAATAAATTTCCCAAGCTTCTATTTATCACCTCTATTTTTCCATTTGTTTGAAGATGGTAGGCTAAACAAAACTTCAAATCAAATCAATCCTTAGCTTCTTTCATAATGTCCTCCAAAAGTGTCCCACAAACTTTGTGTCTCTATTCAAAACTATGCTCTTTGGTAGACCATGTAGCCTCACTACTTCCTTGAAAAACAACTCTGCAACATGCACACCATTAGTATTTTTACATGGAATAAAATGAGACATCTTGGATATTTACCACCTCAAATATTGAATCATATCTCTTTTATGTCCTTGGTAAACCAAGAACAAAGTCCATACTAATCTCTTCCCACATGTGGCCTCTCGGGTACCAGTAAAGGTTGATATAAACTTGTGTTCTGACTAGTCCCATTTTTCCACTTAACATATCCTACAACTTTGCACATATTTTCAAATATCTTGCTACAATTGAGGTCAATAATATTGTTCCCCAACAAGTGCTATAGTTTTATCAAAATGAAAATTCCCTGCAAGTCCTCCACTATGTTTTTCCTTAACCAAATCCATTCTCATTGAACTTATAGGAATGCACAATTTATTACCTCTAAATAACATACCATATTGGATTAAATAATCCAACCACTTTGTCATATTTACTACGATATATTCTTTTCAATCTCTCCAAGCCTCTCCAAAATCAGGATCCTCTTCATACAACTCCTTCAATTCATTGAATCTAACAACTTCAACCTACATTTCAGTTAGCAAACTTTGTCTTCTACTTAATGCATCTGCAACCTTGTTAGACTTCCCACTCATATTCTTCAAAACAAATATGTAACTTTACAAAAATTCTACCCATTTCATATGCCTTTGATTTAACTTCCGTTGACTATTCAAATATTGAAGTGTTTGATGATCAGTAAACAAAACAAACTCCTTAGGAAAAAGATAGTGTATTCACTTTTTCAATGCTTGAACAATAGCATAAAATTATTGATCATAAATTGAATATTTCTTCTTTGCATTATTTAACTTCTCACTAAATTAAGCAATGGATTTACCTTCTTGACTAAGAACAACTCCAATGGAATTACCACTTGCATCACAATCCACTTGAAATACCATACTAAAATTAGGAAGTACTAAAACAAGTTGCTTTGTCACTTTAGCCTTCAACAAATAAAAAATCCTTGATGCACCTATAGTCCATTTGAGATCTCTTTTGTCCCCTCTCATGGTCTCAGATAGTCGTGCACAAATACTACTAAAACCAATAGCAAAATTCTTATAAAGACTTGTCAAACCATGAAATGATCTCACTTCTGTGGCACTTCTACATGTAGGACATTCTAAGATAGCTTTCACCTTTTCTAGATCCATCTTGATTCCTTCTCCTGAAACAATGAATCCCAAGTATACCAACCCCCTCTTCATAAAGATGCACTTCTTCAAGTTAATGGGAAACTTCTCTTCTCTCAACTTTTCGAAAACAAATCTGGTATGCATCAAATGTTCTTCTAATGTCTTACTAAATATCAATATGTCATCAAGATAAACAATTATAAATCTTCCCAAAAACTCTTTCAATACCTCATTCATCAATCTCATAAACGTACTAGGTACATTGGTTAGTCCAAAAGACATGACCAACCATTCATACAAACCTTCTTTACTCTTGAATGTTATCTTCCATTCATTGCCTTCTCTAATTCAGATTTGATGATAACCACTCTTCAAGTCAATCATGGTGAAGTATTGAACTCCACTCAAACAATTCATGATATCATCTATTCTTGGAAATGAAAATTGGTATTTGATAGTGATTTTGTTTATGGCCCTTTAATCTATGTACATTCTCCATTATCCACCTTTCTTTGGTGCCAAAACAACATACACATGGGCTTAAGCTCTCTCTAACCAAAACCTTATGCAATAATTCTTGCACTTGCCTATTTAGCTCTTCACTCTCTATAGGAGAAATTTTGTGGGCTTCCTTGTTAGGAAAACTTGTTCCTGGTATCAAATCAAAATTGGTGACTTATCCTTCTCACAGGTGGCAATCCCTCTAGTGCATTATTTGAAATAACCTCATTAAATTCATGCAACAAATATGCAACTTCCATAGGAACATCTTCCACTTTTTCTTGGTTAGATTTTAGAATCAAACAAAAAAAATCATGTTCATGCTTCATGCCATCTAAAAAATTCCTTGCATCAACTACACAAATCCCCAAAAAGTATACATCAAAATGGCACTTTATCTCAGTGCATCTATAAAAGCCAGTGCATCTATAAAAGAGAACATGCATAAAGAAGATGTCTATAATACCTAAATAAGATAGAAAACTGAAAATACATATAGAACAACCAAAAAAAAGTCATCCCATGCAAACAAAAAATTTCCAAGAGCTAAGACGTCCAAGGAATTCACCAAAATGTGAAAACACAAAAAAACTGAATAAAATATATCTAGAGAGAAATATAGAAAAGTTGTATGGATGGATGTGAAGAGCACTAAATGATCATCCTAACGCCACTAGAATCATGAAAAATGGAGAAACATGTCAAAATTTATGAGCTCGGGACTGAAAACAACACCTCTAACTTCAACAGGTTGTAGAATGCACCAACAACAAAAAACAATGATGAGACCCATACCACTAGAAAGTTGACAAAACCATCTTTTTGATGATATCTCGTTCACCCAATTTTGATATCGTACACCCAATTTATGACCAAAATAAAAAATAGCTCCTTTAGGACACAAAAAGGGCTTGAAGGGCCTGCCAGCTGTCCGTACTGCTGGCATTAGCAGAATATATCGAGAATATTCTCTGGTTGCCAAAAAAATCTAGCCCCCGAGAATTTTTTTTGCCAAAATATTCTAATGACTGTGCGAAATATGTTGTTTTATTCTCTCGTCAAGAAATAGGCTAGACAACTATTGGAAAAGTGATGAAAAAGCTATTGGAATATTTGTCGGTGCCTAAAAAAGTTGGGGTGTTAGAATTTTTGTGGCTATTGCCTTGATTGAACCAACCACTAGCTAGTATTGAAACAGTCATTAGTGGGGTTTTAACCCACCATTGGGGCTGCTAAGAGCTACCGTTGGGCGGCCTAAACAGGTGTACAGGGCCCAAAGGGTGCTAGTACCCTGTGGGTACCCCCTAAAAAAATTAAAATCGCTTGTAATTTTTTTTTCTAAAATAAAGATTTAAAAATGTCGACCTTTTTTTTTTCTTTTTTTGAACATGCATATGGTGGTTGTACAAGGGTCGTACGTGCCCTTGTGCAAACCAAATTGCTAAGTTAGAATCTTTTGACAAGGAATTAGGAAAATTTATAGTCAAATTTTGTCAAATCGGCCTCCTAAATCCAACGATGAGGTCCTTTTCGTGCAAAATGTACCTAAAATTTTCCCACCCCCAAAAATTGAAAAAAGGAAATGGAGAATCCAGATCTGAAGCCTATAACCCTTGTTGAACAAAAAAACCTCATGAATTGAGAAGGGGTTCATTGAATCCATGCTTTGATACCATGTTAGAATTATGAAAAGCATGAGCCACGTGATCAAACAACAAACAAAGACACCTTCCACACAAGAGAGTTGCAAACAATAATATGTAATATTCCTCAACAAGGAAAAACCACTGAATGAAAGAAATAATACAATGAGGGTTGAGTGATATATAGGAGCAACCCTAATTGAGAAAGGGATTAGATCATGACAAGTGTCAACATCTCATGCAATGAGACATAATAGTCTAATAATAGCTCTCTAGTTAACTTAGAAAATCACTCCTAAGTTTAGATTAAGTGCATGAGAATAAATTAGACTAATAATTAGTTAAAGATTAACTAATTATTAACTAATGCATGATTACTCTAACAACTCTTCCCAAGGTTTATAATTTATTTTTGCAACCATTTTTTTATGTTTTCAATTCAGTCAAATAATTAGTGATCTCCCTATTTCCATGAGTATAAGATTTTTGTTTTTAGATACTTTTCAATGGTCTACACTAGAAATACAAGATCAATTGTGTGAATTCAATTTACACAATATGGTTCTTTCATATGAAATTGCATGGAACCCACTTATATTTGTGGGGGATGGGGGATGTTCAAATCAAGGATCTAGCTTCCTACATTATAAATGAACATCAAATGGGGTAGTTTCTATAGGAATATTAAGAGAGAGAGAAATCATTCCCTTTCTAGTTAAGAGAAAAAGAGGCGGACCCAAATGCAGTAGTAAACCAATGGTTGGAATGTATAGAGAATAGGGGAGTTGCAACAAAGATACTGGATTGCAAAGAAAAGGATTATAGTAGAATGAATGAATAGAAGCAAGCACAATTAGAGAGGCATTTAAATTTACCCAAGGTAGATGGAATGAACTCATGCTAGAACTTAAGAAGAAAGAGCCCCATTTTGTTTATAATTATGCGGTAGTAATTGGAAAATGACACAAATAAATTGCAATTGTGCTCAAGAATGGAATT
Source organism: Sequoia sempervirens (assembly GCA_007258455.2). Taxonomy (NCBI): domain Eukaryota; kingdom Viridiplantae; phylum Streptophyta; class Pinopsida; order Cupressales; family Cupressaceae; genus Sequoia; species Sequoia sempervirens. Next base: position 411,223,846 of record VDFB02086081.1, read on the forward strand.
GATTGGCTCCCTCTCACCTTCCATCCTCATCTCTTCATATTCCCCATACCATATTGGATAGGGAGGAAACGTTAGGAAGGTGCAACAACAAAGAAAAAAGACTAGCAAGGATTGCATATCAATAAGGTTTTTATTTAATGTAGGGTAAAGGAGTGGATTGTGCTATGGAATTTAGTAACCTTCAACCTTAAAGCTGCTTGAGGACAAGAAATAGCTTTAGTTGGGGAAAAATGACGGGCCCTATAATTGGCTAGTTTCCTTTTACTATTTCATACTTTTCATCATCTCTTTTTGTTAAGTTTCAAGACATTACCAAGACCTTTTATAACTTTTATATACTTTTAAGCAGTCTTAAGAATGTGGAAATGGAAATATTCTATGTTGATAAATGTATGTATGAATGCATGAATTTCTATGAAGTTTAGTAGGATTTTATGTTTAATTTATGATTGTTAATAATGTGGATGACTTAGGAATAAGACTAACACCTTGTAGCAAGAATAACTGTCAACCCACAACAATGCTTTTTCTAGTCTATAATATAAGGATTATGGATTGTTGTAGAGGAGGAGTCAACTAATCGAGGCACAAAATTTTCAGAGGAAATGAAGGAGATCATTTATTGATTAGTCAGTGGGTTTCCAAATATCACTTACTAGCTAATAAGACAACCAGGAGGAGTCTAATTGCAGCGAGACTGATTTATGAAAAAACTATTTTGTGAACACAGTTTCTTTTATGAGCAGTTAAGTTGTTGGATATAGAATTTGTATTTGGTTTTTCTACTCCTATTGTATATAGTTATTGTTTGTTGTTTTGAAAACTTAGTCCTCTTCCTATCCTTGAGAAAGAGTTGATAGTTGTTGCATAAGTCTATTTTTAGTCCATGAATAATGGAACTCCTCACAGACACTATATAATAGGATCTTATGTCAAGGAGGAGATCTAGTTACTTAGTTATTTGTTTAACATTATTACTCGATAGTTGTAATAGTAGAATGTGTTACAAATATCTTCAACAAATTCATATTATATTTCATGTAATAGTTCAATGTTAGAATGCAATAAAGGAAATTAGTTTGATATCATGATTTGTTGAGTGAGTAAGTGAGTGTTTGATAAATCCTGTGGAAGACGAAACTCAAGGAAGGGCCACTTGAGGTACTGCTAAACCACTTTAAGTTTCAGTTGTTAGAATAGATAATGCATTACAAATTTTGTTGGTAGTTTTTAGTTATATAATTATGAATGAATGTGTTACATTTACTAAATATTAATTTTGTAGTTTAATGTTTGGTTTCATACTCTGGAGGATTAATTAGGTTAGGACATTACAGTTTAATAGTTACAGTCTTAAGCATTAGGTACCTACAATAGAAGGTAGTTGTTTACATTATTTTCCCTTATTTTGTGAACTATCAGTTTATTTTGATTTCTAGCTTTTATTGTATTTGCACATATGTATTTGGCTATACTCCATTGATGATGTGTATAGAATCTATGAATGCATATATTTTTCCAGCACTATCTAAAGTTTTATGACTCCCTGGTTGATAATTTAATGCAATCCTCTTATGAATAATGAACTCTTTAGTTAAGGATCCTTAGGTCCTCCGAGTCGTGTGCATACTCTGTATCACCAATTTACTTAGACATTAGAGTGGCTCCACAATATTGTTGTAGTCTAGTTGTCATTGATGTCAAAATTGTAAGTAAAGTGTGAGTTTGATTATCATTTATATGTGAAGTATGTTGGCATTAGTTGTGAGTGTTGCAATCAGGCTATTTGGTTGCTAGAGTCTCTAATAAATGCTCTACATTTCTCCGTTGTTGATGTTGTGCTCCCACGGTTTGAAAGATAGACTCATATGTTGTTGGGCATGTGTGATCTAGGTTTTATGGTGTTTGGCTTAAAGGAAAGGTGTTTTTCAAGTAACAATTTGAATATAGTGTTGGTTCTATGAGGATGCTCATAGAGGTGAAATTTTTGGTTTTGCATTCCTTTGCGTTTGTAGATGTGGTTGTGTAGTTCATAAGTTAATTTTGTTGTGTTGTGAAGGTGCTATATCCAAAGTTTCATGCTGAAACATAAGAAAATCAGGTTTCCATCAAAATGGAAATGAAGGGAAATATGACTATGGTGGACATATCTTCCTCTATTTCATTAGGAAATGAGATCCACACAATAAAATGATTATCAACCCTTAGGTGAATCAATTCAAAGTGTGAATCTACAAATTTCCTTTTTGTGTCAAGATGGGGTCTTGGTCAAAAACACTTTGGGGAGAAAAACTAAAAATAGTAAATCAACACCAAATTACAATCTACCACTTGGAACAACAAGATTAAGCTCAATGCTGATAGAACCACAAATAAAAATGTAGATCAGAGAAGGGAAGAAGCATGTGTACCAATCACCAAAAGTAATTTTTTGAAGTTGATCTAGGACTCATTCGCCTAGGGGTGAATGGGTCTTGATTTAGGGTTTTTCTGCAACTTTTGGGAGCCTTTGGTCCTATCTATGCACTTCCAGGTTCTCCAAGTTTTAGGTTCAGAAATCCAGAAATAAGTTTTGTAGATGAGTTTTCATGAGAAGATGACAAATTTGACAACTTTTTGCAACTTTGGAAAATTCTTTAATTTTTCTCTTCAAAAGATGTTCATGGTTTCTTCCACCTAAATCTACAATCACAAATCAAGAGAGAAAATTTGCTTTTTTTGGTGAATGGGGGTTTTCCTTGGTCAAACCTTGTTTTGGTAATCAAACCTTGAAATGAAATGAAACATGAAAGAGGGAATGAAGAATGAACAAAGCAATGTTACCACTCAACAAACCCTTGCATAAACCTTGGAATATAAATCTACAACTTGCAGAAATGACTTCAATGGATGTGGATCTTGAACCTTGAATCTTGCTTTGAAATAATGCTTTGAATGCTTGAATGAATCATGAAACCTACATCACAATGTTAGCTCCAAAAACATGCATTCATTGCAAGAAGACTTTGATATGACAATTGGATCTTAATTGCTGCAATAAAACTCTGAGAAATTTTCTCTTGAATGCCTCAAAGTTCTTCAAAAATGCTCTTGAAAGTGCCCTTGATTCTCTTAAAAATTATAGATTGCTTAGGTGTAACATAGTGAAATAAACTTATATTTATATGTATATATCCTTAATTTCCCAAAATTAAAATATCACAAGCTGACATCTGAATATAGATTTTAAAACATTAAAATACCACCAAAATAAATAAATAAATTTAGGTCCTAATTCTAAGGAAGGACCCATTCGCCCATGGGTGAATGGGTCCTAGGTCCCTAAACCTAAGACACACATTACTCAATGAGAAGTGTTATTGTTACCAATTTTTCGCCACAACTCGATTGGTGGAGCTGGCTGAACATTATTATATCTTAAGGTGAAATTGCAAATTATGTTTGAGTGTTGTTTTCATCATGTTAATTGTTCGTCAAGTGACAGTTGTGTGTTTTAAAAGAAGAGAGAATTGAATTTCATAGTGCTGTTCAAATGTTCTAGAATTAAATGAAGTACAAAATTGAGCATATAAGCAACAGAGCATTTCAAATGCTTTCATTTATTTCATGGGATAATTCATATTTACATAGCTTCATTTGATTGCAAGAATCCAAATGATATTACAACATTGCATTGAAATGCATTTTATTTTCAAAATGAAAAGAAAAAGATGAAATCAAATATCCACACAAGTCGTGGATGTGACTGTCACAGTGCGTAATTAATAGCACACTACACTATGGAAGATGCAAAAGACGAAATCATATAAGTAACGACATAATCATCATTGCCTGATTATCGATGGTCGATGCTGAAGTAGTGCACCTTTGTTATGCTCGAGCTCCATTGACCTGTAAGAGAAAAGAGAGAGATGTCAGAGGCTCCAATTATGAGGAAACCTACATGAGTCACCAACAATAATGCAGCCTGCTATCAATCATACATTGAAACAATCAAGAAAAGTACAGAGGAAATGAGCTGAAGAAGAAACATCAACATGATTATCATATCCTATTTTTATGCTAACATTGTTTGTTTCTTTGTGCAGGTATAGGGGAAATCACGAAGCTGATCATTATTTGAAGACCAAGCATGTGGAGGAAAATGAGCTCCCACAAGGGTAGAGCTCGACATGCTGCCCTACTCATTACAAGTGGGCTGATAAGAGATCCTATCATCATATTCATCAAGGAAAGAAATGATATACAACTGAAAGAGTTAAGCATAGTTATCTATAGAGCTATTAAACCAACTATGCATTCATAACAATCAGGTTAATTCTTTCTGAAAGCTACAAGTGAATAGTGAGTTTAATGCACTCAATCACTTAACTGAGTACCATTATATCAAACATTGCTGAATGGTTCACGTTCTTAAGCTACAGTGCTATTTGTTCATCATGATCATATGTCATGCAAGGTTCGGTTCACCAGTGTTCTTTCTTATAGCCAAGGATAGTGAATAGGCATACATTATGCCTTAATGAAGAATTTTGTTTCAACTTTAATCCCAGAGGAGAATAGATTTACAAAACAGTTTGTTAAGTGGAACATAAAAATGCATGAAGAGTACCAGGTTGAAGCCCAAGGGTATGGGAGGACATACAATGCATTCAGATAATAAATGAACGATTAGTGCCAGCTTGATTGATAATACAATGCAACATTAGGAAATACAATATGAAATGATCATTCCAGAATGATAAGGAAAGGACAAGTACAACAAAGGTGTCTCGGAGGTGTTAATTATGCACTGAAAATAAAAGTAAGATGTAGTCCATAGTATTACAATGTTTCAATTTAAAATCTCTACATAAGTCCAAGAACAGAAAGCAAATGTTGTTGTATGGTAGAGCTAAGGAATCCAAAAGGAACAATGTTGTGTACAAAGAAAACAACATGGGGATAGTAATACATTTAGAGGTACTTCTCTTCACAACAGACAAATACAGGAGTATGTTTAAAAAGTAAAGAATTCGAATGCTAAAGAAGCCTAGTTTTACACAATTATTGAAATGTGTAGACTTTTCATATCACAAACAAGTTTGCATGGTGGGAGATTTATTATATTATATCTTCAAAGAGTTACAAGTATCAAGCAAAATAGACATGAAAAAATTTGGCAAAGATTCAGATACACAATATTCATTTCCAGAATAAGTAAGTTTACAAAAGCATGAGAGTTCAAAACATAGCTTGTCAATGATGCCTGAAGTGTAAACAAAAGGTGCAAGAGGAGATTTTAGAATGCAGATATGTGGAAGTCTCGGGTAGAATGAAATCAAAGGAATATAATAGGAAATGCTTCCAAATCTGAATCTTATAAGTGTGTTTTCATGATATTTTTTTAGAATCTTATAAATCCATGTGAGTGTTTTCAATGAAATACAAAGGAGATGTGTGTTTTTAGAATATTATACACCCAGGTGGGGTTTTGTCAAAGTACAAGCCTTATACAGTGTTCCCATGGTTGGGATGGATAACAAACAGAAAGTGCTTTCAGATACTTTGTGATTTCTTGATTTCTTTAGATTTCAAATACTCATATGGAGAAAATTGAGAAAGCATAATGCCATGGCGAGTTCAGCTTAACTGAAAATAACAATATAAATTTCTGCTTATTCTTTCAAGCATACCCACATTGGGGTCTCAAATTAAATATACAAATTTTCACCATTTCCAGTTTCCCCATATGGGTATTTTATCAGAATGACAAGATAGGGATTTTTGTCACAATCAATAACCCATGTATGGTTTTCAGCAATGATACAACATAAATGCATTCTCTTCATAAACAACAATTCCCATACGGTGAGATTTTAGGAGTACAAAATTTCAAAACAAAAGCCAAGTTGGGTCGAGCCTAGAATTTGAATGCATAATAAAATATACAAATTTTGTTATTTTTCATATACCCAAGTTGGGGTTTTGAAAGAAGAACAGAGTTTATAGGTGTCATGGAGAACCATACTAGCTTTCAACAGGTCTTAGAATAATCATAGTTCCTTCAAAATAGAAAACACCCACATGGGGTTTGATCCACAGTAAGAATCACAAGAAATTTTGATGAAATGCATGAGCATAGCCGTGGCCTAGGTGATGGCCCATAGTTTTACAATATAATCATCTTTTACAGAAAATATAGAGCTCTCACAAGTTTTCCTTTGAGCAGAAATAAGTAAATTCTTTATTTGACAAGGAAAGGGATGAGGAAAGACAATAACAGAGACATCATGTTGCGGCCAAGCTTGCACAGAGCTTTAACTCATAGCTCAAATTCATACATGGCGGCCAGCAAGAAACAAACAAGTACATGAAATGAAAATTCATCAGTCCAACTTGCTACAACCGCAGCCAAAGAGGCTTTACTCTCAACAAAATACATGGAGAAATGAAACATTCACCTACCCATGGTGTTGAAAAGGATCCTTCATTCAAATTTTCACAGAATCTAGAGAGAAACGCCCAGTTCGAGCTCATATATGGCGGCCCAGAATAACAGAAACAAAACAAAGCATGAAATATAAAGGAAATTCAGAGACAAGCACAAGCAGGCCGCAACTTCATTAACCCTTCTTCTCTTTGAATGAAGTAAAGAGCCATAATAACAAATAAAATCAAGCTTACCCAGATGAAGTTTCGACTATTAGAAGGAAAAACTGAAGTTTGTCAAGGCACACAAGTTCAGATCGAGCTCAATCATGGTGGCGGGTTCTCTCAGGCAGAGCTCATGTTTTTTCCAAGTGATCATTGCAAAATGAATCATATTAGGGTTTGACTTCTTTTGTGCATGCCCTAATTCGACCCAACACTATAATTGTCCAGAATATTCGCATTTGTCAATAAGCATGTGGGCTAATTCGAAGTGGGGTTATCATTGCATTATATTTTATTCAAAGTCTGAAGTTTAATGTATTTGAGGGGGGCCAAGTTCATATGCCTAGAGATGTGTTTAGAGTCTTTAGGGTTTGAGCTGAAAAATCACCCTTATGCCTTAGGAAAAATTGGAGACTTGGGTATCCTATTTTTTATTTATTTTTAAAACAATGAGAGTATAATGGTGAATACCTCATGACCTAGGGGTGGATGTTTTTTTTATCACTTAGGCTTTTTGTTTTCTCAAGAGAAATCATTATCTACTTAGGGTTTATGATTTAATTGATTTTAGAGAAATCAATTGGAGATATTGATAAGAGAGTGATATACATTGATATTTTTATGATTTTTTAAGGAAAAATCAAGCATTGTAATGGAGAAATAAGATGTATTTCTTTTTGCAAAATATTTTATAATCTTTTAATTGCAAAAATAGATAAATTATAAAATCTGCAATCCTGTAAAGCAGAATCATAAAGCAATCTCTTATAAATTGTTTTATGTTTTCTTGCTATTTTTAGCAGATTATTGTTGACTTTTCCTCTTGGTCGGATTTGGGTCTCATCTTGGAGAGATAAGGTGTTTTTCTAGCTTTTAAAGCGGATTCAGCCTATTTTTTAGAGGCTTGACAGTTTGATCATAAAAGCAGTATGCGTTTTTATGCTTTTATGCAGTTTTTGAGATAGTTGGAAGCTTTTTTCCTTGAGCTTCTTTGTGAGCTCGGATTAGGGTTTCTTGAGAGATATATCTTTGAAAATACTTAGTCTTTGGTCTCCTTCTCAGTTCATATTTCATTTCCTGCTCATACACATTTTTGAGCTTGTGAACCCTTTTGTACTCAGTTCAGACTTATTCACTCTTTCAGTTTTAATAAAGCAACAAAATTCTCCTTCTCATCTCTGTCTCAGTTTTATAATAGCAATTTGATGTCTTTGTGGTTCAAATCAGAATCCTTTTATGTCTTGTTGTTGTAAGTTGTATTTCAGAATTGCATAGTTTCAGGTTGCCTGTTGTATTTCATTTAAGAATCTTCATGAAAAATACTGATGGAAGTATGTGCCAGTGGGATTGTGAGATTCATTGTGATAGGAAAGCTGTTGTGAGTGTCAATGTTTGAATTTCATAAATTCAAGTGAAATACTAGTTAGTTTTAAGTTTTAATTAGTCATCCTTCTATCCCTTTTCCCTCATAATATCTTAGAGTAAAATCAATCATTCGGAGAACCAATTCACTCTGGAGATTCCTTCTTCGTTCAGATCACCCACATCTGAAGAGGGTTTCCATGTTTCAGTAGATTGCTGAATCTTGCATTCAATAGGGTGCAAATCTAATTGACAACAATTATGTTAAGGAATTAATAAATTTTGGGTTTCCTCTTTGGAAAATTTAATTAAATAGAATTGGTAAATGAATTAGAGGGCCAATTAAGGAAAAATTAAGCTCAGTTAATTAAAGTAGCCCTAAATAAGTGAGAGAGTATAAAAAAATACATTTTACAATACTAAATTAAGGAATGATTAACTCCAAATTAACTAGGAGGGCCCAAACAAGTGTGAAAATATAAAAGGGGTGCATTTTTCTACACTACACATGCCATTATTCCTTCCATAGAGAAAGTTGTAAATGACCTAGTGCATGACTATATTGTCTGGTGGCTAGTTTCAATGCCTGTTGTCTTGCACCAACTTGTTGTTGCATGAAGATGTGAAATGGATGTATGGAGTGTTCCTAAAGATCTTGTGATGTTTCTTGTTGCTCTGCAAGATGTTTTTTGGTTTCTCTAAAATAGGTTATGGTTCAACATGAAGGTGTTGTTGGGTAATTCTTTTTCTTGGTCAACTAGGGTATGTTGAAGGTGTGCACCAAGAGTTCATGTTTGTGCGGATTCTATGAAGTGTTTGAAGATGTTGTATGTGTCATGACGAATCATCTAGGATAAGTGCAAGTAATTTTTTAATCTTCATATGTACTGCCAAGTTGTAAAGGCCGACACGCTACAAGTTTTATATTTTCCTGCTTAAGGGTGACCTATTTCAAATGTACGAAGCATGCAAATGTTATTCTTTGAAGTTAGATGATATGAAGAGTGTTTAGGACAAGGTTAAGTGTGTGTTGGAATTTGCAAGGTGTGTTTCTCTTTCTGGTGTTGTGTGTAGTCTAATTTGAGGTTGCAGGTTGCCTTCTACACATTTCATGTTATGTTTTTAATCTTGGCTAACTTGTAATTGTAATATTCTTGTTGTTTTTGGCTGACATGTAATATAATCAATGTAATGTCATGTATATATTGTAAACCTAGTTGATCTAGGTGGTGTGTGATTGTGTAAATAAAAATAAGGATGTGTAATGCATTATGATGTGTGACTGAAAGAGAAAGAGCAGAATTTGTAGATCTTGTTTAGATTCATCATGAAGATACTTTTGTGATAGAAGGGAAGTGAAGAGTGTTCCTAACAAATTGTTGGAGGTAGTGAGCCAAAGACAAAACTTCTTGAAGGCTTAAAGCAATGAGCTAGTTAGCTTTAGAGAAGACATTTGAAGAGAGTGCTAAAGAGTTGTCAAAGAAGAACTACAATATGAAACATAGGAAAATAGAGGGTGATTAGGATAAATATGGAATGGGGGAAATGCACTTATCTTCCTATTTTCATTAGGAAAAAGAGATTGAATTTCAACCCTTAGGTGAGTCAACCTCAAAAGTAAGATTGAATTTCGACCCTTAGGTGAGTCAACCTTAATGGAGATACTGTTGTTTTCCTTATGCCAAGATGGGGTAAAATCTGCCTGAACAACTCTTTGGGGAGAAAAACTAAAAATAGAAAATGAAAGAAATTATGCAATGTGAAACTTGAATCATCAATTTAAAGCATAACAAAAACAAAATCAATCAACTTCCAATAGATCTAAGAAGGTTAAGATATCAAATACATGTCACCAAAATTTGTTGTCGAGTGTCCTCTTAGGACTGATTCACCCTAGGGAAAACAGGTCTTGCTACAAGGATCCAAAATATGTTTTGGTAGTCCTCTACTCCTAGATCTGCACTCCTGATTACTCTAGATTTCACAGTCAAAAAGCCATAATTAAATTCTGCAAGTGAGTTTCTATGGATTGACAACTTTGATGAAAACTTTGACAACTTTGCAAAATTGCACTTTTGATCAATCTTCAATCCTTCTTCTCCTGCAAATTTGCACACACACAAAGAGGAGAAAAAATGTCAATTTTTGGTGAATGGGGGTTTTCCTTGGTCAAAAACCATTTTGGTAATTAAACCTTGAAATGAAATGAAACATGAATGGAAGGAATGGTGAATGAACACTAGCTTGTTGCAACTCACCAAAACCTTGAATAAAAACCCTTAGAGGACTGAATTTTAATACATCTCTCCAAGATCTTGATATTGTATGAAATGGCTTGATTGGATGTTGATCTTGATGCTTGAATTCTTGAAACCTACATCACAATGTTAGCTCCAAAAACATGCATGAATGCAAATAACTTTGACATGATGCTTGAGATATTGAATGCATATGTAAAAGACTGATAAATCTGCTCTTGAACACCTTTGACAATAATATTTTCTATAATTTTCTCTCTCTTTCTTAATCTAGGATTTGAATTGATAAAAATACCTTTCCCAAAAAATTAAACATCAAATTCTGACAATTGAAAATTGAAATTGAATGATAAAAATGTTGCCAAAAACATATTAAAATTTGAGATCCTAAACTTAAGGGGGACCCACTCGCCCTTGGGTGAATAGGTCCTAGGATCTAAATCCAGGACATTCAATTTCCAAGACAATTTAATTAATGTAAATGCAATTGTTCAATACAATTTTCCCTTTCAGAAAATGAGATTAATTAGGATTTTAAATGCATAATTGGGCCAATTGGAGGCTTAATCAAGTGCAATTAATTAAGGGAACCAAACATCAAGTGAAAATGTAAAGGAGTACATTTTCTGACACTACACAATCATCAAAAGAGAAGGGAAAAACCGGATTTGCAATCATCAAAAGGATTGAGCTTCATTGTTAGATTCAAATAGTAGAAAGACTGTCATGTAATATTTTGAGTTTTTTCTCATTTTGGGGAGTAGTTTCTTCCTTGGGATGAAGCCCTAAAACAAAGTCTGCAAGGATTTGTAGCTTCCTTAGGAGTGACCCTAAAACCTTCATAGTGAGTAGTAGCTTCCTTGGGTTGTATCCTTGTTACCCAATTTTCACCTACGGGCTCAATCAGGGGAAATCATGTTTTAAATTTAGCACGTGGATTAAATGTGGCTCCCATAAGGGTTGAGCCCAGCGTGCAGGTCTTCAGATTTCATTGGGAAGGTTTCCATCTGATGCTATTTCACAAGGAGTTCTATTGGAAGCCTTGCCTCAGTCAGATTCGACACAAAACTCCCCAAAGATAAAGTCGGCAAGACCCTCTAGTTGTCTTGCCGACTGGCTGTTGTGCTATATTCATTCGGAATCCTTAGGTCGTTGGGACATTTTGGTCGCCATGAGTTTTTTATCTCTCCCCAACTGAGGAAGTCCTGCCGACAATCGTTCACAAGGTTAGCGTCGAGGAGGAGTTTGGGGCTCATTGTAAGGTCTGGCCGAGTGGGCTAGGTCTCACCGAAACAAAAGGCCCTTAGTGTAATGTCTTACTGACAAGTGATGGTCTCACCGATGGTTGTAAACCTTTGGTGTGATAATGGAACCCGCCAAGATGTCTTGCCGATGGAGGAAAGTCTCCCTGACAGTTGTTCACCAGGCCATCATCGAAGATAAAGTTTTACTTTCGCCATGAGGTCTGGCCGAATGGGCTAGGTCTCGCCGAAACAAAAGGCCCTCGGTGTAACGTTTCACCGACTGCTCGATGTCTCCTTGAAATGTTCCGAGCTCGCCAAAGTGTTCTCAGTTCGCCAAAAGTTTTGCTTTCGGCATGAGGTCTCACCGATAGTGAAAAGTCTTGCCGAGAGGGATTGATATCGGCGTAATGTCTCACCGAAGGCCGAGGGTCTCACCGAAGAAATAGGAGCTCGGGGAAATGTCTCGGTGACTAATGAAGGTCTCGGTGAAAGGAGATGTCAATGAGGAGTTTGGGGCTCACTGTAACGTCTTGGCAACTAAATGATGTCTCAACGAAAGGATGGTGCCTTCGGTATAAGATGGTGGTCTCGGCAAGAGGTCTCACCGACCAAGAAAATTCTTCCCAACTGAAAGGAAGGGGGCTTGATAAGAGTTCTCGCTGAAGCAAGGTGGCTTCGGCGAGAGGTCTCCCCGAAACATAATGAACTTTCCTAGAAAAAATGAGCTCGGGGAGAATGGAGGAGTTCGCTATGAAGTCCCGCCGACTTGGTGTCTTGCCGATAGCGATAAATCTGTTATAGGCTTCGGTGAGACCTCTGGGCGATAGCGATAGTTTGGGCGACAATTTTTTGACATCGGCGTGACTTCTGCAGCTTGATATGAACTCTTGTTGACGGTTGTGAGCTATGCCGATAACTGCTGAAGGGCATAATTGAATCAGGGAGACACGACCAGTGTCTCACCGACATGCGATTCTGCAGGAAGAACCTTTGACCACCTGTAATCTTGCGTGGCATATGTTCAACCAATCAGAGTGAGCTACAGGTGAACCGTTGGTAGCTTGACCAGTGCCAGGAGGATCAATAGAGCATAAATGAAGTGGATCCACTTTGCTTCAATGGACGATGAGGACATGTGAATTCAGTTCAAGGGAGGTCTGACGCCGCTTGCAGAAGAAGGTCAACTTGTAGAAGGGTCTAGAATAGGAGGGGTGCAGAGAGGCCATGAGTCACAGGGACAGCTAGGATGTCCACTGGTAAAGTAGATTCAAGAGTGGACAACGAGGATACACATTGAACGCAACATTAACTTCATAAAAAAGATCTAAGGGCAGATTTTTATGGATGCTGATATTTTTGTAAGCCCAGGCAGGCCAAAACTTTTGTATATATGGCATTTTTTCCTTCTTGTAAAAGAGTTCTCCTTATGCTTTTCAAAAGTATGTGACTTCTATAGTCCTTTCTCAGATTAGCAAACTTCTGTAACTCATTTTGGAGCGTGATATATAAAATTTACCTTGGTTACCATGGATGGTTCAATTTGCCTTCTGGTTCTTGCAAAATATTGTGTATTTTCAGGTGATTGATCAAGCTACTTCATGAAATATTTCTTTTCCTTATGGCTTTGTCTCATGTTAGCATGCCTTTCTTTGCAAAAGTAGTATTATGTAGGTTACAAACTGTGTTTATTTAATTGCACATGAGTTTTTAATTTGTGAAAATCTGCTTTTCCTTCTTGAAAGTGTGTGCATGTCAAACCTGTTTGTGAAATACTTATGCATAATCTACAGAAACTTATTGTGCAATACCATATCCATCATCAGTATTCAAGTGTAACTCGAGTGTCTCATTGTTCTTGTCATTTTGGTGCATCACCATAGGATTTAATTTTCATTTTTTTTGCACTCCCCTTCTCCCTTTTCCTTACAAGATCAATAGTTAGGTGACACCATAGGAAGCCGGCCTTCTCTAGAGGTTGACCTCTGTCTTAAAGTAACCCAAAGCTTTAGAGGTCTTCCCATGTTACACTGAGGTGTTGAACATCAGGTTCAACAGGGTGCAATTTCAGGTGATAACAATCCCTACAACAAAGTTGTAACTATGATTCATTTATGAGGCTAGATTAGGATAGTAGCTCCTAGCAATTTTTCTCACTGTGGTTTTTCCCATTTGTGGTTTTCCATGTACATTGGTGTTGTGTGGTGTTGTGCATTGTTTCTATCTTTCATGTTCTTACATGTGTTGTAAAGTTTAATTTTTAGTTTGCTTTGGAGGGTTTGATATTTGATAGAATATTGATCCACCCCCCCTCTTAGTATTCCAGTGTGTTTTCAAAAATTGGTATTAGAGCTTGGTTTCTTAGAAGAATTTTAACAACTCAAGGAAGATCCATGATGGAAAAAGAAGGATCTCAAAAGGTACCTAGATTTGATGGAACAAATTTCACTTTTTGGAGATACCAAATGGAAACTCATTTGACCTCTTTAGGGTTTGGTATTTGGAAATCTATCAAAGATGGTTATGTTGTTCCTGCTACTCCTCCAACTAATCTAACTAAGATAAGAGACTATGAGAACAATGAGAATTCAAAGAATGCTATCTTGAGTGGGCTATCAGATTTTAACCTTGTGAAGGTAATACACTGCAAGTCAACAAAGGAAGTTTGGGATAAGATGAGTGAAATCTATGAAGGATATTTCGAAGTAAAGAAAGCCAAGTTGTAGATCTTAAAGGAAAGTTTGAGAACTTGAAGATGATAGAGGATGAAGATATTGTTGGATATGTGACCTGGGTGGATGAAGTGGTCAATGTAATCAGAGGACTTGGTGAAGATCTTGAAGAATCTATGGTGGTCAAAAAGGTATCGAGATCTCTTCCTATATCTTATAGTTCTAAAGTATCTTCTATTGAGGAAGCCAAAGATCAAGATAAGCTTTCAATGGATCAATTGTAAGGTGCCCTTATTGCATTTGAAATGAGAGAGTTTGACAATGAAGGTCCTAAGGAAGTTGCATTCAAAGCAAGTAAGAAAGAAACATATGAAGAATCTAATTTGGATAGTGACATTGATGATGAAGAAAAAAAATGTAAGGCAGTTGAAAAGAGGTACCGAAAAGTAAAATGGTAAGATACCTTTCAAATGTTTCAAGTATGGAGAGGTTAGTCATTTTGCTTCAAAATGTCCCTTGAAATATTTTTATAATAAGAGAAGTAAAGAGCCTAAAAGGAATAAGCTTAAGAAGATTCTTTACTCGATGGAACATTCCTACTCTACAAAAGATGATGATTGTAGTGGTCCAGATAATGAAGATGAAGTCTTTTTCTTGGTTGCCAAGAAGATTGCGGATAAAGCTAAAGATCCAAGCATGGTGTGCACTGCTTTTCATGCAAAGGATGAGGTAAATTCATGGGTGATTGAAAATGGTTTTTATAACCATATGATAGGAGATAAGAGCAAGTTTATCAAACTTGTGAAGTGGAATGGCGACATAGTCAAGCTTTGAGATGATACCTCAGTGCAGATCTATGGAAAAGGTTCAATAAGTATTGATGGAAAGAGCAGAATAGAAGATGTTATTTATGTCAAAGGCCTCTGGCATAATCTTCTTAGTGTGATTCAAATGTGTAGAAATGGTTACAATTTCTTATTTAATAAAAGTGGATGTGAAATCAAAAAAGAAAATTTTGGATAATTGGTTGTTGAAGGATCTAGGAAAGTGGTGATATATAAAGTCTAAGAAATGTCAATGGGATAAACTGTCTTCTGGGACAAGAAAGTGAATGATGGTTATGGTATAGGAGAATGGGACACATCAATTTTGAAAATCTTGTGAAGATTAGCCCATTGCATGCGGTAAGAGATATGCCTAAGATAATCAAGCTTGCTAGTGCAGTGTGCAAGGAATGTCAGTTTGGTAAGCAAATAAGTATAAGTTTCAAGTCTAAAGAATATTCTTCTTGTAGGCCTTTGGAGTTGGTACATACTGACTTGTGCAGACCTACAAGAAGAAAACATTCGAAAGGAGAAAGGTATTTCATGCTTTTTAATGACGATTTCTCTATGATAACACATGGGTTACATTCTTTAAAGATAATTTGATGCTTTTAGTAGATTCAAGATTTTCAATAAATGGTTGAGAATGAAATGAATGCAAAGATAAAATTTCTGAGGTGTGATAGAGGAGGTGAGCTCACTTCAAATGATTTCAATAATTTTTGTGAAAAAATGGAATAAAGAGGCATCTATTTTCTATAACTCATCAACAAAATGAAGTGGTGGAAAGAAAGAATATGATTATTCAAGAGATGGCAAGGACTATGTTGATGAAAGCTAATCTTCCTGATGTCTATTGGAGAGAGACAATTCATACTATAGTATATGTTCAGAATAGAGGATTGCTGAGATTGAACAACACTAAGACTCCTTATGAGCTATGGTATGGAAGGCCTGCAACTATCAAGTATTTCAGAGTTTTGGAACAAAATGTTATATCAAAAGAGATGAAGATTTTTTAGGGAAGTTTGATTCAAAGGCTAATGGAGGTATCTTTTTGGGATATTCATCTTAGAGTAAAGTATACAGATGCTACAAATAGTTAAAAGTACTAATGTGAAGGTAGATGAAGATATACATTAGAATATGAATGAAGTTGAGGACTATGGATCTGATGCACCTCCCTGCTTAGATGAAGAAGAAGAAGTTGAAGAGAAAGCTCAGCAAGAATCCTATAAAGTATGTTCAAAGAAATCATTCAAAAGACTAGAATATTGGTGACAAGAATGGAGTGTTGACTAGAAGAAGGCTTGCAAAGGTAAGTGAACAAGTAAAATTTTGTTTGTTATCAAAGGTAGAACCAAAAAAATTTGTTGATTTTCTAGCAAGGATGAAGGATGGATGCAAGCAATGGAAGAAGAGTTGAATTAGACTTGGGAATTGGTTTTTTTGATGCCAAAAATTAGCAAGATAATAGCCTTTTGTGGGAAACTTAGTTTATGGGGAACCTATTGTGCTAAATTGAGTGACCTCTAGGTTTTGAAAGAAGTCGACTTCTTCTGTAATTGGGGTTTGGAAAGGGAAAAGGAAGAAAATATAAAAAATAAAGGATCTAACTAAGGCAATGCACCAAAATTTAGATAAAAGACACGATAAATCTATCTTTTGGATATGATCTAAGGGCCCGTTCAACAATTTTCTATGTCCTAGAATGACATAAATTAAAGATTGAAGCATGAGCAGTGCATTCAATGGCATAAAATAATTTTCACACCCATTTACTAAAAAGAGAAGTCAAAAGACATGATCTAAACTAGAAAACTTGCATTAAAATTATAGAAGTTCTGCAAATTAACCATTCAAACAATAACAACACAGTATAAAGTGGAATCAAATAGCTTAAGAAAAATAGAAAGGTCGAACAATGGCACAGTCTATGTGTCTTTTTGCAATTCTCAAACTTGTGGAACCTTTCTTCGGAAGCAAAGAGAAGTATATATAGTGAGCATTCCCACCGCCTGGCAAGGAGTAACTAAAAATATTTGGTATCCTGAGCAATGATGTAGTAGAAATTATTCCCCTCGGCTGTTGTAACAGGAAAAGATTCAGGCCATAGCATGTGGTCACTCCCCATCCAGGTGCATCCCCTGTGAATGATAGAAGTGGTCTCGACATAGTCCCGTGCAAACAAGTGTCGCCACCCAGTATAGGAAGTTAGAACACGCGAAAACATATCGCAACCCATAGTTCGCTCCATCCTTTTCTCTAAAGAAGTACTCATTGAAGAGACGCGTGGCAACATTTCACAGCCCATGGTTCATTGCTCCTCCTTGCCATTGAATGCTTGCACTAGGAAGACATGTGGAAGCATGCCTTTTCATTAGTGTTGACTGTGGGGTCTGCCAAAGCATATGCGGATGAAGGCTACATATCACACAGTCGGGGCTTGAGTCAAAAGTGAGGGGAAGCAACATTTAAGTGTGTGCGGCGACGACATGTGGAAACACGACAAAGGTTGTTTAAAAAGTGAAGGGAAGAATCCCTTCGGAAAGCACTGAGAAAACACGTGGCAGAGGCCGACGGTCATTTATCAAAAGGGGTCAATGATATTTATTTGATGCATGGTTCGGTACTTAGCAAAAACAAAAACTCGAAGGGAGCTTGATGAATTTTATATTCACAATTTTTGGCGACTACCAGGGGCATTTCGCTTGAGGAATGAGGAACCCCAAAAAAAAATTGGCTTGAAGAATAGAGCCTACCTCCATTGGGCAACAACGTCAGAGCTTAGAAAGAGTGGCCTATAGAGGCAACCAGTCAGCCTCAGATGGTCTCGATATATCGCATAGATTCTCTTGCGTTTCACTTGGATCAAGCATTTCTTTATAATGCAACACCTTAGGTAAATCGGCCCCAGACTCAAATTGGAAGAGTAGTCGCACTATCAGATGAATGACACCCTCGATATTTGTTGTGATAGGAGGTTGGCTGAAACTTTGGAAAGCAGTTGGGTCTTGCTCCTTCTCCTCAATTTTCTCCACAATTTGCTCAGCTATGGCATCTGAGTCATCTTCAAGAAACAGGGACGACATGCCCACCTCAGTTAGCCAGGAGAAGTTTTCCTGCATGCTATCCATAGTCCGGTTCAAGATAGCCGTGAAGGCGTTAGTACGCAAGATGGCTGAGTGGCAGTGGATGAATTTGTTTGTCGTCTTGGCAGCAACATTCTAATCCTCGATCCCTACCTTTCCTAATTTTTCATCAAAGACCACGTATAACTTACTTAACAAACTCTTTTCCTCAGGAACCCTTTCCATGATGAACCTCAGGAACTGCTCAATTGTTTCGTGAACCTCGATACTCAATTTTCTTGCCTTCGACATGAATTGGAGTGTTGGCTGTAGTGTTAGGTAGAAGGCCTTAACCTTTTCCCAGTATGAAATATATAGTTGCTAAGCTATTGGGATCAGGTCCAGCTGAGCAGAAAGGGCCTAGGGAGCATTCCTTAGAAGGGAAATCTTTGCATCCTTCGAGGTGACATCCTTTGTCAATTATGCAATTCTACTGTTTGTGGATGCAAGCCTTCCCTCGATGTCGCTTAGCTCTTTGGACCAATTTTCCTTAGCTCGGATATGGTTTTCCAACTCTGTGTCAAGAGAATACTTTGTCTGTTGGAGCTCCTTTTCTAATTGGGCCTTTCAGGCCTCAAAGTATGCCTCTTTCTCTTGCATCTTTTGCTCGAATTGAGCACTTCGCTTTTCAAACTCTTTATCCTTTTGTTACAGATTCTGCTTTGCTAGGGCTAATTGGCTATGATATTCTTGGTTCTTCGTTTATAGCTCATTGACTAGGGTGGGATCAATGGATTGGGACTTCGTGAGTTCCTCTTGGAGTTTATTCTGCTCCAACTCTGCTACCTGCACTTTCTCTAATAAGTGCACAACTTCCGTTTCCAACAATTTCTCCCTCATCCTTAGAAAACTGACCCTTTCCTTCACAAGCTTCAGCCGCTCCTCCCTTTTCTTTAGCTGGCGACCAGACCGAAGGAAGTTTGTCGTCACCACCTGCTGTGTTTCCTTAATGAGCTCTACCTTGTCCTACAGTTTGCCTACCCTCAGATCAAGTCCCATGGAATACATGTTTTAATTATCCGACAACATCTCCCCTTGTGGTTTGACAACATTTGGGTACATGGTGGAAAAATTCAGCGTTTACTGTGCCTCATTGTACACAGTATACACCTTTGGCTCTGCCTCCCTTTTGTCATCCTTCACTTTTCACTTCTAGATCCTGAGGGCTCGTGCTTCCTTTGTAGCATCACCCTATGCTATGAACTAGGACGGTGACTGAACTAGCCTGCCTGTAATAGGTGCACTGGGAGGTAGGGAAAAAGGGAACGTAAGTGTAGTGGGATCATGCATTTTTCTCTTCTGGAGAGTAACAGTCTTCGGGGAGAAATAAGGAACATGCCAAAGTTTGGTTTACGAACTAGCGGAAGGGATCATCAGTTGTTACGGTGATGGGGTGGTCATTGTAGAGTCTGTTTGCTGGGCATAGTGGGTCAGACCTGAGGAAGCAATAGCAATAGGGGTACCAATGGCAGCTGAGCTTGTAGAAAGAGAGGTGAGGAGAGATTGGGCAACAACAGCTGGTGTGAGGGTTCACAGAGGCATTAAGATAAATGCCCCTGTTTGGGCGAATTGGGAGAAACCTTTTGCTACCATTGTGGCAGAGGTGGAAAAGAAAAGTCTAACAGTTGTAGCGAGGGGCACCGTGGAAATAGAAGAGGATACTAAAGATTGAGAAGTAATAAAAGAAGGAGCGAATGTTACTTGTTGACTAGATGATGGCGGTTCTTCACTTGTTGTTGGATCCTTACTTACTTTGAACTCTTGGCTCACTGAAAGCACCTGGCTTGTGGCGAGTTCTTGTGAACTTCATCCCATAATAGTTTTTGTGCGTTGTCGTTTAGCGGGCGGGGAGTCCCCCGTCTCTACGGTCTCTGGCTATTGTTGCTGGGACACTCTTGTTTCCAAGGCCCAGGTGAGTGTCTGTGAGGCTCTTGATATATTCAGTCGCACATTTGAAGTGACATAGGTAGGGTACCCTGTGGAATTTCTCCTTTGTTGAGCAGAGGACGTCGATGTCTCAGCTTCTTCTTCCACCTGCTCTTCAAATTCCTCATCAAATTCATTGCCCCTGCTAGCGCTTGGGTCAGAATCTGGATGTTTGTCATCTCACAGCTTATCAAACTATTCATCATCCTTCATGCTACCATAAGGGGCATCAAGTTGTTTTGTCTCTTGGTGATATACCTAGAAGGCTCTGATTCTTTCCACACTCCATTCTTCTTTTCTCAACTTATTGAACAGGGTGGATCCCATTTTGCGCTTCTCATCATAATCCTTCACAATGGAGTAGAACTTATTCCATGGCGGCCTACTATCATCTGTAGGAATGTGGACCATGTCAACCAATAATTCATCTTTATCCTCCAACGGGTTGCACCTCTTTTCCTAGTAAGGCTGAGAACTGTGAGTTACTTTGATATGCTGATATGGTAGATCATTGAAAGGGTTGTAACTACATTTGTCACAAATCATTACCAACCCTAGATGAGATAGCTTATCTTGCAACAACGGGTGTGTTTGCTTCTTTTTTATGGCCACTATTTTGAAGCTTATCGGACAAGTGAAAAATCCCTTCCTCTTGGTTTTTCCTCTACAAAAGGTAACATCAATAATGCATGCTTGTCAGAACATTTCAAGGGATAGCACTCGATTTGTAATGCATGTCAGAAGGTGGAATGGTTCCTCGATGAAGCCTTGCATTCGAATGAATGTGAAATCCGCTCTAAAAAACCAATCACATATGGGAATGAAGTTTTGCATATACCTTGTCTATACCTTAGTGAGTCAATTAATACCATCCTCTCCTTACAAATCTTGCGAAATTGGAGTCAAGAAATAATCCAAAAATGCATAATAGTCGTAAGTGGAAGAGAGGAGAGGAGTCCAAACAAAAATTGGCTTCCTTCTATTCCTTTCGTAAAAAATAGCCAACTTCACACACTTATCAAAGAAATCAGGGTTCTGATACAAAAACATATGGGTAAGAAAGAAAGGAAACCTGAAATTCCTTTTAGTTTGGTAATCCTTTATTTTCCTTATAATCTCCTCAACGAGGTATTATGCAAAATCATACCAAAAGAAAGAGCATTTCCTGAGAAATTGGAATCTCGGGCCCAACTAAAATGCGTGCACTTCCTTGTCGGTGTCTAGACCGCAAACAAATGCCAACATTGAAAAGGCCTCTTGTAAGTCTGCATTGAAAGCACCATGCCGCGCTAGGATCTTTGGTGGCTTCTAGTGGTATGCCTCAATCCTTTTGGTTTCTTTTTTATAAAATTATAGAGCCTTTTCCCTTCCTTCCCATATGTTTTCCCCCTTTTTAGGAGTGAATGTCTCTATTTTTTCCTTTCTACAGCTCTGATAAGGGATGCACAAAATATTCTAGATAGTTCTCGAGCTGATATTAACCCTTAGAGTCTAGCCCTCGATAGTGTTGGTGCTTGGGTTGAAATGTTTGATGGCCGCATCGATTAATTTTGGGCAATAGTGCACAGATGGGACCATATATTTTGGGAGCCCATAGAGCCATATATTTTGTGCCATTGACGGCGAGTGGATACCTTCATCCTTTCATAGGCTGCTTCCCTCAAAGACTTAGAGTTCTACCTTTTGGGCTTATCCAAAACCTGCATGTTTTCCCATTTTGTCTTGTTTGGAATACCAGGCGTGGAGTAAGAAATGTAGTCAAAGACGTTGATGGTTGGTGTTGCTCGCATAGCTTTAAATAAGTTTCATGTTGCCTCCCCCTGTGTCTTTTTCTGTGAACTTTTTGCCATTTTTATTTTTTGCGAGAAGCTTCTGCTTAGCTTGAACTTCTTTGAAATTTTACCTCGGCTCTGTTTGTGCACTAGAAATTTCTTTCGCTTTGAGTAGTGTATTTGAAAAATCCCTTTAAGTGCTTAAACATTTTGCATGCAACACTTAGCTATTTTTTCTCATGGTGGTAGATGAGAGTTGCCCTTTTTGCATTTAATTCAGCATGTATCGCCAACCTTTTGGATTATGCGAAATGAATCACTTCCCATTTTGAAATGACAAGAATTCATAATTACAATTAGTAACCATGTTGTACAATGTGATTTCCTAGGAACTTGAGCTGACGATTTGCTAGCAGCTTAAGTGTTCATATGCGTTGGCAATTAATATCCCAAAATGAATGATTAAGCCAAAGATGCGATCAATATTTGAAAATATATGGGCTCGGCCTTGGAGTTAAAAAATCACTTGGAGAATGACACTTCAGCATTTGGTCATGCATAACACCGCCGATTACTGCCACCAGCTTAGGTTAATTAATTAGCCCCTATTAGTTTTGCATGCAGCAAGCCGTACTCAATAGATGCAACTGGGTGGGAAATTCAAGTAAGCCCTGACATGGTTTTCAAGTTGGTACTTAATTAGCATCACATTTATGGTAAGCAAATTACCACACATTTCCTCACTTTTTCTATAAATAGGCACCTAGGCAGTAGCGAGATCACACTTAGCGATTTGAGCATAGTTGGTAATAGGTAATTGGCTTAGCAGTTGCATAGTATTTTCATAGGCTAGACTTAGGTAGTTTGTATAGATAGTTCTAAGATAGTTGCAGAGCAGCTACCAACATGAATACCCCAATTAGGCTGGTTTCTCATAAGTCTTAGACGATATTTTTAGGCGAGATTTCAACTAGGCGCCTAAAAAGGATGAAAAAGAATAAACACTCACTAGATATCATAGCCATGAAATGGGTTTTGGGACATGATTTCCTTGAATATGAGGATAAATACAGAGTTAACATTGATGTGTGCTCGCACTTTGTTGCCTCTATGCTTGATATTGCAATTCCCAAGCCCCCGATTCTGCGTCTGGTTAAAGAAATTTTCCCAAAGAAGTACTGAACGACCTCAAAGAGGTAGTCGCGAATACTGCATTGGTGGAGGCATTCCAACCGCAAGCTACCTGAGGAAATTCATTGAGGATAAATACCGAGTTAACATTGATGTGTGCTTGCACTTCGTTGCCTCTATGCTTGATATTGCAATTCCCAAGCTCTCGATTCTGCGTCTAGTTAAAGAAATTTTCCCAAAGTACCTAAATGGCCTCAGAGAGGTAGTGGCGAATGTTGCATTCGGTGGAGGAATTCCAATCGCAAGCTACCTAAGGAGATTCATTGAGGCTGTCATTCCTGAGTGGCTTTCACCTCCAGTCGTAGAATGAGCACCACCAAAGGATCACTTGTGCCTGTCACTTCCTCTTCCACATATACAACATGGTGCCATTCTATAATATTGATTGGTACATGGACTTCAAGAACCTGGTGTTCCCTCCGCCGCTAGCCATTGCTCCCATGAATGATTTTGTTTCTCCTAGTGCTACCCCCATTGACGAAAAAAATGTGGACATTGCTTTTGATGTGTCCATTGTTGCCGCTCATGTCGTGGATTGAAGACCTCTTTGTTACTTTCTTTTTGCTTTTAAAAACTCATATCAGTCAGTCTTTTTTTTGTATATATGCCTAAAAAAGGA
Organism: Sequoia sempervirens; assembly: GCA_007258455.2. Classification (NCBI taxonomy): domain Eukaryota; kingdom Viridiplantae; phylum Streptophyta; class Pinopsida; order Cupressales; family Cupressaceae; genus Sequoia; species Sequoia sempervirens. The sequence goes on from VDFB02086081.1 coordinate 411,247,478, forward strand.
TTTATTGTAGAATATATGAAAAGGAAGCAAAATATAGCTATATACTTTAGTAGCATGGCCCTTGAGCCATTTTGGCAATGTAAATACTAAAGCATATATATATAATGAAAATATAGCTTTATATAATCATCTTGTTTTATTTGCCTCTAGATTCTACAATATGGGTTATCTTTTCTTTTTCAGAATATATGTGTTCAATTCAATTCTGCATGTGGGTGTTTAATTATTTCTGTCTTTTGAGTTGTGAATTTATTTTCCCTGCTCTCTGCAATAATGGGTTACTTGTTTTCCTCCGCCTCAAACCATAGAATAAATAAAAAAGACTAGCCAACAAAAAAAAAGGGATTGAAAGGAAAAAACACTATAAACATATTTACATCGGTAGGATATGTAAGCTTAATTAACTAATTTAAGGTGAATTCCATTGATCGGAATTCCCGGTGCTTCTTTTTCCATGTCTTCTAACTCAAATGCATTATGTTCCTTGCATTGAATTATTTTGAACGAGCCTTCCCAAAGGCTGTCAAACTTCCTGTGCTGGCCTGGGTTCATAGCGCTTTCATTAAACTTTAGCTCTAAGTCTCTGCACTTTAGACCTTGGTCAGACACTTTCTTGTCAAACCACCATTTAACCACCTGTTGGCAGTTAGTCATGGCTATTAGGGACTTTTCTCTTTTATCCTGCACTTCCAAAAACTCTGCTAGCCGCACCTCCATTGCGCCGTTTTGTTCCACCTTGAGGAATTTTAGCAATTGTAGCGCTGGAATCTCCATGAAGATAGGCAATAGCACCTCTTTTCCATATACTAGCTCATATGGCGAAGTCTTGAGGACTTGCTTAGGAGTTATGAAGTCTACCCAAAGCATTGCTCAGAGGTTTTTATGCCATTCCCTATGGTGCTTCGACCCAATCCTTTTGAGGAGTCAGATCAGATTTTTGTTCATCGAATTGGCTAAGTCGTTTCCCTACGGGTAGTAGTTTGATGATGTTTTAAGGAATATGCCATGCGTAAGTGCGAATTGACATACCTTAGAGCTTAGGAAAGCATTGGCGTTGTCAGAAATGATGGTTTTAGGAGGGTCAAATCTCATCACGATCTCTTCGAGAAAGTCTACTATCTCCTCCTCTGTTGCATTCTTCAAGGGCATAGCTTCAGACCACCTTGTGAAGTAGTCTGTTGCCATCAAAATCCACTTGTGTCCTGCGTTGGAGGCCAAGTTGATCATTCTGATGAATTCCATGCCCCATTGCACAAATGGCTCGTCAAGCACTATCAGATTGAGAGGCATTGCAGAATTCTTTCTTCTTCCTGTGAAGAATTGGAATTCCTTGCAAGCTTTAACCAAGGAATATGAGTCGTTAAACAACGTGGGCCAGAAGTACTCGGTGGACATGATTTTGATGGCGGTGGTCTTTGCAGAGAAATGCATGGTCGTAGGACTGTTGTGGAAAGTGCTGAGGATCCTTTTTGCTTGCTCTGTGGTAACACACCACAATAGAAAGCCGTTGAAGTTCCTTTTGAATAGGATCCCTTCGTTGAGTGCATATCCGTTGTTCTGTAGGTAGTAGAATCTTCTCTTTTGAGAAGGAAGGCTTGGAAGATATTTTCCTGTGTGCATAAACCTTACTCTATTTGCCAACCAACAACCTTCAGACTCTGACTCATTCATTAGGACTAGCCCCAGCTACTCTTGTTTGATGGCCATTTCTTCATCGTGTGCAAGATATTCGCACAGTCCTCTTCCTCAAACAGTCTTTGTAGGCTTGACCTCAATGTCATATTCGAGGATCTTGGTAATCCAATTGGTTCTTTTATCGGTGATTTCTCCTTCCATGATGTATTCACGTACACTATAATGCGCAACATAAACATCACCTTATTGCAAGATATTAGGTGGAAAAACTTCTTGAGTCCCTTTACTATTGCAAATGCTTGCCTCTCTACAAAGTTGTAGTTTGTCTCATATTCCTTTAGGGTTCGGGAGTGAAATGCTATCGGGTGTTCTCCCTTGCCCTCATCATCTTTCTGAGTTAAGACAGTAGCAATGCTTGAATTGCTACTGAATACATACATTATGAAGTCCTTTGATAAGTCTAGGTTGACCAACTAGGAGTGGAGGAAATAGCATCCTTGACTTTCTCAAAGGCTTCTTTGAATTCTTTTGTCCATTTAAATGTTTGATCCTTTTTCAGCATCAGGGTGATTGGCCTAATTATTCCTGGAAAGTCAGAAATAAATTTTCTAACAAAATTTACCTTTCCCAAGAAGGACTGGATGCCTTTCTTGTTAATCGGAAGGGGAAGCTCTTTGATTGCTCTCACCCGAAGATGAGTTGAAATTCCTTCTTTGGACACTACGTGCCCCAATAGATTGCCTTGCGGTACTCCGAAGACACATTTTTTTGGGTTCAACGATATCCCGAACTCCTGGCATTTCTTAAACACCATCTCAAGGTGATTGAAATGATCATCCTTGGAATTGGAGAACATCATCAAATCATCCAAATAGATTAGGATAATCTTGTTAATCAGTTCGATGAAAGCGATATCCATTGCCCGCTAAAAGGTGGCTCTTGCATTTGAGAGGTTGAATGACATCATAGCGTATGTGAACATTCTTCACTTGGTAGTGAACGTTGTTTTATGTTGATCCTCCTCTTTGACCCAGATCTAATTGTAACCGGAGAAGCCATTTAATAGGGAAAACATCTCCGATCTTGCCACTGTCTGCAGGATTGACTCCATTGAAGGTAGCGGGTAATGATCCTTCAAGGATGCTCTGTTTATGTCTTGAAAGTCCACACATAGACATATATCTCCATTCTTCTTTTAGACCGGGACTAGATTGGATACCCACGTGCTATGCATGATTTAGAAGACAATCCGCGACTAGATTAGCTTTGTTAATTCTTTCGCCATTAGCGCTTCAATCTTGGGATTCACTGGCCTTTGTTTCTGGCTGACTAGTTTTGCACCTTCCACCAGCTCTATTGTATGTTGGATGATATCGGGATCATATCCCCTGAGGTCATCATATGACTAGGCCACCACTCCTTTGTACCTTTTACAGAAGTTGATGGGCCTTTCTTTATCATGGTGCGAGACATCCTTCTCGACTTTAAGCTTTCTCTCATCTTTGACCTGAAGATCTGCATAGTCACCTTTGTCTGCTACAAACTTCCTCTTGTCGTTTCTTGCATTGTCACAATTGAAAATATTTTTGAGAGTGATCAATCCCTTTGGAAGCTTGTTGAATTTCAATTGAATGATTTCTCCTTCATAAGCTTCAGCGATCTTTGGTGTGAGCTGGTCAAAAAATTCTCCTGATTGTTGGATGAATGAGGCAATGTGTTCATCACTGTCGAACACTTGCCAAATTTGGTCATTGTCTGGAATGGTTGGTCGGACTATCACTCGTACAGAGTGTTTGTTGTGAATAAGGTTAGAGGCAAGGTCAAACTAGGATCCGATTGTTTCCATGTGATCCGCATCTACATTTTGTTCCCTGGGAAACATTTGAATGTTGAAGGCTTCAAAGCCTTCAATCAGGTCCCAAACTTGGTGTCTATTGGATTGCATGCGAACATTCTTGGCTGTAGAAATTCCCCAGACTTGGTTGACTACTAGTTCGGAATCCCCGAACACCATTAGATATTTGATGCCTATTCGATTTGCAAGGCTTAAACCTTGCACTAGTCCTTCGTATTCAGCTTCATTGTTCGAGCAAGCAAACTGGAAGTGGAAAGACCTCAATTTCTTTTCATTGTGTGGGGATATTAAACATATCCTGACTCCTGTGCCAACCTTGCATCTTGCTCTGTCGAAGTGCAACACCCGTAGCTTTGAAGCTTGATCACTTTCTGGTTCTTTGATGACCTTCAAGAGTACTTGATCTTCATCGTAGATGACATAGGTGCCCAACCCAGTAGCATGGAAGTTGCCAAATGGATCATTATCTATAAGTTCGCTCAAGAGAGCATCTTCTTGATCGGTCCGATCTTCGGTCACTTTTTCATCTTCTAGCAGCTCAACACAATACATTTCTTGCTTGGCGATAGAAGTATGAGCAACCTCAAAGTTGATCATGGATTCATCGGCCACATGTTCTGAATATAGAGCTTCAAATTCTATCTTCATTTTTGCACCTCACTTGGTCTTGAGGATCATGTGCGACAAATCTAGGGACAAGTATCAACCTACCTTTAAAGTGAATTCTCAGGATAGACAGAGGCCGAACATGGGGGGAACATCTGTGATCATAGTATCTTGCGACACTGTGACTCTAGGGCAGGTGAAGAGAGTCAAGGGAAGGTCCTTGATGAGACCAACAATTTGAACTTTTTTTCCATCGAGCTACATCACTCCTCTTTTTAAAGGTTCATAGTTGATCCCTAAAGCTTCAAATATTTGTTTCGGCATAACTATGGTGCTAGCACCAGAGTCAATCATGGCATTGTGTAATAATTTCTCCCCTATAATGAGAGTTAAGAAGAAGGGTTTAGGCTTTGACTTATCTCTTAGCTTAGTAGGGGCTTCCGCTGTGCTATTTGTGAGAACTTTGGCTAGAGGTGATTGATCAACAACCTTTCCTTTGAGCAACTGCTCTGTTGGCATTGCGCTTGCGTCCTCCTAGAGAGCCTTCTGTAGTAATGTATTTTTCTCTAGAATAGCTAATATATCCCAAAGAGACACATTACCAGATGATCTTTTCAATTGTTCCACCACATTGAAGGGTGGCGGATTTGGAGGTTTCTGCTCCTTAACTTTCGGTATAACAATTTCCTTCCATGATGAACATTGTTGTGTTACTGCGAAGGTGCTAGATATCTGGTCGGAAGCACCTTTGGGCTACAGACTGACTGGTTGCGGGATGACTGGTTTGCATGTGAATCTCCTCTTTGAACGAGTGTTGTAATCAGATTGCACCTGCGACATTTTTGATGGGGGATGCATCGTTGGAAAACACTGCCTCTTCTTCTTCCATCCATGAGAAGAGTGCATGATTGGGAGCGATGTTCGCTTCTTGCTCCAGTGACATCCCTTGCATTTGTGCGGTGAGCACCGCGTTGTCCATTTGCAAAGAGGTATACACATAACCTCTGGGATCTGACATTGCACCTTGGTTGCGCTGCTCCGCCACCTTTTGATGTAGGTTGCCACGTGGGAAATTTTGAGGCATATGTGAGTCACCGCAAGGGAAGCACTAGGGGTTGGTGTCATCAATTAAATTCTTTTTTCCCATAATTAGCTCTCTGTTCGAGCTTAAGTTAGCGCTCTGTAGCGAAGAGGACACTGATACTATTTGATTTATTATTTGCACCTGCGGATTCGTGCGAGTACCTCCTTGGAATTGGTTTTGTTGATAAGTTGGTTTTGGAGGCACTGCCTAGTTTTTCTTGATGATAGTTATTTCATTGACAATAGTCCACAACATTTCCTTGAACTCGCTCATCTCTTCCTTCGAAGAGCTAGATGTAGAAGTAACATTTTGTGGCACATTCAGATATGTGTACATAGATTAAGGAGGAGCTGATGCGCTGGCGGGAGGCATCTCCTGAGAAGGAACTGATATTTCTAGAAATATAGGAATGATGGGCCAGGGTGGAAACTTCCTGACATCTATCAAATTTTTCTCCACCTTGAAAAAGACGCTATAGGCGCCCGGTAGTGTGGTTCCGCCCAAAGACTAGATCATCATGGAGATGTCGGGGTTGATAGATTTCAAGTAGAACATGGACACTAGCTTGGCCAATGGGCATATATCAATTTGGATTCTCTGCCAAATTGTATGGAACTGGGCATTGAAGTTAGTCATGGCTTCGTGCGGGGCCTGCTTTATGGTAGACAATTGATAATATAGCAAGGATTGATCTTCGTTGTTCAAAAATCTTTGATAGAAAGGATCTCTGAGCTCATCCTAGGTATTGATACTGTTCGCTTGTAGCGTCGGGTACCAATCCAGTGCCTTGCCTTTGAAAGAGGTGGCGAGCAACCTTAGTGCTATATTTTGGTCTATAACACTGTGTACCAGACATACATCCACAACATCTTGCAGATGTTTGGATGGTGTTCTTGAGCCATCTTCAGTGAATTTAGGTATAACTTTTAGGGTGGAGACTGGGATAGCAGCCCAAGCGACAGGTGCTACTGGTGCAACAAGAGGACTTTCGGTGTCCCATGCCATGTAATTTATTTTAGCAGCGGGCAACATGGCTAGTGGAAAGGGTAGAGGAAGTGAAACGTTCACTAATTTGGTTGCAGGTTGTACTGTCCCTAATGGCAGCACTAATAAACCAGGGTTATTTTCTATTTGGGATATATTTACAGGCTGATGGCTCATACACCCTCCTTAAAATTAGGTTCATTTAAGCTCGGTCCCACCGGGCGTGCCAGGAAAAAGAAAAATTGTTGATGCCAAAAATGGGCAAGGTAACAACCCTTTGTGGGAAACTCAATTTATGGGGGACCTATTGCGCTAAACTGAGTGACCTCCAGGTTTTTAAAGAAGTCAACTTTTTCTGTAATTGGCGTTTGAAAAGGGAAAAGGAAGCAGATATAAAAAACAAAGGATCTAACTAAGGCAATGCACTAGAATTTAGATAAAAGACACAATAAATCTATCTTTTGGATACGATATAAGGTTCCGTTCAACAATTTGCTATGTCCTAGAATGATAGAAATTAAAGATTGAAGCATGAACAGTGCATTCAATGACATAAAATAATTTTCACACCCATTTACTGAAAATAGGAGTCAAAATACATGATCTAAACTAGCAAATTTGCATTAAATTTATAGAAGTTCTACAAATGAACCATTCAAACAATAATGACACAGTATAAATTTAATCAAATAGCTTAATAAAAATAGAAAGGCCGAATAATGACACAATTTGTGTCTTTCTACAATTTAATCTAATAACAATAAAAATGCCCGGTGTCTTTCTAAAATTTTGTATTTTCTACAATTCTCGAACTCGTGGAACCTTACTTCGGAAGCAAAGAGCAATATGTATAGTGAGCATTCCCACTGCCTGATGAGTAGTAATTGAAAATATTTGGTATCCTAAGCAATGATGTAGTAGCAATGATTCCCCTTGGCCATTGTAACAGAAAAAAAATTGGGCCATAGCATGTGGTCGCTCCCCATCTAGGTGCATCCCCTATGAATGATGGCAGTGGTCTCAACATAGTCCCGTGCAAACAAGTATCGCCACCCAGTATAGGAAGTTAGAACATGCGACAACATATTACAGCCCATAGTTTGCTCCATCCTTTTCTCTGAAGAAGTACTCGCCAAAGAGATGCGTGGTGGCATTTCACAGCTTGTGGTTCATTGCTCTTCCTTGCCGTTGAAGGCTTGCACTAGGAAGACGACACGTGGAAGCGTGCCTTTTCATTGGCACTGATTGTGGGGTCCACCAAAGCATATGTGGATGAAGGCTACGCGGCACATGGTCGAGGCCTGAGTCAAAAGTGAGGGGAAGCAACCTTTAAGTGTGCACGGTGAAGACACGTGGAAACATGGTGAGGGTTGTTTGAAAAGTGAAGGGAAGAATCCCTTCAGAAAGTGTTGAGCAGACACGTGGAGGAGGCCGATGGTCATTTATCAAAAGGGGCTGATGATGTTTATTTGAGGCATGGGTCGGTACTTAGAAAAAACAAAAACCCGAAGGGAGCTTGATGAATTTTATATTCACAGGTTTCAAGGCCTGCAGACAAAAATGTGATATGTACAAAGTGGGTTTTCAGGAATAAATTGAATGAGGAAGGAGAAGTTGTAAGAAACGAGGACATAATGGTTTGTAAAGGCTATGATGGAGGCAATATATATTTTTTTTCTTTTTCTGCCTAGAAGGACTTTAAGGTTTATCAGATGGATGTCAAGTCAACTTTCCTAAATGGAGATTTGGAAGAGGAAGTGTACATATAGAAACTTGATGGATTTTGGTTGTTAGAAGAACCAAACATGGTTTGTAGACTCAAAAAGGAATTATATGGTCTGAAATAAGCTCTAAGGGCTTGGTATGTAAGGTTGGATAAGTACTTGCTTCAACAAGGATTCAAGAAAGGTACCACAAATAGTAATCTTTACTTCAAAATTAAGGATGGAAGGATTTTGATAGTTGTTGTGTATGTTGACATAATATTTGATGAAAATTATGAGATGTGCAAGAAGTTTGTTGAAGAGATGCAGAAGGAATTTGAGATGTCTATGATTGGTGATTTATCTTTCTTTATTAGTCGTCAAATTGCCTAGTTGAATGATGGCATATTTATTTATCAAGAAAAGTATGTCAAGGTGATGCTGAAGAATTTTGGAATGGAATATTGTAAACCAATTAGTACTCCCATGGTTACTGGTTGTCTTTTGAGCAAAGATAATGAGTCTCCCCTGGTTGATCAAAAGATATATAGATCTATCATTGAAAGCCTATTGTATTTAACTGCTTCAAGACCTGACATCATACATGCAATATGTTTAGTTGCAAGATTTCAAGATAATCCTAAAGAAAATCATGTGAAGGTAGTCAAAAGAATTTTTAGATACTTGAAGAGTAATCTAGATTACAACTTATGGTATCCAAAAGGTAATGACTTTGATCTGAGTGCTTACATTGATGTTGATTGGGTTGGTTGTGTGGATGATAGAAGAATTACAAGTGGTGGTGCTTTCCTTTTAGGAAGAAAATTGGTGTCATGGTATAGCAAGAAACAAGATTCAATATCTTTATCAATTGCAGAGGAAGAGTACATTGTTGTAACATGTTGTACACAAGTATTGTAGGTGAAGCAAACATTGAAGGATATCAAGATAAAGTATGATGAGCCTATTTATATTCTATGTGATAATACAAGTGCTATCAATATTTCCAAGAATCTAGTGATGCATTCTAGAACCAATCATATATCAATCGGGTATCACTTTCTGAGAGATAAGGTTGTAGAGAAATAAGTCAAGTTGGAATATGTTTCTACAAAGGAATAAATTGTAGGCATTTTTACAAAAGCTCTTGCAATGGATACTTTTTCGTATCTCTGGCATAAGTTATGGGTAATTTCCCCTCCTTGCTAGATGCATTGTTGGTGCATCCATCCAATGGGAGTAATTCATGCCATATCCTTATTCTTGGATTGATGGTGGCAACCTCTCGAGGAGGGGTGAAATCACAATAATATGTCCCACTTTTTGGCCAAGATGGACATTTGTATCAACATTTTAACTGAATCTTCACCTTCTGAGACCTATAGAAGCTAAACCATTAAGAATTTGAAGATGATGCAAACTAGTGATTTGTGAAAATTTGTGTGTAGATTCTAAATATATATTTTTTAGATTTTTCTAAGATAAATCATAAATCTTTCAACATCTCCTTTAATAACTAGTTTTAAATAGTAAACAACATTTTTAGAAAGTAACGTTTATATCATCAAACATAAATTTTTTTGTAGAAAGGATAAAATTCTAATTTTTAAAATATAGATTCTTAACATCAATATCTAGGGAAATGATATTTTTTCATAATTTTTTGTTACATTTTTTTAATTAATTTTTGAAGTCAATGTAACTATAATTTGGACATAGGTGTATTCCATCAAATATAACTTGTTGTGTATATATTGAAATCTTTTTTTTTTCATGAAACAAGGACATCAATACCTAGGGAAAAAGGTATTTTTTGAATTTTTTTACAATGGTTTACTATTTTTCCACCTCTGTAGAACGAAGAACTTGATGTTCGGTGAAAAATATATGTTTAGTAAAAGTTAAAAATTAAATACATGTTAAAATGAAAACACATCGAAACTATACTTGTTGGAAAGATCGTTTTGATGGCTATGATCTTGCAAAATATAATTTCTAAATGACTTTATTTAATCCATCAAAAGGTAAAGAAAAAGTGTTTTTTTGCTAGCATTTTGATAGGTGTGAAGGAGACTCCATTGTGGGTATGATTTAATACTAGAGGGGTTCTATGCAAGGGGGTTTGATATAAGGGGGTATTATCTAACCCTCTTCAATTAAAACCCTTTAGATGAAACATCTCAAGGATTAAATCATTAGTTTTTCAAAAATTAAGTGATTTCAGGCAAAAATAAGGATGTCCCAAAAGTGGGACACACTTTTGTGGTGGCACCTAGGGAGTAGGTATTGGTTGTTGCTAACAAAGGGAGCCTACAAGCTATTTGAAGAAGGTTGAAAGGAGAAAGAATGTGCACCTTAGGGGGAGATTTTATGCCCTAAGGGGGAGAAGTAGGTGCCCTTTCTCCTTGATGTAAAAGGGGGAGAAGAGTGTATGTCAGATTGGTTTTGCCATCAATGCCAAAGGGGGAGATTGTTGCAGTCTGGTTTTCATTGATGTCAAAAGTGTAAGTAAAGTGAGTTTGGTTGTCACTGATGTCTAAAGTATGTTGGAGTTGGTTGTCAGTGTTGTAGTCTGGCTATTTGGTTTCTAGAGTCTTTTAGAAATGCTTCACATGTATCCATTGTTAATGTTGTGCTTGTAATCGTTCATGCTCTTGGATACTTTGGTTGAATGATCTACAAGACTTTGTGCTTGTAATCGTTCATGCTTTTTGATACATTGGTTGGATGATCTACAAGACTTTGCGCTTGTAATTGTTCATGTTGTTCGAAGAATTGTTGCGTCTAAGAAGACTTTGTGCTTCTAACGTGACAAACGGTACATCTGCACAGATCCAACATTGATAAAGCTACAGAATGACTTTGTGAATGGAATTTGATCAATAAAGAAGAGGATTGCAAGCCAAACTTTGAGTTGGATTCGATACTTTTGTGAGTTGATCTTATTTAGTGGTGATTAGCTTGAGAAATCTGAAGGACTCTAAGTAGTTTATGTAAACTTTGTGTTACATTTATTATTTAGATTTGCATTTGTGTTTCTGTTTATCATTCGGTTGGATGATCTACAAGACTTTGTGCTTGTAATCGTTCATGCTCTTGGATACTTTGGTTGAATGATCTACAAGAATTTGTGCTTGTAATCGTTCGTGCTTTTTGATACATTGGTTGGATGATCTACAAGACTTTGCGCTTGTAATCGTTCATGCTGTTCGAAGAATTGCTACGTCTAAGAAGACTTTGTGCTTCTAACGTGACCAACGGTACATCTGCACAGATCCAACATTGATAAAGCTACGGAACAAATTTTCGCCTTCGTGAGCTTTCCCTTTTACTTTATTTGTTTATTGTTAATTATGTGATAAGAGTCGCCGAAAAACTGTTGGGTGAAAATTATGTAATCAACTTTTCGATAGATTACACAACTTGGACTTTAGCCACAGCTATGTGAGATGTAAATCTCTCCTCTCAGAAAGGGGAGGCGCCCTTCTTACTGCTAGAAGCGATAGTAAAACAAACAAGTAATTACAAAATGTACACGAAACTTACGGAGTGGGGGGTGTGTTACATTCATTCTTCTCTCTTTTTTCAAAGAAGATGTTTACAATGCTTCACTGTTGGAAGTTCACAATTCTTAATAACCTGAAACGAACAACTAGCAGTAATACCAATATCTCTATCTCGTCAAAGCAAAGCGTAGAGATACCAAAAGTAATTAACAATAAACAAATAAAGTAAAAGGGAAAGCTCACGAAGGCACAAAGTCGTTCCGTAGCTTTATCAATGTTGGATCTGTGCAGATGTACCGTTTGTCACGTTAGAAGCACAAAGTCTTCTTAGACGTAGCAATTCTTCGAACAACATGAATGATTACAAGTGCAAAGTCTTGTAGATCATCCAACCAATGTATCAAAAAGCACAAACGATTACAAGCACAAAGTCTTGTAGATCATTCAACCAAAGTATCCAAGAGCATGAACGATTACAAGCACAAAGTCTTGTAGATCATCCAACCGAATGATAAACAGAAACACAAATGCAAATCTAAATAATAAATGTAACACAAAGTTTACATAAACTACTTAGAGTCCTTTAGATTTCTCAAGCTAATCACCACCAAATAAGATCAACTCACAAAAGTATTGAATCCAACACAAAGTTTGGCTTGCAATCCTCTTCTTTATTGATCAAATTCCATTCACAAAGCATGAACACAAAGTTTCACAAATTTGCTTCAAAAAGGGCAGCACTTCATTGCAAAAAACTAAAAGATCAATTTACAATGGAAATCCCTCACATTATATAGAAAGAGGGATGAGAAAAATTAGGAAACTGATTGAGGAAATTAAGGAAAGTTAGGTGAGCGATGTTAGGAGATCTCACCTAACTTTGACCAAAGTCAAAGTGTAATTTGTTTTCAAAATATTACATCTTTGAACTTGGTGTAATTACAATTTACAAAAAGACATTCAAAAATGTCGAGAAATATTTACAAGATGCATAATGGGATGCACCAGAAATGTCTAACACTAGAGAATAGGGGGCTGCTTCATGTTTCTTTGCCTTGGGCGCGGAAGTCTTCAAATTTCCTGCTAGTCTCCTGCACAAACTTTTCATCTGGACCAACGGTGTAATCCACAATGGTGTGAATTCTCGTGATCGATCTCATGGCAGATGAGTGAACCTTCTTGCACCTGTCAAGATGCGTCTTCAGGTTATCCAATGTGAGCCTTGTATCACAAATGATGTTCAGTGAAGCTTGAGAAGTTTGAACTGTCAATCAATTTCATGATGGCTTCCTTGAAGATCTGGGATATTTTTGTGGCCGGCAGGAAGATACGATTTTCCTCAAGAAGTTGACCAGGCAACTCTTTGATACCTTTTTCAAGAATGGCGCGATGTCCATCGACATCTTCCTGTACTTGGTGGAGATCTTCCGTAAGAGATTGAACCACTTGAATTCTGTGTTTCAATGATTCTCTTACCTCAACAAACTTTTCTTTGTCAGGAATTACCCCAACCTCCACCAATTTACTGAGCTTTACTTGTTTCATTTCCGACCATGACAACATGCATTTTTCCATGTCTCTGCGCTCTTGGGAAAGTATACTTTTTTCTTTATCAAGCTCTGTGGTGAGCTTGGCCAACAAGGTAGTTTTCTCGTCCGCAACCATTATAATCTGAGATCCGTGTTCAATGATCTTCTCAACAAAATCATACAACACCCTGCCTTTGGAGGTGAACTTCTCAGCTTTCTTGACAGCTGGGTCTTCAATATTTACCACAAGTATGCGGAAATTGGCATACCACCAAGTGAAGAAGGTGATGTCAATATGGAAGACTACACGGTGACAAAGGTCCAGCTTGGAAAGGTTACCAATGAAAGTGCAAAAGCCGATGCACAAGTCACTTTGGATATCTTGGCTGGAAGGCTGGATAAAGTAGAGCAAGCTCGCAACATGTATTTTGTAAGTAATTGTTTGAAGATAAAGTTGTAAATGACAGAGTGTAGGACTGTACTATCTGGCCGCTAGTTTCAATGTTTGTTGTATCGGGCCAACTTGTTGTTGCATGAGGATGTGAAATGGATGTATGGGAGTGTTCTTGAAGATCTTGTGATGTTTCTTTTTTCTCCACAAGATGTTTTTATTTCTTTGGAATAGGCAGCGGTCCGAAATGAAGGTGTTGTTGGGTTAAGCGTTTTCCTGGCTGACTAGGGTATGTTGAAGGTGTATGCCAAGAGTTCATGTTTGTGAAGATTCTATTAAGTGTTTGAATATGTTTTATGGGTCACAATGTCTCATCTAGGAGAAGCACAAGTAGTGTTTAATATTTCATCTGGGATATGCTACAAGTTTCATATTTTCTTGCTTAAGGTCACTCTCCCCCTATTGCAAACATAACATTTGCCTATTGGTAATGGAGTTTGATTATCTTCCTAATTCAAAGGTTTTGTTTTAGTTGTGTTTGGATCCCTGCAAGTGGATGCATAGTTGATTTGAAGCTATCACTTCTTCATTTAGACCTTTGTTGCACAAACAATATCATTTGATAAATGGTCTACCAATTGACCTCGTGTACTACACAAATGTATGCAAAAAATATACCAATTTTTTCCCTAATTGACCTTCCACACCTCTTTGGCATACCCATTGAACACCAAAGAGAGAAGGGATAGATAGAGTGATAGGGAGATACAAAAAAAGAGAAGAGAGATAAATAGAGAAATAGAGAGGGGGACATAAAGATATATAGATATAGAGGTAGAGGTAGAGATATAGAGGAATAGAGAGAGAGAGAGAGAGATAACGAGAAACATAAAGATAGAGAGGGAAACAAAGATTTCAAGATCTGTCTCTCTCTCCCTCTATATCTATATATATCTATCTCTACCTCTATCTTCCTCTCCCCCCCTCTATCTCTAAACATGTCTTCCTCTCTCTGTCCATCCATCTCTCTCCCTCTCTATCCCCCTCTCCCTCTTCCTAGACCTCTATATCTATATCTATTTTCCCCCCGTGCCCCCCTCCCCCCCCTCTCTCTCTCTCTATATATATATATATATATCTTCCATCTCTATCTATCCCTCTCTCCTCATATATATATATATATAATCTCTATGTATGGAAAAAAATAGACCAAATATTATCCTAATTGACCTTCCAAACCTCTTGGAACACTAAGTGCAATTGCTAGCTATAGATTTAAAGTTGGTGTGAAGGGGGGCATCCAGTAAATTCATCGCCAACAATTCATTGAAGAAAAATTCACCGCCAACAATTCACTGCCATGGAAAATTCACCGCCAAGTAAAATTCACTGCCAACAATTCACCGCCAAATAAAATTCACTGCGAACAATTCACCAAATTTTGACGGTGTATTTAATTTACTTGATGGTGAATTTTTCGTCGTGAATTTTCCTAAAGCTATGAAGGGGTACTTATAGGCCCCATATCCCTAGGACAACGCTGATGATAGAATTGCCTCTTAGAAATATGTGAGCGTAACCCCACTCCAAGCTCTTTATTGTCTAGATTAAAATGTAAGCCTTCCGTACAGTGTCCGACACCTACAACGACGTTTACAACAAATTAAGTGAATGAAAAGAAAGGAATATCATAGTGTAGTGGAAACAACACAAGAGCCAAAACAAAAACTCAATGAGTCAGACAAAGCTATAATTTACAAAGACATGTTATTTTCTAAACTAAATGAAAGGTGGACAGAAATTGCAATGAAAAGAATCCAATTCCAATTCTAAACTAAATTCTCCTCGTGATGAGTACCTTGCCCATTTTTAACCTGCATGTAAGTCAGATTAAGAATGTGCAAGATAAAATATTGAAATAAAACTCCTTTTCAAAATTACTCGGGTTGATTGATTGAGTGAAGTAAAAGAAGTTAAATTTAAAAATAACATTATAATACGTACATAAATTGATAGAGGTGGATGGAGTAATTAATTTTAGATATTTTTATTGCATGTGTATTTCTATGAATCATGTATGTCAAAAAAAAAAAAAAACATCAGTATGAAAGGGAATGAAAAGCATATATACAAAATATATGGATAAGGATGATGATTTGAACATTCTTCTTGTAGTGATAAATCCATCTTTTAGATATTTTTATTGCATATGTATTTCTATGAATCATGTATGTCAAAAAAAAAAAAAAACATTAGTATGAAAGTGAATGAAAATCATATATACAAAATATATGGATAAGGACGATGATTTGAACATTCTTCTTGTAGTGATAAATCCATCTTGAGACCTACATACATAAAATTCCATGAGTAGCATCATATAAAAATCTAAAGTAAAAATAAGTGGCTACTTAATAATACGAAAACATAATTTGTAAAGTTATAGGGTGGGTGTAGGTGTATAAATGAATCACTTTAACCCAAAAAAAGATAAGGTGCGGGGATGCAAATGGGCCATCTCAACCAAAAGTGATATGTGTGAAGCCCTAGAGATGCATATGACAATTGAACACTTATCTAATTGTAAGTATAGCATAACTTGAATTTCAAATTATAGAATATGCGATAGAATCTCAAACTTCAAGATGTCAAATATTATTACACATACAAATGATGAGATATTAGTAAATAAAGTTACTTCTATTCAATGGTAGAATAGGGTAAATAAAATAAGTGTAAAAAACACAAGGTTGAGAATAAGAACCCTTATGATTAGAAAAAGGGTAATACATCTTATCTAATTTATCTAGATTGTACAAAGTTGAATATTAGATACACACAACATGGTAATATCATTGGTCAATGTTCCTCCCCTATGTGTGCTCATGTGCAATATTTATGATATAGGTATTTATAGATAAATGATAAAGAGAGTCAACAATTAGGTTTTCTTAGCTACATTTATGTTGATACGTGTCCAATACATATGGATTCATGACATGTGTGGTGTTGATGTTGCTACGTATTGTATAGGTAAATGGTGGTGTTTCTTATGGTGTGGATGTCACTATGTGTTGTGCATGTATGGTGGCACTTCTTTTGGTGTCAATGCTTCCACTTGTTACACATGTATGGTTAGATTGAGCATGTATAATTCCAAGTGTTGCACAAAGTAATACAACTTCTTGCACATATGTGTGAAGGGTTGTTGAGGTTTGTAGGGTGGTACAAAAAATGATGTAGGTGCTTGCAAAGGATTGTTGAGGTTTGTAAGCAGTGTGCAAAATAATGTAGGTCCTTGCATGGGGCTCAAATAATTTCCAAGACCTATATGGTGATATTGCATGACCTACATTTTTCTACATAGTGACACAAGGTGCTACATATCTTTGTGCAATGTTCATCCTTGCATTGTACTAGCACACAAGGGGTGCACAATGTTCATACAAGTGATGCATTGTGTGCATGACAATTTTAAGTTCCTCAATGTCATTTATTACCTTGGGGGTGTTTTTCTAAAGTGAAGTGTTTAGCTAGGGAATTAAATTATGAAGGCCCTATTTTAAGGTAAGCTATTCATATGGTGCAAGTTAATTTTATATGACACAAGGGTATTCATGTTACACATGTGACACTAATGTTCTAGTACACTTATTTGTTTATCTAGGGAATTCATATGAGATTACATAAATGTGGCATAATTAGATGGAAGTCCTTTAGGGATATCCCCTTATGCTTTGATCATTTGCCACCTTTGAAAAGAAATGTTCCCTATTGTTATTAGTGTTGGGTTTGTGGGTGATGGGTTTGATCATTATTCTTTTGTTGCACACACATTTGTGAATGTTAAGGGACATATGTAATAACCTTATACTTTGATGCTAAGAAGAGAGGTGTATACATACCCATGCTACTTCTTCAAGACCTTGCATGTGAAGACTCCTTATATTTGTGACATGATTACATAGATAGTCAATATCAATTATTTAGTTGCATTGATTCTACTGATCTAATTAGAATAATGTGAAGCTAATGGAGTGACACAAGTTCTAGGGTATACCAATAAGAATTAAACATGAATCTAACTATAGGATACTCCAATTAGAGTAGTACTTGATGCAAATTTTATTTGGTATAATGTGAGGTTGGTGCCCATTACCAAGAACTTTGGCATTTAGGAGTGAAGATGAGAAACCCCCTGCACTCTAGGTCTAGGAGGAAGTATGAATCTTCTTGTTAATGGTGGATAATCATATAGATCTATGCTATAAAATGGTAAAATTGTATGCATAAACACATAACAAGATGTATCATTAACCAACATGTTATTGATGTAGAAAGCTTTACACCTATAACCATATTATAAAGAGGAGGTGATCTTTCCCCATCTATATTGGTCCATTCACCCATGGTGTATTTTAATAAAACATAGTTCTTAGTATAGTAATGTATAAGAACATAGAAGTGGATTATGAATGGTTGCTTTGTTCATAGAGACCAAAAGGTTGAATATCTTAACACTTTTCATACATCATAGACATTGGCATTGACAATGACTACATGTAGCTAAAGTGTATGGTGTATCTTTTTCAAGAAGGTCTTCACATCATACATGATTAAACTACATAATTTTCTTACATAAAATGAGGTGTATTCCATATTTTGGGTTGATCTTGTGTAGGGCGAGGTTGACAATCTATGCACATGCTCGAGGTTTCTTTTGTTGAGAATATTATCAAGAGGATTGTACCTATGATTATGTTGAGCATTAGTGAGATGCTTGCGTGAATCCTTTTGATTTAACCAAAATATTTAGGGTGAGAATACTTGGTACGTATATGGAAATACTTGAATGAATTTTTGTAGAGCATAATGTGGCAACATTATTTGTTCTTGACTATAAGGATAAGTATTTATCAAAAAATTATCTCCTAGTGTGACAATTGGTTTAACCTAGACATGCGTTGCATGATCTCATATCTATTTGGAGGGGATTGGTGATGCCTTAGTGTTGATTATCAAGTCCTCAATTCTAATATCCAGTTTGATTTAGTAGCTTTGATCTAATTCCTTTGGCATATTTCTCAAAACATCCAAATAATTATATTATATCAAATCATAGAGATAACATAGGTTTACCAAATTATCATCTATCATTATTTATGCATTGCAAGCCTTCATTGGGATTTACAATTACTATCCTCAAATTCTAACCATGATAATTTTAATTTTGAGTCCATTAAATTGAAATATGTTGAATTTATCATCTTGAAATTTATGCTAATACTTCAACTCATCTATAAAGTCATTTATTATTTAAGTTTTACTAAGTTGAAAGTAATCAATCTTCTATCTTGGTCATGGGTGATTTGGAATTGAATTTGGTCATTTTGATCTCTCACACATTACTTGATTTGAGCCACAAGACCACACAATCTTATGAGAAGAGATGTAGAAATTTAATACAATTCACAAGTTTCTAGAAATTTAATACAATTCACAAGTTTCTAGACTTCGTAGTATGCATTTCCATAGTACTTTTACATTTTCTCAGTTTGCAATTTTACACAGTTGTAAGAAGACACAAAAAATTTGCAGTATATTAAAAGGGGTGCTTTTGATGTTTGTGTATGAGTTTTTTTTATAGTTTCTTCATGTCCAAATATATTTCTATCCAATATAGAATTATAAATTTGTAAGAATTTGGGGTTTTACTACATGATCACAAGTTTTTCTACATTGTTCATATGAGAGTTCTATTTCTTCTTGATTCTACAAACAAGAGTATAACAACATTTTAAAGGATCCATGTTATTTGGTGAGTTTTTAGTGAATTAAATTTTAATCATGTTTTAAAGGGTTCGATACTTTATAAATGACAAAGAAGTAATTTGAAAAATAATTAAAAGGTTTAGATAATATTTTAAATACAAATTTATCTATAGTAGATTCATCAAAGTTTCTAAGGATTTGGAGTTTTAGAATGTAAATAAACACATACATGCAATATGAAAACATGTAAAACCCCAAAATCTTAAAATTGTTAAAGAAGTCAAAGTCTTAAAGAAAAAAACACTTTTACAAAAAAATGGTTGATGCGTTGCCTAACCCTTAAAAAATTATGATTCCTTATAAAAGGGGGGGTTTTGAGGGTGTTATGCACCATTACACAAAGTTTGTAAACATGTTCTCAAGACCCAAAACCCTACTCAATTTGTTTTTAAAGTAAAAAATGTCTTTCCCTTGTTATCTGTAAGAAATTAGGAGTCAATTATACCTCAATTTTTTTTATGCAAGTTACAAAATTTATTTATCCTTTGAGATCTTTTAAGACAAATGATTAGAAAAAAGAATCTATTGAGAGTGTCTTAATAAATATTAAGAAGATGCATGTGATAGCTATAATACTAGATTCCATAACCTTTACTCATATCCTCTCTACCTATGCTAAGGTGAGATCCTTTTAACAAGTTACAAACATTACTCTTGAGGTACATTTAACAATGGATTTAGTTAGATGTTATAGTTGCAAATTGCCTTTGTAGATAGGAAACCATGGACCTTGTTATAAAACGTCTCAAATAATTATGATCATATGAATTATGTTGAATTCAAGATACAAGAAATGGATATGTTTGAAAAGATTTAGAAAATTTCAAGCAAATGCAATTAGTCATTGTATTGCTAGCATCCTCATAGCATGTGCTAAAATGGGGGTTATGGAATAAGGTATGCATGTCTATCAAATCATAGTATAGAGTTTATTTTGTCAAATGTTATTGTTGCAACCACCCCAATAATGGTACATACCTAATATGGAAGCATAGATTATGCATGATTTTTTTTGACAAATTGCGTCAAGGAATATTAATCTACAATTATACCCACAAAATTATTTAACAAATTTCTCCAAAAATATTCATCCATAAGGAAGGCTCACTAACTATTTGATAAAAGCCTAAACTAAATATGAACTCGTATGAAATACCATTATCACAAGTCATGCAAAAAAAGACAAGCTTTTGTGTAATGACTAGTGGAGAAGCATTTCAATATTAAGGTAAATATTTTAGGCTTGTGAGAAAATAAGTGATTATCAAACCTACAATTATGTTAAGGGACTCCTTGCTTCTAATAAAATAATCAAAGTTGGTTGTTCCTTGTTTCTTTCTTATAGATTAACATCTATCAATCATTCTCATTAAAGAAAATGTACTACATATAAAAATGGTTAATGAATAGTGATAGGTAATAAAAAAACATTGCTTCAAAATATAAAATTCATATTGCATTAACATAATAGATATAATGTATTATGATATGTTTATCCACATCCATGTACTTATATGCAATGTTTTTCCATCCATGAGATGTTATGATTATATGATTATATAATTGAATAATTATTCAAGATTAAAAAATGTTGAAATGATGATAATAAAAGTTTAGATTGAATAGGTACATGATAATAAATTATTAAAGCACACAAAAGAATAATGTTGAAATGTCATAAATTTAATAACTATTTTAATTATATTTTAGTTTTTTCATTATTTTTTTCTATGAATATAGATTAATTTATAAGGTTATTATATTATGTTATAATATAAAGTCACTTTTAAATGTGAATATATTATAATGTATAAAGTTAATTTATTTTATGAAAATCCAATCAACCAAATTATTGTTATTAATTTTTTTAAAGGGTTGTAATATAGTTTTGAGGGAACTTTTTTGTTTTTTCCACAAAAATTTCTAACATGGAATCTTTCTTTCTTTTGTTTATTATCTATATTGTGGAAAATATAAACTATCAAGCCTTCATTTAGTATTAATTTTTTATAAAGGATTTAGGCTTTTTCTTTCCATCTAATTATGTATGTTTTCTTTACTTTTTTTCCCCTTTTTTAGCAATCTTAGGTGGTCCTTTATGTTTATTCTGTCTAAGGCCTTCTCTAGTTTTCTCACTTCTCTTTTTCTATTTTATGCCTTATTTTTACTTATAAGTTAAAAGTGCATAAAATACCTACCCCCATCATACAAGGGAGTTTCCCCTTTCAATTATAGAGGAAAAACACCTATCCTATAGTGGTTTTATATACTATTGCAATCATATGTTATTTCTCATTAGATAAGTCACAAGAATAGAAAAAAATTATACAAAACTCAATTGTCAAAAAAACACTTGTAAGTAGATTGGCACTTGCGAATCATCAACAATTGCTGAAGTAAAAACACTTCCTCAAGATGGTGAGACTAACTTATTAAAAAAAAAACTAGAAATTACAAGTTTATATTTGGAGGCTTCTAAATGGTTGTAACAAAATTTATAAAGTTTTTTTTTTTTAAATTGAATATTAAAAATAAGTGTGGATTTACTGACAAATAGGCGGTATTTTTCCACAACATGTCAAATTATGATATTGCTATCAAGATTCAACCGTGTAGTTTTTTTGAGTCAAATTCATTAAACCATGTTTCATGAGTAGTGGTTCACAAGAACCCAACTCTCATGATAATGAATGGTCCACTTAGCACTCAGTGCATCTAGGTGATGCTCACAAAGGTGAAGCATTGGGCCTTCCCGAGAGGTCACCCATCCCAGTACTACTACAACTCAAGCGAGCTTAACCATGGAGTTTTCCCAAGGTTAAGCATGCTCAACTTGCAACCCCATTGAAACATGGGTCAATGAGTTTGACTTGAAAAAACTACATTGTTGAATCCTGATAGCAATATCATAATAAGTGTGGATTTAGTCAATGTAATACATAGTCTAATTAATTTCAAACTAAGAATAATTTTATAGTAAAGATCAATGATCAAATTTGTATGTTACAAGAGAATATTAAAGAAAATAAACATTTACTTTCAACATAAGAAAACAATATAAAATAAAGCACAAGTGAGATACAAATTTTAAATTTAGAACTTTATTATTCTCTAAAACTAAAAAAACACAATATTTTTATTATTGTACAATCTATACTAAAATTAGCAAAAAATACCTTTACAACTCACTCACTTTATAATTTATTGGAAAAATAACTTCCTTTCTCACATCAACTCTTAACTATCTCATTTGTGACTTTATAAAAAAAAATAGAAAAATAAAGACCTTCATAAACATGTAAATTGGGCTCATAAATAAGTATTTTTATATAAATTAGTATTACTAACCTTATATTTAAACATTGCAACCCAACTTAAAATTGACTTTGTTTAACCATCATGATAATATTTTTTGTGGGAGAGTCTTTATCTTCAACATCATCTTGCACCTTGATCATTGCATTATGATTTTATTGACCTATACTTTCTATCGATTTATCATCTCTTTGATAGCACTTTGATCTAGTCAAATTAAACGTTTGCATCTAACATCCAAAGATGTATAAGTATTCAATGTTTGATATATATATTACAATGTTTGGTCCATGAGGCAACGTAACCTAGTTTAGGTATAGCCCACCAAATTTCTATTGTGTATTTTATTTATCCTATACTTATGGTGAACCTAAATTTGTTAGAGGAACTCTTTCTTCAAAAGAGCATGAGCCTTGGATGGAGGCCATACATGAGGAAATGGTGGCCTTGAGTAGATGTGACACTTGGGATATAGTCCTAATGGAAGAAATCCCATTGGTTTCAACTGGGTGTTTAAGAAGAAATCCATAATAGAAGGTAAGTTGGAATGGTATAAAGCAAGACTTGTGACAAAATTATACTTATAGAAAAAGGGAGTTGATTTTGGTGAATTTTTCTCTTATGATTATCTTAACCTCCATTAGATTCCTTTATTCTATTTCTACTATCCGTGTTTTGGAAGTAGATAAAATAGATGTTAAAATTATATTTTTGTATGAGGATCTTGAGGAAGAATAGCTTGATGGTTTTGTTGTGAAGAGAAAAAATTGCTTACAGATTGAAATGGTACTATATTATTTGAAATAGTATTTGTGAATGTGATATAAGAATTTTGAAGGTTTCAATATATTATGTTTGTAAATAGGTAGGTAGATCATTGTGTTTATTTTAAATTGATTAATGATAGATTATTAATCATTATCTAGTATATGTACTGCATGTTATTTATTGGAAAAAAATATAGGGGATGAATAGGGAACACAAAAATTAACTTTTTGATATGCTTGTCACGAAGGGTTTATTGGTTAACATTTTAATTTAGGAATGAAAATAAGTAGAGATTATGCTTGGAAAATATTTGGATTAGTAAGTATGTTGAGACCACTTTGTAGCAATTTGATATGTAGGACTATAAACTACATAGTATTCCTTTATATGTAGGTAGTAGAATTTTATTGGAGCAATGTCCTAAGTCCATTCATAAATATTAGAATATGTGTGATGTTCCTTATGCTAGCATTGTTGATAGCTTGATGTATGCAATGGTACGCACTACAATAAATATTGCCTAAGTAGTGGGAGTTCTTTGTAGATTTACTTCTAACCCTAGTAGAGAGAATTATAATTATGTTAAGAGAGTTTTGATATATTTGTAAGGAAACTGTAATTATTATTTATGTTATCACGAGACTAACAATATGATAAATTTGTTGGACATATGTGTCTTTGTTGAATTAGATTTGGCTAGTGATTTAGATTGTAGGAGATCATTAATGGTTATGTGTTTTCTCTATATGGAGGAGCTATTACTTAAAGTAAGAGACAAACCATGGTTTTTTTATCAATGGTAAAAGCATACTACATGGCTACTATAAATGGATGTAAAGAGATAGTTTGGTTAATATAAAGTGTTGTGCTTAGTCATTGGATTTTATTGTAGGGTTGTGAGGATCAATTATAACAATCAAAGTTCTATTTATTTGGTGAAGAAACCAATGTACCATGTCTATACTAAGCATATAAATGTCTAGTATCACTTTGTTCATGAGATGGTTTAGAATGGTAAGGTCATGTTACAATATGTGGACACTTTGGATAATTTTTTAAATTTTCTTATGGAACTAGTTAGCAGATATAAGTTATGTCACTTGTTGCAAGGAGGCTGTGGATCTTGCCCCTTATTGTTTTTATTTTATTTTAATATTTCTATTATGTAATTGTAATGTAAATATCAAGAGGAATAATGCTAAGACTAGTTATAATCATATGTCTAATATATTATTTTCTCCAAATACCTTGTAGAGGGTGTGTTTTTTGATATAGAGCTCCAATTTTAATGATTTAAAAAAATTAAAGATCTTGATGAGCTAGACAAGTTAAATCAATCAAGGATCAATTTAGACTTTATTAAAAATATCAAAAACTCCTCATAAAGAGAAAAGGAGCTACAAATTTTCGTAGCATGATACCAAAAAGGGTAGAAATAGAAAAAATCATGAAGGAGGTTAGATATTTTGGTTGCAAATGAATATTTAAAGATACTTGAGATATTTTTCTAGTGTTATTAAATGAGGAGTTCATGGTAAAAATAATTAGTGAGAGTTACATTGGGAAGAGTGGATCATCTTGTCATTAGTTGGATTCTATCTTGGATACACATATCAAGCATAGTGGGGTGTGGATTTTTACATATGTATGAGGGTTTTGTTGGCCATCGATTTATAGAAACTACTTGGCGGTTTCATTTTTCCTTTCCTCTATGTATTGAGTGTATGAGAGGATTCATAATTTTTTATGTATTCAAAATGCTATTATATTGAAGAAGCTTGAGTGGATTATATTGGTGTAATCTTGTTTTGAAGATTAATACAAGCTTGAAATCTCTTTGGCAATGGATTTTTTTTCTTGAAAGGGCTTCTCCATGTAAATTTGGTGTTATTTGTTATTTTGTATTTTATTTATGTTCTATTTAATTTTTTGATCACATGTACTAATTATTTTTAATCAAATTTGAGCACTATTTGTTTATATTTTTATTGTATATGTTTACCTTTCTCTTAATAATTATTGATCCATCTCGTCAACTAGAATACCATTCTTATGATTGCTCATCTAGGTAAAAATGGAAGAGTCTATAAGCCACGTATTTATACTCAAATTTAATGAGGATGAGAGCATACTTAAATTCTTGAATATTCTTAATTGGTAGTTTATAGTCATAATTCCTAAATAGAGGAAAAATATTTTAATTTTTTTCTTAAAATATAGACTTCACCTAGAACATTGGTTGGAATTCCTATTCCTAGAGAGGAATTAGCCATGTCATGTGAAATTTGAGGCCAAATTAAAAAGAGTTAAAAAATGTGATTCTTAAAAAAAATTACTTAGTAGGCTCTCCTTATGGTGCTAATTTCTTGATGTGTTTTTAGGCACATTAACTAAGTATATATTAACATTTAACTTGAAAGAAAAATAGTTTTCCCAAGGCTCCAATTGCTTGTTC
The DNA here is from genome assembly GCA_007258455.2 of Sequoia sempervirens. Lineage (NCBI taxonomy): Eukaryota > Viridiplantae > Streptophyta > Pinopsida > Cupressales > Cupressaceae > Sequoia > Sequoia sempervirens. The sequence continues at coordinate 411,273,141 of VDFB02086081.1, forward strand.
AAGGCTAGAAAGATATTTTTTGGGGGGTAGGCTATGTTTCAAAAAACAAGGCGCCAAGTGCTAGTGATACAAATTTATCAAATACATAATTCTAGCTTATTTGGTCAAGTCCTCATATTTCATATTTGATGCTTACCATAAAATAGAAGGTTTGCAATTTCAAGCATATTTGGTAAGAACAAATTTCAATTGATGTTTAATTTAGCTCAAAATATATTAAAACTAAATCTATGCCTAATCAACTCCTCAACTAACCAATTTTTAAAAATGATAAAATATATAAGGGATGAAGATAAAGGGTTTAAAGATAATCCTATTTATCTACTTTTTACTTTTAGTTTCCAAGTTTCTCAAGTAGACAAAAACATGCTTAATCTATCATTAAGAAAACATAAGTTGCAAGCAAGGCTAATGTAATCTTCAGTAGAAATCCAAACATGATGATACAAAAAATAATGCACATATCAATCATATACATACACCACTCATATAATACAAACAATAATTCCTTAAGCTCACATGAAATTCAATAATGGAACATTTAAGTCCATAATTATTAGATTGAAAACATAATAGATATATATGTATTAAGCTCAAAAATAAAAATATGAAAGTTCTCCCACTTTTAAAATGGTTTGACAATATAAACCAAGTATTTATAGTTTCCTTGGTTACAATCATAATGCATTTTTTGGGCCATGAATTTCTAATTAGGTCCAATAGTTGAATATTCTATAATTTTGAGATAAAGAAATATTAAATTTATGGGTTTTGAATTCCCAAGCTAAGACATGGTCATGGTTTTTTTTTTATAATAGGTGTTCACTTAGTTCAAATACAAAGTGTTCATTGAGATCATTCATTACAATTTCAATCTTCCAAATGGGTGTTCCAAGATCAACAATCATACTTTTCCAATTCTTTATATTTCTCAAGTAAAAAATATTTAATATTTATTTGAAGTTCCAATATGAAATATCTTCTAAGTTTGTTGTTCATAATCAACCATTAAATTTTGTTACCAATATTGGGGGGGTGGGAAACCACCCAAGGGAACACTCCTTCAATGGGTGGAAGGTGGGATTGCCTGGGTCACCCCTTCAACTAGCGACCCTCTTGGGAGGGTCCCTAGCCTTAGGTAGGCAACCCACTGACCTCCACATTCATTTCTTGGGAGTTGACCTCTGCTAATCCCTGTAGTTCAGCTCAACCCTCTTGGTTTTTGGACTACAGGGGCCGAACCGAACCAGGGGTGGAGGAAAATTCCCAAACTCAATGAACGCCCACCCCCCTCCTTTGGGAAGGGCTCCTCTTGGGAGGATCCCTTCCCTATGGTAGTTGGGGGGTGGAAAAACACCCAAGGAGAAACTCCATCGATGGATGGTTGGGCGAGGCCTTCGGGTAAGGAACCCCTGCTAGTGGGGGGTTCCTTACCCTACAGACCATGGGAGACTTAGGTTGGTGGATGGTCCAAAGGATAAAAGGTTGCCTATGGGTAAGGAACCCTAGCTGGTGGGGGGTTCCTTACCCTATGGTGGATGGTCGAATCGATGGTCAGATGGATGGTTGGGGCCTTTGGGTAAGGAACCCCTGTTGGTGGGGGGATCCTTACCCTACGATCAAGTGGTCACCTAACCTCAACACTCACAACTAGGGCCTTCAGGTAAGAAACCCCTGAGTAACCCCCCAAGGGCCAATCAATCTATGGAATATAGGTCATTAACAAATGCGAGGTCCCTTCACCATATACTCCCTTTAACTATGGCTTCCTTGCACGGGTTGCTTTACCGATGAACGATAACCAAGTGGAGAGGTGGCCCTAAGACTATCCAAGGTTGGGGTGTTTCCCTATCCTTGGAGTCAACTATATAAAAAAGGGTTCCCTAGGGCTAAGATCCAATGGGACTTGAACCCAAACTTCTCAATAGGAGGAACGCAACCTGCCAATCTACTAATGTAATATGAGTATCCAATCTTAGAACGTAATACTAGTAGTAGTAGGAGGAGGGAGGAAACCTTCCAATCTAATTAGTAATACTAGTGCCCATCCATCCCCTAATTAGTAATACTAGTGTTATATAATTAGAAAATAATTATCAAATTCCAAGGAAGATATTTATTACTAAAATAATTGAAAATCATATTTAATTTTAACTCCTTGAGATAAAAAATAAATACATGTGCATATGATTCAAGAAAAATAAAATATGATTTGATTTTAAATTTATTGGATAGATATTCTTGTGAGATAAGGGGGATTCATTGCTCATGAGTCTCTTCATGCTCAAGAGAATCCTAGGGAGTGAACTACCCTTAACTACCTCAAGCATTACTGAATGAAGAAATTGCAAAGAAGGTTGTATCAAGGATAATTATTTAAGAAGACCGCTTCAAATTCTGAGAAAGCAAGATTTAAAAATCTCTGCCTTAGAAGGAATAGTTCTCAACCAGAGGACTACAACATGGTATTAGGATTCCAGCGTGGCGTGCTGGAGTCTAAAGGGCGCGCTGGCGTCCAAGGCTAACAGAGAACCAAAACCTTGAATAGAAATACTAAAATCTTATTAACATGCTCAGACCCGAGGTCTATTCAACAAAAAAAATAAACAAAAAATATGAAATGATATAAAATACAAAGGAGGGCTTAGGATAAACTTACAACTGACCGAGTTCTTGAAACCTTTCTCCAAGCCTCACTTCAACAACTTGCAAACAAGATGAACAAGGAAAAATGTTGGGGTTGTTTCAGGGCTTGTTGCAATCAAACCCTTGTTTTGGTGTCCCCACTTCCACAAAAAACCAAATAGATGGAGAGAGCAAGCAAAGTAAACAAATAAAGAGTGGTGAAAATGATCCCCGCTTGAGGAGGAGAACCCACACCACTAAATAACAAGTAAGAAAAGTAATCTATTCAAAAATAGATAAGAACAAGAGAGCGTTACCAATAGTCCTCGACCCCCTCTTGAATGTACAAGTGCATTGTTGAATGCTCAGAGGAGAGCCTTGGCTCTTGGAGGAACCTCAATCCGGTAGAGCTTAGCTCGCAAAAGTGATATTGCTAGAAGGAGCAGCTGAGAGTAGAATGAGATTGAAGGAGTGAAGTGTTAGAATGAGAGAGAACCCTTGAAATGAGGGAAAGAAAGGGAGTTTTGTTGCTACAAGAGCAAAAGGATCCATTACAATCAGAAATATCACTTGAGAGACATGTGTCATGAGTCAATATTTTGAGATTCCTTATTTCAAACTCAAAAAACCACCAGGATGCTAGCGCACCACACAAACATCTGCACATCACATAGGTGTCCAACACATCAGTTTTCAAGAAATGAGGTGGAAAACTGTTGTCACTTCATCATTGGACATTGTGAAGTTAGAATCACAAAAAATTGACCCATGAGGCTCTTATCATAAATGTGCTTAGGTACAATAAATGCAAGGAAAAGTGCTAAAATGTGAAATTGCACCTAAGGTACAATGTTGTGACACTACATTTTTCCCCCACTTTAGTAGGCTCGATTTAGGGAAAAATTAGCCACACTAAAGTACAAAAGAGAACAAACACTAAAAACTTGAAAATTTTACATATTTGTGTGCCAAAAGGATATTGTAGAGGACATAGAAGTCAAGCAGGTGTTAGAACACAATGATCTACTGAGAGGGGGGTGAATCAGTAGATATTAAATTTTTTATTTCTTCAACCCTTTTACAGATTCAACCTTAACTTCAAATGTGCAGATTGAAATACTAACAGATATAATAGCCACAAGCACAAGAGATATCAACACATAACATAGTATGTATGTGGAAAACCCAAGATGGGAAAGACCATGGTGAGAAATGTTGCTAGGATCTACTATCCTAATCTAGCCTCACAAGCTTCAAAGTTCAGTTACAATGTTTAGGGCTGCAACCCAAGGAAGCAACAACTCCCTGTTTAGAATCTACAACTTCAAGGATGCTACTACACCCTATTCTGAGCTTCAACTCAGTGCAAAATGGAGGCTACAACTTCATACAAAGTTTTGCAATAAACTATGCATAAAATGGTTCTACAAAACTTGAGATGCATCAATACAACACATAAGCTCTCTCTCTCTCTCTCTCTCTCTCTCTCTTAGTTCTCCCTTACTCTACTGTAACCAGCTACATGAATTTTCAAATTTTTCTTTCTGCTACAGTTCACATTCCTTTGCATTCATAAACTCTATTCATTCTCCATTTTTTTATAACTCCCCTCATTCAATTCATATACATTGGAATCACTGTTAGGGTTTTTCAACTTGCAACCTACTTTCGTAAATGTCAGAGCATCGAGCCACACACATATTGTCCAACTCGTCAGATATCACTATACCTCTGCATCAAGCCACACAACATTTTATTCTAGTGCAAATAATTTTCTAAGAATAACATTTGTCAAACCCTAGAATTTGATATGCATTTAATGCATTCTTGTGATCATTCGATCTGATTATGATCACGATCACCTTTGCAATTTGTTTCGTCATCTTGAAGATCAAATCTTCATTTAAATGGTCATTGAGGTAGTTGGAAACAATAATTATTTCTCATGTGTTAGTTTTTAGATCACACCCTCGCTTACACTTGTCGTAGCCATTTCAAATCTCTGCATTTGAGCTCTAGTCATCGATTTGTTTCTTCGTGCCTTGATCCTGTGATCAACATTCATTGTTGTGTATTTAAACCCTGACCATTGGATAATCGGTCACTTAAACCACCGCCGTCGATCTATCATATCATCCAATCATTGGGACTCCATTCAGACTCCCACCGATACAAGCAGGTCACAACGATATGCTTGCCATGTTATCTAATTGGGCCCACAACCTACATGTCATCGCCACATCATTCACAACACCAATGCGAAATGACATATCAAACAATCATTCATTTCCATCTATTAACCATCATAACACTCGGGTCCCATAGTCGGCATCATACTCCTATCCCATTTCTCAAGTGGTCCCCACCATCCACACAACATCCATGTCACTGTCGTACAACTGATGTCACCATCCACGTAGATAAGGTTCCACCAAGACATGCATCCACCGCTTGTGCAATTCCGAAGCATCAAAAGGAAATCTACAATATTCTCAACAAGTCTCTTGGAAAAGACTTAAATATTAACTCCTTTCGAAATGACTAAGTCACTTCGATGAAAATAACAACACCCAATACATCATTCCAATGTGGGGTCCACATGCTGTCGACACATGTCCATGTCATCACCATGTCATAGCTCAAACCCATCATGTGACGTGTGTGCATTGTCATTAAGGTTGGGTCCCACATGGAGTGGTTCCTTACTCCATATCGCTTCATCGCTTAGTCGCTAAGTTAGGAAGTTTCAAAACTTGAGAACCCCACAACAAGGTTAGTAAAAATTAGAACCCTGCGATACCATTCACTTTCGCCAACAATAAGGAGATTGCTAAGTCGGAAGGTGTCCAAACTTGAGAACCCTACGATATAGATTAGAAAATATTGGAACTCCATGACTCCATTCATTTTCGCCATCCTTATCACTCCATTAGCTAAGTCGCCAAGTTGGGAGGTTACGAAACTTGAGAACCCCATGACATAGGTTAGGAAAACTTGGAACTCCATGAATCCTTACAACTTTGGCCTTAGATTGAGAGCATGAACCAATGAATGAGGAAATTTTCATTGAAATCATGACCTGCCCAATACTTGTCTAAAAAGCTCTCGAGAAACCCAGTCAATATGCCAAAAATCTCCCTTACATGATTTGCACTTTTGACATCAATGACAACAATAGTCCAACAGGAGGCAAGTGTGAAAGATTCCCCCAATAATCAAACTTTGTGAAACATATAACATTGAGTGAAAACATGTGAAAAGTTTGATTCTGCAAAACTCAAATTTTAAGTTAGTTCAAAAAAATCAAAGGAAGCTACCAAGGCGGGAAGAATGATCAAGAAAAAATTTAATGGTTCAGAAGAAAAATATGGTAAAGAGGTGAGTATATGCCCCCTCCTGAGTTTTCCCCCAACCTAGTGGGGTAAAATTAGGAGAAACGGGGGGACCACAATTTCCAGGAAAAATGGGCCCCGAGGGGCCTATATATACCCAGGTGGGCCCCTAGAAGGGTCATTTTCACTATTCATCATGTGAGTTTTTTTGAATTTTGTGAGAGAAAAGTAAACAAAATGCCACATAGATGCGAGTATGATGAGCGCAGATTGGACCAACTACAACAGGATGTCACCGAGAGTGTCGAGCTAGACTAGGTGAGTACTTGAACTTCGTTTTTAGTGCATTTATTGATATTTTAGCTAGATTTTTAGAAAAATTAGAGCATAGGCATCTCAATTATGTGCATGCATCCTCTTTGTGCACTAGCATCCCACTAGCAATATGTTGGGGACCCATATGCACATGGGGGTCCTTCACTTGCACTAGCGTCCAACCAGCTTCAATGGCGAACCCTATGATGATATTGCACCATGCAAACATCTACATGGTGCACTTGAATCCTAGAGGCACTAAATAGTAGTTTTTGGAATTTTCTACATCAGAGTCTAACATGAATCTTGTTTACTTTTACAACAGTATTCGGAGATGAGGGAGCATCTTGACAAGTGGGTGCTACTCCTTATTCGAGATCAGTATCAGTGACTATTTGATGGAGAGGAGATGCTTCTATAGTGGGTCAATATATGGCATGTCTATCGGATGCCAAAGATGCTCTACCATGACCACATGTTGATGGCACTTATGGAGTGGTGGGATTCCATCACCTTGAATTTCCACCTCCCGATGGGTGAGATGAATATCACGCTAGAGGACATCTATCACATTCTAGGTCTTCCTATTAGCGAGCAGAGTGTCATCATTGATGATACACATTTTTCTTGAGAGCAAGTAGATGGGGTCCAATACTGCTCAGGCCACACTGATAAGAGTGATGGGACCGACCATATCTATACTTGGTGGTTTGATTAGGGTAGTGCTACAATACCCTTATTACGATGCATTATGGTCATCATCATGGCTACATGAGTCATAATAGATTCGTGGGGCTCTCACCTTCATGGGGGCCTCGTGCATACTATTAGAGAGATGGAGGAGCACAAGACTATCTTTACATGGGGGTGCAACATGCTTGCACACCTGTACCATGAGTTGGGTAGGTACATGCATTATGAGTTTTAGAGTCTAACCACGTGTACCCTACTATAGGTGTGGGCCTTTGCTTACATTATGACAGATGACCAGTGTGGTACTCATAGGCTCATGATTATTCAGTGCCCATGGCTCATTGGTATGAGCTCATCAGGTAGTGGAGGCATGATGATTTATATTTTTGGCATTTACAGTTTAATGTTTTGAGATCAGATCAAGTTAGGTGGTGGCCCTACCAATGGTTTTGGTGGGTTGATGATAGTAGGTATCTTAGGAACCTGTAGCATAACCATTTTTTGTTAGGTCACATACATTGTCATCATGCCCTCTTACTGGAGGAGGGTTATGCACCAGTTCAACATCATCTAGACCATCCCTCCTATGGTCCCTTCCTATGCTCAAGCTGTGAGGAGTGTGATGATGACTATCGTTGGCTGTCGATCACAAACATCATTCCTTAAGATGATGATGAGCTTGATTGAGACCAGCCGCTGGCTCTCACGATTGATGATGTTGACGTGGCCAGAGGCTTCAATACTTGGTGGCTCATGTATCACTCCACACCAATTTTTCTAGTGGATGCCCCCAGGGGGATCCTAGCCTTCAGGGAAATGTACCACTAGTGTAGAAGTAAAAGTAAAGAGATGGAGATGGAGGAGAACATGAGTAGCAACAACAGGAGGTAGTGGTGGGCATAGTAGAGGCGAGGTTGAGGATTTCCTCTCCTCCACCAACTACCCTAATTTCATTGCAGTTCCAACTCCTTCCGTCAATTCGGAGGTAGCCCTACTGGCTCTAGGAGTGGCACCTGATGCAGGTGGTGCTAGTCCTAGTGTCTCTCCACCTTTGGATCCATGCTGGTTGCTAGGGGGCCCAAGTACACCAATTGTTTAATGTTAGTTCATTTCAGTACTTTTAGTTTTATATGCTTTTGCTTCGGTTTTATGTATATAGATGGCATGATACTGATGGGTCTCTTCTCTTTATGGCTATGGTGGACACACAGGGATGGACTGGGCTAATAGCTCAATGCATATAAAAGGTGGCCCCCTTCATGCCAGTCCATAGACCCATCCTAGATTCCTATTGGGAAATTTCAGCAGGGCGACATGCCCACCTCTTCAAGTTGGTTGTACATCCAAGGATGACTAATGAGGAGGGTTAGGTGGAGATCATATAGAGGAATGCTGATGCTAGCAACACCTAGTCACAAAGAGATCAGGTCTCAATGGAGTTGCAAGTCACCCTATCCAAGCGAGATGCAACCATGATGAGAGAAGATAGTGCCGAGCAGGAACATGATGCTCTTCATAGCTAACTCGATGAACTTGTAGGGCAGGCACCAACTAAGATGCCAGTAGGAGACCAATAGCTACAAGATGTGTTGAGGTGAGCCGAGCTACATATAGCCTCCCTTTAGGGAGAGATCAGAGAGCTACACGTAGTGATATCCATCTCTAGATCTCATAGGTCCCACTCTGTTTCCACTATCTAGCCACAGTGACAGCAACCTCCAGATCCAGAGGGCTTAAGGAGACACATGCTCAGAACGTAGAGAGCCCATTTTGTATATCATTTTTGTAGCAATGTTACATATTTTGTAGAGCATTCTTGATGTATAGACATTGATACATATATACATCAATCACTTATTTTTTGATTATAGTTACATGATACATGTACATGGAATTTGATATATATATATATATATATTTATACACGAGCTATTGATTCTGATATCATGGTGTTCTTTATTTTATGTGCATGCTTCTTTACTTTCATGTATGATTATGCAATTGATGTTATATGTATGCATGTATGTTAAATTAGATGCTATCATGATTTAATAAACATGCATGGATGTATGCTAATTAAATATAGTGATGATCCAATCACCTAACCAAAAGATGTAAGAGAATGCATGGATACATAGCATAGTAAAATACATGCATGTATGTCTCTCTCACACACACATGATTGCATCATAACAAAAATATTTTTATAATGTGTTAATGAAGGGTTGTCAACATACATGATGCAGCAATCCCTAGGGGTAAACGTTACACATGTGACACATAGACACTACACATAGTATCGACGAAGGTGCATTGCATTATCAGGTTCTTTTAGAGGCATCCCATCCATAGATGACAATCCATAGGAACCATAACCATACATGAAGATAAAAATTAAAGGACCTAACCGATCAAGACTTAACTTTCCCTTTTGATTAGGCGACACATTTACATTTCTCTAATTCTCATAGAGAACCAAGTCACCTACGTTGAAAGTCTTAGGAAGAACACCTTGATTATACTACCTAGGCAACGATTGTTGATAAGCTTTAAGGTGGTTGAGGGCCTATAATCGACACTCATTGAGCATCTCAAGCTGATGCAAACAATTAGATTGATAAGTCTCATCATCAATTAACCCTTTAAGGGAAACCCGTAACGATGAAATTTCCAACTCTAAAGGCATGATAGCTTAAACACCATACATGAGGTTGTAAGGTGTTGTTCCCGTCTCCATATGAACACTCGTGTGATAAGCCCACAAAGCATACATCAATTGAATATGCCAATCCTTACCATGTTTATTTACTATTTTCTGGAGAATGATCTCAAGATTTTTATTAGACACTTCCGCCTGGCCATTGGATTGAGGATAATACGATGTAGAGAATCTATGCTTACTATGAAACTTCTCTAGAAATTTCTTCACTTCCTTATTCTTAAATGGCATGCATTATCAGAAACAAAGATAGAAGGAAATTCAAAGTGAGCAATGATGTTATTTAGAAGAAAGCTACATATAGATTCAATGGTCGTGGATTGAAGTAGGATAGTTTCAACCCATTTTGTGAAGTAATCAGTAGTGATAATGATAAAGATATGTCCTTTAGAAGAAAGAGGTGACATTTTCTTGATAATATCCAACTCCCATTTTGTGAATGACCAAGGAGAGGTCTGATTTTGCAGTTTTTGAGTAGGAGCATGAATAAGACAACTATGTTGCTGACATTGCAGACACTTCTTGACAAAATTAAAGGAATCTTGTTCCATCGTTTTCCAAAAGTACTCCATGTGAACTAATTTTCGCACTAGATATTTACCACCAAAACTTCCACCCCATAACCCAAATGGGCTTCTCTAAGGGGAAGGGGTATTTCCACTTTAGTGAGACATCAAAGAAGTAAACCATTATAATATTTTTGATAGAGGACATCTGAACAGACAGCATAACAAACTAACAATTTTTTTACTTGAGTGCGATCATTCTTCATTGCATCATCAGAAAAATTTCCAGTCTTTAGATAGTTGTAGATGTTAGAATACCATTCTCTCGAGTCTACATGAGAACACACAAGAGCATCAGATTCAGGTTGGTCGAAAACAACATGAGATCAAAGAATATGAACCACAATGTGGTATTCTTTTGTATCTTTATCTGAGGGCACCAAGGAGGTAGTGCTCACCATGGCATCCACATGCTGGTTTTCTCTCCTAGGGACACTATCTATTGTGAAAGAGGAGAACTGATCGAGTAAGGAAAAAGTGAGGTTCTAATACTAAGACAACTTAATTTTCTTAGCTTGATAGGTTCTCGTAATTTGATTCAAAATAAGCTCAGAGTCACCATGTATACAAAGATGCTTTATGTTTAACGCAATCGTGGCACACAAGCCAATAATAAGGGCTTTGTACTCAACGATGTTATTGGTGCAAGTAAACTCTAGTCGAAAGGAGAGAGAGGAACCATCTTGCCTTTAGGTGAGATTAGAAATACACCCACTCTAGATCTAGTTAGACATCTTGACCCATCGAAATACATCTCTCATACAAGATCGTGACTAATTGTGAAAATATCTTCATTAAGGAATAATTCAAGACTAGGGAAGCAGTGAGGTGAAGAAGTGTCTGCCAGTTTATTGATAATTTCTCTACCTTTTATCTACTTTTGAGTTACGAACTTTATGTTGAACTCAAAAAAAAACATTACCCACTTTGCTAATCTCCTAGCAAGGTTAGCACTAGAAAATAAATGTTTCAGAAAATCGCTTTTCGCAATGACGTGTTTCAACATGAAGAAGATTATGTCTTAAATTCTGTGTTGTGAAGATTAGAGCTAGGCATTGTTTCTCCATGGAGGAATAACAAGTTTCATAATCACTGAGAACATGAATAATGTAATCATTCACTCTTTCTCTTCCTGTATTGTCATAATGAGTGAGAAAAGCTGCTAAAGCCTATGGTGATGTGACAAGGAAAAGCAAAAAGGGTCTATCCTGCATACCCGACATTAATATGCGAGGATTGGCTAGATAAGTTTTTATTGAATCAAAATATTTTTGGCACTCCTCATCCCATATAAAGAAAACATCATTTTTCAATAAAAAAGTGAAAGGAAGGGTACGATCAACTAATTGAGATATAAATCTGTGAATAGCCTAAATCTTCCCTTGTAAACTTTGTAACTCAGAAATGTTCCTAGGCAGAGGCATGTTAAAAATTGCATCAATTTTGTTCATGTCAATTTCGATTCCATAATGAGAGACTATGAATCCAAAAAGTTTGCCCGCATCCACACCAAAGACACACTTAAGAGGGTTGAGCTTCATCTTATAGTGTCAAAGCCTTTCAAAGATAAGAAGAAGATTTTTTTGAATAGGACAACTGAGAGGGGGGGTCAATCAATTATCACCAAATTAAATGCCTTAACCATTTACCGGAACAAGATCCAAATATTGCATAAATGATTTATCAATAAATGCAAAAACTGAAAGTCATCACATAAACACAATAACACTAGATTTACATGGAAAACCCAGTGAGGGAAAAACCATGGTGAGGATTAAATCACACTATAGAGAATATCAAAATCGATTACAAAAAGGCTCACTTCCTAAAATAAGGCTCACTTCCTGAGATAAGGCTCATTACTTGAAATAAGGACTCACTATCCATAGGGCTACAACTTAGAGGGCTCACTGCCACATAGATACAAAGAATATGGCTCATTGCCAGAATACAAAAGTTATGGCTTGCTACCAAAAGTGAATTGATGAATTACACCTTTCTTGTGCTAAATTCAGTTCCAAATGAAGCTTTGTAAAGGTAGTATTGCATATCAGTAATCACTCAATAATTTTGTTTTGACTACACACTTATTGTCTTTTCCTGCTTCGCTTATTATGATCTACTGCATCCACACACTTTTCTGTCTCTATATCCTTCTTGCATAACCTCATATCTCTATCTTTTCTAGAGAGACACATATGTGTATATATATATATATAGACACACACACACATATATATGTATGTATGTATCTTACTCATCAATTAGGTGGACCAAAACATCCATAAAGTATTGCACATGCTAAGTCAGCCAAGATCTTCAAATATTTGAATCATAGTTTGTCACACGGTAGGAACCAAACCCCATATACTTATCATCTTCAATGGGAAATAACTTCTGATAAATGAGTCATACATACAGTACTATGTTGACATCAATGACAACCATTTGATGCAACCTTCAATCCTCCAACAGATTCCCTACGTGATCTTGACGAGTTATAGACCTCGCCAAGATGTCATCAATTTGGTCTTCTAGGATTTTATGAATGAAATCATGAAAAATAAAGGTCATTGTCTGTTGGTAACTCACACCTACATTCTTTAACCCAAACAACATGACCACATAACAAAAGGTACCCCAAGGGGTAGTGAAGGCTATCTTATACTGATCTTTTAGGTTAATATGGATTGGATTATAGCCCGGGAAGCCATCCATGAAGGACAACAAGGCATGGCCTACAATCGATTATATAATCATATTGATATTAGGCAATGGAAAATCATCCTTAAGAGAAGCCTTATTGAGGTCACAAAAGTTAATGCATATACGAATATGACCATCAAGTTTACTAACCTAAATAATATTCAAAATACAAGGTGAATAGTCGATTGGACAAATAAAGCTTGCTTTTAATAGCTTCTCTATCTCAGTCTTAATAAAAAAGGAAACCTTGGGATTGATCTTTTATATTTTTTGCTTAACAGGCTTGGCATTGAGACATAAAACAATATTATGAACCACTATAGAATCATCAATACAGGGCATGTCCTCATATGACCAAACAAAGATATCAGGATGAGAATGTAAAAGGTCAAAATGCTCTTTAGCTTCTTCAGAAAAAAAGGAATTTTCTGATCTTAATCACCTTTTTAGAAGATTTAGGGTCCATGAAAACTTTAGTAGTATCCCCCATAAGGAGGGGACTATGGTCTTCAGGATGAGGTATTGGGACACCATCATCAACATTATATAGAGGAGCCTCCTCGTCCATGTTCAAGACAAACTCCTCGAAGTATGCTTTCTTATTCAAGCGATATGAGAATCATTGCTTATGGTGAAATGAAGGCAAGTGAGAATAGGCACCTAAGGATTCTTCTAACGCTTCTTCTAAAGAAAAGACATCTAGAGGAACTTCATTAGGTTCTACTTTACTCTCTATCAATTCAGGATGAACTAAGTTGAGAGCTTCGATTGAAATCATTTAACACTCCACCGTGGTTTTTGTTTACATTGTTCAATAGAACATCCCAGGCCCTAATGATGCTTGTGAGACTGAAATTGGATAGGGACTTGAACTCCTTGTTTAATACACCCAAGATCTTTATGCTCGTAACCATACTTGGAAACAAGCATGTATTCCAGGCCATAACATATTTGTAAAGTCTCATAAGGAGGTGTTTCCACATAGAGAGCGTCATTCCAACAATGAGTGCCAAATATGTCTACAAGACCACAACCATCCTTCTCATCGAAATCACAAATGTTAACCTCCCTAGCAGAATTTTGACCATCCTCGTTATGGGTCCTTGGGCAGGATCACAAATTTCCTCCTCGGTAAGAGGCCGATCATCCTTCTTAGTAGAGGTGTTTGAAGTAATTGGAAGATTGAGGTGCGCAATATTCACTTTGTATTCTACGATAAAGAATTCTAAGAATTCTAAGGATCCTCAATCATCACCAAGAAATGCATTTGACTCTGAAGAAGAAGTAGACGGGGAAGACTTAGGACTTTCTGATTTGGGTCACTCTTCTTTAGTGACATTTGCTTCAGGGAAAATCTTCAAAGATGGTACTACCCAGGAACATGTCATTGCATTAGAGATTAGAGACAAAATGAAATTCTTAAGAGTGGAAACAACTGAAGCCTGACCAGTGGTTGCTAACTCACATAGGTGAATAACTTCCGAGTTAGCTTTGACTATGACCACTTGATTGTTCGCTACAAAATTAAGAGAATGATGTAGAGTAGAAGTCACAACACCTATAGCATGAGTCCAGGGTGTCCCTAGTAGAATATTTAAGGTAAGGGGCTAGGCATCACATAAAATAGGGTGGGTAAGGTAATAGGGCCTAGTTGCAAAGTCAAGATTATCGTGCCTGGGGCTTGTCGACCAACGTTATCAAACCCATGAATATACAAAGAAGAAGCAACCAAGGAAGAAGAATCATCTTTAATTTTAGATAGTAGATCTATACCACAAATGTTGAGGGTCGAACCAGTGTCAAAGAGGGTATGTCTAATACCAATAATATTAACATTAACTATGATCATTAGTGGGTTCACTTGCTTCTACACATCCAAGGGCGGAAGTTCCTATGGATATAATGTGTTATTTGGTGAATCCAAAAGAATATGAGCCATCAATGCATTAACATTTGTTGGCCTAGTGGAGGCAGGTAAGAGAATCTTTTGCAAGGCTTCCTAAAGCATACCTTGATAAATCTGAGTGGTCTGTAGTAAATCCCAAAGTGCGATCTTAGCTGGAGTAACGCAAAGTTTCTTGACAAGATCATAGACTCCAGGTGCCTTAGTTGTGGGTTTACCTGCTAGAGGAAGACTTGGTTGAGAAGGTGGTAAAGAAGTAGGGGCTTGAGTAGGTTGAGGTGTAGGAACAAAAGGTTGTTGACTCAAGTTCTATTGATTTCTTCTAGTATTGTATGTGTGCACTACGACATTATAAGAAGTAGAGTTTATGGCTTTCACAAACTTTGTGTACAAATATGAGGAATCACTATGGTATGGGATCCCATAGATAGAATGAATCCTCTTAGGAGAGGGGCTAGCTAGAGTCAAGTAAATAATGGGTCTCTTAGGCCTTGGAGAAGCCACAAAGACTACAACAACGTTCACTAACTCTTCAACTTGCAAAGAAGAGGTTTGTTCAGAAGATCTACTGGTAGAGGAAGATGCTTCTAAGAAATCATCTAGAGCATCATCCAACATATCAAAATATTCCTTAGAGAAACCATCATCATAAGCATTGAAACATTGTAGAAAAAGATTTGACATTGTTCATGTCGGGTTCACCACAATGTGAGATAAGGGGGATTCGTTGCTCACGAGTCTCTTCATTCTCAAGAGAATCCTAGGGAGTGAACTACCCTTAAATACATCAAGCATTAATGAATCAAGAAATTACAAAGAAGGTTGTATCAAGTATAATTACTTAAGAAGACTGCTTCAAATTTTGAGAGAGCAAGATTTAAAGATCTCTTCCTCAAAAGGAAAAGTTCTTAGCCAGAGGACTATAGCGTGGTTTCAAGATGCTAGTGTGGCATGCTGGTGTCCAAGGATAAAAAAGAACTAGAACCTTGAATATAAATACTAAAATCTTACTAATGTGCTCAGACCCGAGGTCTATTCAATAGAACAAATAAATAGAAAACAAGAAATGATATAAAATATAAAGGAGGGCTGAGGATAAACTTACAACCGATCGAGTGCTTGAAACCTTTCTCCAAGCTTCACTTCAACAACCTGCACACAAGATGAAAGAGGGAAAATGTTAGGGCTATTTTAGGGATTGTCGCAGTCAAACCTCCATTTTGGTGTTCCCACCTCCACGGAAAACCAGATAGATGGAGAGAGAAAGCAAAGTAAAAAAATAGAGTAGTGAAAACAATCCTCACTTGAGGAGGAGAACCCGCACCACCAAATAGCAAGTAAGAAAAGTAATCTATTCGAAAATAGATAAGAACAAGAGAGAATTACCAACAGTCCTCGACCCGCTCTTGAATGCATAGACACACCGTTGAATGCTTGGAAGAGAGCCTTGGCTATTGGAGGCAGGGAAAAATTTAGTGGCGAATCTTCGCCAATTGGCGAATAATTGAAATTGGGACCTCCAAAAATGGCGAATAGTACAAGCTCAAAAGGATGTTGAATCACCAAGTTTTTACATAAAAATAATTTCTTCCCTATTAATTTTCCTATTTAAATGATGCGTCATTGGAACTGATTCGCCAGTAGTTTATACTGTAATTACAAATATTAATTATATTCACCAGTAATATTATATTCCTACCATTAATTTTGGGCAAATATCACCACTAATAATAAATTACCATTTAATTTTGGGGCTTTTATTTATTGCTAGTGATTAGCTGTTTAATCGGATGGTTGCAGGTTGATTCCATGACCTAATATGCATGTGCCTTTTAAGAGGCTTGTTGAGGCCTAAAATTTGTTTTGGGCGACATGATTAAATCTAATTGTGTGGCCCAAAAAAAAATTTGGGCCTTAACAAGCCTTTTAAAAGGAACATGCGTATTAGGTCATGGAATCAACTTGTAGCCATCCGATTAAAAAGCTAATCGATGGTAACATTTTCACTTTTCATTTAATCTTTAATTTTAAATTGAGATTTTTAAAAAACACTTAATTTGTGTGTGCTCCAATGCATTTTTTGATAGTGAATTTATGCTTGGTGGCGAGGGGCATTGTCCTCAGACCCCATGAGGGGGTGTTGC
The DNA here is from genome assembly GCA_007258455.2 of Sequoia sempervirens. NCBI lineage: Eukaryota > Viridiplantae > Streptophyta > Pinopsida > Cupressales > Cupressaceae > Sequoia > Sequoia sempervirens. The sequence continues at coordinate 411,290,144 of VDFB02086081.1, forward strand.
CCCTTCGACCCCCACAAGGGGGCTCTGCCCCCTTGACCCCTGCAAGGGGCGCTACCCTTTGACCTCGCCGGTGGCTGCTGCCCTTGGGCCCCTACTTCAATATTACAAAATAAAATAAAATATGGGGGAACTGCGCTGACCAACTATGCAAATTTTTAAAAGAGAGATTCGCCATTGTAATTAATCTTTTTAGTGGTTATTCGCTAGGATTCGCCACTATGATTATTATTTTTACCAAGTATTCATTAAGATTCTCCAGGATTTTATAACTTTTTTTAATAATGTGCATAGATTCGCCAGGAAAATTAATAATTTTTTTCAAATAAAAGGAAAGATTCGCCAGGATTTTACACCTTCGTTGAGGGGGGGGTTTCTGAAATTTATCCTTAGTTGGAGGGACCTTAGTCTGGCAGAGCTTTGCTTGTAGAAGTGATATTGCTAGAAGGAGCAGTTGAGAGTAAAATGAGATTGAAGGAGTGAAGTGTTAGAATGAGAGAGAACCCCCAAAATGAGGGCAAGAAAGGGTGTTTTGTTGTTGCAAGGGCAGGAAGATCCATTACACCTAGAAATATGACTACAGGGACACATGTCATGAGTCAATATTTTGAGATTCCTTATTTCAAACTTAGAAAACCGCCAAGATGCTAGCACGCTACATAGACATCTGTGCACCATGTAGGCGTTCAACACATCAATTTTTGAGAAATGAGGTGGTAGACTATTGTCACTTCATAATTGGACCTCGTGGAGTTAGAATCACAAAATTCTAACCCATGAGGCTCTTATCATAAATGCGCTTAGGTGTAATAAATGCAAAGTAAAGTGCTAAAATGTGAAATTTCCGCTAAGGTGCAATTTTGTGACACTACAATTCCTATACTAGTACCTATTTCAATTTTCCTTATACAAAGTAGACCTCAAGTTCATATTAAGTTTAGTCCTAGGTATAAGGTTCTCAATGATGCACTATGGGAAATATTAATTTATTTGGTGATCTTTGGTTAAGCTATCAAGTATAATGCACAATACAAAAAGGTTTCAAAATAAATGAAATTAATCAACCTTGAAAGATCTCGACTTGAAAATTAAATATAGTTATATTAGATATCATTTCAAACTCATGGGTTTTGTTGGGTCCCAAAAATGTAGCTACAAAATTCTAGAGTATCAACCTATCATGAAAGGCTGAGGACTTGCGAAGGGCACATAATATACCAAGAGAGGGGGAGGGGTGAATCAGTAGATCTAAACAATTATGATATCCTTTTTTCCACAATTATCAGAATATACGATTCTTCACAAAAAATCCTCATAAGAAATTAATCATAAACAAAAAAACATAACATAAAGCACACACAAGTGAACAACAAAAGTATGTGGAAACCCAAGATGGGAAAAACCACCATGAGAATAACTACTTGGATCTACTATCCAAATACAACCTTACAATGTATAAATATACAAGTGAATTTTACACACTGAAGTAGGCACCAACCTACTAGAGACAAAAATCCCATAATGTGCTTGTAGGCACCAACCTAAAAGAGACACCAATCCCTAAATGAAATAATACATCTAGTAGAACACCAGTCCCATCAAAATACAATGATAAATCTTGTAGATCTTCAATACAACACAAATATATGTCAGAGTCACCGTTGTCACTCTTCCTCATTGAAAATGGTCTTTTGATATTGGCACACTCTTTTTTCTTCACACCTTATCTTCAATTTAGGCTTCATAGTTATGTACTCAAAATTCCATCCTCAAGACACATACTTAGATCACATCATATGCATTTGAATATTTGGAGTATATACATGACACTACGTTTACAGTCTTCCATGTTGGCCAAGGATCTACAAAGAGCTAGGACGATATAAGGTGAACCTAAATTCAAATTACATGAAACATGTAACACTATGGTCCAATTTTTTTCTTACCACCAAAATAACTTGATGTCATGCACTACCAAAAGAACCTTAAGCAAGTACTATCCTACCACCACATGCAATTATTGAGGTCCACATGGTACTAGTCATTACCACACATGCCTTGAACTTCCAATAGATTGAAAAACCTTTTGACACTTCAAACTTCTGGAACTCTAAATATATCCTCCAAAAAAATAGAAAACTGATAGAACTAGTGTAGACATATTCTCCTTCTAAACCATAGAGCAACACTACATTGTAGAAATAAATACCAACTACATTTGTATTGCCAAATAAATCTCTCTACCCAAAAGATATCCTTGCTCAAACATTCGAACCACCACAGTCATATTGAATACATAGTTTGCATGGTATAATAAGTATACAATACATAACAACTCCTAGAGAGACAATCACATCTCAATAAAACTTAATGTATGTTACTTGATATAGGATCTGATTGATTAGACAGCCTACACAACTGATAAACAACATGCTTTCAAAACTTTGAGTCAAATGAAAATTCTAGTACTCCTATAGTATTTTTCATCCTTGAAAACCTTAACATTAATGAAACTTTTGATATCCTTGACACAATTTGACAACATTCTTCTTCATCAATGACACACCTTTGACATCAATGATGTAACATGCCCATTGTTCTACCCATTGATTTTACTATGTTTTACCCACATGTGAACAATTTATGATACTAACATTTAGATAATATTTTTCTTTTCTTTTGTAATTGAATAACAAGGTGTACATTTGAAAAAATCCCATTTCAAACTTTCCCATTGTATTACAAAGAAATATTACAAAATTCCAAGTAACGAATCCATATTACATAATTTCATGATAACATATTTTTTATTTACAATTTCTCAATAAGAATACAGATACATGGTTACATACATAGATTCCATGAGCTTAATGAAACCGAGTACAAATGGTCTAGATGTCCTTGTTGGCATACATCCTCAAATCTCGGTCTCCAATTGTATGAGGGAGAGCATCACTCAAGTGCTTTTCTGCCAACCATGGACTTACTGCAGTCCCCCAGACACCTACCTAACTGGTAAGATGGCCCTAACCTTTGAAAAAGAGATTGGTTTGGTAACCTCATAATACTAGCCTTCCGAAGCATGGTGTTGTGTCCTACATATCTAGAGCTACCATATTTTGGCTATAACCTACATATACAACTTCCCTGCCTAGTATGCTATCCTGGATCACAGTGAATCGATAGTGTAAACAATGGCTACTTACACTACTTTAGCCAAATAATTCATCACCCAGTACTTTGAGTGGAGGTCATATGTTCACCCACCCTTAGCTTGATTTGGTATTTGACCATTCATAATCATATAATACATTCAGTTAAAAAGGTGATGACATAAAAAATTGACTATCTAGGTTACTCCCTTTCCCATGAATTATCCTATCCTTGGGAATAACCAAGTTAACCATACAGGTAATCATAATGTCACAACATTAAATGAATATTTCAAAAACTATAGTCACAACATTAAGTGTCTTCATTTCAAAAGTATGATCTCATCAATAAATGGCTTCAATTCAAAAGTATGATCTCAACAATAAATGACTTCAATCAAAAGTATAATCTCATCAATTAATGAATCCATTCAAGAGTATAATAAATAATCAAGTGATCATAAACAATCCTAAAACCTCTACATTTAGTATGACTCAAATATTCTCATGTTTACAATGTTCACTACATTTTTATATAATTTGGAGGACATTAGCCTGAGAAGAGTTTGTGCTTTTGCACCTACAAGTCCTCTTCTCAATACGAATTTGGGTTGCTGGTACGTGAGTCTTCTTCTAGAATTTCATTGATAGGAATAAAATATTAATAAAAAATAAGAAAATAACATAACCAGAAAATGTTTTTCAACCCTATTGTTGAAAATTGATATATCAATTAAGTATACACCCTAACCCTAGGGAAAAGACTTTCCTTCCTACTTTCAAGGAAATAGGAGTAACCAATCAAGGATAACTACCAACATGGTTTGTACAACATCATATGTTATTGTGACTGCCAAACATAGTATGGGTTAACTACACTTGATCCATGAGGATTAAAAGTATAATCAAGCCACTATGCATCAATCACAATAAGATCATTCAATGCAAACTAAGCTAAGAAGCCATTAAAACTAAACATATTAAAATACGAAAGCTTCATAAACCTCTATTCTAATCAATTGAAACTTATCCTATTGGGGAGTGATGTCGCATTGATGTGGAATGGTCACCCTTTCCCAATCCCTTGGATAATGAGCTTTTTTTGATCGATTCTATTGAAGTGAATCGACGAAACCGATGAGATATGTGTGATAAAAATGTGATGAAATCTATTTTAACATGATTTATGCTATGATAAATGATGTGAGTGCATGCAATCTATTCTAAATGTATACAATATTTGAAAGATTAAGACCCTAGTTTCAAGATATGCTAAATGGATGCACCTAAGTTACCATGGAAGCCATTAATGGATGCTCTAAGCTAATAATGCAAGATTTAAACTAAAATACTTTTAAAACATGAAATATGAGTGCAAGATGAGAGTGATTTTAACAACATAAGTTTACTATTAAAAGATAGATCCCTATTGAATAGATTCAAGCTCTATTTATAGAATAGGAAAAATGAAATTGATGGTGAAGATTGAAAGGATTAATCAACAGTCAGAATGGAAGGAAGATGGAGGCATGGGTCATGGATTCCCATCAAGGGCAGAGGATGCAAGATGATATTTAATCAAGGGCTTACAATCATCTAAACAAACACACTTTCAAAACTTGCACAAGAGGATTTGTTGAAAGTTTGTTATGAAAAAGGAATATTCCCTTTTTCAAATGAGTGAAGAAAGAGAATATTCTCAAGGGCGAGGAAAATTAGATATTTAGTTAATTAAAACCAAATTTAATTATGCAAAGGGGAAAGAATATTCCTTGAGAATATTACCTTTTAGAAGAATGTGCAAAGGAGGGATATTCTCAAGGAATATTCCATTGCAAGTAGGAGGATTAGATTTAATTAGTAATTTGATAATTTAAAACAAAGTTTCAATTATGCAAATTAGGGGAATTATACGATATTCATTAAATAAAATGATTTAATGAAAAGGGGGATGTGATATGATATTTAATTAAATAAGAGGACTTAGGGATTTAAATTAGATAAGTTGATTTATGCAATTTAACAGGACGAAAGGTTAGTGCAAGAGGAGGTGAATTAACCTAATTAGGTCAATTAGATTAATAGATGAAAATGATGCAATTAATTAAATAGCTAGGCTGATTTAATCAATTAAGCGAAAAGAGGATGGATTTTAGGATGAAATGATGTTAGTATATTTGATTTGAGTGCATGATATCATTCAGGAAATTTTTAAGTGTCTACATTTTTCCCCTCTCTGAAGCGAGGTACCTGTTACATTGGTTCAAAGACTGACGCTTTTCAGATTAAAACTACTACTCAGATAAAAAATTCAAAAATTTCTAATTTTTGGATGCCCCATTGTTGCCCCAGCGGAAGGAATTAAGTTGGTTCCCTGCCCCCTCGAGAGATTGGGAATTTTTTTTGAATTTTTGGGTTGATCTCTCGACAAAGATTTGGGATCAGTTCAACTCAGAGAGGAATAGAAAGCACATATGTCTGATGTAGATAGATTTGATGATGTATAGAAAATCATCAACCATGGGTAGCCTCATGTACATTTTGATATATCACACAAATTTGATACTTGGATAGAAATGTTAGTAAAGATAAAAGAATAAGATGAATGGATTGACCATTATTTTGAGATTGATTCATAAGTCCAACAAGTCCATGATGCATCAAGACTTTATTAGATATGGTGATGATATGGATGATTTTCTCATATCTTGGGATTTGGATTTTCTATCATTCCTTATGTTTGATATAACACATAGAAACGATGCATCAAGGTATTGATAACCAGGATGGTGTTGTATCTAGTGACATGGAATTTGACTCTGCAAACAGTTAGGATAGTTCTTGTTCACATCTTGACATATGGAAACCTCATTGGAATGTAGTTTAGAAGCTTAGAATATATCGGACCAAAGCATACGTAATAGTCAACAATCTACTCCGAACAACCTCCCTACACACAACTAAGCAAGTATGCACCAAGATTATTTTACAAGAATACCCACAAGCACATAAAATGAAAGATAATGATTGATTCCCCATTCCATTCTCTCTAAATCTTTGAGACATCATCGAGAGGTCCTTAGAATGGGTCAATAAGATAAATCATAAAAAAAATATGAAAGACAAATAGTCAGTGTTATCTATATCTCTTTCCAGTTTAACATAGCTAAGGTGATTTATGATGTTGATGCCCATCGCAAGAAGGATGCATCCTAGGACATGTTATCAGATGGTTTGATTAGGATTAGGTTTGTGATAAGCCATTGATACAAATTTCATTGACTAATTTACCTATGATCTAGACTTTATATTTTTTACTTTTAAGTTCTCACTTTACATCTTACGACACTTGTTTTCTATTTGTTTCGCCAAAGGTTGAAGATGTCATTTGATTTATTATGGGCGAAGGTTTATTGCAGCTGAAAGTGAAATGGGATGGATGGTTTTGGATTTTTTGGAATATTTTAATGTTTTTAATGTTTTGAGGTTGTTTTTGGTCTTTTCGAAAGTTTATCTAAATGTTTTGGTTTTCAGTTATTTGAGGTTGTTTGGGTCTTTTGAATGTTTTCTAATGTTTTTGTGTTTTCTAAGTTTTTGAATGTTTTTGTGTTTTCTGAGTTTTTGAATTTTTTTTGTTTTCTGAGTTTTCAAATGTTTTTTTGTTTTCTAAGTTTTAGGGGTTTTCCAAGTTTTCTGAATGTTTAGGATTTTCTAAGATTTTGAGAATGTTTAGGGGTTTTTCGAGATTTGTGAATGTTTAGGTGTTTTCAAAGTTTTCTGAATGTTGAGGATTTTTTGAGAATTTGAGAATGTTTAGGGGTTTTCTAAGATTTCCAACCAAGAACCTAAACTAAAAGACATCCTAGGGGCCTCGAGGGCTTATCAAAGATGATCCTTGCCTATGTTATACACATAGAGACCACATAGTTCAACTGACTTGACTTATTGACGATGAAATATGAACACTCCATGGATTGTCAGTTTATTATGATAGAATCCTAAAGGATTGACCTAGGGTGTCTCGAGGGCACATCAATGATGGCCTTGCCTATGCTCAAGCTCAAATAATCATAGTTCGACATGGTTCTATTTTTGGATTTTTCGATGTTTTGACCTTTTTAGGGATTTTGATGTGTTTTGGATGTTTTGGATTTTGACTTTTCAAATGTTTTTTGGATTTTAGCTGTACAAGATTTGGATGTTTTTGGATCTTGATGATTTTGCAAGTGTTTTTTGATTTTGATGAGGTTTTAAATGTTTTGGATTTTTCTCATGATGTGGACGAGTGTATGTATATGTGACGATTTCAGTGATCTATTTTGGGATTTTGTTGAAAACTAAGCTAGGGTTGATTGATCTGATTGATGGATTGATGATGATAACATTGTTGAGGATACACAACAATGCAAGGATAGTGTTAAGCAACATGAGGATTATGAAGGATATCTCGAGATGATGATGGATTGATTGGATAATATTGATCAAGATTTTGAAGCTTAGTTTGGAACAAAGTTTATTGGAATGAGTTGATGTGACATTGAGTGCAAGGCATATTCAACTAATATGGATTGTTTGGATTGATGTTTGATAAAATATAAAGCTTGATAAGGAACATCTTCTCATAAAAAATGTGCCATTGGCTAGTGATTTGGATTTTTTGCTTACAAATGATTTGACCAATTTGATTTTGTGTTTAGCAAATGTTTAGATCGCTGCATAAGTTATAGGATATAGCTCAAGATTTATTCCCAAAGCAAGATGTAAGTATCTACCCCCAGTGTCTAGCAATGCAGGGAATGATATGGGTGGATTCATGGATAAATGAATGGATTGATGGATGGGTATGTGAAGGATGCGAAGGATTATCTTGTGATAGGATAACATGTTTGGATAGAGTATGCATCTTTGGACAATCCCTCATGGCTCCGATAATGTTTTTTAGGATAGGATCAATGATAGTGACCCATGTCAAGATGTTTACCATAAGAAAGTGTGAAGTACATACCAAACCTTTGTCAAGATCAAGATAAGTTGGAATATGGATGAAAATGTACTGGATAATAAAGGGTTCCTAGATTTATTATAGATAGGATGGATGCTTCCACCTGAAATGGTGCACATAGATGCTTGATTCTACTCATGATGCTTGTTTTTTAGGTTTTCATCATGGTACTTGTCCAAAGCACCACCAAAGTGGTTTTTACTAGAGGACAATTTTTCTCTTGACTATTTTCTTGATTGATTTTATGCTCATGTTGAGCCACTTGGTGGTGTTGATGTAGATGTTGCTGGTGTTGATATATATGTTGTTGCTATCATGATGTGCCAATGATATCCTTTTTGGAGGATTTATTTTGCTAAGATACAGGAACTTGAATGTAACCCTTGGATCTTTTCATCTTCTTTATCAATATTGGAGTTAACCTTACCTAGATGCGCACATCACTATAGAGTGCCCTTAGAGTCCTTATGATGAAGAGTTGCTACCGATACACGGTCAATATGAGAGTTGGATACCATGGATATCGAAGTGGATGGTGGAATGCATTGAGGGATACGAGATGTAGATGGATTGGTTGACAGTTTGGAATCTTTGTTTCTCCAAACTTGGGACGATGAGCAATGATGGGTGGATATGAAGATTCGATTGGGACCAACCTCTTGATATACCTTGTAGGTCACTCTTGAAGCTTTCTTTTGTATTAATGGATAGTTTTGATGGATAAACTTCCCTTTTTTATTTTTCCCCATAGTTTCTTTGACTAATGGAGTGTGATAGGGATGATTTTATTTATTTTGCTTTAGTATCCATTTGAATTTTGCTTGTCCATTTTTCTTTGTCAATTCTTTTGCTTCAATAATTTTCTCTTTTCTTTGATATAGACCTCTTTCTTGTGGTTGGTCCCAATTAGTGGGTGGAAATATGCATGGATGATGACTCATGATATGAATGGTTAGAGTGTTGGTAGCTATTTAATCATAAGGACTCTTCGTGCTCCCCATGTTGGTGTTTGTGATAGATAAAGTTTCCCCCAGTATTATGGGAGTATTATTGGCATGCTTTGATTTTGCTGCTGACAAACCATTTCCTCATTGTTCAAGATTGTTTAGCTTTGTTGATTATTGATAATGATTGATATCCTCATACTCACTTTCTTCAATCTGTATGGAGGATGTGTCTGATTTTGATGCTTCTTCAAAAGGTTTTGATGCTTTGCAATACTTATAGGAGTCTTCCTCATGATCCATTTGTGCTTTCTCTTCAAAGGATGTTTTTGATTCACCATCCATGTAGAGGTCTTCTTAATAATCAATTTTTGATATGTCTATGGATTCTGCTATGCCTTGATCATGTGTAAAGTTATTAAGAGTAGGAAAATCTTGTTCCTTGGTAATGACATCAAGAGTATGAGACTCTTGTTTTGGATGAAGATCATCTACATGTCCATTAGGAGTAAGCATCTCATGGGTAGATGGAGGAGTATGTGATATATGGATATGATCATTATTTGTGACATCTTGTATGGATTCAAGAATACCCATTAGATTGTGGTAGTATCTTGGAGATATGGATCCTCGATCTTGACTCTGTGTGATGTTATCTTCAATAAGCTTTGGTTCATGTTCTTGACATGGATCAATTTCAAGGGATGAATTTTTTGCAAAGGGTTCTTGACTGACAAATGTAGTATGGGTTAACTACACTTGATCCATGAGGATTCAAAGCATAATCGAGCCACTAGGCATCAGTCCCAATAAGATCATTCAATGCAAACTAAGCTAAGAAGCCATTAAAACTAAACATATTAAAATACGAAATATTCATAAAAATATATTTTAATCCATTGAAACATATCCTATTGGGGGAGTGGTCACATTGATGTGGAATGGCGACCCTTTCCCAATCCCTTGGATAATGAGCTTGTTCCGATCGATTCTATTGAAGAGAATCGATGAAACCGATGACAGATGTGTGATAAAAATGTGATGAAAGCTATTTTAACATGATTTATGCTATGATAAACGATGTGAGTGTATGAAATCTATTCTAAATGCATACAAGATTCGAAAGATTAAAACCCTAGTTTCAAGATATGCTAAATGGATGCACCTAAGTTACCATGAAAGCCATTAATGGATGTTCTAAGCTAATAATGCAAGATTTAAACTAAAATTATTTTAAAACATGAAATATGAGTGCAAGATGAGAGTGATTTTAAGTTTACTATTAAAAGATGGATCCTTATTCAATAGATTCAAGCTCCATTTATAGAATAGGAAAAATGAAACTGATGGTCAAGATTGAAAGGATTAATCAACAGTCAGAATGGAAGGAAGATGGAGGCATGGATCATGGATTCCCATCAAGGGCTGAGGATGCAAGATGATATTTAATCAAGGGCTTACAATCATCTAAACAAACACTTTCAAAACTTGCACAAAAAGCTTAGTTGAAATTTTGTTATGAAAAAGGAATATTCCCTTTTTCAAATGAATGAAGAAAGAGAATATTCTCAAGGAATATTCTCACGGGTGAGGAAAATTAGATACGTAGTTAATTAAAACCAAATTTAATTATAAAAAGGGGAAGGAATATTCCTTGAGAATATTCCCTTTTGGAAGAATGTGCAAAGAAGAAATATTCCCTTGCAAGTGGGAGGATTAGGTTTAATTAGTAATTTGATAATTTAAAACAAAGTTTTAATTATGAAAATTAGGGGAATTATATGATATTCATTAAATAAAATGATTTAATGAAAAGGGGGATGTGATATGATATTTAATTAAATAGCTTAGGGTTATTTAATTAAATTAGAGGACTTAGATATTTAAATTAGATAAGTTGATTTATCCAATTTAACAGGATGGAAGGTTAGTGCAAGAGAGGGTGAATTAACCTAATTAGGTCAATTAGATTAATAGATGAAAATGATGCAATTAATTAAATAGCTAGGCTAATTTAATCAATTAAGCGAAAAGAGGATGGTTTTTAGGATGAAATGTTGTTAGTATATCTGATTCGAGTGCATGATATCATTCAAGACATTTTTAAGCATCTAAAATTATCAATGATGACATGTTTATCTTGCTAACATTCTCATTGTATCACTAACCTCATTATCCAAAAAGGTTTACCCAACATCATAAGCTAACAAATTCAAGATAGCACTTCGGTGTAATATTATTTCCCATACTTCACAACCTATGAAGTATATATAATTTATGAAAATTTAGGTATTTAAGCTAATATGCTAAGAATATCTTATATAACCGCACAAAATTCATCATAAAGATATATATATATATATATATATATATATATATATAGTGTAGAAAACCCTTTACATTTTCTCACTTGTTTGGGCCCTCCTATTTAAATTGGACTTAATAATGCCTTAATTTAGTGTTGTTAAATATATCCCTTTACATTTACACACTTATTTGGGCCCTCTTAATTAAATTGAGATTAATTAGGTCTTAATTAGCCTTTTAATTTATTTACAAGCCTATTAAATTATATTTTCTAAAGGGGAAATTTGACAATAATTAATGCCTAAACATAACACTTTACATTGAGCAATGTGTGTTCTTGGTATAGGGACCTAGGACCCATTCACCCATGGGTGAATGGGTCCTCCCTAGACATTTGGACCTAAATTTAAATTATGCTTTTGGCAGTATTTTAATGTTTTCAAATCTATAATTCAATGTCAACTTGTGATATTTGAATTTCAAGAAATTAAGGATACATACCTATAAATACAAGGTTATTTTCTAAGTTTCAACTAGATTTTTCAAGCTAGGAATTTTTAAGGTTCACAAGGGAATTTCAACCAAAGGCATCAAGAGCAGATATATAAGAGGTTTATTGCAACATTCAAGATCTATTCATTATGTCAAATTATTCTTGCATCATGATGTAGGTTTCAAGATCTATTCAAGAATTCCAAGAATTATTTCAAGTGTTAAGATCCACAACCAATTCATCCATTTCATGCAAGTTGTAGACCTTCTAAGATCTCCATTATCAAGGTTTCTACAAGAGTTTGTTGAGTGGAAACATAGCTTTGTTCATTGTTCATTCCTTCTTTCATTTCATTATTTCATTTCAAGGTTTGATTACCAAAATAGGGTTTGACCAAGGATAACCCCTATTCACCCAAAAAAAACATTTTTCTCTCTTGTATGTGTGATTGCAAATTTAGGTTAAATAAGAATTTAAGACCTTTTAAAAAGAAATATTTACAAAGTTGTCGTCAAATCATGGAGTCTGATGCAGAGCAAAAAACAACGTCAACAAAAAACTCAGATTACAACAACTCCATGTCCGATAAAAATACAAATTTGGAAATTACTTGTTTCAAATTAACAATTGAATTACAATTGCATAATTACACACTCAACAAATATTCGTTTATTCAATTTCATAAAATATTCATTACAAAGATACATAAAACTTCATTGCCCTTAGAATTCTAACTCTTCATCTTCCTCTCCTTACTCACATTCCCTCGTCCATTGGGTTCCATCTACACATCATACTCTCGGTCTACTCACCATACCTTTCATGCCAATACATTAGCTTACCTTTCACGGCTCACAACTTTGCCTTCCCCTTTCATATTCAATATGTAGTCCCTATTATTCTTACTAATAGTTAGAGCCCATTCCTCTAAACTCCTACGCTAACCATCCCACTTCCATTGGCATGCACGCCCCTTAATGATTTTCAAACCTACACCTCATTTATCTTAAACCTACTTGCTATCTTCCCCACACACTATCAATAATCAATTCCAATACCATATGAATTAACACAATGCCTTCACACTCGTGTTCCTTTCTTCCTGTGATCCTCCCAAAATCTCCCTTTACTTGCAATTTGTGCCTTGTTGCTACATTCTTTTGCTTGGGTGTTAGTTCTTCTCCCTGAATTGCTCCTTCCTCTTACCACAAAACCTTTTCTTCATTACCCTACCATCCTCCTATAGCATGTAATTTAAGAATCTTGATTTCATATTTCCAAAGCATCCACTTCTTCCTTCTTATCCTAGTCAGCATACAAAGATTACAAATTTGTGTTGCACGGTCTGAGTCTCTTTACTCCAGCGTGCCTCTTCTCTTAATTCATTGGCCTCCTTCTTTGTTCAACTAAAGCAACCAAACTTCATTTGGTTTGTAAATTAAACAATCCCAATCACACCATCTCTATGCGTGTTATTTCAATGACTTTTCACCATTCAAATTTATCCACAACTAGTCGACTAAACTCATCTTGAACCCAAATGAACTCACAATTTTGGTTTGTTGCGGTTTGATACTCTTCCTTCTGTGTGGACCTTGCTTCCCTAACTCTCCTTTGCAAATAAATTCATTTCCTTCATCATGCACGTTGCCCCATTACCACCATGTTTTTTATAGGAATGTGCTATGGACATGTACGACTCCACTTCCTTATGTTGCACAGGGACTCTCTTCCCTGTCATGGTTACTTCACCCATGCAGCCTCTACTCTTCCCTGCATCCTTCCTTCCCACATGCTTTCTCTACACACTAGCCTCTCTTTTTTATAATTGGTCAATCCCTCGTATATTTCAGTCTTTTCTATTTGGTTTCCATGACTCTCTCATTCCCGAAACCTTTTAACTTCCTTTCTTGCTCGTCTCAAAATTGTTAGAATCCCTCTTGCCTTGTGTTTATTTGATTAAATAGAGGCCATGAATTGAACATAAATAAGAAAGATAAAACCACCATAATATAAATTGGTATTTTGAATCTTCACATTTGATGTAGCAATTAGAACTTGCAAACCTTGAAAGGTGAATTTGGAGAAGCAAAACAAAACCAAAACAATGAAATCAAACCAAAATTCTCTTTGTTGATGCCAATTGCATATTGACCCGGGATGCTCCTGCATCAGAGTCTAACCTACAGATCAAATTTCTGACTTTCTGACACTTAAACCTGGATAAATCAGAAGCTTCAGATCTATACCAAAATCTCTCAAAATATTGTTGCAACCCTTGTACTAGGACCCATTTTCCCATGGGCGAATGACTCTCAGATCAACTTTTGGAAAGCACTTTCGGTGAATGGTACACATGTTTCTTCCCTTCTCAGATCCACATTCTATTTTTTGGTTCTTCAAATATTGAGCTTAATCTTCAAGTTCAAGTGTTAAATTGCATTTTAGTGTTGGTTTGCTATTTTTAGTTTTTCTACCCAAAGTGTTGTTTGACCTTGACCCCCATCCTTCAGTCATAAGGAAATCTGAAGATTCTCACTTTGGGTTGATTCACCTAAGGGTTTATAATCAATTCATTATGGGGGTCTCATTTCCTAATGAAATAAAGGAAAATAGGTCCCTCATATCATATTTTAAACCCACCTTTAAATGACACCTATTTTTCGTTGTTTCATATATATATATAGTATCAACCATTAAGGTTTCATAATAACTACCCAAATAATTATTTAAGCTCTTTAAAATAAGAGTAATCAAAGGATCAAATAAATGAGTTCAACATAACAGATAATACAATCTTTTCTCAAGCACTTGCATTCAAATATAATTTTCAACATAAAAAGAATAAGTAAAATTAACATGCCTCGAATTTATAGCTCCCAACAAAGATATTGCTTCCCAAGCTCAATCCAACATTCATAGTGTCTTCTCCTTCTAAGATAAACCTATCTCCAATTATAGCCTCTCACCAAGCTTTTAGTAATATGCAAATATTCTAAAATAACACTTTCCTTACTAAGCTCTCAACAACTCTCTCACACACAAAAAACTACAGAAGGATTACGAATAAGAAATCATAATGAATGAGTGTAACAAAAGGTAGAGGAGTTGTCTCTATTTATACTTAAATATGAGCAACTCAATGCTACAAACAAGCTACTGAATCTACCACTTTTTAACCTCTTGCTACCACCACTCAACAGTAAGTCTAATCCCTCCTCTAAATGCATTGACTCAACCATTTAGAATCAAATGTGGCTGCTTCAAATTTTCAACAAGAAACACATAAACAGTCCCAATATTTCTAGCTTCTTCGAATGGATGATTCACCCCTTTACCAAGTGACAACCATGACTCTTTTACTAAGTCAAAGCACAAAAAAAAATATCTACAGGTTTCCTAATTGTTATACAAGTTGACTACCCTCATGAGCTTTAGCTAGCTCTGTTTTTGACAAAATCTTCATGCTAATATTTAGCTGGGCATTGGATTATAATTCTATTTTCTTTTCTCCTCCCATTATGGCATTACACTTACACTTCATCATGTTGTGCATGTTTATTATTTGCAATAGATTCAAAACATATTTTAGTGCTTACTTAAGCACTGCCTTCACATGCTTTATCCCTTATTTTACTTGCCTCCACATTACATTATACTATAATCTTATGGGCTATGCTTAAACTTCTCTCTTCAAACACTATATTTATGCATTGCATTATACTCTCTATTCTATGCTACATTTAATAAATATAAGATGCATTACATATGTGCTGGTTTAAACTCATTTATGAGCTTATAATGTTTCCTTTGCTTACATTGTATTATGCACAACTTTTATGTTTATAAGGTTTTTAAGCCATAGGTTTATAAATCCATATTCATCATTTACAGGCTACACATACATATATGTGAGGGTAATACTTGTAGCATATGCAATTTTTTTTTTTTAATACTTCCTTCATAGCCTATAATATGTGCCTCTAACTATGCATTTAATATGTTGTTTTGGATATGTTTTTCATAGCCTTATTTTCACATTATCTTTAATATGATTAAGACTTTAGTCCCTCGTATATATATTTATATATATATTATAATATATGATTATTATAATATAGATTAATATTACATATAATTATTATTATATAGTATGCTTAATGTAAATAAGTATTAATATATAGATATACATTCACACACACACATATATATATAACACCATTTTTATACTTATGTATATATATACATATTAATATTCATATATGTATTACCATTAATATAATGATTTATTTAAATATATGGATGCATATATATATGGTTATATTAAAAACATACATATGTATACATATCAATCGATCACACATATATTGTATTTATGTGTAGGTCGTCGACTGTATACATACAAGTATATTCAATACACACATATATATACATACATATATACTTATTCACAACCTTTCAAGTATCTCCAAAACTATCAAAGACATTTAACTTCAAATGTCAAGACGAACAAAAGGAATCAAAATCAATTAACCCAAACTTCCTATCAACTGAAAAGAATAACATGGTTTAACACATGCCACCATTAAATCATCCTAAAAACTATCAAAGGTTTACTTACCGAATCTCAGATTGACTCGACTTGACTTGACCAAACTAGGATGTGAGTGTGTGATATCTCAAATAGGCATATTAGGGTTACCAAACCAAGCTCTTCTCCTAAGTGATACTCCCCCTCTCTTACCTAAGGGCTCTATTCCTTCCTAGATCCAATTTAGTGCATCACAAAGGTAGTTAGCCATTCTCATAAAATTCATTTGCATCATAAATCATTTGCATCATCAAAGCATTGAATAAATCATATTGTATTACATATTCTTTCATCACATTTCCTATTGGTTTTTATAAAACATAATCATGCATTAAAACACTTGATAATCCCACAAAGGAGTGTAAAGTCATGATTTTCATTTAATATCATATTTACTCATAAAGGTAAAAGTAGCTTGGTAATTGAGAAATAGGGTGTAATATACTCCCCCCTTGTGAATCATCATCCCTAATGATTTAAAGTACTCAACATATAGATAAAGTCAAATAAATATTTTACTTTTCATTTTCCACATCATGCAGGAAATAAGTAAACATCCAAATAATCTTTCGTCATAGCACAACCCTTTACAATCTCGTCCTTCCTTTACCTTGCACTAAGTGACTCTACTAACACATGGGGAGAACTTGTGTGCTCAAGCATACTTTCTCTCCAAAGAACTATACATCATAATTATATTAGTAACAACTTAGTTTATGTACATCTTAAGTACAATAGTGACTATAACCTATGTGGCACCTATACCACAGTGACTAGAGAAACATGTTCTCGTTGGCTAACACAAAATTATCCTTAGTGTAACCCAATTAGAAAAGGAATTTTGGTGCATTGCACACTACACCATGGGTCCCATCCTTCCCTTTGGTCTTTACACCATTAGACAACTTAGAAGCCAAGATTGTCCATCATTGATGCTAATATTTACCTTAAGCATAATAATACTACCCCTTGAATACTATCAATCTTGAGCATAATAGTATTGCTTCTTAGTTCAAGCTTTGTATCAACAAAGTTTTTCACTTGCTCATTTTGATCTATTCTTCCATTTATGACAACATTTATGGTCTAAGTTTAATCCTATTCCCTAGCTTATCCTAGCTTATAGGAATTCAACCCTTCTTCTTGTATAATATTTCAAATGGATCAAATTTCAATGATAGAAGTTTATTATAATAAAAGTATTCCACAAATCCTCCAAGATTTGATTTATCCCATTTTACCTAACTGGATGTCTCAAAACTTAATAAATCGAGCATACATTCAATTGAATTTTTCAACAAGGTGATCATGGTTTACTATGATATATATAAAAAAACCCTTTATATAATTTCCTAGCCGCCATTGAAGATTTTCCTGAGTATGTGTAATACTTACAGGCTGAGCTTTATACACACTTCTCTCACTTGTTTCCTTTGTAATTCCATCAACTCATATTTTCCTTTGCACATATCCTTTGCTATTTGTTGATCTCCAACCCGAAAATCATTGTAATGAATGTCTTCTACAACAAGTCTACATTTGAAAATAATGTTGCTCTATTTATATCTATGTTCCCTGAGTATGTGAAACATTGGTAATAAGGATAAGAAGAACTCAACAATTAAAAGCATTGGTGTATCCTTAGCCTATGATATAATCTATTTTTTTAGAGCCCCTGTGCCACTACTAATCATCATTGTTTTGATGCTAAGATCATGATGACTGTAACCTTTATTATTTTCATTTGCAATGGGGAAAATGAATATTCCCATGTCTTTTTTCCTTTGTCATGACCTTTATATTTGTGAAAGAAAAATGAAGAACTTATTGCTGTTCTATTTCTCCTATAGCATCAAACACAAGATTGCAAAACCTCCTTTATAAATATTATCTTTAAAACATTGAATCATGTAAATGCAAGAAAGTTTGGAGACCACTCATAATTCAGATTATTTAATTGTGACTGTCCCATGGTATCTTTGTTGTCACTTGTATGATTGGTAATGTATGATTGCTCTTCATTGTTTGATGTTGTATGGAACTAATATGAGATTGCTAATCTGTTCATTGTCTTGCAAGAATGGCATCATATCTGCCATGATATTGTGCTTTAATCACTGCATTATGCCATAGATTGTGTATATGTGACTGTCAACTGTCCATGTTCTTCTTTTAAATGTACCATCTCTTGAATGCAATCTATCATGGAACAATACTTTACTCTGTGATTGCTCCTCTAGCTTGTTCAAAGAATGATGAAATAACTCTCCTTCGTTTGATATATTCTTTCTTTTTGAATGACATTGTAACTTTTATGCTTTAAAGTCTGTGAGATGCCTTTGGTTACTCACTATCTTATGCTCCATGAAGGACTGCCATCTTGGAATTTGGAACATCACTGCCTATAGTTACTACCTATCTTTTATTCAATTGACTATCGTTATGACTCTAACAGTCATGAATTATATTTGTTCTTCATGTGATGACAAATAGATACTTTGGTTTCATGCACCTTTAATATATAGTCACTCCTTCAAGTCTTGAAGAGAATATATTTATTCACCATTTCACTTAGCATCTTTGTGAACAATATACATTTCAGATGTTGTTTATATGCGAACACTGTTATAAGATGCTTATGATGTAAATGTATATGATGCATCTTCCATGCTGTTTCAACTTGGAAGCTTAGCGAAAGCTAAAGATCCTTTGCATTGATTATGTATGACCTTGTGTCTCTGTACATTCGTAAGCCAACTCATGCCTGCATGGATCACCGTGGTCACTTTTTCCTACATGTTCATATCATTGTTTATGAGTTGGGATCAACCCTTGTGGGAGCCACATTTCTCACCACTCATAACAATATTTGTTGGTTGAAATGATTAGATTGTACATGTTCTTGCACATTTAAACAAACAAGTTAGAAAAAATAATTGAAGCTGAAAGCTTCCATTGAACTTCATGCTCCTTTAACTTGATCATTTGATGCATGCTTGAAATGATGTAGATTATATTCCTGTTGGCAATGCAGGCATGAGGAAAATAGTGATTTTCCATTGCTCTAACAACACATTTTAACAAATTTGTAGGTGCCTTTGGAACCAGAGCAGGAGTTGTGCCAACTGGAGCTGAATACGAGGAGACACCACATGACTGAAATGATGATTCATCATTCCAGGCAATGACGAATCACTCCTTTCCTTATGTTTATATTTTCTTCAGTTGTATAGTGTACATTTCCTTTCTTGTATCTTTCATTTGATTACATAAATCAAATTAAGCTACTCCCACGGCATGTGTGGGACCTTGATTTTTACAATATGAATAAAACAACATTATTTTATGAAAATTTATGAGTTCTTCTATTTGCATAATCAAATTTTGGAATTCAATGAATACTTTTAGCAGAAATTTTGCACCTTTCTGTGATGAATGCAATTCAGCTCTACCTATTTTCAGTTGAAGCTAAAAATACCTAACAGTTATATTTTCTCCAAAAAGTTAACTCAAGGTGGGTTCCACCTTCCATGTGGGCACCCCATGCGCTCCTATTTTTTAGGAGCTCTTCTTGGGCATCCCCACATGTTCCTATCATTTAGGAATAATTACAAATGTCAATTTACATGTTCATTTCATTCGAATTTAATCTCTTTCTAATCCTAGTGTTGGGGAACACTTTCCAAGGACTTCGAAGATATATGAAATATGTTTAGGATTGAAATTAAATGGCATCCTATTCCCAATAGGATTAATAATGAAAAATCTATCTTGCATTTTCAAGTTGGATTAAAATTTAACCAAACATCCACACACTTCAATTTGGGTATAAAATTGAACAAGAAAAATTCACACTCAGTTTTGGTGCTTAAAATGAACATAACATTTATCTTTGGTGCACTAAAATAAACCATTGTCTATTTTTCTTGCTATGATTGATAAAATTTTAGTGCGCATCCTCTCCCCTTACACTTTATGTGATCTTGGGTGAAGAGAAACACTCTTAGTTTACACCTTTTTGAGTCACCCAAGGCTTGCTACGTATCCTCTCCTCTTGTGTTTCATGCGATCTTGGGTGAAGAGAAATAGAAATCCTTTTTTCTTTTATTAGAGGGGCCTTGTTTGAGACACATCCCGCAATGGAGAACTCAAGGTGACCCTAAAGCCTATTTACCAACGGACTATATAAAATATGTGAAAACCAAAGTAAGTAGCATAAATTTGTGGACGTTATACCTTGTGGGCCTAATCTCATGCGAACGAATGGGTCTCTTAGGGAAAGCTAGAGACTTTGGTGTCTCCCGTATAAAGTATACCTATGGTGTTCACAATATCATTTAAAACCGTTGTATCTAGAGGCCATCCAAGTTTTCTGAAATGATCCTTCAAAGTAGTGCACGTGATCTGTAAACGGATCTAGACTAAATTGCGTTTGAATGCTCAAATAAAATCAACTTAGCGGAAGACTTAATACATCTATACTTTAATGAAATTAAGCATTAAAACTTCAAATGAGAAACATAATTGAGAGAGAAGAAGATAAGAAGGTGCAAACAGAGTTTGATTACAGAGTTCGCCACAAACGTGACTACGTCTCCGGGTCGGCTCCAATAGAGTATGACTGATCCGATTAATCTCCAGAAATTAGTTACAATGCATCGAGACCATTTCCTTCAAGCACTTCGGCAGCATAACAATACTCCGTCGTATGAAAAATGGCTTGAAAAATCTCCTTAGAACTCTTCTTTCAAAACACCTGTCACCTGTTTCTCTAATTTGCAAAATCTGAGTTTCACACTTAGCCTCACTCTCACCCATTCACCCCCTTTTATACAAAAAAATTACTCAATATGGTATAAAACCATATGATTTACAAAATCACCTTATCTCTCCAAATCTTCTAATTACATAGATTTGAATAATATATCTCACATAAAATCCCTATTAAATCCCCTATAATTATTCATTTCGGGCTTATTGTTATTTGGGAAGGTTTTTTTGGTTTATCCATAAAAGGATTATTGTTATAGATTAGGGGAGTTCTACAATAAAAATAGCCCATTAGTTAAGGCTTCGGGCAAAAATATGCAACAAAACAAAACAGACTCTAAACATGTTCCAGCAAGATTTGGCGGTCTATCGGTATATATACATTTTAACAGCCGGTTGGTTGGCAGTTCCAACCCCGCCGATCATGCTTTTAACAAACCACCAGCGAATTAAGTAAACAAAACTAATCGGTGCCTATTAACAAAAACTGTTTTGTGGCTGGTGTAACGGTATAGCCGTTTGCTTGCTCGCGACAGGTCACAGGTTCAAACCCGTCGGCTAATAATATAATTTTTTGTTGAATTAACAAACTCGACCGATGCCGACAGAGAATGGAGGAGACACGCGTCGCACAGGAAGACCACCACGTGGCACAAGCTGATTCACCAATGGATACACGTCACCGCTGACTCATGTTGACTTGCTGCCAATTGTGCTACGGACTGCTGACTGGACCGATGACTGTGCTACCACGTGGATGCTGACATCATTATACGGATGACACGTGTCAACCGTGGATTGGTCCACCTTTGATTTGCACGGATACTGATGTCATCATGTACAGATGCTGACGTCATCACTATACCTTCAAGTCAATAGAAACTTTGATCGGCCGTATCTCCCACGTACGAGCTCCGTTTTCGATGAAACGAACTTCGTCGGAATCATCTCGACGAGCAGTTCGTGATGAAACCATTTTTGGTGAATTCTGTGACGATGAATTTTTTCGCTTTCTGTCGGCCCCTGGTACACTATTTGACCAAACCTTTGACTGGCCATAACTTGTGCAAACGGACTCCTTTTCACTCCGTTCAAGTTGCACTAGAATCAGGACACTGAGATCTTTCTGATGGTGCTGAAATGAGGAGTATTGGAGACACTTCAATTTTCACTGAAAAATATCCCCCGGATCAGCACGAGAATAGTGTTGTTCCAAGAAGTTACTTACCACATCTAGTATATGGTTGTTGCATAAGGATTAAGAGTTCATTCTCTTTCAAAAATCTATGAGTATCAAGGTGGTGCATGACCTTGGTATGTCCTTGTTGGATAGGACAACTGAGAGGGGGGGTGAATCAGTTGTCACAGATTATAACCTTAAATTCAATTACTCGAACTAACACATAAACTAATTAAGTGATTAAACATCAAATGAAAATGCACAAACATAATAACACCGGATTTATGTGGAAAACCCAATGAGGGAAAAACCATAGTGAGGATTAACTCACACTATAGAGAATATCAAAACCGATTACAAAAAGGTTCACTACCTGAAATAAGGACTCACTGTCCATAGGGCTATAACCTGGAGGGCTCACTTCCATAGAGATACAAAGAAGAAAAAGAAGATTTGTTATAGAGAGACAACAATCCCAATGCAATGAAGATTCCACCATAATCATTGATCAACTCGCATGAATGATAGAGTTAGCCTTCTGCTCACTACATCCAGAAATACGGTGTTAAGTGTTGGGTGAAAATTATGTAATCAGCTTTTCGATAGATTACACAACTTGGACTTCAGCCACAGCTATGTGAGATGTAAATCTCTCCTCTCGGAAAGGGGAGGCGCCCTTCTTACTGCTAACAAAAGCGATGGTAAAACAAACAAGTAATTACAAAATGTACACAAAACTTACGAAGTGGGGGGGGTGTGTTACATTCATCCTTCTCTCTTTTTTCAGAGAAGATGTTTACAATGCTTCACTGTTGGAAGTTCACAATTCTTAACAACTTGAAATGATCAACTAGCAGTAATACCAATACCTCTATCTTGTCAAAGCAAAGCGTAGAGATACTAGAAGTAATTAACAATAAACAGATAAAGTAAAAGGGAAAGCTCATGAAGGCACAAAGTCGTTCCGTAGCTTTTTCAATGTTGGATCTGTGAAAATGTATCATTTGTCACGTTAGAAGCACAAAGTCTTCTTAGACGCAACAATTCCTTGAAACAACATGAACAATTACAAGCGCAAAGTCTTGTAGATCATCCAACCAAATTATCAAAGAGCATGAACAATTACAAGCACAAAGTCTTATAGATCATTCAACCAAAAGATAAACAAAAACACAAAGTTTACACAAATCACTTAGAGTCCTTCAGATTTCATCACCTAATTACCACCAAATAAGATCAATTCACAAAAGTATCGAATCCAACGCAAAGTTTGGTTTGCAATCCTCTTCTTTATTGAACAAATTTCATTCACAAAGCATGAACACAAATTTTCACAATTCTGCTTCAAAAAGGGCAGCACTTCATGCAAAATACTAAAGCATAAATTTACAATGAAAATCCCTCACATTATATAGAAAGAGGGATGAGCAAAATTAGGAAACTAATTGAGAAAATCAAGGAAAGTTGGGTGAGCGATTTAAGGAGATCTCACCTAACTTGGACCAAAGTCAAAGTGTAATTTGTTTTCAAAAGATTACATCTTCGAGCTTGGTGTAATTACAATTTACAAAAAGACATTCGAAAATGTCAAGAAATATCTACAAGATGCATAAAGGGATGCACCGGAAATGTCTAACACTGGAGAATAGGAGGCTGCTTCATGTTTCTTTGTCTTGGGCGCGAAAGTATTCATATTTCCTCCTAGTCTCCTGCACAAATTTCTCATCTGGACCAACAGTGTAATCCACAATGGTGTGAATTCTTGTGATCGATCTCATGGCAGATGAGTGAACCTTCTTGCACCTGTCAAGATGCGTTTTCAGGTTATCCAATGTGAGCCTTGTATCACAAATGATGTTCAATGAGGCTTTTGAAAAGTCTGAACTGTCAATCAATTTCATGATGGCTTCTTTGAAGATCTGAGATATTTCTGTGGCCGGAAGGAAGATACGATTCTCCTCAAGGAGTTGACCAGGCAACTCTTTGATACCTTATTCAAGAATGACACGATGCCCTTCGACATCTTCCTGTACTTGGTGGAGATTTTCCGTAAGAGATTGAATTACTTGAATTCGGTGTTTCAAATATTCTCTTACCTCAACGAACTTTTCTTTGTGAGGAATTACCCCAACTTCCACCAATTTACTGAGCTTTACCTGTTTCATTTCCGACCATGACAACAGGCATTTCTCCATATCTCTGCGCTCCTGGGAAAGTACACTTTTTTCTTTATCAAGCTCTGTGGTGAGCTTGGCCAACAAGGTAGTTTTTTTCTCGTCGCAATTATAATCTGAGATCCGTGTACAATGATCTTCTCAAAAAAATCATACAACACTCTGCCTTTGGAGGCGAACTTCTCAGCTTTCTTGACAGCTGGGTCTTCAATACTTACCACTGTCAGCGGTTGTGCATTACTTGGAGAACCTGCAAGTCTCTTTACAATAGTGGCATAATGCTCTACCCTCTGTTTGTACATATTGCGAGCTTGCTCTACTTTATCCAGTCTTCCAGCCAAAATATCCAAAGTGACTTGCGCATCGGCCTTTGCAATTTCATTGGTAACCTTGCCAAGTTGGACCTTTGTCATCGTGTAGTCTTCCATATTGACATCACCTTCTTCATGTGGTGGTATGCCAATCTCTGCATACTTGTGGCCAGACTTATCAACGTTCAGCCTTGAGTATACCTTTTCCTTTTTCTTCCCTTTAGCCTTTGGAAGGACTATCTCTTCGAGGTCGAGCTCCTCCGGAGAAATTATTTTCTTTTTATGCTTTGACACTTGAGATATT
Source organism: Sequoia sempervirens (assembly GCA_007258455.2). Lineage (NCBI taxonomy): Eukaryota > Viridiplantae > Streptophyta > Pinopsida > Cupressales > Cupressaceae > Sequoia > Sequoia sempervirens. The sequence continues at coordinate 411,315,369 of VDFB02086081.1, forward strand.
AGCCAAGGGGGAAGAAAGGAAGTGTGAACTTCTGGATTTACTGTCAATTCAGCCGTCATCGTTACTTCTGAAGTTATTGTCACGTCTGAAGTTACCATGGGAATCGTGACAATAGGAGAAGTGTCTGTCATCATTGCTCCTGAAGTTTGCACATTGAGCTGATCACGCATTGACTCATTCATGAAATGATTGAATTCATTTTTAGAAGTGATATCATACATTGGTGAAGACAGGCTAGGAATGGACGATGGAGGACTTGACAGTATATCAACCATATGAATGCTTGTCACTGAGGGAGTATCAAGCGGGGTTGATGCTGTAGGGATAGTGGATATCTCGATTGCAGGAATGCATGTGGTAGGAATAGGTGATGAGGGAATAGGAGGTGGAGGAGTTCTTGAATTTGGAGGGGTATGAGGAACATTGGAAGTCACAGGCGATGATGTTCTGGGAATTTCCTCAACTACATTCTCAGGAGAAGTAGTTCTTTCTTGATCATGCCTGGGTTCCTATTGATCACCCTCTGGTCTCTCCAATTCTGGTTCACCTTTGAAATCACCTTCAGATCCTTCTTCAGAATCTTCTTTAGACTCTTGCCCGCTTTCAGAAACCTCTTCTGCATCGGAGTCTGCTTCTGCTGAATCTTCATCTTCAACGGATTGATCACTTGAAGTTCCTTCTTCATTGGAATCTACCTCCTCTGGAATAGAATTTTTACCTTTAGAGCGAGATGGATTAGATTCCGTGATTTCTATCTCTAGGACGGACTGGGTATCTTTCTTTCCAACAGTGAACTTGATCCTGGGACCTCTTCGTGAAGAAGTGGGAACAACCACTGATTTATTTTTATTGCGGAGTTCTTGCTGTTGGCGAGCTTCTGCTTCAGATTCCTCTCCTTCCGAGTCTGTTATGAAACTTTTCATTTCATAACCATGTTTATGTAACCATTCTACAGTGTTGGCTAGGATTGGCCTCAACCTCTCTCTTATGCTAGTAATTTATTTTCTAGACCATTGAATTGCAGGCAATGGCCTTTTAGCAATTCCTTGCTCATCATAGACAACATTCATGATATCACTAGGATCTGCAAAATCCTTTGGTAGGTCAGCGATATCAAGGTCTCTAATATGTTGAACAGTCAACCTGCAATAGTCCATTTTGCGAATGGCTTCTTCATCTCTGCAATCAGCCTAGATGTCCTCAAAACGGTACTTGTGATGATGACCCTTTTGCAATCTTTTTCTGACATCTCGGTAATCAAAATCAAACCTATACCTGTAGGTTTTGATTGTCATGATCTGCATTTCAGCATAAACAGACTTAGCTTTTTGTGCAGTAGGGATAGTATATCGGCCAATGGTCAGTGGGAACTTGAATCCACGCTTGTGGTTGTTTCTTCGTTCTTTTTGCACTGACATCAATTGTCTGCAAGTTTCCATGAGAACCCACTTATCCGAAGGATAACGTGGTAGCATGTAGGGACAACCGGTGTAGCACCCTACTCTCAAGTAAGTAAATGTTGGGAATTGAAGAAATAGGCATCCAACTTTACTTACCACCTTATACGCCTCATCGGATACTCTCCTTCTTTCAAGAGATGGATCAAAATTGAAAAGCAAAGGCGCAAAGAAAGCATCTATGACCCGCCTGAAGTGATGAAAGCTTTCCTTCAGCTCCAATTGATAGAAAAATATATACACAGGTACCATCATCTGATTCCCTTTTGTAGATAGACCTGGGAATTTTCTCATTACAGCCGCCACGTACACCAGGTAAGAAGTCATATAGAACTTCAATGTAGAAGGAGCATTGACCAGTTGTTCATGTATTTCATCACTAATCTGTTTGCCCCAGTCAATGTGCACCTTTTTTCTTGTTATAATCCTGATGTATTCATACATCCAATCGTGAAAAGTGGATGATTCTGGCAAGCCTTTCACTCTGCTTAAAAATGTGATCATATCTTTGACGTCATCTTTGAAATCACTTCGCAGGAGTCCCTTCGGCCATCTAGAAACAGACTGCCTAGGCTTCTTTAACCATTGAGTATTTATTAGGTTTTTAGCCTTATTGGGATCAGCGTCAAAGACCTCTTGTGCTTTTGATATAGAAATATCAATGTATTTCTCCATATGAGGAACCTTAAAAACAATGTCAAAGAAATCAGGGTCGAGTCTCAGAATCTCGTGCCCGGAAGAATCGATCACACTTCTACTTTCTCTGATGTAGTGATATGCCACCTGAAGAACAAACTCTGTATTTTGTGCAGCTGTAGGGAACATTGCCACCAAATGAAGGTTGTTGTGTACGATTGCTCTCATTGGATCAGGAAGAGGCTTCGTCTCTGTTTGCTTTGCAAAATCAACCAAGTCCTGATGACCAACCTCCGTGTCTTTTATACTAATTTATTTTATTTCCATCACAAACATTGCAAACGTGGATGAGAGCCAAGGATAACGAATTTATTTTATTTCCATCACAAACGTGATTGCAAATGAAACGTTAGGGAGAAGAAAGAAAAATGCGTTTCAAAACAAAATGTGACGGTTCCATTGCATGAGGGTAAAATGGAAAAACGCGAATAGAGAAAAACACATATGACACACAAAAACTCGATGAAGAAGAAGCATGGAAAGGGCATGAGAAACAAAAAATGCGAATGGAGAGGAAGAATACACGTGGGAGGATGAAATTTTTTTGAAGAGAACAAAAGGAAGATAAAAACGCATATGAAAAACTTAGAACATATACAAAAATGAATGAAAAAGGAGAGAAAGCAAGGGTAATCGACTTACCAAGACAAAACACAAAGATTGCTGGAGAAGAATGCGAAATTCTAAAACACGTGTTTACAGTTTGAAGAGAACTCGCCCAGCATGAAGAGAGGAAGAACAAAAATCATAACAATGAAAATGGCGAATTAAAAAACTTTTAAGTGAAAGAGAAAATTGAAAACCTAACTCAAGTCGAGCAATAAATTTAGGCACGAAGAGTGGCACGATCGACGAAAAATGCGAAAATCATGAAGAAACGCGCCAGAGCCAAAAAAAAGTTTAAGTGTCAGGAAAAAGTGTAATAGCGCTAAAATTCAGCGCTATTACATTTTTTGGAAAGTTCACTTTCATGCAGGGGCGCTAAAATTTAGCTCCCCTGCACTTTTCATACTTAGCCAAATTTGGCTTGAGAGCAGGAGCACACTTTTTCAGTGCAACTGCATTTTTCGTAATTTGCTAAGTACGAATAGTGAGACTTTGCGAAGGGGCTCGTTTCGAAGGTCTTTGCGAGGTGAACATGGGGGAATGCTCGAATTGACTATTCGAGGCTTAGGAATGCATTTTTAGGTGGCTTGAAAATCACATCGTTATGCGTACTTGAACTTCATGAATCCTAGGAAACGAACAAGTTTCGTAGGGAGGCTATCTGTGGAACAAGCGCTGCTAGATTCCGAGATAACATTAATCTTGGCACTAAACAACCACACACTCAACTTTCACACATAAATAATAGCATCAAAGTCATCTCTTCTCTTTCACCTATCTTCCTTCTTTTCTTATGTACAATTTTCATCGCTTAGCACATTTTGTATTTATACCATCTCTAAGTTTGAAAAGATACAGAGTTGACCATCCAAGTTCAAATTCAAATTAGGTCAGCACCAAACATTCTATTGTGGAATTGGAATGAGGGAAACATAAACACACACTTTTCCAACTTTGAAAGTGGTGCTTGACACACGTTTGGCCACAGCAGTGTAAAACACATAAATCAATTATGTTTGATGCTTCCAAATGCCAAAAACAATTGCAACAGAACCAGGGCAACACAATACTTGAACCAAACACCATGATACTTCAACAAAGAGAAATTACAGACCACCACCAATTCTTTCATACCTCAAACAACACACATCAAAACATAGTTCACAAGCACTAGAACCAACAACCTTCTTTTAATACAATTTTATCAATATCCTCGATATGTACAATCAACAACAACTAGTAGATAACCAACTAACCAGTTGACATCAACGACAATACTTCATTCTTCCATTCTTGCAACAATATCCCCCTTTGTCATTGATGGAAACACATGATGTGAAAAACCATCAAAGACACCAAACCTGTTCTAACAATACTTCTCAATATTTTTCTTTTTGCTTCTTCCCTTCTAGAAGATCACCAACCTTATATTCACTTTATTTTTCACGTTCTCTCTCTTTCTCCTTTCTTTTTCACATGCTCTCTCTTTCTCCCCCTTTGAAATAAATGGAAAAGACAAAAGATATGTCCATTTAAGCTTCCTTTGACATGAAAATAGAATATTGATAATGAACACACTTTAGAAAATATGCCTACTCCCCCTGAGGGCAGCCACCAATGAACATCAGTTCAAAAGATAGAATCATGAAATCACCGAATTGATGCATCTCCAAATGCATCTTAGTTTGTAAAAGGAGGGGAAATAAACCCTAGCTTATCCCAAAGATACTCAAAAGTATCTTTAGGAAGAGCCTTTGTAAATATATCCACAATTTGATCTTTTGTCGAAACATACTCAAGCTTAACTTCATTCTCCATGACCTTCTCTCTCAAGAAATGATACTTGATAGATATATGCTTCATTCTCGAGTGCATCACAAGATTCTTTGAAATATTAATTTCACTTGTGTTATCATAGAAGATAGGAATAGGATCATCATACTATAGAAAAATAGGCAATTAGCACCTAAAATAGTGCCAGAATTTAGTGCATTTGAGTTCATCAATTGAACACATCTCATGACGCAAAACTTGGAGCCAAACTACATGTTCACTTTGGCATTGTATTTTGTGTCGTATTTTTCACCAGATTTAGCGCTGACTTTAACACCGAATTTGGCACTGAAAAAATGGTACAAGGAATAGCGTTGTCTTTAGTGCCGAGAAGCAAGACCAATTTGATGTTGGAAATAATGCCTAAATTAGCGCCCAATTTGGCTTCCAATTTTGATTCCATGTCTGCTCCCATTGTTGCTTCTAGTTTTTCTCCCAGTCGTGCTTCCTATTTTGCTTTTGGTATGACGTCGAAAATAACTTCTTTTTTGGCTTTCTAATTGACATCAAGTTGTGCTTCCATTATGGTGTCCTTTGTTTCTTCCAGTTTTGCTTCCATTATGACGTCCTTTGTTGCTTCCATTTGGCTTCTGATTTTGCTTCTATTTTTTTTTTTTGTGTTGCTTCCAAGTTTGCTTCCAATTTTTCTTCCAGGTTTGCTTCTAATTTTGCTTCCATTTTTGCTTCTAGTTTTGCTTCCAATTTTGCTTCCAGTTTTGCTTCTAGTTTTGCTTCCAATTTTTCTTATGATATAATGCCGCTTGTTGCATCTAGCTTTGCTTCCATTTTTGCATCTTTTGTTTCTTCTAATGTGGCTTCTATTATTGCATCTATTGTTGCTTCTAAATTTGCTTCCATTATTACTTCTTTGTTTGCTACCTGAATTGTTTCTATTTTTGCTTCCTAGATAATGCCAAGTTTTGCTTCCAAGATTGCTTCTGGTTTGCTTCTAGTTTAGCTTCCATTGTTGCTTCCTTTTTTGCTTCTAAAAATGCTTCTTTTTTTGCTTCCATTTATTAATTTAATATGCTTTATTTCAATTTAATTAGTTAAATATATCATGCCTCTTAAATAACTCATTGATTATAGAGTAAGTAGTTTAATTATTTAACTCATATGATTAAATAACAAGATAATTATTATAACATGATCATCATCTACAATTAAAACAAGTGAGTCAAATATCTATAATTTAATTGAATTTGACAACATCCATCTTGAGTAGTAAATTAAAATCATCATACGTAATAAATATCCATCCAAAAATCATCAACCACTTTTAATATATATAAATTGAGAAGTCAATACTGATAACATCATCATCATATATAACTAAAACAAGTGAAAGTCAAATATGCCAGTAGATCAATAACATGTCAAAATGATACATGTCCACCAATCGACATAAGTCAAAATGATACATGTACAAATGATATAAGTAAAAATGATAAATTATGTATCTCAAATTGATACAAGTCAAGATGATACATGTGCAAATGATATAAGTGAAAATGATACATGTCAATATGATACAACTCAATAATATGGTACTGTAGGCCATGAAAATGATACATATGATAGTAACTGTAAAAAGAGGCATCATAATGATATATCAACAATGATCCATGATGCAGTCTATATGATCATGAATGTCACTGGCTACTACCAGTAACTACCTCATCATCATCATCACCGTCGTGATCATCATCATCATGACCATCATCGTTGTCATCATCATTGTCATCAACCTCGGTTTTTTCTATATTTGCATCATCATCATCCTCTACCATGTGATTTGTACTGGAAGAACCAATATTTTTTGGATCTATATCATGATGAGGATCATCTTGATCTTCTAGAAGGCCCGTGTTCTGCAAAAAAAAACCATTTAAAATGAAAATTTATTATATATTTCATGCAATAATTTATTTTTCTGTTATATATCTAACATTACAACATATGAGACGAAACCATAATCATATTACATCACATCAATGTGCACATACCATAATAAAATTTCAAAAACGTTACAACTAATATGTCATTCCAATGATGTAAACCACACAACAATTCTAATAAACATTAGTAAAGATCATAAATTTTTTTTTTAAACAATTTAACTATCAACTATAAATTATATTACATAACCTTAAGTGCCAACCCTCTATATTTTTTGCTATATATGATTATGTTTGCCTTGAAGATCCTTTGAGAGTTAGCTAGTCTATATATCTTCTTCTCCTATATTTCAAAAATGGATATTTTTCTAGGACATTTTGGCACTGTAATATGCTTCAAAGGTTCTTTGAGAATTAACTAGTCTATATGTCCCCGTATTTGAGAGTTAACATTTATGGTTTAGTTTTATGTTTGTAAGCAAGCTATGACATGCAATAATACTTTAGCATATAGAGAATAGTTCTTCAAGACATTTTGTACTTTGATTATACTATTTTTAAGTGACCTTTTCAAGTATATAATCATATCATGTTCATGTATGTTAATATAAGGCAGCTATGGAGGTAGTTCAAAGAGATGGCCCTGAAATTTTGCCTCATCTTACAAAGTTTGCAGGAACAGGAATAGGGATAGAATTTTGAGAGTCTAGTTTAAGTTTGAATTCAAGAAATGGAAAAATTATGAAGGTTGGAATGGATTTTAATGTATCACTTGGGTTTCAGAATTTGTAGTTGTAGACTGGTAACCCCAAAACACAAAATTATTCATTGCTCCTTGCTGACACTATGGTTGTTAAGGTTAAAGGGCCTGAAAATGCAATTGGGGTTAGTTCCAAAGTATACATTGATGTTGCATACTCATTTAATGACGATGATGAAGATGAGGAAGTGAAACAAAAACCTAAGGATGAGGTAAATGGAGGTGAATCAGGCATCTCCAAGGAAACCTTACGATCTGATAATTAGGAGATGACTAAAGAAGAGCAGCGCCGACAATACCAAGAAAAATTTGCAAGGAAAAAGAATGAGGAGACTACAAGAAGATTGGTTGTAGGGGGCATTGGTACAAGAGATGGATATGGATCTTCCAAGCCATCCAATAAGATGGTTTCCTACAAAAATGTGGATGATATCCCTGTTTCTAGAGAGCTCATGATTCAGGTTGATACGAAAAATGATGTTCTAGTACCCATATATGACATCATGGTTCCATTTCATGTAGCCACCATCAAGAGTGTTACAAGCCAACAAGATGGAGGGAATTATTATATAAGGATAATTTCCAATGTTCTAGGCACCGTCTTTAATGCTAACTACATGCCAACATTGAAATTCCCTAGCAGTATTTATGTTAAGGAAATTTCCTTTTGAATCCAAATTCCCTAGCAATATTTATGTTAAGGAGATTTCCTATTGATCCAAGGATTCAAAGCACATCAACCATGTGGTAAAAATGATAAAATCCCATAGATGATCTGTAGCAATGAAAGAGTCTGAAAATGAAGAGAGAGCTACATTGGTGACTCAGGAGAAACTTCAACTTTCAAAAACAAAGCCAATTAGGTTGGAAAACTTGTGGATTAGGCCAACATTTGGTGGAAGAGGAAGAAAAATGACTGGAACTCTGGAGGCCCACCATAATGGATTTTGGTATTCAACCATGAGAGTAGAAGAGATAGCTAATATCATGTATCAAAACATTAAGCATGCATTCTTCCAGCCAACAAAGAAGGAGATGATTACTTTGCTTCATTTTCAATTGCATAACCATATCATGGTGGGAACCAAGAAGACCAAGGATGTCCAGTTTTATGTAGAGGTAATGGATGTGGTCCAAAATTTAGGAGGGGAAATAAGGTCAAGGTATGATCCTAATGAAATTGAGGGAGAACAACAAGAGAGGGATAGGAAAAATAAAATCAATGCAAAGTTTCAAGGATTTGTCAAGTGAGTAAGAGAGCTATGGGAGCTGACTCATCTAAAATATTTTGAACTAGAGTTTGATATACCATTTAGAGAGCTTGGTTTTCATGGAGTTCCTTTCAAAGCCTCTTCTTTTATTGTTCCTATGGTAAACTGTTTGGTAGAGTTGGTGGAATTACCTTTCTTAGTAATCACTATTAGTGAGATTGAGATTGTTAATCAATTAGGCGCTAATTGCCTGTAGCATTGAAAGAGTCTAAAAAGGAAGAGAGAGCTACACTGGTGACTTAGGAGAAACTTCAACTTTCAAAAACAAAGCAAATTAGGCTGGTAGACTTGTGGATCAAGCTAGCATTTGGTGGAAGAGGAAGAAAGATGACTGGAATTATGGAGGCCCACCATAATGGATTTTAGTATTCAACCATGAGAGTAGAAGAGAGAGATGATATCATGTATCAAAACATTAAGCATGCATTCTTCTAGCCAGTGGAGAAGGAGATGATTACTTTGCTTCATTTTCATTTGCATAACCATATCATGGTGGGAACCAAGAAGACCAAGGATGTCCAGTTTTATGTGGAGGTAATGGACGTGGTCCAAACTTTAGGAGGGGCAAGAAGTTCAATGTATGATTATGATGAAATTGAGAACAACAAGAGAGGGATGGGAAAAATAAAATCAGTGTAGAGTTTCAAGGATTTTTCAAGCGACTAAGAGAGCTATGGGAGCAGCCTCATCTAAAATATTTTGAACTAGAGTTTGATATACCATTTAGAGAGCTTGGTTTTCATGGAGTTCCTTTCAAATCCTCTGATTTTATTGTTCCTACGGTAAACTATTTGGTAGAGTTGGTGGAATTACCTTTCTTAGTAATCACTATTAGTGAGATTGGGATTGTTAACCTTGAGAGAGTAGGACTTGGGAAAAAGGCATTTGATATGGCTATTGTTTTCAAAGACTTCAAGTGGGATGTACTCTGCATTGACGCCATTCCTCAATATTCACTTGATGACATCAAGGAATGGATGAACTCCATGGATGTAAATTATTATGAAAGAAGAATGAACTTGAATTGGTGGCCAATTTTGAAGACTATTACTAATGATCTAGATAAATTTATTGAAGACGGTGGTTGGGAATTTTTGAATATGGAAGCTAGTGATTATGATTTTGATAATTCAGAAGAGTCAGATCAAGGATATGAACCCTCTGATGTAGAAGAGGAATCAGAATCAGATGAGGAAGCTTCAGAAAATGAATCTCTTGTGGATTTAGATGAGGACGAAGAAGAAGAAGATTCTAAAGAGGAGGAAGGTAAAACATGTTGGAAATAGGATGCCATTTAATTGCAAATCCTAAACATCAATTATTTCATGTATCTCCTAGATTCTTGGAATGTGTTCAACAACACTAAGATTAGGATGAGATTAATATTTGGATGAAATAAATCATGAAATTGACATTTGTATTTATTCCTAAATAATAGGAGCATGTGGGTGCACACATGGTAAGGTGAAACTCACCTTGTGTCCAGTTAACTATACTGAGTAACAGTTAACACTTTTGAATGCATGTAAAGATCCTAGGAGTTAGGATTTGATGTTTGCATGCTTGAAGTTTAGTTAAGATCAATTAAGTTTAGTTAAGATCAGTTTAGTTTAGTTTAGTTTAGAATCAGTTTAGTTTAGTTTAGTTTAGTTCTAGTTTAGTTCAGTTAGTATCAGTTCAGTTTAGTTTAGTTTAGTTCAGTTTAGTTCAGTTCAGTTCAGTTCAGTTTGGTTCAGTTCAGTTTAGTTATCTTTAGTTGCATGCAAGTGCATGTTGCATGCATGTTAGTTATTTTGAGTTGCATGTAGTTAGCTTCAGTTAACTTGGAATGCATGGCTAATAACATTGAGTTGTATGACAGATAACAGGGACTACCTCTAGTTAACAAGGGATGACCATTCTTTTGGGAATGGTGTTGAGTAAATGTTCCAGTTAACAATAAAGGACTTGAAGCCAACTTGGGTGCCCAAGATGCTTTATTGGAATTAACTCCAATGCATGATAAGATATTTCTGAAGGCTCAGTTAAGTGGCTTTAATTGTGGGCGCCATCTTTGAGGAATAGCTTTGGAATTATCACCGAAGTGAAGGAGAAGTTGTAGCTTTAGTTTGGGACACCCAAATGCATGATGCACATGCTGTAATCTTTAGTCTTCACTGAAGAACTCTACTTGAAGGAATATGGCATACCTTTTCAAGGGCTTGAGCTTATGCATTGTAATTATCACCTTTTGAGATTACAAGGTTGCATATTGTCTATATATCTCATTCAAGTTGAATAAAGTTTTAGATTGGTTATTGCAGGTGTGAAGAAGATTGGTAAAGATAGAAGAAGCATTCTCAAGCAAGAATTGGAGCTATTGTAATTCAGAGTTTGAATAATAGAATAATTCTTGGTGGAGTTTTTTCCCGAAAGGGTTTCTCCATGGTATATCTTGTGTGAAACTTCTATTATCCTGTCTAGTTCTTTTAAATAATTCTCTCTACATTCTACAACAGTAAAATGGATTAATCAAGATAATCATCCACAAAGAATTTATGTAACAAAGAAAAGACTTACTTAGAACAACAATTTTGAAGTTTTACAGAGTATTAAGCTAAGAAAACACCTCATTTTTCAACAAAACATGGGATGAATTAGAAGCTGAATTCAAAAATTCAAATAAGGAAAAAGGAGACGAGTCTAATAGTGAAGAGGAAAGGCGGTGATGAAAGGTAAAAGCTACAGGGAAGTCTCAAGCACTTGATATTAGAGATTCAAGAGGAATTCCTACCAAGAGGCATATAGTCAGATGAATTGAGTTCATCTACATCCTTCTACTATTTATTCATGCACATAAATGGTTCAGCTATTTATGAAAATGATCCATATATGTTAACTTGAACAGTGTTGTTACTTCGGTAGTTTGACTTCTATGACAACTAGCCATTAGGCCATTGTGTGCGGGAGCACATTTGTGTTTTTAGTCAGCTTATTTGGATAGCTCTACTGGGTTTTAAGGAAATTCCATTTATCTTTTGAATGTTAAGAAGTCTAGTATTACATGCTTCTCTATGTTGATCAGATCAGGTTGTAGGTTTTTTACTACTGATTTCTTTATTTATGGAGTTTTTTAACTTGGAAGATAGGAATTTACTACCTTTTTTAAAAAATTAGATGGACAAATTAAGTGGCTGGTTAGCTACACCAAGTGATGTAGACTACAAGGATGTGTTAGATCTATAGGATACCTACCAAGATGCATCAAAACATTCTTACATGTTAAAAGAATGGAAACATCATGACGAAGGATGGAAACGATGCATGTGGATCACATAGTAGAATGGCAACATGAATTCAAGGAAGAACTCTATTGGAACTATAAAAATATGATGCTTTTACATGTATATTTCACCCATATTTTGCCATATGGTCCCATAGTTTCCATCGGGTCATGCATTTTCATGTTGTGTTCCATATCGACATATGTCTATCTTGGTCTCCCCGACCCATGATGCTTTTGTGTTAACATATGTTTGCTACAAGTTCATCGGCATGACTTCTTCATTGTCACAGTGATTGGCATTTACCTATGGGTATATATTGGCATGAGTTATACCATCGGAGTGAGGTCTTATCGATTACATTTTGTCTCACCGACCGGATGTAGAAGGAACACATCGGAAAAAGTTAAGGTCTTCAGAGTAATGTCATAGCGAATTCAAATGTGTCTCATCAACTAATGCATGTGAGGATAGCTTTCGACCGGACTAAGCGATATCGGTGTGTGGTCTCGGCGAGTGACCTTCGGTCTCGCCGACATTTCATTGGTGGTTTTCGGTGAGAGAACTAATATGTCTCGGTGATGCACGAATGGATGGTGCTGCTCGGTAAGACTTGTGTGACTTTGGAGTATGGTCTTGGCAAGTATGGTGGGTCTCACCGATAGAACAAAAGGTTTCCATCGACGTGAGAAAGTTTTTGTCTTGGCGATCTGTGGTGAACTCAGGGGCTTTCGTTGAAACATAATATGCTCTGTGAGACGTCTCCCTGATATCATAAAGTCACAACAACACGTGAAAGGTAAAGGAACTCTCGGGGGAACATAAAGTGATCTACATGATATCTCCCCAACTCATATATGTCACGGTGAAAGCGAATAAAACACGGGGCGACTGTAGCGATTTAATTGCCTTCGACATCACTGTGATATGTCTTGGTGAGTGTTTCAGTGAGATTAACAAAAATTCAAATACTATGGCTGACATGTGGATGTTCAATTACCACTGGAGGCCGACATGAAATGAGCCCGAATTAAGTGGTTGGCCAACGTGGGATCTCTATATGATATATTTTTCTGATGTTGGTGTATAAATAGGCATTTTTATAATTGTAAAATCATGAGCTATTAGATATTCGATATACAGTAGGAAAATTAGATGGATACAGTACAATAGATTTATCATATCAGAGACTATGATGCATGTTTTCAAAATGAAGGTATTTATGAAAGTCAGTTGATGTTGCTGCACTTTTCTGGTATCAATTATCTATTGAATTTAATGAAAGTATTGCTAAGCCGTCTCCAAGATGGATTCTTTCTGATTGTTTAAATTGATATAACAAGTTTATATTCAATTCATTAGTGCACATTTGTTGTTTCTGTGTGGTTAATTGATTGGTTCTTTCAAGCAAAGATTAAATCCTTTTAATTGATCACAGTAATCAGAGAGATTCATTTGGATTGTTAAAGTAGAGCTTAGTAGTTACAATATTGCATGTTTATACAAGTTGTAAACAAAATGTATGCCAGATAATTTGAGTTTTCTCCAGAGAGTGTTGCTCATCTTGAGTTCATTTGACTCTGCATACCCAATAAGGCACTGGTCTCTACAGTTTCATCATTAAGATTCATTTATTCTCTTTATATCTGTTAATTGAGTATTTTAGGATTTAGATTAAGAAGATTGCTATTGCACTTGAATTCATTTGTTCACTTGCATCTGCCATTGTGGACAAATCATTGCAAGAAGGATAACCATAAGTCAAGTCCGCTTCATTCAGAAAGGTACACCCACCTAGGTTTAGCAGCACCTGAAGAGTAGAAGGTTGAGTTCTCTTGACCTTGTTTGTTACCCTAAAGCATATCAAGAGATTAGAAGCCTCTTGAGGCGTTTCGCCTGCGTTTTTTAGAGCTAACAAATTGGAAACTTTGTTGGGGATACATTCAGAATCAAGGCCTTAATCATAGAGTCAGGAACTTTATACAGACTCCGCTGGAAATAAGAAACATCAAGTATTTTCTCATTTTTGACAAAAGTGAGTGGCGACTCTAACAGAAATTTTGCAGTTGTTCAAACATGAATGGAAGAAGATCTCAATATAAGGGAGGTCATACTGGAGCTCCTGCTGGCAACAATAAGTGGACACACAAAGATGACAAGGTTGATAAGGGAAAAGGGATAAGTGAGGATATGTGCCTAATAGATAAAGACAAAGTATCAAGAGCACATTGTGAAACATATGATCGCTATGATACATGGAGAAACAATTCAAGTGCAAAGCCTTGTACTCCAGAAGATCAAAGAAATCCTTTCTCTTTTCTCGATCCTTAGAAACAGGCTGAGATTATAGTTGAACTGGAGGCTGAACGAATCAAAATTCAACATGAATATGATCAGAAGATGGAAGGTAACCAAAATGACTTTATTGATCATGAGCTTCCTGAGGAAGTAAAAGCACAGTTTGAATCACAGAGGAAGGAGATAGAGGAACTAAGGGCTACATTGCTGAAAGCCCAAATTACTTCTCAGACAGTTGATTTCCCCCCAAAGTATGTACCACCTCATAAGCAGGGTAATCATTGTGCAGGGCCTTCTGATCCACTTGTGTCTCCTCACCATCAGACAGGAAATCACTATAATTAGCCAAATAATCCACCTCATATTCCCACATAGCATACAAATATGTAGCCACCTCATGTTCAACCTTTTGTCCCACAACATAATGCACAATATAACAATCCTATGAACCAATATCAGTACCTGCCTTTTCCTCCCCCTCATCAGTATACAACAATGATCAGACAGTTTGATTTGACAGGGTTTCATCTATACCCTTACCCTATGGATGGCAACTGGAGAAGTCTGGTACCTAAGTTTATAGGGAGTAATGCAATTACTGCTGAAGAAAATTTAAGTAATTTCAATGTGTTCATCCAAGACATAGGTGTGCCATATGAAGATTTACATATGAGGCTATTTATGATGTCACTTCTTGAAGATGCTAGGGATTGGTTCAATAGCTTGCCAACACTCTCAATTAATTCTCTCCAAATATTCCATGACAGATTCCTAGAGAAATATGGGAATCTAAATGTACCAGATGCAACTCTTCATGAATTGATGCGAATTCAGAAAAATTAGAATGATTCAATTTATGATTTCAACCGAAGATTCAACAAGTTGCAGACTAAAGTACCTCCTAGATCAAGGTTTCCAGATTCTGTAGCATTGAATGTTTATTTAAATGCATTTGATCCTAAAACACGGTATGAACTGAGAAATAGGGTCCCAAGAGATCTGGCTGAAGTTCAGAAGATAGCACTGACAATTGAAAACAACAGGAAGGTTGCAGGTATAATCAATAAAAGAGATAACCCTAGGGCTCCTCAGCAAAGCAATAATTATCAGTACAGACAGGAAAGCACATACAAAAATGAAAGGCCGAGGTTGCATGACATGCCATATAATACAGACTAGAAGGATGGAAAACCTATAATAGCTAGGCCAAGAAACAAAGAGACCTCTGATCCATTGAGCAAGAAGGGAACCTATATGGTGAGTAACAATTACTTTTGTGAAGCTTGTGATAAGCCACATTCCCCAGACTATTGTGTTGTAGCTCAAAGGATGCAAGAGGAGGGAATGTTGATGGAAAATAATGGAGAAGATCACAAAGTGTATTTGACTTCAAACACTTTTCACCATGTGGAAGAGAGGTACTCATCTTCAGAGGATGAAGGTTATGAGTATGATTGTTCAAATCAGAAATACAATGTTCATATGGTTGAACAGCAGGTCCTTTCTGACTTTGAAGAAGATTATACAGAGCCACATTTTGTTGAGGCACCTGCTCAATGCAGTATGAGAAGACTCACCAAAGATGAAATAGAGAGACTAACTGTTGCTGCAGTTGAGGAAGCAAGGAGTAAATACTGGTTGAGAAACATAACAGTAAATGAGAAGGAAGGTGTTCCTAGGGGAATCTTTATGAAGGATCAGAAGGAAACACAAGGAACTGTGAAGAAATCAGAAAATAAACAACATGATAAAAGTGAACAAAAGCCTATCCAAAAAGAGGAAGTGAAGGAATTACACAAAGAGATACAAAAGCCTGATCAGTCTAGTAAAAGAGAAAAGGAAGACAACAAAGGAGAAATGCATGAACAAAAGAAAATTGTTAAAGTGGAATGCTCTTCTTTTGACTTCACTCAAGCGTTATCCCAGGTAAAAATGTCTGTCCCACTACTTGAAATGATGAAAATTAAGGAGTACAAAGATAGTGCTGTTCAATTGATAACAAATGGAAATGAAAAACATGTAAATTCTAAAAATAGAGTAGCTATTAAAGCATTCAATAGGCAAGAGAAAGTAAATATCCCAGAGGTCTGCTTGAGTGATGTATTAGCAACTCCCCCACAAGTGGATCCTTTTTTCACTACATTGCTTATAAATAACAAACTGTTGAGAAATTGCATGATAGAGTCTGGTGCTGCTATAAATATCATGCCAGTAGGAGTTATGAAGCAGCTTGGCATGTGGGTTGATACATGTGAAGGGAAATTCTATGCAATGGATAACCGGCCTATTCTTGTGGTAGGCATTATGAGAGGTGTTGAAGTCAAACTGGCTACTTATCCACAAGTGGCATATAATATAGATATAACAATGATTGATACTCCTCCTCAGTTTGGGATGCTTCTATCAAGACAATGGACAACAACAGTTGGAGGAAATGTTCAATTTGATCTGTCTTATGCTACAATTTCAGTGAATGGTTAGGAAGTCAAATTGTATAGAGAGCCCAGAATGAACCAACTTGTTGACTGTGTACCACAAGATTAGATCAATTGTTTTTGTGATGTTGATCTTGGAAGTTTTAAGATTGAATCAGCCCAGCCAGAATTAACCAATAGTGATCCAATTGAAAAGCATGTAGCACAAAGCTGCAATGAAGTGTGGAAGATGTATTTTGATGGAGCATGCAGCCAGGAAGGTAATGGAGCTGGCATTGTATTTGTTTCACCTGAAGGTATTACATTTAAATATTTTTTCCTTTTGAAATTTGAGTGTACAAACAATGTGGCGGAATATGAAGGTTTATTGACAGGTCTGAACATAGCTGTGAAACACAAGATTAAGTTGTTGGTTGTTTTGGGCGATTCTGAGTTGGTTGTCTCACAAATCAAGTTGAAATATGCAACAAAGCACAAAAGATTGAAACAATACAGGAATGTTTTATGGGACACAATTGATTTGTTTGATGCTTTCTCGATTGAGTGGATTGACAGATCAAAAAACATAATGGCTAATTTTTTAGCAAATGTGGCGCTGAAAAGAGATGATATCACATTGGTTGGGGTGTCACAGATTGAGTTCAAGACAAGGCCTGCTATTCCTGATAACATTTATAGTTGGCAAGTCTTCAATGATGATATTGACCTTTTGAAATTCCTCAATTGTATAGATCAATATGAAGCCCAGGAAATTGACTTCAATGCTTTTGTTGAGGAAGTGGATGGGAAGCAAACAGTGTTTGGCAAGGAGATCTTACAGCTCAAAACAAATAAGCTTCCTAAGGGCTTGGTGGCATTGGAGAGGCTGTATGATGGAAATGATCGGTCCCTCATGAAGCAAATACCAGTCAGAAGAGAAGATGTTGAAGAGATTAACTTGGGGACTGAGATAGCACCAAGAAAGGTGTACATGGGAAAGAAGATAAGCCCTACAATTAGGAGAATGCTGATAGAGTTGCTGAGAAGGTATAAACACGTCTTTGCTTGGTCTTATGAAGATCTAAAAGCATACAAGGAAGATTTTTTTCAGAATGAAATACCATTGAAGCCAGATGCTAAGCCATTCAGACAAAAGCAAAGATCCATAAATCCAACACTGGAGCCTAAAATACAAGAAGAGTTGACAAAGCTCAGAGATGGGGGAATCATCAAACCAATCAGGCACTCAATGTGGGTCTCAAATTTGGTCCCTGTGAGGAAGAAAAATGGAGACATCAGATTATGTGTGGACTTCAGGAATTTAAATATGGCATCTCTCAAAGACAATTATCCTCTACCCAATATGGAGGCTATATTGCATAAGGTAACAGGGTGTGAATTGTTGTCCATGATGGATGGGTTTTTAGGATACAACCAGGTCAAGGTCAAAGAATTTGAGCAATATAAAACAACATTCACAACTCCTTGGGGAATGTATGTATACATAAGAATGCCATTTGGTCTCACTACTGCAGGAGTGAATTTCCAGAGAGCTATGGACGTGGCATTTGAAAATCTGATTAATGCTATCATGGTGGTGTACCAGGATGACTTGACTGCTTATTCGAATAAGGCTGAAGATCATGTACAACATTTGGAGAAGGTATTTATTAAAGCCCTAGAATATTATATCAGCTTAAATCCTAAGAAGTGTCATTTTGCAGTCACAGAAGGTAAGCTTTTAGGACATATTGTATCAAAAGAGGGGATTAGGATAGATCTTGAGAGGGTTGAAGCTATTGACAAAATTCATGTTCCCAAAACTATTAAGGCTATACAATCATTCTTTGGACAGATTAATTTTGTTAGAAGATTTGTTTCTAACTTTGCTGAGATCATTAAGCCCATATCAAAAATGTTGAGGAAAGGACAGAAAATGGAATGGACTGCAGAAGCCTTGGAAGCTTTTATATCTATCAAAAGGGCCATCAAGGATGCTCCTGTCCTTAAATCTCCAAATTTTGCTAGGCCTTTTCAGATATTTTCATTTGCTTCAATGCACACTATAGCTACTGTTATGTTATAGAAGAATGAGGATGGTCATGAACAGCCTGTTTCTTTCTTCAGTAAGTCATTACAAGGGTCTAAATTGAAATATGACATAATGGAAAAATAGGTGTTTGCATTAGTAAAGGCTACAAAAGCTTTCAGGCTATATCTTGTTGGAGCAAAGGTGATTGCTTATGTCCCTCATGCTGCCGTCAAAGATATTCTGACACAGTCTGAAGTAACAGGAAAAAGATGCAAATAGATTAACAAGATCCAAGAATTTGACATGGAGATACATATTACTAAATTAGTAAGAGGTCAAGGCTTGGCTAGGTTGATGGCATAATCAAATATTAAAGCAAATCAAGTTTGTAATGTAGAAGAAGGGACTCCAATTGCAAGCATTAAGCACACTCCTTGGTATACTGATATCATGCATTACCTTAAGTACACAAAGTGTCCAGAAGGATTGAGTGACAGCTAGAAAAGAACTCTAAAGTTGCAGGCATCTAAATATGTTTTCATAGATGGAGATCTGTTTTGGAAGAATAGGGATGGTATATTGTTATTGTGTTTGGACGAGTCTCAGGCCAATCATGTTCTAAGTGAAATGAATGAAGGAGTTTGTGGAGGACATTATTCAACAAAAACAACTACACACAAAATTCTCAGGGCAGGTTACTATTGGCCTAAGGTTTTTAATGATTCTTTCACACATGTAAGAAAATGTGAAGTCTTCCAGAAGTTCTCTGGAAAATTGAAATATCACGGAGCTTTGCCACTTTGACCCTTGCAGGCTTATGCCCCTTTTCATCAGTGGGGAATTAATTTCATTGGCGAGATACAAGAAAAATCAAGTGGAGGACACAAGTGGATACTGGTTGCCACTGATTATTTTACTAAATGGGTAGAAGCAATCCCAACTAAGCAGGCTACAAGCAAAGTGGTGACAAATTTCTTGATGGACAAAATTATTACCAGATTTGGTACACCACTGAGGTTAATCACAGATAATGGGATGTGTTTTAGGTCAGATGAATTTAAAGGCTTCTGCGACACATATGGCATTACCATTTCTTATGTAGCTCCTTACCATCCACAAGATAATGGTCAAGTAGAATCTAGCAATAAGAGTCTTTTAAAGATTATAAGGAGGATGTTGAATCAAAACAAGAAGGCTTGTGATTCAAAATTAAAACTGGTTGTGTGGGCTGATAGGATTACTATTAAGAAGGCAATTGGAAAATCCCCATTTGAATTGGTATATGGAGTACAGGCTAGGATGCCTTTGCAGAATTTGTTGCCAGTCTACAGGTTTGTCCTTCAGGAAGATTTGGATATTCCTGAACCTATGGAGGAAAGAATGGAGCAACTAGCTGAACTTGATGAAATAAGGAGAGTTTCCCAAAACCAAAATGTGAAATTACAGACACATATGAAGTATCTATTTGATAAAAAGGCACATGATAGAAAATTTGGAGAAAGTGACTTGGTACTGATGTGGAATGCTAGGTGTTAGGAGAAAGGAAAGCATGGTAAATTTGAAGCTTTGTGGCTGGGACCTTTTGTTGTTGTTGGGAAGAGAGGTGAAGATTCATATTATCTACAAAATATGGCTGGTGAAGATCAGGAGTTGCATGTTCATGGGCAATTCTTGAAGCATTTTTTCTCTTGAGCAACACAGAGGATTGAGGGTTTCCAGTGCATGGACAACTCTTGTTTATCCTCTTTAAAGTTCTTTTCCATGCACAATAGTTTAGGTTTTTGGTTCATCTCCATTTTGCATTCTTTTTCCATCCATTCCATCATGCTATACCTTCATTTTGCATTCTCTTCCATTCTGCTAACTGGTTCATCATTTTGTGTCTGGTCTGCTCACCCAAAGATCTAGATCCTTGCAATGATCTCACTATCATTCATCCCCAGACGAAGCCACTGTTGGAACCATAAAAATCTGATGCTTTTACATGTATATTTCACCCATATTTTTCCATATGGTCCCATAGTTTCCATCGGGTCATGCATTTTCACGTTGTGGTCCATATCGGCATATGTCTATCTTGGTCTCCCCACCCCATGATGCTTTGTGTTAACATATGTTTGTTGCAGGTTCATCGGCATGACTTCTTCATTGTCAGCGATCGGCATTTACCTATGGGTATATATCGGCATGAGTTATACTGTCGGAGTGAGGTCTTATTGATTAAATTTTGTCTCACCGACCAGAGGTAGAAGGAACACATCGGAAAAAGTTAAGGTCTTTAGAGTAATGTCATAGAAAATTCAAATGTGTCTCACCGACTAATGCATGTGAGGATAGCTTTCGGCCGGACTAAGCGATACCGGTGTGTGGTCTCGGCGATGCACGAATGGATGGTGTTGCTCGGTAAGACTTGTGTGACTTTAGAGTATGGTCTTGGCGAGTACGGTGGGTCTCACTGATAGAACAAAAGGTTTCCATCGGCGTGAGAAAGTTTTTGTCTTGGCGATCTGTGGTGAACTCGGGGGCTTTCGTTGAAACATAATATGCTCTGTGAGATGTCTCCCCGATATCATAAAGTCACAGCGACACACAAAAGGTAAAGGAACTCTCAGGGAAACATAAAGTGATCTACAAGATATCTCCCCGACTCAGATATGTCACGACGAAAGTGAATAAAACACGGGGCGACTGTAGCGATTTAATTTCCTTTGGCATCACTGCGATATGTCTTGGCGACTGTTTCAGTGAGATTAACAGAAATTCAAATACTATGGCCGACATGTGGATGTTCAATTACCGTTGCAGGCCGACATGAAATGAGCCCGAATTAAGCGGTTGGCCGACGTGGGATCTCTATATGATATATTTTTCTGATGCTGGTGTATAAATAGGCATTTTTGTAATTGTAAAATCATGAGCTATTAGATATTCGATATACAATAGGAAAATTAGATGGATACAGTACAATAGATTTATCATATCAGAGACTATGATGCATGTTTTCAAAATGGAGGTATTTATGAAAGTCAATTGATGTTGCTGCACTTTTCTGGTATCAATTACCTGTTGAATTTAATGAAAGTATTGCTAAGCTATCTCCAAGATGGATTCTTTCTAATTGTTTAAATTGATATAACAAGTTTATATTCAATTCATCAGTGCACATTTTTTGTTTCTATGTGGTTAATCGATTGGTTCTTTCAAGCAAAGATTAAATCCTTTTAATTGATCACAGTAATCAAAGAGATTCATTTGGATTGTTAAAGTAGAGCTTAGTAGTTACAGTATTGCATGTTTATACAAGTTGTAAACAAAATGTATGCTAGATAATTTGAGTTTTCTCCAGAGAGTGTTGCTCATCTTGATTTCATTTGACTCCGCATACCCAATAAGGCACTGGTCTCTGCAGTTTCATCATTAAGATTCATTTATTCTCTTTATATCTGTTAATTGAGTATTTTAGGATTTAGATTAAGAAGATTGCTATTGCACTTGAATTCATTTGTTCACTTGCATCTGCCATTGTGGACAAATCATTGCAAGAAGGATAACCATAAGTCAAGTCTGCTTCATTTAGAAAGGTACACCCGCCTAGGTTTAGCAGCACCTAAAGAGTAGAAGGTTGAGTTCTCTTGACCTTTTCTGTTACCCTAAAGCGTATCAAGAGATTGGCAGCCTCTTGAGGCGTTTCGCCTGTGTTTTTGAGAGCTAACACACTCCTTGAGATACCATGTTTGAGAGAAGAAAATAAATCAAATCAACATGGGACTAAGTTACTCAATGATACAACTCATAACTTAAATGAGGGCAATTAAGAGATATTAAAAGACCATGGTCATTACTTAAAATATGCGATGAAAATAAGGCATGATTTTCACTCACTGCCCTTTATGGAAAATAATATTTTTTTCCTTAACATGAAATAATGGGACAATTGAGTGGGATCTAGGGCCAATAGAGAAGAAAATTGACATATTAACACAACACAAGAAATGAAAATTGACATATTAACACAACAATATCCAACTAAGTTATTTAAATTCAACTATTGATACCTCGTTCTCCATCTAGATTACAAAATCGGCCCACTTTTTTCTTTGTAACTTTTCCTTTTCAAATTGATTTGGATGTCGGTCATATTTCTCCTCCTGTCAAAACATAGCACATGGACTATTTAAACTAATTAATATGCAATCATTTAATTTTTCCTAGGAAATAAAAAAAAATCATTTAACATATTAAATATACTTACAAATGTATAGATCAAGGCCTGCAAACCTTTTTGGCCACTGTGATGCATAACACGAAGTTTTTCAAGCCTAGCCTTGGAGGCCTTTTCTTGAAACATATAGTAATTCAATTTAACTATGCACAAATAAAATTTAAAAAATGTTTAATAAATTTGATATAATCTTATGAGAAAATTCAAATACCTACATACTCTCCTCACTGAACTTCCTCTATGCATCAGACTTATCATATGCTTTTACAAGCTCTTTCCCTACTTTCACACTTACATCAATTGGCCTTTTTTTGAGCCTTAGCTCAAGAGAGAGTTTTTTTATCTTCTTTGTTTGGTTGCACCGAAATCTCTTGCAATTGTGAGACATTCATAGTTTTATCTTCTTTACAAACCAACATGTGCCAAATTTAGTCTCCATGTCATGGATAATTGCTTTTTGTAGGTGCATGGGTATCTTTGAGAATGGAAAATGTAGATGGTCTTTGAATTGTTGAAGGCATGATTCCTTCAACCTATTCACAAACATTTTTCTAGCATCTATCATTCGAACTTCTCCTGAAACCACATCACATTCTATCTTGTTATCGTAGCTACCAATGCAAGATGAAAAACATGGTGTGGTGGAAGAAGTCTGTGTCCCAGGAGTGGCTGGGACATTGGAAGTCTTTGGTCCCTATTCCACATTCCTAGAGTTTACTATTATTGATTTCCTCCTGGATCTTTTGTTCAATCTAGGACTGCTTGGGGAATCAATTGATTCCCTTTGACACTATTGATTTGGTTGCAATGTTTGAGGGGCTTCACTAGATCATTTTTCTATGTATCTGGCAAGCATTGTCAAGTCCACAACATCCAATTTGTTCACTGCCTCTACCCCCAATATGGAAGCCAATGCCTCTTTATCTTTTCCATTCTCATGTCCATATATATATATAATAAATTTCTTATTTTAAATTTTAAAATAGAAACCTAAAAACTAAAAATGAAAGAAACAATGGAAACATTTACAAATCTATAAATTGACAATGAATTACCTCATTGTGGCTAGAGTCTGCTCCCTTTGCTCTCTTCCCTCTATTGTTTGACATTTTGAGGCGACCTAGGGAAAATTATTTTCATCTAGTCTATGGAGGAAAATGAAGTACAAACTGTTAGGTATTAAGGTTTTCGTCCAGTTTGTGGTATGAAAGCAAGCCACCAATCAAAGAAATCAAAAGAAATTGGAAATTTAAAAGAAACAAGCAATTAATGAGCAAGCTTTACCTTGAATGAATCTCTTTCTGGATTTAAATGCCTATGAATCAATTGCTACCTTGGGAGGGAATCTATAGTTTAATGGGAAAATGTAACAACCCTAAAGGGCCAACAAATGATCAAACCCTAATGAAACAAATGTATTGTAAAAAAATCAATGCTTGCGCACCTGTATAGAATGGTAATCTTTGGGGGATAAAAAGGGAATGGAGTGTGGTTTTATTGAGAGTTAACACAGATAGGTCCCATGCTCGAGTTGCATCCACTGATTAGAAAGAAAATGAATGTGTGTGCACAATCAATTTGAAACCACTTGCTTGTAGCCCTCCTTCGCACTATTTTTCCCTTTTTTCTCCTCTCTTCCTTCGTGCGACATTTTTCTCCTGTCATCTCTTCCTTGACGCAAGAATTTTTAAATGTTTTTTTTGATTCATTAGTCGGTGCTATAGTTGACGTAATTAATGCCGACTTTAGCACCGAATTTTAGCCCTAAATGTGATCTGTTTGGGGTGCAAAAGGTGGTGCAAAGTGCACCTAATTTATCACCTAGCAGTGAAAAATGATGTATTTTTCTTGGAAGTTGATAAATAAATTGATCCTAAATTGAATTCATCTTCATATGTTCCAAGGGAGAAATCATGGTTCCCTATTTTTCTATTCCTTATCCCATGTCAATTTTGTGGGTGCAAAACTAATAGAGGTTAGATTTGTGAACTTAGAAATGACCCCTAAACTTTTAAATTTAAACTTAAATGGGCCCATGTTCACCCTATACAACTAGATGAGTCATCTAAAGTGTGAAATATTTCAAATTGCATGTTACATATTTGTATAAAAGGACAAACCCTAATTCATTACTATCATCTTAGATATAAGGCTTATTGGGGAATTATGAAAAATCATCTATGAGAACTAAATCATTATCATGTGACATTGACATTGCATCAACATCCTATGTGTATTGCATGCTTCCTAGAGAGATTTGAGCTCTATTTGTCAAGATTTTGTGTGTAAACTTTTTGTGAAGAGAAAAATGTTGCAATTTCCTATTTTGTTTTTCATAGTGTGTCTTAATGAAAAGCAAGCATATTAACAAGATAATTTCAACAATATTCTCTTGGTGCACAACTGTTATGTGACTATTGTCATTGTTGTGTATTATAGGATCCAGAGGAGGTCATGGAGAGAGGACGTGGATGACGTAGAACTACTAAATTGCAAAGAGGAAAGTGGGTGGAAATAGATATGACAACGAAATCTGTAGATACAATAGAGGTAAGAAGAGAAAGCAATCTCAACCAAAGGAGGAAGGTGTTTATGAATTCATAAATGCTACAACATAGAGGAGATAAAGTCATTTTTTTTGTACATGAGGCCTTTAAGGTCAAACTTATTGGTTGAAAATGCACATGAATGGTGATTAAATGTGATTCTATGATCAAGGGAAAAGTTTGAGAATTAGGATGGCCAAAAC
Source organism: Sequoia sempervirens (assembly GCA_007258455.2). Taxonomy (NCBI): domain Eukaryota; kingdom Viridiplantae; phylum Streptophyta; class Pinopsida; order Cupressales; family Cupressaceae; genus Sequoia; species Sequoia sempervirens. The sequence goes on from VDFB02086081.1 coordinate 411,340,868, forward strand.
ATGATATCAATATGTCAAATATATGACTAAAGTGAGGTTTTGTGTTGGATAGCATATTCGTTGAAATGATATATTTGGTGTACTAAACATTATTTACTATGTTGTGTATTATAGGGGCGAGACAAGGCCATGGCAAAAAATCATGTCATATCAAATGAGGACACAATGGATGAAGTGGAACATTAGGTACTCAAATTTTGACTTAACTTAGGAAAAAATGATCTAATGGAATTTTGTTATACATCAATCTTTTTTCATAGTATTATTGAAATTTATAATTTATTATCCAATCTTGACATAAATTAATGCATCTTGTTGATTATTTTAGATGGAGATTGGAGCAAATGCAGAGCCTGAGTGTTCAACTAGCAAAAGAAGAAGATATGTACGTGGACGTGGACCTAAAACTGTTAAATCACATAGAGGACAATGGGTGGAAGAGGATATGACAATGGATCCTGCAGACACAACAAATGATTGCACTGAACAAGAGGTTGGTTAGGACTATAGTACATGGGATGAATACTTTGGGAAAATTTTTGTTTGTGGATGTTCTGTATGTCATGGAAAGAAACAATTCAAATGAGCAATTGTACAAAGATATTACATATATGATGAGCTTCTAGTAGATATTATGCCTCCTACAATCGATCCAAATCCAATAGGAATTGTGGTAAGGAATTTTCCAATTTGATATAAATAACATGTATACTTCGTTTAAACATTGTTCTATATTATTTAAATAACTAATTTTTTTCTTAATGGATGCTTGCAAGATAAATTTCTTGGTTTAAATTTTCCTGGATCACCAACTTCCATCCTAGAGGGCAATGATCATTTATTAGATGATACATCTAACAAAAATATGCACCAATATACCAACTCAGAAGATGAGGAATTGACGAAAATAAGTCACAAAACAAGAAATGGTTTAAATATGCATAATTTGCTTAAAAACAGGGGGAAGGTGGACTACATACACTATGAGAATGAATGTGTTGGAGATGATAATTTTCCCCTAATTTTGATGTCAATTTACAAAGAGGCATTTGATCGCCGACTATATTGCACATGGCCTAGTGATCAACAACTACCTAGAGTGTACAAGGTGTTTCAATTTTGGGGATAAATCTACATGATACGACCCTCCAATATTCATGGAGCAAATCTAGGCCTCTTTATTGTCCAAAATGTACATGTGGGATCTAAACATAGAAACAATTCAGAAAAAACCACTAGGAGATTAATGCCATATTATGGTCCATCATATTACAATGGTGAATGGAGAAGGCTAGCAAAATATAAGCCTAGCATGTCAGCATATGGTCTAAATTCGAATATGTATACACATCATCTCCAATTGGAAAGTGGAAATAAATGAATAGATGCCATCTTATGTATATAGATGGGCATGCAAACACACATAAAAATATTGCAGGATTTATAAATAGTAGTAAGGGAAGGGACCAAACTGTAAGACCAAATTGTCAATTTGTTGAGGTTATAAATGATAAAGATGGAGATATGGAAAGAGAGGTTGATAGATTGATAATGGTTCAGGCTATTATGGACCTTACCATTGGGGTTGCGTTATTGATTGATTACCCCTTCTTAAAATGCACTCTTGTGTGAAAGAAAAGGGAAGAACAAGGTCTCCCTAAGGATGTTCTTAAGGGAAAAAAACCAAAGAATAATAAATGAGTGTGGATTGATGTTTTATAAACTATGTTGTCAAAATTGTGTTTTGTTTAAATTATTGAATAAAAAAGGTAGTCTATAAAATAATGTTTCATTATTCAATTGATGTATACATGTTCATACAATTTTTTATTTTTATTTTTTAAGCCATATTTGATTATATTTCTTTGAAATTGATACATTTATGATTTATCCAATTATTGGAAAACTTTAAATAATGCTTGCATTTGTTGATAGCTAGAAGATGTTGATGAAACACATACTAATACCCATGATCCAACTGGGTTATTAATATTTGGATGGGATGATCCAAACCATCCTTTAAACAATACAAGGGTGAAAAGAGCAAGATTGAAGAGAATACTACCAACTGAGAAATTTGAAGAGCTGGTGAGATCCACATACACTGATGACATGCCACCTAGCCTTAATGATGATGATGATGATGATAGTGAAAATGCAGTGCATGAAGAAGGATTGAATGGAATTATTACAGGTTTCTTTGGGGATGGAAACAATGATGACAATAATGATCATATGGTTGACAGTAACGATGATATCAAGGGTAATTACTACCAACATAATGTTGATGATAACAACCTGAAAGACTCCATCAAGCAAGTAGCGAAGACACCCATGGTAAAATCGGGTGCAAGTAGAACCTCAAAACTGGCATGGACATTAATATTATTAGAAATCAAATCACTATTTGGTTGGTCAGAAAAAGGATTCACTACCCTACTAAAGTGAGTTGAAATCTATTTCTTACTTTGCATTGTCAATTGGTGTACATAATTCATAAACATTCATCAACTTCGTTTATATTTTTTTTAAGTGGATTTTAAAACCATATATTGTATATAAACAGTCCTATTATAGATTGACATATCAAACATGTTCATCATAATTCAAACATTCAATAGATTTAATCTCTGGCAATCTTACAGGGCACTAAAAACTAAAATATTCCCTGAAGAGAATGTGTTGCCATCAACTTGTAGAGAGGTGCGTCTGTTGTTGGTTGAGTTGGGGATTAAATATAAGAAAATTCATTCATGTAAAAATGATTGCATTTTATACAAATATGAATATAAAAAAAAGGTAGAATTCCTTGTATGTAAAGAGAAGAGATTTTGTACAAATGTACAAGGTCCTACAATTCAAAAGAAGGTTTTACATCACATGCCAATTATACCTAGACTTCAACGAATGTTTCGTCGCAAGTCACTTGCACAATTGATGGATTGACATGAAAAGAACAATAGTAAAGATGGATTCATGTGAATTCCGTCCAACTCCAAAGCAATGAAACACATAGAGGAAAAATGGCCGAGAAAATTCAAAGATGAACCCTGTAGTATTAGGTTTGGTGTTGCAATTGATGGAGTGTGCCCATTCTCTTTCCTGAGCTCAAATTATAGTGTTTGGCCAGTTAGATTGATAGTATACAATATTCCCCCATGGATCAGTGTTAGAAAGGAGCACCTTATGCCGACTCTCATTGTTCCAGGAAAACACCAAGTTAAATAAAAGGATGTTTATCTTGTGCCTTTTATTGATGAGATGCAACTGCTATGGAAAGGCATAAGAATGTATGACATATCATGTCCTCCATAAAATAGGTCCTTCATGTTGTATGGTGTGCTATGTTGGACTATTCATTATTTCCCAGGAGTTGGTGTTTGTTCTAGTAAGATAAAATATTTACGTATTTACACTCATAATTTATTTTCATCCCAAATTTCATACCTAGTTTTATACTAGTTTTTTTTATGTTATTAACATTACTTATTGAATTGCAGGGCTTCAAAAAAAGGGAATATTTGCATGTCCAAGATGTGTAGAACAATTTCAAGGGCAGTATTCTAAAGATCTACATAAATTTATTTACGCAAACAACAGGGTTTTTCTATCACTAGATCATAAGTTTAGAAATCGCCTAAAGAATCAATTTGATGGAAAAGTTGAAAATAGAGGCCCTCCCATGATTATGGGTCTAGGTGATTTGCTTAAGAAGTATGAAGATGTTGAATAGAAAGCTTGGGAAGATTTTTCTTATTAGGGTGATTCAATTGAAGAACCAGAACAAGTTGTAGTTAATATGCCAGAAGGAATGAAAAGGAAATCCATATTTTATGAGCTCCCTTACTGGAAGGATCTATTAATATCTCACCTATTAGATCCTATGCACATCTTCAAAAATGTCCCAGATTCTATATTTCGACATATATCAGGTAAAGAGAAGGACACCTTGTCGTTGAGAGAGATATTGCTCTTTCACATACCAAATTTGATAGAAAACATTTGTGGCCAAACAGGGAAAAAGAAACATATGCAAAAGCTCTATGGATTTTGAAAAAAAAAAGAGCTAGACCAACTAAAAAATGTCATCCGTTCAATAAGGACACCTACTAGCTATGGTTCATCATTTGCTAAAGCTTTTACACTTGATGGACATATCATAGGATTTAAAACACATGATATTATTGATGGAGAAAAACCACAATCTAATGGTGTTCAAGTAGAAATCAGTAAGTAAATTCATGATTAGTGTGGTTGCTTTTCTTGCAATCATTAATTTAATCTGTAATTTATTTGTGAAATTAACATCATGACATTTGGAGTTTGAAATAAACATGTTGACATGTAATAGGTGTAGATGAAAGTGCTCTACTTGACAAGTTTATTCTGTACCACATGGAATTTATGAACAAATGGATTGATCTGTATGATAAAAAGAGAGAAGTGTTAGAAGCAAGAAGACTGTTTAAGAGATTGAACCCAAGGAATACTCCACTTCCCACTGATCTGCTTGGGGAATGGGGAAAAGATTGCACACTAGAATGGGTTACTAAACAAATTCAATATCAAATAGAAGATGCAGGTATAAATTCAAACATAACAAAAGATGAAATCAACATGTCTAGAGGATGTGAAAGAAAGGTACAATTGGAATTTTACAAAATGTTGTTTCCTTACAGTTTTGACACTACTACCTATTTTAATATTTGTCATTATATTTGTTTTCATTGAAATAAATGGTCTTTCACAGGTGAGGAAATATCCAACAATGTGGGCATATGGTCGACATTATCGTGTAGAAAGTGTAGATGTAAAGAGACAATCCTTCGATTGTGGCATCATAGTTGAATCCAAGCAATCTAGTTGATCAAGCTCAAAAGTTAAGAATATAATTGAAGGGAATCTACAATATGTTGGGAAAATATAAGAAATTATTGAGTTGGATTACCACTCTTTTAAATGTTGTATTTTTCAGTGTAGATGGTATGAAGCATTTGAGAGGACACGAAGTCATGATGCCCATAGTGGATTGTTTTCTATAGATTCCTCATGGTTCCTATTGGAGGATAAGGAGCCTTATGTTCTACCAATTCATTGTGAGCAGGTATTTCTTTAACTCAAACAAGAAGCAACAGTGATCATTAATCTATTAATTCATAGTTTATTGTGAATATATACATGTGTTTATTAATCAATAAAATTGTTATAACATACGTCTAATAAATGTATGTCATTCATGTGCAAGTATTTTTCTATGGAATTTTGGACCCACAATGGTTATTTGTCATACATTATGATCCAAGATTAAGGCATGCATTTGATGATGCATTAGTGGATACTGAGCAAAAAAATGATGGCCAACAAAATGAGAGAGAGGGATTAGAGAACATCAAAGAAATTGGCATCGATGATGATGTTGAAGATGGTTATGTTCAGGCACAAGAAGACAACAATCCAGAGTTAAATGATATTATGGAAGACAACAATATGGATGGTATAAAAAATGATGATCCAAAACATCTAGTAACAATATCGATGGTCTACAGTCAAATTTCAATGATGATGAAGATGACGCAGGTCAAGATGAGGATGATGATAATATTAAATACTTGAAAGAACATATGAACATTGGCAATGATACACTAGATGGCATTGTAGCAGACAATAATTTTAATGACCAAGACTTCTAAATTTTTAGAATTATTTGCAATCCATGTTTAAAAAAGGATGATTCTTATGGCCTAAACTTTGAAATGCTTCAGTAATATTATTTATGTCTATACAAATTACCTATTGCAATATCCTTAAATTGTTCAATCTTTGGTATGAATTGTTGGTGGAAAAATTAGGATTACTTGGATGCTTCTTCCATTCATTTTGTATCAACATATGTTCATGAAGACACAAAAGTTAATAAAATATTAATGCACGTAACTCACAATTATTTAAATAAGCAACTTTGTTAACTTTATTATTTTTAAATAGTTTCCATTTTTATGTTGAACATAATTTTGAACATGTAACTGAAAACATCCACAGTAAATGCTTTAATGTATTAGCATATTCATTCACATAAGCATAGTATTGAGGCTCAATAACTGATATTCATTCAAATATATAAATACTTGAAAGAACATATGAACATAAACAATGATACACTGGATGACATTGTAGCATACAATAATGTTAATGACCAAGACTTCTAAATTTTCAGAATTATTTGCAATCCATGTTTAAAAAAGGATGATTCTTATGGCCTAAACTTTGAAATGCTTCAGTAATATTATTTGTGTCGATACAAATTGCCTATTGCAATATCCTTAAATTTTCCAATCTTTGGTATGAATTGTTGGCAAAAAAAAATAGGATTACTAGGATGCTTCTTTCATTCATTTTGTATCAACATATGTTCACGAAGACACAAAAGTTAATAAAATATTAATGCATGTAACTTACAATTATTTAAATAAGCAACTTTGTTAATTTTTTTAAAATAGTTTCCATTTTTATGTTGAACATATTCTGAACATGTAACTGAAAACATCCACAGTAAATTCTTTACTGTATCAACATATTCATTCACATAAGCATAGTATTGAGGCTCAATAACTGATATTCATTCAAATATATAAATACTTGAAAGAACATATGAACATTGACAATGATACATTGAATGACATTGTAGCAGACAATAATGTTAATGACCAAGACTTCTAAATTTTCATAATGTTAATGACCAGGCCATTCATCACAGTTGAGCTACTTCTTTACCATGTACACTATATATTCACATCATATGAGGATTGGGTTGATAGATGTTTAAGCGAATAATAAAAAAATGTCTTGTCTAAAATGATGGTATAACTTTATGTTTTCACATATATAAATCACGAAAACATAATGAAACACAACATAACAAATAAACTAATCTATCTATTGAAAATAACTATATTTGATAAAATTAAACTTAAAATTACCAAATAAAAACAAACCATGCATTTCATTTTTATATTTGCTCCACATTAAAAACAAATTTATATACATTAACAACCTAAATTAAAACCAAATTAGTATCCTCACAAATTTTTTAATCATTTTAAATAACATATTCTTTGTTACGTAACCAACAAATAATTCTATTAAATATCCATTGACTATTTCATATTTCCACTAAAACTAATGTACCTCAATGATAATGCTTTAAGCTTTGAAATCACACATTAAAATCTTTAAACAACTTAACACAACAAACATTTTGACTAGGTATTTATGTTAATGTTAATACTAGGCCTTGGTTTCCTATTTATATAGGAAGCAACAAGCTACAACCTTTTACAAAAATAGACGGCCTTTCATAACTACTTCTTTTACTAACAACGATTTAATTAGAATAATTAAGGAAATAACAAGACTTAAGACATTTTGACATATGGTTCCATTATTCAATGTAGAAGACCCGTGATCATTGATCTAGCAAAGTCTTCCTCTCCATGATAAACAGCCAAATTCTCTCGCCTCAATGTCCTATTCTTCTGAAACAAAATATGTTTCCTCCCACTGATACACTGTAAAATTTGATGGCCACTTATATTCTTCGATCTTTGGCATGTTTGCAAGATGATTTTTTCATTAACTATCTAGTAATGCCTTTGTATCTGAAATATGCCCCATAATTTTTTCACTTGATTTTCAATAACAAATACAATGTAACCAAGCACCTGTTAAGGTTAGTTTAACCCAAAATGTTGCATGAAAGAACTCTAACCAAGAATGTGCCCTAAAACCACTTAAGGAGGAGGGGTGGGCATATGGTAAGAGGATCCCTAGGATCTACTGAATCAAAGATTACAAAGATTACAACTAAAAGAGAGAGACTAAACTCAACACCAAGAATGTGCACTCAAGATCCTTCAATAGGCGAGGTGCTAACATATGGTGGAGTGCTAATTGTTGAATTGAAAGTACTTAGGCGAATAACCACGCATAAGAGAATTTCCACACTACCACCAAATAGTGGGGGGAAAACACTACAATTAAAACACTTCGTCTGCTGCGGTAGGCATCCACTTAAGAGTGGGGATTCACCACTTGACAGTGGGTATAAGAAGAGAATTAGTAAGTTTTTTTTTCCACACTAGTGGTAAACCATCCAGGGGTTACAATGTGATACTTAAACACGAATAAGCAACAACTAAATAGACTGAAACAATACTACTGTTATCAGCTTTACAAAATGAGAAAGAGCTGCAAATTACACGAGGATTACAATAGTCTTGAAGCACAAAGAAGCTGGATGATCCCACATTAGATAACTATCCAACTTATTGAAGAAAGAACTGAAAACTCAAACTGAAGCAAGTCTGATATAAAAATATGCAAACTGAAAATGAATTACCAGTAAACTGTAGCACACAAAATTGTTCATAACTTCATCCTATCTTCACAAATTGACATGGAATCAATTGCAGCAACTTCTAGGAGTAAAGGTGCCCTTGTTCAAACACAGAAATTGCACCAAAGCCTCTATATTTATTAATGCACGCATCCCAATATCATTCTGGAAATGTACGGCCTTCAAGAGGGGCAATTTTCTCTTTAAAAATTAGAAACACATTAATCAAATCTGAAACCTCTTGGAGAGGGTTTCCCAAGGCTTAGAATCATATAGATAAAATACCCATAATGAATTTCAGAACTCACAATGACTTATGAATGAATTTCTTCTACAACCATGTATAACCCAACAAAGAAAAAATTGAAACATTCTCCAAATTCTCCAACTTGTAGCTCAATATGTACTTTTGGATGAAGCACACTCTCAATCCACCATCTAGGGAACCGTAGTTGCAGGCCCGAAGAATGGAGTGGAATTGCTAAGCTTTCCCTTAGCCGGATTCTACATTTCAAAATAGCAGCATAACTTTACAATATTTTCCAAAGATAATCAACTCATCAAACAACAACAATATATAAGTTTCAATTGGAAAATGAAGCAACAAGAGACTCTTCAAATTCCAAGAAGTTGAATCACTTCAACTTCCAAAAGGGATGCCACTTTAAGCATTTCACTTTTTGAAATAATAAAATATTAATCAACCTCTTTTAGGCGTCCAACTTCACTTTGCAACAATAAAGAATTTAATAATTCATTAAATGCACCATTGACCCCTTAATGACCCCCTTTTAAAAACAACATGAAGTGATCATTCCTAGGCGTGGGGGTACAACTGAGAAACATAAAAATGACTAAGTATAAAACTTAATCCATGGAGATAACCAAAGCCAAACTGAAATTGAAGGATAGCAAGATGACTTGAGTTGAATTGTTGATGATGCTACTATCAAAATTAGACTTACTAAAAATAGCCCACTGCTATAAATAGTAAGTTCACATCAAAACAACAGAAAGCCAAATTGAACACTAAACTGTAAAGGATTGAATTGCTGCTAGATAGATACTGCCAAAAGATAGACTTGCTAAAAATAACAAACTACTATAAATAGTAAGTCTACACAACATCCTCTGAACGCCAACTGAGCAATATCTGAAATGAAAACCCTAGTTTTCTACTTTAGCTTAGCCTACAAATTTCTGGAAATAGGCTAAATCCAAAAGAAGAGCGTAGGGCTAAAATGGGGACATTACAGTCTGCCCTTCCCAAAATTGCTTGTCCTCAAGCAATGCCACCACACTCCAAGGAAACAATTTGATCCTCACTATGCCAAGTAGGATCGCAGGGTCCCAAATCCATCTCTGTATAGACCCATCATGTAGACGTTGCACCACTCTGATCACAAAAATATGACCAATATCCCAAGACTGCAGTGCACTCCTCCCAAACACGTGGCTTAAACTGATTGTCTTGAAGGAACTAAAATCATCATCCTGCAGCATCTCATATCATGTAAACTCTCAGGAATCAAAAACAACAATCCCACAATTTGATACATTCCTAAGCAATAAGAGAAATAGTCTTCTCAACTCAAAGACATGTTCCTCATCAAAACTCCTCATAACATCAAACAGAGTCAAATCAACATATATGACTCTTCCAACACTTCTTGCAAAGAGATGAGCAACTTCTTGCAAAAGATCTGTTATGCCCTGCATAACCACCCCATTTTATTCTAGAACAAAATGGGTCCCCCTTCTCTTTTTGGTTTCGTTGCCTCTGTTATTTGCTTTGACCTTTGGAATTATTATTTTTTCCTCTTAATTTTGTGTTTTGTTCTATTTGATTTTGGTTTTGTCTCAGCTTGAGTTAGTTTTCTTCTTTCTAAGAATTGAATGAAGTAATCATAAACAATAGTGTATTTTATATGCTTTGAGGACTAATGGAGGCATTTGTTTTGCAAGATTGAATCGCTCATCTGAGGATATCTCTTAGGGAAGTCAACTGAAGGCATGCCTCAATCACATTCAGCATAAAACTTCTCAAGAAGAAAGTTGATGGGACCTTTTAGATGTCTTGCCAACTGGTGGCTTGGCTCTGTTCGTTTGAAATCCAAAGGGGGTTTGCATCATTGAGAAGTCTGCTCAACAAGTTGGGAGTCTCCCCGAAATGGTTCGAGCTCGCCAAAGATGAGGATCTTGTCAGGAAAGATTTATGTTTGGTGGAAGGTCTGGCCGAAGAGGAAAAGTCTCGCCGAAATGTTCTCTCCCTTTGGTGTAATGTTTGGATTTCCATGGAAGGTCTTGCCGACTGGGGAAAGTCTTGCCGATTTGGCATGATATCGGTGTAACATCTCACCGACCAAAGGAAGTCTCCCCGATCATTATGCACAAGACTAGCGTCGCTGAAGGATAAAGAGCTTGGTGAGAGTGGGGTGATCTCGGCATAAAGTTTCACCGACAGGGTGAACTCTTGCCGAAATGAAATGGCATCGGGCAGAGGATTTGAGTTTGTTATGAAGTCCCAGTGACTAGGTGATGTCCCACTGAAAGATGTTCCCTTTGGGGTAAGGTTGTGGTTTCACCGTGTGGTATCGCTAACAGAAGGAGGTCCCACTGAGAGTTTTGAGCTCGGCGAATGATTTTTCCTTCGGTAGGAGGTCTGGCCGATTAGCATCTGTCTTGCTGAAGGGTGTGACCTAGTGAGCTCAGGGGGATGTCCTGTTGATGTGGGATTGTCTCACCAATAGGGAGGATATCACTATAACTCTTGTTGCCTGACAAAACATCTCACCGACCCGACGGAGTCTCACCGAAATATAATGAGCCCAGGGAGAATGAATGAATTCGGCGAAAGGTCCTGCCGATACAGTGAGGTCTCGGCGAAAGGGGTATGCCTTCGGCACAAGGTCTTGCCGAAAAATGGAGATCTCCCCGACATACGATGAGTTCGCCGAAAGATCTTGAACACGGAAAAATGTCCCACCTTGAAGAAGTCTTGCCGAAGTAGAAGGGGCTTAAGCTCGGGGAATGAGAATGAGCTCGGAGAAGCTTCAAACGGATGATTAGGGCTCGGGGGGATGTCTTCCTGAGTGCGATGGTCTTGCCATGACTTCTGGCCAATAACGACTGTCTTGCCGATGGTTTTGTGGTATCGATATGACTTATGCAGCTCGCTAAAAGGTCTCACCGACTGTCATATGTTACACTGATGGCTGCTAGGAGAGGCATAATCACATCGGGGAGACATGATTAGTGTCTCACCAACATGTGATTCAATATGGACCACTTTTTACTGCCCGGGAATCTAGCGTGGTGTTTGTTCGCCCAATCGAAAGGAACTAAAAGTGAGCCATTGACCGATTGACTACCACCTTGAAGAAGACCAACATAATACAACCGATCTGGATCTGCTCCGTGAATGAGCTGATGGAACACCATGATGGAAAATGGTGTGGAGATCTAACAAAGAGGCCGAAAACTATTTCCAGAAGGGACGATCAATGGGCAGAAGGATTTGGAGCGGAGAGAAAGGCAGAAAAGAGGAAGAAACTATGAGTCACGAGGACAGCTGTGAGGTATGTTGGCGAAAGGCAGATCAATATTAATGGCAATGCTTTAGAGCATTCAAGGCAGCTCTACAAGGGAGATTGAAGATGGACATGGGGGCTAGAGTTAATGTTGTAGTTACAAAAGATCTACTGGTCATTCCCAGAACAATCTTTCACCAACATGGACAGCGGGGGTTCACATTGAATGCACAATCAACTTTATTCAAAAGATCTGAGGGCCAACCCTCCTGCAATCAACAGATATTTTGTAAACCATAAAATAGGGGCTAGCACATTCTTTCTTGGTACATTCAATATATATGGCATTTGGCCTCTTTGTAAAAGGAGTTAGAATTTTTTTTTAAAAAGTTAGTATAGTGGAAATAGAGGAGATAATAGAGTAGATAGGTCTAGAGATAGATTTTCAAGAATAGGAATTTTTTGAAGGATAGAGGAGACAGAGCTGCATCCTGATTCTTTATAATGGGAGCTTCTTTTGTCTTCTTAGTTAGGAGTTAGATTCAACAGAAGTCAGCAATGTATCTTTCCAGTTTTCTTAGTGTAGATGGAAACAATTTGGAGTCATGGATTCTCTATACACTGGTGATTGTGCCAGGTTTGTAAATGTTGCTTATCTGTTTCACTAATAGTAGAAGTAACCAGATTAAAATCCACTTCATATTGTGTTCTAGAGTGGTGTTCGTGTTGAGTTGATCATTTGATTTGAGAAGCTTTCAAGGAATGAAGTTTGATTTGATGTTTTGTTTAAATAGTGACTTGCAATCTGTTATCGAAATTAGCACCGTGAATGAATGAAACTGTGTGTTGATCACAAGTTAATTTTGTTCTGCAGTCTTAGTTAGGAATTCCTTGAAAGGTAACAAGTCTGGTTAAATTGGATGAATTAACATTCTTTTCTGTTCCAAAGCTTTGATCTATATTTTTCTATTTCTTTAAAAACCCCAGTTAAAGTAGGTTTAAATTCATGCTTTATCTTAGAATGATCCACAAGCTCAACACTAGCAGGCCCCTTGAACATTACAATTCACATCAACCATTGAGAAACATCAGCACATTTGAGAACCAACTACAAAGACCTTGGGAGCTAAGATATCCATGTGTTGTCTTTCTCTTTCAGGAGAAACAAAATAGCAATATTATGTTTGCACGTTGTTGTGTTATTGAGACCCGTGAACAAAATTGGAGCTAGAAGGAGGGCCTAGAAGGGCAAGCTGGATAATACTGGGTTTTTCTCACTAGAAAGGTCCCGTAGAGTTCTTCGATTAGCCGAAAATCGACTGTTATCTCCCAGAAATGCACCCTAAGCAAAGTTATGAAAACTAAGATTTCTAGAGAAACATGGGATCATTTCAAGGCTGTGGGTCACCTAAAGTTGAAATGAACCTCCGGAGAAGGCCGGCTTCCTTGTTGGTTCATCACCTAAAACTACTAATTTTGAAAGGAAAAGGGAGAAGGAGAATGCATAAAAATGAAAATTAAATCCTATGGTGATGCACCAAAATGACAGGAACAATGAGATACTTTGATTACACTTGAATATTGATGATGAACATAAGATTATACATCAAATCTATATAAGCAATGCATTAATATGTCACAACAGGTTTGATTCACACACTTTTTTCAGAGAGGAAAACAATTTTCACAGACTAGAATCCATATGTGATTATGTAAACACAGTTTGTGATTTGTATAATGATGCTTTTGCAAAGGAAGGCATGAAAACACAAGATAAAGTCATGAAGGAATAAAAGAAATTCACAAAATAACTTGATTATGAACCTGAAATGCACAACACTTTGCAAGAACAAGATGGAAATTCGAACATCAATAGTCACCAAGGAAAAATTTATATATCATACTCCAAAATGAGTTACAGAATTTTGCTAATCTGAGAGAGGACTGTAGAAGTCACAGACTTTGAAAAAGCATAAGGAGAACTCCTTTACAAAGAGGCAAAAATGCCTTATATACAAAAAGATGTGTCGGCCCCTCTAGGGCTTACAAAATATCTATCTTCAGAAAAAAATCTCCCCTTAGATCTTTTGAAGGAAGTTAATGCTGCATTCAAGTGAGTCCATGTCTAGCTCCTTTGAATGCTCCTGAGCTCAGAACAAATCCATGTTGTTTATGCTCTGTCGATCTCGTCCACAGGGGGAAGCACAACAGTCAAATTTTCAATGGTTAATCTTTGGCTCCCATCTGATTGGTTGAACTCGAGCCACATAGATTTTCAGCCAGTAAAAAATGGTCCACCTTAAATCACATGTCGGTGAGACACCAATCGTGTCTCCCCGATGCGATTTTTCCTCCTAACAGTTATCAGCGTAACCCATGATAGTCAGCAAGAGTTCATGGCGAGAGACAAAAACTATAACGATATCTCAAAAACCATTGGCGGGTCCATCGCTATCGGCAAGACAACATGGCGAGCCCTCAGGAGTCATACCAATGTCACCATCTCATTGCCTAGTCATCCGCATTTGGCAAGAGCTCCTTGATGTCACCCCGAACGCATTTCGCTCTACCCGAGCTCAACACTTGTTTCAGTGAGACATTATCAAGTCGGGAAGACCCTTTGGTGAAGATGTTTCCTTTTGGTGAGCTCACTTCCACTTCGGCGAGACCGCCGCTTGTCAGTAAGACCTCTCAGTGAGGTCACAATATTTCAGCGAGCTTTTATTTTACTTCGGGGAGAGCTTTCTCAGTCGGTGAGACCTTTCACCGATCTCCTTTCCTTCGCCGAGACCTCCATTAGTCGCCAAGACGTCCTGTCGAGCTCTCCATTTCTTAGCGAAGGCATTCTATTTCGGTGAGACCTCCCCGTCGCCAAGACTTCTCAGTGAGATGACAACCTTTTCGGTGGTCGGAAATACACAAAGCGTTCGGCAATACCACACACCGAAGACACAAATCTTTCTGAACGTTTACTCATTCCACGCTAGTCGGTGAGACATGAAGAATTCGCCGAGACTTCTCCCCGAAGAAAAGTCTCCTGCCGATATGTGTATCCCTCTATCGTCGGTCGGTGAGACATAAAGATCTCACAAAGACCTAATTCCAAAGAAGACTTTCATGCCGATGGGGAAACTCTTAGTCGTTGGAACAATGATTAATGTCTTGCCGATAGGTACCTGCATGTGAATTCTAATTGCTGTGACATCCCTGAGGTCTTGCTGATAGGCAACACAGATGTATATTAACAAAATGCATTATGCCAAACTGACTGAGTGATCCCTTTCGAATGAGCTCTTTGTGAAATGGCATCAGATGCATAACCTAACCTCGATGCAAAAGCTTCTTTTGGCCCTTATGAACATCTGAAACATAACCCATCCTGTCTGGTTGAGCCCATAGGTGAAAATTGGGCAACATCCACCACCTTTGATAGAACTTAAGACTCCAATAAGACACAAGAGTCATAAGACTGGCTCAACCATCATACCACCCTTGTCAGCCCCGCTCACTCCACTAGGCTTTTCACCTATACCCCAGTGGGTACCCATCAATCCACCACCCAACCCATCTCAAGTGCCACCACAGCTGGTTCGGCCCATCCAACAACTGGCTCAACCACTACCACCGATACCAATGGCATTTTTTCAGAATAATCCCTCTCCATTAGGGACCATTCCGAGAGGTTTTCACGATATGCCTAAGAATCCTGAGAAATTCTGTCCCAAATACATTCATGGTGAATCAAGGAGTGCTGAAGAGCACATACAAGCTTTTAAGGACACTTGTACTAGAGCTCAGATAGCTCACCATGATGTAGTTTGTAGGCTATTCCCTTATTCCTTAGGAGACATGGCGTATAACTGGTATCTTAATCTTCTGCAAGGTTCCATTCTGACCTGGACTCACTTGGAGAATGCTTTCATCAATCGATTTAGGGTTTATGTGGATGCAGCCCTTTTGTACCACCAATTCGCTACCATCAGGAAGGAACTAGGTGAATCCTTGCCTTTATTCAACACCAGGTTTCAACGAATGTATAGGAGACTGCAAGACCCCTATCTAGTTACTGAAAATAGTGCCATTCAAGCGTAATTTAGGGTTATAGACCCTTTACTTGGCTTGTTCCTACAAAGGACTTATCAACCTGCAGACATTGATTCCCTGTCTAAAGTCTATCATCTAGCTATCAAGCTGCAACAACAAATTAGTTCTCAACAAGGAAGTTTGGGAGGTGATTTTCCTCCAATAGGGTATTAGATGCATAGCCCAACTTCTTTATTCAATACTGTCCTAGGGATGTATTCTTCCCATTATGGGCCTATGTATGAATTACAAACTCAACCACCTGTTCCATTCTTTGCTAATGGAACTCCTGACTTCTTCCAACAACTACAGGTTCCTCAAAGTTCCCATGGTCATCATAACCAAATTGGAACACCAAATCATGGTGGTCAGCCACCTGTTGCTAAGAGTGTGGAAAGTGAAAAGACAGTTCAACTCACGAATGAGGTAGAGACCTTAAAGAAAACGCTATCCCAAGTCACAAATGACATGACTCAGATTCAATTGAACCCCTCCCAAAACCAAGGTAACTACCCTAATCAAAAGAACAACAATCAGGGTACTTATCAGAATAACAACAATCACAGCCATAGGGGTTATCAGGGCCAAAACTCCCTTAACCAAGGTTATCAAAATCAAAATAGGGGATATAACCAGAGGCCAAATAACAACCGACAATGGAACACAGGGCCAAACAACGGTGGAGTTTCCCATAATTATCAAGCTAATGAGGAGAGGTCACATACTGCAAATGTGGCTGACCTCAATTTTATGACTAACTGGTGCAAGCTGCATGATACTGCAACCCATTCTGAGGTAAACTGCCCTGAAATGGAAAAGATGGTCAAGATGGCATAGGAGGATGCCCAAACATTCCAAGGGAATTCAAAAAAAGGAGGTGACTCAATAGATACAACGATGACTTATGAACTCTTCGAGGAAGAACCCTCATTCCCAAGGAAAGATGAGAATGAGCCAATGGAAGATATGTATGACGCCCAAGCTTTTCAGACAAAGGGAGGACATTTCCTAAGAAATCATAATAAGGGTCCGTTTACCACATCAGCACCACCTACTCACATGGTGCCTCCGAATCAAAGTGCTAATAACAACCCTCCTCCACCGAAAGGCCCACCTGACTTCCATAATAGAGGTAATTCACTTGGGGTTGTCAAAAGTAATGCAAGTTATAGTACAAAATTTGATATTGTTTCTGAGATGCAGAAACAAAAAACCTCTTTGTCATACTTCAACATCCTAAAGTGGTGCCCTGCCCAACGAGAGATAGTGCTGAAAGCTTTGGAGCAAGCTGATAAATCAAAAGAAAAGAACATGGTGGAACCTATTGCAGACATGAACACAACCTTGTACAAAAGCAAGGTAGGTACTCCACCATTTCTTTTAAGTTTAAGAATTTTTGGGAAGAACCTACATAATTGTTTGTTAGATTCGGGGGCTTCTGGCAATGTTATGCCATTTTCTATATGCAAGAAATTGGGATTAAACCCTATCCAAACAAACAAGAAGGTCATCCAACTTTAAAAAATAGAGGTTAATGTAGTGGGAGAGTTGAGAAACATACATGTGCAATTAGGGTCAAACCCTAGGATTCAAACCAATATAGATGTTCAAGTGGCAGACATTCCCGAGACTTATGGTATGCTACTGAGTAGAGATTTGATGAAAGGTATAGGGGGATATCTCTCCCTTGAATTTTCACATATGTGGCTACCGTGGAGGGGAGTGCCTACGCAGATTAGGGTCGAAAGTGAGCCTCGCCTCAAGCATGTCATCACTGAGTATGATTGCTCCAATGAGGTAGCTTACTTTGAAACCGGGATAGGGGTTTATAAAGGAGAGGGAATTTTAACCTTTTCTATTCTTGATCCTAAAAAACTACCAATACCAAAATTCCCTAATTCTGTGATTAATGAAAACCAACAAGCATTGATCAAGAATATACAACAGGATCAATTGGTCTTAGGGGAAGATACTGATCTGCAGAGTCTTCTACTCCCTAATTGGTGCAAGGTGCATTACCAAAATCATTCTGAATTGAATTGCCAACCCTGCATTGACATTTTAAATCATGTTTCCCAAGCTCAAGAAGCTAGCTTAAGTCACCCTGAGACCGTTGCAAATCACTTCTCATTTGAGGCCAAGGAAGCAATAATGTTAACCAGGGATAAGATACCTTCAAAGGAATTTCCTTCTCAAAATGAACCTACCCCAGACAGATTCCCAAATCAACATGTTAATGAGGAGCAACCCCAAGGTTTGTTCAACACCCTTGCACTCACGAGTATACCGAAACCCAAGAGGTTAACCAAAGGCACAAGTGACTGTCAGAAGGATAGCCACAGATTATATGATATAGCTGTGCAGGAATTGGAAGGTGTATCTAAAGAACCTATTGAACACCATTTCCCTATATCTGATGTAAAAGATCAAGCAGCCCCACCTCTGGCTCATCCTATCCAAATGCCCACAATAACCTCCAACGGATCAACCCCAGCTCATGATCAGCTGTGGATCCTTACATTTCATGGGTCCAAATCTAAAACAAGCTGTGGTGTTGGAATTGAATTAACCAGCCCGAAAGGGAAAACTTTCTTTACTTCTTACAGGTTGCAGTTTGGATGCACTAACAACGTAGCAGAATATGAAGCTCTAACTCGGGGGCTGATGTTCACACATAAGAAGAAGGTCACAGCCTTGATGGTCAAAGGAGATTCAGAAATTGTTATCAAGCAAGTGCGCAGCCAATACACATGTCACAATAAAAGGCTGGCAGCATATAGAAATAGGGTATGGAACTTGATTGAAGAATTTGATGCTTTTGGGATTAGTTTAATCCCAAGAGAGGAGAACCAGATAGCTGATTCACTAGCTGTTGCTGCAAGTAGCTTGGAACCCATGCAAGGCTCCAAGCTTAATAGATTCTTAGTGGAATTTATTTCCACCCCTGCAGTTCCCGATAATGTCAGGAACTTTCAGGTCTTTGATGATGATCGACATATTCTTGCTTTCCTAGCAAGCTCAAATGTTTTTGAAGGACATATCATTAATGAGTCCAACAGGGATCAAGGAGATTAGGACCCTGGAGATTGTGATACATAAGGGGTCCTCAATTTAAAAGGCAATACCATTCCCAAGGGAATGGTGGCCTTGGAAATAATTTTTGATTCAGACCCAAGGGCTCGGGAGAAGATATCAGCTGAGGATAAAGGAGGTGAATATGAAATTGTTAACCTAGCTAATTCTGGCCCCAAAAGGAATGTCTACATAGGGAAAGCCTGCCCTGAAGCAATCAGAAAAGATATATTGATGGCACTGAAGAAAGATATTGCTGCAATATCCTGGGGATATGAAGACCTAAAGACATTTGATGCTTCTGTAATGACTCATACTATTCCTTTGAAGCCTGAAGTTAAGCCATTTCGACAGAAACAACGCCCTGTCAATGCCTTGATTGAACCACTGATCCTTAAAGAAGTTCAAAAATTAATTTTTGCAAGGATAATCTTCCCTGTGTGACATTCAACATGGGTGGCCAACTTGGTCCCAGTCCGTAAAAAAAATGGAGAGATCAGGCTATGTGTGGACTTCAGAAATCTGAACAGAGCATCAGAAAAAGATAACTACCCACTTCCTTCTCTGGATGAAGTCTTGCAGACTGTCAATGGATCTAAGATGATATCATTCCTAGATGGTTACTCTGGATACAATCAGGTAATGGTTAACTGTGAAGATAGAATGAAGACAACCTTCACTACAAAGTGGGGAACATATGCATAAAAAAGGATGTTGTTTGGTCTGATAAATGCTGGTGCAACTTTTCAGCGCGCCATGGACGTAGCATTCAAAGACCTGATTGGAAAATGCATCATCGTTTACATGGATGACCTGACAGTGTTCTCCAAGGACCAACTGAACCATGCTGCAGACTTGGCTAAGGTTCTCAAGAGGTGTATCTAGTATGGCATCTCCCTCAATCCCAAAAAGTGTGTATTCGAGGTTTCTGAAGGAAAGCTCTTGGGACATATAATTTTAGAAAGGGGAATATCGATCGATCCAGACCGAGTTGAGTCCATTCTAAAGATTTCCATGCCAAGAAGTAAGAAGGAGATGAGATCTTTCTTTGGAAAGATCAACTTTGTGAGAAAATTCATCACGAGTTTTGCAGAAATCGTAAAACCATTGAACGAAATGATAAAGAAAGATGCCAAAACAGAATGGAGTGAGGAGGCAAAGGTCGCATTTTCACAAATCAAGCGATCCATTTCAGAAGCGCCAGTGCTCACCAGCCCTGACTATTTAAAACCATTCTATATTTATTCCTTTGCTTCTGAACATTCTTGCACAACTGTCCTAACTCAACGAAGAGGAGAAGCAGAGGAGAGACCAATCGCTTTCATGAGCTCTCCCTTTAAAAATGTTGAAGTTAAGTACCCACCTCTTGAAAAGAAAGCTTTTGTGCTAGTCAGGGTTTTCAAGAAGTTCAGACACTACATTCTCCAAAGTCAAATTATTGTTGTAGTCCCTGATGCAGCTATGAAGTCCCTACTCATGCAGAGCGAACTGGGAGAAAGAAGAGGGAAATGGATGGCCATTTTGCAGGAGTTCGATCTAGAGATACACCCTATGAAACTTTTCAGAGGTACAGGCCTATCTAAGTCTATGGCCAATACTAGTGACAACATCATTTGTCAGCAATACACCACTCAGTCCTTCTCCAACGACCCTTGGTATGCCGATATCATCTGCTTTATGCTCAATAATCGGTGCCTGTAGGGAATGAATATAACTCAGAGGAGAGCGCTGAGAATGAAGAGCTCTCATTATATGCTCAAAGGAGGATTGCTATACAGGAAGAATTTTGAAGGAGTATAGCTACGATGCCTTGATCAACAAGAGGCTAAGCACGTAATCACTGAATTCCATGGGAAACACAGCACAGGTCATGGTTCCGCAAACTCATTGGCACACCAAATCCTCAGATCCGATTATTACTGGCCGTGTGTGTTCAAAGATTCCCATCAGCACGTAAGAACATGTCACGTATGTCAGATTTTTGCATCAAAAGAATGCCATTCAACCATGCCATTGCAGCCTGTCTATGAGGTAAGGCCATTTTCCCAGTGGGCACTGGATTTTATTGGGGTAATTAACCCAAACTCTTCTGCAGGACACAAGTTTATTCTGACTGCTACTGATTACTGCACAAGATGGACAGAGGCTATACCTTGCAAGAATAGCACAACAGAGGTAGTGATCAAGTTCCTCACCGAATGCATCACAACTAGGTTTGGGGTACCCTTCGCTTTGGTATGTGACAATGGCTCTTCCTTTTCTTCTGTTGAGTTCATTTCATGGGAATATGATCACAAAATTGTCTTAAAATATTCTTCAAACTATTACCCACAAGGCAATGGAGTTGTAGAATCAACCAATAAGAATCTTTTAGGGGTAATTAAAAAATTGTTAGAAAACAACCCTAGGGACTAGCATACCCAGCTGAGATTTGCGTTATGGGCAGATAGGACTAGGATCAAGGCTGCTTTATAAACTTCACCATTTAAACTAGTATATGGACAAGAGCCTATGTTCCCTATTCATTTACACATACCTATCCTTGAGTTCATGTAGAAATTATACTCTAGTGATGATAGGATAGAAGTAATATTAGCTGCCTTGTTCAAATTAGAAGAGCAGAGAGATGTCGCCTTGCAGCAATTCTTTAGACATGAAGCTGTTGTCAAATGTTGGTTTGACAAAAGAGTCAAAATCAAGGCCTTCAAGATATCAGACCTTGTGTTGTTATGGGATAAAGCTAGTGAAAAGAAGGGCAGTCACCAGAAATTTGATAAGCTCTGGTTAGGTACCTATCAGATTATTGAGATCCTAGGAGAAAATGCTTTCAGACTGAGTAGTTTAACTGGAGAACCTGTTCCCTTGCCTATCAATGGGCAGTTTCTTAAGCATTATTTCAAGTCATAAAGCTTTCTAATTCTGTTCTGCATGTAAATAGTTTGTTGTTCTCTATGTAAATAATTTGTTTTGTTTCATGTTTGTAAATAATGTGCTTATGTTCGGCTTGTAAATAGTTTTGTTGTTTGTGTGTTGGTTCTTTATTTATGTCCTTTCGTTCCCTTGGCTGTTTGGTCTTTGTCTTGTTTTGTTCTTTGGGGGCTTCTCTGTTCTTTCCATCTTAAAATGGTGGGCTGGTATCTGAAGCATACTTTGGCCATTAGGACAAAAGTGGTTTGGATATTTTTAGGTTTGCTGGTTGGGTGATTTTGTCCTAAACTTTTGCTTTATGCCCATTGCCAATAAGAGTTGTGGAAAGTTTTGAAAACAAGGTACAAAGTAAATAACCTTCATTGGCTCCCTCTGAATCTGTCACAAATCATCAAGATCATCTCCTCTTGTAATGGTATATTTTTCCTAGAATGATAGTGTTGTAAGATTTGAGTGAAAAATCTGATCTCCCAAGTGCTGTTATGAGGTCCATTGTAGTTTTCAACCCAGAACAGATGTTAAACATCTGACATATTGAGAAAAAATTGGATGAAATATCTGAAACTCTATGAGAACAAAAAAAAGAAAAGAGAGAACTATTTAAAGAGAAATGAAGACTCAATATGAATGGGTGATTCCAGTATCTCTACCGGGGCTATGGACGCCTGGCTGGCAGTAGAGCAATGCTGTGAGAAAACTAGAGGTATCTCCATTGGGGCTATGGACACCTGACTGGAAGTGGAGCAATTCCTAGGACCTCATTGCACGACAACTAAAGGGAATCAACTCATGTAGCTCAAATCTTGCACATTTTTGTTCGAAAGATGAAGAAAACTTTATAAAAGAGTGATGCACAATCAAGCACACACATAGATTCAGGGGTAGCTATTGTTGATTTACATTTGAGATTCTAGCTCAGCCTTGGTTGTTAAAACTAACCCAACTGGAGTTGTGATGTTCATGAACCAGGAGTTCTGGGTAGCTGAATCCTTCAGTTTCTTGAAAATGGTTAAACCATTTTCCCAGCCGAGTCGCCATTTGTTATGCCCTCCATAACCAACCCATTTTATTCTGGAACAAAATGGGTCACACTTCTCTTTTTGGTTTCGTTGCCTTTGTTATTTGCTTTGACCTTTGGAATTCTTTTGTTTTCCTCTTAATTTTGTCTTTTGTTCTATTTGATTTTGGTTCTGTCTCAGCTTGAGTTGGTTTTCTTCTTGCTAAGAATTGAATGAAGTAATCATAAACAATAGTGTATTTTATATGCTTTGAGGACTAATGGAGGCATTTGTTTTGCAGGATTGAATTGCTCATATGAGGATATCTCTCAGGGAAGTCAACTGAAGGCATGCCTCAATCACATTCAGCATAAAACTACTCAAGAAGAAAGTTGTTGGGACCTTTCAGATGTCTTGCCGAATGGTGGCTTAGCTCTGTTCGTTTGAAATCCAAAGGGGGTTTGCATAGCTGAGAAGTCTACCCGACAAGTTGGGAGTCTCCCCAAAATGGTCCAAGCTCGCCAAAGATGAGGATCTCACCGGGAAAGATTTATGTTCGGCAGAAGGTCTGGCTGAAGAGGAAAAGTCTCGCCAAAATGTTCTCTCCCTTCGTTGTAATGTTTGGATTTCAGTGGAAGGTCTTGCCGACCAGGGAAAGTCTTCCCGATTTGGCATGATATCGGTGTAACATCTCACTGACCAAAGGAAATCTCCTCAATCATTACACACAAGACTAGTGTCGTTGAAGGATAAAGAGCTCGACGAGACTGGGGTGATCTCAACATAAATTTTCACTGACGGGGTGAACTTTTGCCGAAATGAAACGACATCGGGCAGAGGATTTGAGTTCGTTATGAAGTCCCGGTGACCGGGTGATGTCCCACCGAAAGATGTTACCTTCGGGGTAAGGTTGTGGTTTCGCCATGTGGTCTCGCCGACAGAAGGAGGTCCCACCAAAATTTTTGAGCTCGGCGAATGATTTTTCCTTCGGCAGGAGGTCTGGCCGATTAGCACGTGTCTTGCTGAAGGGTGTGCCTTCGGTGTAACCTAGTGAGCTCGGGGGGATGTCCTGTCAATGTGGGATTGTCTCACCGACAGGGAGGATATCACTATAACTCTTGCCGCCCGACAAAACATCTCATCAACCTGACAGAGTCTCACCGAAATATAATGAGCCTGGGGAGAATAAGTGAATTCGGCGAAAGGTCCTGTTGATACAATCAGGTCTTGGTGAAAGGGGTATGCCTTCGGCATAAGGTCTCGCCGAAAAATAGAGATCTCCCCGACATACAATGAGTTCACCGAAAGATCTTGAACTCGGCAAAATGTCCCACCGACTTGAAGAAGTCTTGCCGAAGTAGAAGGGGCTTAAGCTCGGGGAATGAGAATGAGCTTGGAGAAGCTCCGAATGGATGATTAGGGCTCGGGGGGATGTCTTCCCGAGTGCGATGGTCTCGCCATGACTTCTGGCCAATAACAACTGTCTTTCTGATGGTTTTGTGGTATCGATATGACTTTTGTAGCTCACTAAAAGGTCTCACCGACTGTCATATGTTACGCCGATGGCTGCTAGGAGAGGCATAATCGCATCAAAGAGACATGATTAGTGTCTCACCGACATGCGATTCAATATGGACCACTTTTGACTGCCTAGGAATCTGGCGTGGCATTTGTTTTCCTAATCGAAAGGAACTAAAAGTGAGCCATTGACCGATTGACTACCACCTTGAAGAAGACCAACAAAATGCAACTGGTCTAGATTTGCTCCGTGAATGAGCCGATGGAACACCATGATGGACAATGGTGTAGAGATCTAACAGAGAGGCCGAAAACTATTTCCAAAAGGGACAGTCAATGGGCAGAAGGATCTGGAGCGGGGAGAAAGGCAGAAAATTGGAAGAAACTACGATTCACGAGGATAGCTGTGAGGTCTGTTGGAGAAAGACAGATCGGTATTAATGGCAATGCTTTAGAGAATTCAAGGCAGCTCTGCAAGGGAGATTGAAGATGGACACAGAGGCTAGAGTTAATATTGTAGTTACAAAAGATCTACTGGTCATTCCCAGAACAATCTTTCACCAACATGGACAACGGGGGTTCACATTGAATGCACAATCAACTTTATTCAAAAGATCTGAGGGCCGACCCTCCTGCAATCAACAGATATTTTGTAAACCCTAAAACAGGGGCCAACACATTCTTTCTTGGTACATTATGTATATATGGCATTTGGCCTCTTTGTAAAAGGAGTTAGAAAAAAAAGTTAAAAAGTTAGTAAAGTGGAAATAGAGGAGATAATAGAGTAGACAGGTCTAGAGATAGATTTTCAAGAATAGGACTTTTCTGAAGGATAGAGGAGACAGAGTTGCATCTTGATTCTTTGTAATGTGAGCTTCTTTTGTCTTCTTAGTTAAGAGTTAGATTCAGCAGAAGTCAGCAATGTATCTTTCCAGTTTTCTTAGTGTAGATGGAAACAATTTGGAGTCATGGATTCTCTATACACTGGTGATTGTGCTAGGTTTGTAAGTGTTGCTTATCTGTTTCACTAATAGTAGAAGCAACCAAATTAAAATCCACTTCATATTGTGTTCTAGAGTGGTGTTCTTCTTGAGTTGATCATTTGATTTGAGAAGCTTTCAAGGAATGAAGTTTGATGTGATGTTTTGTTTAAATAGTGACTTGCAATCTATTATCGAAATTAGCACTGTGAATGAATGAAACTGTGTGTTGATCACAAGTTAATTTTGTTCTGCAGTCTTAGTTAGGAATTCCTTGAAAGGTAACAAGTCTGGTTAAATTGGATGAATTAACATTCTTTTCTGTTCTGAAGCTCTGATTTACCTTTTTCTGTTTCTTTAAAAACCCCAGTTAATGTAGGTTTAAATTTATGCTTGATCTTAGAATGATCCGCAAGCTCAACACCAGCAGGCCCCTTGAACATTACAATTCACATCAACCATTGAGCAACATCAACACAATTGAGAACCAACTATAAATACCTTGGGAGCTAAGATATCCATGTGTTGTCTTTCTCTTTCAAGAGAAAAATAATAGAAATATTTTGTTTGCATGTTGTTGTGTCATTGAGACCCGTCAACAAGATCCTCCATCACATCCTCAAAACTCCATGAAGAGGTATAATTCCTTCTTTGAAACAAACTGATATAATTGAGATGAGTCCACGGAAAACTGACAATTTTTACCTCATGAGTCTCTAACTGGTGAACCAAATCAGTTTCCAACTCACTACCCCAAACATTGGTATAGGAGAAAACATAGAGGAGGCTACTTTTGAACATTAGAGAACATCCCATACATGAGTTTTGGATGCTCTAGAACAATCCTTTTCTCATTTGAGGCTCAAAATCAGTCCTAATAGTGGACTGGAAGGTCAGAAAATGGAAACACCAACCAAGTAATAAATTTGATTTAGACAATTTGAAATTTAATTTATGAAAAATCAGCATCCCAAACAATAAACAGCAGCTACAATATGAAAAATATCCAACAAAATAAATATATCTGCTTTTGAATGAGGCTGGTGGCACCCCTATTGAAGGTCCCAACGCCACCATAGATGAACTTCTGATCATATTTACTTCCCAGAACACCAATTTATGATAAGAAATAAAGAACCAATGACAAAAAAAGAAGGTAGCAGCAGTCAAAGGACTAGAATTTTGGGACTTAACTCGCCAAGAAACCTTCTTTTTATGCATACCAATCTTCATATAAATATACTTGAGATCCCACATACTAACTTTCAATTGGAGACATTTCCCAACATATAAGCAAATAATCACAACTACATTCTGAGAATAATATGCTGGTCTATTCCCTTTAGAATTTTCAATATTACCTTCTTGCTGAATAATACCAGGATCCCAAACCAACAACAATGAAGAACCATTTCTCAAACAAAGAACTGCTCTCACCTGAATCCTCTGATTTGCTCGTTCCATTTGAATTGATGCTTCTTGAAACTACAAAAAATAATCAACCAACCAAAGTTCATTGAAGAAATCGAAACCAGAATCTTCTGACATGATTTGCCTGAAAGATTCCATGAATCCTTCATCAAATACAATTCTGAAATCTATCACTCTAACAGAAGATGGCGATGAACTAAAATTTGATATGGGTCTCACAAGCATCCTCATCAAAAAATAAATTAAACCTTCATCAACAAGCACATCAACTTTTTGTTGATGAACAATAAGAATTCCTTCATTTCTTTGTGTTTCAAGAGTTACCAATTCTTGTTGAATGGTTGCACTAGGAGCAGCCATAGATTCAACTTCGTGCAACTCACGTATCAACTCTCCAAAGCTAGAAGACAAACTCAAATCCCCTTCTTCAACAATCTCTGAAGCAATTTCCTCATCATTTTCAAAGAGAGGATTTACATAAACCTTACTAGCACCTTCTTCATACAAGAGATTTTCAAAAGCTTGAAAAAAATGAGAATTTGAATGCTTTGGTTTCTCAGGGACAACATTCCAAATCATATGTTTCTTGTATGAGATCAAGCTCATCAAGAATTTCTTGAAGCTCCTCTGCTCTTCTTCTATTTTCTTGCTCCCATGAATATTGAACAACATAAATCTGATTCTCTGCTTCAATTAGAGTCTCATGCACTTCTTGCAACTTTGCTTTGGTAAGCTCATTCCACTCCAATGCCTTGTCAACAATATTGGACACTATGTCTTTGTCACGAATGATGTGCAAAAGACTAGATTTAATTTCCTCCAAGGAAAATTTAATGGACTTCATGTCATCAATAGAAATGCAACATACAACTTCTCCCCTAGGCACATCATAAATCAAATGTTCTACATATCTATGAATTCTATCAAGATTTGACAAAATTTGAATACCATTATCAGCAATGTGTGAACTTGAGCTGCAATCTTCATATGCTGACTGAGATGATGTAGAACCACTTTGATGGATAAAGATTTCAAAAATGGTTTGAGCTGTACTCCTCAACTTGTCTCACATGTGATGAACACTCTTCATCATTCCATCCATAGTTCCTTCCAATTCCTTAGCTTTTTTCCTTAGCTTGATTTCAAGCGAAGAGAAATTTTCCTTATAACTACTAGAAGCTTCCTCTTCCATGTTGTCTTCTACACATGATTCAAAATAATTGATCAAATCAGCTTTGAAGTAGGAAGAGACTTCAACTTTCTCTTTCTTTTTCTCCTCCTTGACTTGATTTTCAAACAAGCATTCTCTGGAATTGTGAAGAAGAAAATTGCTGATTGAACACATATCTTGAACTATCCAAACTTCTTCCTCATTTGGATCAGCACTTATGGCCTCTTCATGCATCTCTGTTTCAAATTTTGTTTCCAAAATTTCTTTCTTTGAATCTTCAACATGAGGCTTCTTAACACAAGCCAACTCAATGTTCTCCTTTGTAGAAAACAAGAGTACTTCGCTAGTCGTCAAGGCTTCCACTGACATATTACATTCTTCTACAAAATGCTTAGATAAGTGCAAATTTTTGGATACCCCTTGATCTTTTGCAATTTCTTCAAACGGATTCCAACTTTCATCCTCTTCAGCTTTAGATATCTCTTCTCTATTTTCAACAGTCTTCATGAAAAGTGGTTTCAACTTATCTTCACATTGACTGAAAATTTCTTTAACTAACAAATTAGCAGTGGGAGAAATCTACTCTTCACATTTATAAGCATCCAAGAGAAGAGTTTGGACACTTTCAGGAAGACTATCAACTTCTTTAATTGTAGAGATTAGAACATTCATGACAGCTGCAAACACATCCTCTTCCTGCTCACTCCAAGTCGAAGTGAAGAGATAATTAAATAGATGATAAATCTGATTTTCCATCTCCAATTCTATCAGAAGGATGCAAGTTTTTACTTCTGAAAATGTTTTTAAAACAACAACTCTTCTAGAAAACAATCCACTCCCAGTTTCATCCAAATCCTGGAAACTATCCACTATCATATTTAATATGATCTTCATAGTTTCATCATCATAGGGAAAATGGGGATTTACAATTCTTATTATCTCCATGAAACAAGAAGAAATCAGCAGCTTGGTGTCTTCATCAAGATGCCCCAACCAATAGGGCTGATTCAAAGAATTCATTGTAGGAGCTAGTGCCAACTCCATTTTCTCTAAAGGTGATGGCTTCACTTGTCTCAAACATTGCTCTAGAAAATGAAGAATGTTCTCTTCATTTTCTCTTGACTAAAATTCTTTGTCAAGTCTCTTTCCAGCCATATACAGTGCCTCTGCCAGATTCATCTCTTCTTCATTAGCCATGCCTAATTTCAAACTTTTGGATACCACAAGGAGCTGAACTAGAATCTACTCTGACTTTCAATGTAGTATAGGAGATATCTGTCACTCAACTGCCTAAACATGAAGAACTGATCCACAAGATGGAAGGATCTTCTGCTTTGATACCACTGAAATATGCCCCTTAATTTTCTCACTTGATTTTTAATAACAAATACAATGTAACCAAGCACCCGTTAAGGTTAGTTTAACCCAAAACGTTGCATGAAAGAACTCTAACCAAGAATGTGCCCTAAAACCACTTAAGGAGGAGGGGCGGGCATATGGTCAGAGGATCCCTAGGATCTACTGAATCAAAGATTACAAAGATTACAACTGAAAAAGAGAGACTAAACTCAACACCAAGAATGTGCACTCAAGATCCTTTAACAGGCGAGGTGCTAACATATGGTGGAGTGCTAATTGCTGAATTGAAAGTACTTAGTTAGATAACCAGCCATAAGAGAATTTCCACACTACCACCAAACAGTGGGGGGAAAAGACTACAATTAAAACACTTCGTTTGCTATGGCAGACATCCAATTAAGAGTGGGGATTCACCACTTGACAATGGGTATAAGAAGAGAATTAGTAAGTTCTTTTTTCCACACTGGCGGTAAACCATCTAGGGGTTACAATGTGATAATTAAACATGAATAAGCAGCAACTAAATAGACTGAAACAATACTACTGTTATCAGCTTTACAAAATGAGAAAGAGCTGCAAATTACATGAGGATTACAATAGTTTTGAAGCACAAAGAAGCTGGATGATCCTACATTAGATAACTATAAAACTTATTGAAGAAAGAACTGAAAACTCAGACTAAAGCAAGTCTGATATAAAAATCTGCAAACTGAAAATGAATTACCAACAAACTGTAGCACACCAAATTGTTCATAACTTCATCCTATCTTCACTAATTGACATGGAATCAATTGCAACAGCTTCTAGGAGTAAAGGTGCCCCTGTTCAAACAAAGAAACTGCACCAAAGCCTTTATATTTATTAATGCATGCTTTCCAATATCATTCTGGAAATGTACGGCCTTCAAGAGGGGTGATTTTCTCTTTAAAAATCAGAAACACATTAATAAAATCTGAAACCTCTTGGAGAGGGTCGCCCAAGGCTTAGAATCATATAGATAAAATACCCATAATGAATTTCTTCTACAACCATGTATAAACCAACAAAGAACAAACTGAAACATTCACCAAATTCTCCAACTTGTAGCTCAATATGTACTTTTGGATGAAGCACACTCTCAATCCACCATCTAGGGAACCGTAGTTGCAAGCCCAAAGAATGGAGTGGAATTGCTAAGATTTCCCTTAGCTGGATTTTGGATTTCAAACCAATAGCATAACTTTACAATATTTTCCAAAGATAATCAGCTCATCAAACAACAACAATATATAAGTTTCAATTAGAAAATGAAGCAACAAGAGACTCTTCAAATTCCAAGAAGTTGAATCACTTCAACTTCAAAAAGGGATGCCACTTTAAGAATTTGACTTTTTGAAATAATAAAATATTAATCAACCTCTTTTAGGCGCCGAACTTCACTTTGCAACAATAAAGCATTTAATAATTCATTAAATGCATCATTGACCCCTTAATGACCCCCTTTTAAAAACAACATGAAGTGATCATTCCTAGGCATGGGGGTACAACTGAGAAACATAAAAATTACTAAGTATAAAACTTAATCCATGGAGATAACCAAAGCCAAACTAAAACTGAAGGATAACAAGATGACTTGATCTAAATTGTTGATGATGCTACTGCCAAAATTAGACTTACTAAAAATAGCCCACTGCTATAAATAGTAATTTCACATCAAAAAAACAGAAAGCCAAACTAAAAACTGAACTACAAAGGATTGAATTGCTGCTAGATAGATACTGCCAAAAGATAGACTTGCTAAAAATAGCAAACTGTTATAAATAGTAAGTCTGCACAACATCCTCTGAACGCCAACTAAGCACTATCTGAAAGAGGAAACCCTAGTTTTCTACTTCAGCTTAGCCTATGGATTTCTGGAAATAGGCTAAATCCAAAAGAAGAGTGTAAGGCTAAAATGGGGACATTACAGTATCATTGACAAACTTTAGGTATCCTGCATCAAGAACAATCAACCCATCCATGATTTGATTTAGCCTCTTAAGACTAGTATCATCATCCTCCTGTATATGAGTTATGCACTTATGAATAACCTGACTGTATTCTTTCTTCCACTTATCCAAGTCCTTCAACTAATCACCATCTCTCACGATTTCAGGTATATACCATTGTTTCAAGGTATGAAATAAATCCATTCATGTTACAATATTTTTATCTTCCCCTTGTATATACTAAAATTCATCAATAATCATCTTCATAGTTTGTTTAGTTGGCTTTAATATTGTTGGTTCATCAAGAATTCTTTGTAGAACTTTGCATAACTTAGCCAAAGTGTGGTGAATAGGCTGCCACCTTTTGAACAAAGGATCTAATACAAGCATATGTGTCTTTATTTGATCCATTGCCTGCTAAAGTTTTTTATAACTGTCATGCACATTCTCCAATTTATCCATAACTGATTTTATCTTGTGCTCAAGAATCTTTCCCATAACTTCAAAAATTCGCCTTTTCACTTCATCCTGGGTTTGATTGCTGGCCTTCTTTACATCATCCACTTCCTTCTCTATAGTTTTTACTCATTCTGCAGAAATGTTCTTCACATTATCCATTGGAGCAATAGGAGGCTTGTATAACACCATCTCCTTACTTTGTGAGGGTCCCACTCCTCTTAATTGCTCTTTCAATTTGAAATTCTCCATGAATAGTTTATTAACTTCATCATTTAGGAACCTTTGTTCCTTTTCATACTCCTTCGATCTGTCTTTTAATCCTTTAATAGTTGCTCGAGTGAACATGGTCGAATGCATGGTCATTGTGGCTTCCTCCAAAGGGGTGGTATCTTGTATTGTCCTTACCATCGCTTCCCCTTTCATCCCTTGAATTGCATCTAATAATTTTGGCTTCTATATATATTTTGTTTGATCCATATGGCCAGGGTTTCAATCTTTGGGTTATACCCAGTTCTACCCACTCCTTCATCGAAGTCAAATTATACAACTAGCATTGGATCTTCTTGAGCCCACACTTGATCAAGCATAAATTTTTTCTTTAATTCCAAACCAGGGAAAATGAGAATATTTCTCTTGAATACCATTTCTCTAGCCTTCTTGGGGTTAATGTCAATGTTGTCAACTCTTAATTCCTGGAAAGTCTGTGCTACCATTAGATTTTTCTATGATTCCTTCAATTCTTGCTTTAGCTGATTCCATCCTCTCTTAAAATTCTTTTATCTTCATCTTCATCTAGAAATCCCTAAAGTCAGGAGTCTTAATGAATGTATCATCTTCTATGAATCTTTTGGCTGCAATTTCCCTTTCATCTTCATGTACCTCTGTACTTTGTTTTTCTACATCACCCATCCTTTCCTCATGTTTATGGTCACTGGTCTCATGGATGGGATGATCAACCTCAATATCACTTTTCAATGACTACAATACTATAGCCACTTCCTCAGTATCACCCACCTCTTCACTCTCCTCATGAGGTACTAATTGTTCAATGCTTTCTGTCTTTTGTCTTTTGGGAGGTAACTGCTCCATGGGAGGTTCAGAGGTTTCACCTGGGGTATGCTCTGCAGTTTCACCACTATCATGTTCTTGGAGATATGCTTCCTTCTTACTATACAACTGTTCAAATTTACCCATTATCAACTCTATCCTCTTGATGGGGTCCTTTTCCTCAACAAAGTATCCTAGAAAATCCTTGGACCTCTGCTTCTTCCTTTCTTCAAGCTTCTTCATTAATTCCCATTTTTTCCATCTACTAAATACATCATTATAAGTAATGTAGTTCCTTATGACATCTTCTTCATAATCCACTTGGTGTGCCACTGTCATTTTGGTAAGATTGTGCCTTATGTTGTTCATATGATTTTCAGGGTCAAAGGCTCTTTGTTTTCTAGAATTCAGTGCATATCTTGTCTTCAAATAATACTGTAACTCCTCTAGTGTGTCTGAGCCTATAGTACAATCTTCACACTTGGTTTGGTTTCGCAGGAAAGTGCCATTCTTTTGCTTGTGCATTACATATTTCTCCATCCACATCATTTTCCACATAAATTCAAGAAATGCTAATCTAAGGGGCACAAATTTTGGCAATATGTGTGGAGCAACAGGGCATCCATAAACTCTTATTATTGTAACTACCAGGAGGAAGAACCAATCTCCAAAATTGTGTGTATGACCTTGCTTTGGTCTTAAAGCAAAAGGTAATAGTTGCAACATTTTGGTTGACAATCTTGATATTGTATACCCAAGAACTCCAAGGATTTTGTGTACAAAGTCTTCGTAGAATACAACAAAGCTTGAATTCTTGCACCGACTGTCCCAAATATAGCACCATTTCTAAATAGGTGTGGGATTCCCTTGCTCATCTACTCTATCCAAGTCCATTATTTTAGTCCAATTGTCCCTATTCTGGTACAATATTAGATGGCACAGTAGGGAATAGTCTTTTAATGCAATCAGTGCTCTATCTTCTATAACTTGGGATAATTCATCATCTAACACCTTCTAAAGGTATGAAGCAAAGTCATATTGAAGATTAGTTTCATGGTTTTGAATTCTCATGGCCATCATCATTAGGCCTATTGGAATATTATTTTGAGCATCCATCCCCAACACTTGGAAAAGAGAAAAATATGTATTCACAAAGTAATACTGAAAATATGTCACAGTAAATAGTTTAGTAGTGCTAGTAGAGATGGGGATTGTTCTATTACCAATGCCTCTTTTCATATATAGGGGTAGCTCATCAGTTATATGAGTCTTTCTTAACCTAGCATAATCCTCCTCACTTTTATGTGGGGTTATCTTGGTCAGAGCCTGCATGTTTAAGTCAAAACACTCAATGATGGCTTTGGTTACTTCTACCAATACTGTGCCGTTTGGAAACCTTACTATTTTGGTAGTTGAGTGATAGTGTTTGGCTAGCAGTATGATAAATTCTACATCAACAAACACATTTGGGAAAATCAACCTTGCTAAACCCAACATCCAAGGGTTTGACACTGGAATCTTCTCATTTCTCTTAATGTAAAAATACCAAAATAGGTCCCATCTAGATTTGGGAATGAGGGCATCCCTACAACTTTGTGTGGTTTCCACGAGAAACTTCTTATTACCCTCTTTAGTAGACCCTGGAAGTATATCTAATATGAATTGATGGAGTGGTCTCTTCTTTACTTCATCTTTAATTTTAGGCCAACTTTTTTTTTTACTTCTAATTATTTTCTTTTAGGAGCATGTTTCAATTTTCTCTACTATGGCTTCAAATGACAAAACCTTGAAAGATTTTTTATATTAACAAAGCTCTTTCAAAGAGTTTTCGTGCACTTACCCGAGTATTTCATGCTTGCAGGACTTCTTTTTCTCATATCCTTAGCTCCTTCCACGCTAGTGCACTGCAATTGAGTGCAATACTAGGAAAACTCACTTGTCCTTGGATGGCGAGGTATTCAGTCATATCAGTTTCAATGCCAACTCTTCATAAAATAATTTCATAGAAATCTCAAATCCTTGCATTTAATTTTTACACCATGCATCAGGTTGTATGACATGATTTTTTGCATTTATTACTGGAATTTGTAATGATTACCGTACTACCACCATCTCTTATTATACCCGTTGTGGTATGGTGGTTTTTTCCCCTTTCCTTCTACTATTTACCGCACTACTTCCTTGCTTAAGACATCTTATTGTGGGGTTGTGGAGTATACCACTCTACCATAGTCATATTATCCACCTCACGCGATACTGTTGTGTACAATTTTCTTCCAATGCTTACCACTCTACCACCTTGCTCAAGATTTCTTGTTGCGGGGTTGTAGTGTATATTGCTCTACCACATATGTTTCTCACCCTCCTGGCAGTATAGCGGTGTATGCTTTATCTTCTTGTTGTTTGCTTCCTTACCACACTCCTTTGTATCACCTTGTGTGGGATGGTGGTAGGTACTGCATTACCACATTTCCTTATAATTCTCCCCACAGGGTGGTGATGAGTATCACTTTAAACTGTGCAAGCTATATAATCTCTTGGCAGTATGGTGATAAAGGTTTATTTCTTAACTTAGAAGCTGCCATCCCGTGTTGCCTTTATTTTGATGTTGCGGTACTATAGTAAAGGAAAAAAATTCTTTGTTTATGATTATCTAGAGGAATAAGTGGGTATATACAAAGGAAATGTTGGTGACAATATGGAGCTTGTCACACAAATTGTTGCATTTCATGTTAAATACAATGAAATGATTAGGTTGAAGGATTAGGGTATAGGTTTGAGGGTATATGGTTGAAGGATTAGGTTGAGGTTCCAATGTATAGGGTAGAGGGTATACAGGTTTAGGGTTTAGGGTTTAAGGGTTGAGGGATTAAGGGTTGAGGGTTGAGAATTGAGGGTTGAGGGTTTAGTGTATAGGGTAGACTAGGGTAGAGGGTTTAAAGGTTTAAGTTTTAAGGGTTGAGGGTTTAAGGTTGAGGGTAGACAATTGAGGGTATATATAGGGTTGAGGGTCCTTTGTATAGGGTAGAGGGTATAGGGGTTGAGGGATTAGAGTTTAAGGGTTGAGAGTTGAGGGTAGAGGGTACGTTGAGGGTTTAACTAGGGCATTGAGGGATTAAGGGTTGAGGGTTGAGGGTAGAGGGTATTAGGTTGAAGTTAGACTAGGGTAGAGGCCAATTTAAGGGTTTAGGGTTTAAGGGTTGAGGGTTTAGGGTTTAGGGTTTATAGGGTTGAGTGTTTAAGGGTTTAAGGGTTGATGGTTTAGGGTTTAAGGGCTGACGATTGAGGGTTTAGGGTTTAGGCCGTTTGAGTGTTTAAAGGTTTAAGGGTTGATGGTTTAGGGTTGAGGGATTAGGGTAGAGAGGGAGGGTTGGAGGGAGTGAGAGATATGGAGGGAGAAGTGAGATAGAGAGGAGAGAAGAGGAGGGATGGTATATATATATATATATGAGGGTTAGGGATCCAATGTATAAGTGTATTGGGTTGAGAATTGAGGGTATACAGTTGAGGACCTATAGGGTTGATATTTTAGGGTATCAGGTTGAGGGTATAGGGTTGAGGGATTAGGGTAGAGGGTAGAGGGTAGAAGGTTTAACTAGGCTTTAAGATTTAGGGTTTAGGGTTTAATGGTGTAGGGTTGATGGTTAAGGCCTCAACCCAATACCCTAAACCCTAAATCATACTTAAACCCTCTACCCTCTACCCTCTACCCTCTTCCCAATACCCTCTACCCTTGAACCTAATACCTCATTAACCCTAATACCTCAACCCTTAAACCCTTAAACCCAAGTA
This sequence comes from Sequoia sempervirens, assembly GCA_007258455.2. Classification (NCBI taxonomy): domain Eukaryota; kingdom Viridiplantae; phylum Streptophyta; class Pinopsida; order Cupressales; family Cupressaceae; genus Sequoia; species Sequoia sempervirens. The sequence continues at coordinate 411,377,595 of VDFB02086081.1, forward strand.
GACTCTCTACCCTAGTCCCTCAACCCTCAACCCTTAATCCCTCAACCCTTAAACCCTCAACCTTCTACCCTCAACCCTCAACCGTCAAGTACCCTTAAACCCTAATCCATCAACCCATAGTATACCCTCTACCCTATACATTGGACCCTCAACCCTAATCCTTGAACCATATACCCTCAACCCTCTACCCCCAACCTTAAACCCTCAACCCTCAACCCTTACACCCTCTACCCTCTACCCTCTAACCTCTACCCTAATATACATTAAACTGCCGTCAACCCTCAATTCTCAACCCTCAACCCTTAATCCATCCCTCCCTCTCTACACTAATCCCTCAAGTACCTTATACCCTCAATCCTTAAAGTACACTCAACCCTAAACCCTCAATCCCTAATCCCTCAAGTACCCTATAGGATCAACCCTTAAACCCTTAAAGTACACTCAACCCTCAACCCTCAACCCTTAATTAACCCTCAACTCTCTACCCTCAACCCTAGTTAAACCCTAATCCCTCAACCCCTATACCCTCTACCCTATACATTGGGCCCTCAACCCTAATCCCTCAACTATATACCCTCAACTCTCTACCCTCAACCTTAAACCCTCAAGCCTTAACCCTTAAACCCTCTATCCGCTACCCTCTACCCTCTACCCTATACATTAAACCCTCAACCCTCAATTCTCAACCCTCAACCCTTACCTCAACCCTCAACCCTTAAACCCTAAGCCCTCAACCCCTATACCCTCTACCATTGGAACCTTAACCCTAATCCTATAACCATATACCCTCAAACCTAGCTATAGTACCCTAAACCCTCTACCCTAAACCCTTAACCCTTAACCCTTAAACCATAAATCAACCTTAAACCTTCTATGGCCTCTACCCTCAACCCTAATTCCTCAACCCTATACCCTCAACCCAATACCCTAAACCCTAAAACATTAAACCCTCTACGTCCATTTACCCTCAACCCAGTACCCTCTACCTCGACCCTAATCCCTCAACCCTTAAACCCAATTAGTAAACTCTCTACCGTAATCCCTCAACCCCCAGCCCTTAATTCCTCAACTCTTAATTAACCCTCTACCCTCTACCCTCTACCCTCTACCCTCAACCCCTATACCCTATACCCTATACATTGGACCCTCAACCCTAATCCCTCAACCCCTATACCCTCAACCCCTATACCATCTACCCTATACATTGGACCCTCAACTCTAATCCCTCAACCATATATCCTGAACCCTCAACCCTCTACCCTCAACCTTAGACCCTCAAGCCTCAACCCTTAAACTCTCTACCCTCTACCCTATATATTAAACCCTCAACCCTCAATTCTCAACCCTCAACCCTTAATCCCTCAACCCTCAACCCTTAAACCCTAAAATCTCAATGCCTATACCATATACCCTCTACATTGGAACCTCAACCCTAATCCTTCAACCATATACCCTCAAACCTAGCTATACCCTAAACTCTCTACCCTCAACCCTCAACCCTAAACCCTTAAACCCTAAACCAACCTTAAACCTTCTACCCTCTACCCTCAACCCTAATCCCTCAACCCTATACCCTCAACCCTCAACCCTAAACCCTAAACTATTAAACCCTCTACGTCCCTCTACCCTCAACCCAATACCCTCGACCCTCGACCCTAATCCCTCAACCCTTAAACCCTTAAACCCAAGTAAACTCTCTACCCTAATCCCTCAACCCTCAAGTATCCTTAAACCCTAATCCCTGAACCCCTATACCCTCTACCCTATACATTGGACCCTCAACCCTTAAAACCTAAACCCTTACACCCTCTACCCCCTACCCTATACATTAAACTTCCCTCAACCCTCTATTCTCAATCCTCAACCCTTAATTCCTCAACCCCCAACCCTTAATCTGCACAAAGTATTGTGGTAAAGGAAAAATTTGCTTTGTTTATGATTATCTAGAGGAATAAATGGGTATATATAACAAAGGGAATGCTGGTCACAGTATGGATCTTGTCACACAAATTGTTGCATTTAATGTTAAATAGAATGAAAAATCAAAGGTAGTAGATCTTTTGATGCAAGTGAAATGTAGGAAAGCAACTGAAGGATAGTGAATATTGGGGAAGGATTTTTTGTTCTAACAACCTTAATCCCTACTAGATCAGAACAATTAGATGCTAAAAAAATCTCTAAAGTAGGCGCTAAATTAGGTGCTACATCAGGTGCTAATATGGGCACTAATGTAGGTGCTAACTTGGGCGCTAATTTAGGCATTAATCTAGGTGCTACTCTAGGTGTTAATTTTGGTGCTAATGTTGGCCCTAATTTTGATGCTAATGTAGGTGATAATTTGTGCCTAATTTAGCGCCTACTTGTCTTGATTGGCACAAAAAAATGCCAAAAATAGCACCAAATTTTTCAAAAAATTGGAGAAAAATACATTAAAACAATGGGTGGAAGCAAAAAACGAAGCAAAAAAGGGAGCTAATCACAGGGATTTGGTGTAGTGATATATATATGTAGTGCTGTGATATCTTTCAATGTTTGTTTCATCCATAAAACTTGTGTACAACATGATGTAGCAGCAATATACTCAGCTTCAGCAGTAGACAAAGAGACTGAATCTTTCTTTTTACTCAAACGTGCCACCAATCTACATCCAAGAAAGAATGCACCAGCACTTGTACTCTTTCTATCATCTATACTTCCGACCCAATTTGCATCTGTATAAGCACTGAGTGTAAAATCAATATCTTTAGGATACCATAATCCATAATTTAGAGTTCCTTTCAAATATCCAGATATTCTTTTAACTGCAGTAACATGTGTTTCCTTTGGATCTTGAAATCTGGCTACAAGACAAACTACATGCATAATATATGGTCTATTAGTATTCAAATACAGTAGTCCACCAATCATAGATCTATATTTTCTCTGATTAGCCTTGGGTGAATCATCATCCTTTCCCAACTTGCATCTAATTACCATAGGAGTACTTATTGGTTTGGAACCGTCCATCCCAAATTTCTTCAACATTTCTCTCACATACTTAGATATGAAATGAAAATTCCTTTCTCTGTTTGATTAATCTGCAGCCCAAGAAAGAGATTCATTTCCCCAAACATAAACATTTCAAATTATTTTTGCATTTCTTCTGCAAACATCTTGCACATCTTTTCATTTCCTCCAAAGATAATTTCATCAACATATACAACTACGATCAATACTTTGTCATTCTCGGTCTTGAAATACAAATTACTTTCTACCATACCTTTGTGAAATCCTTGTTGATTCAAATACTTATCTAACCTTGCATACTAGGCTCTGGGAGCTTGCTTCAGTCCATATAAAGCTTTCTTCAATCTGCACACCATATCTGGTTGATCTGTTAATTGGCATCCTTCTGATTGTTCCATGTAAACTTCTTCATCTAGCTCTCCATTCATAAATACTGACTTCACATCCATCTAATAGACTTTGAAATATTTATAAGCAGATAATGCCAAGAACATCCTTATAGATTCCATTCTTGCTACCAGAGAAAAATTCTCTTAAAAATATATACATTCCACTTATGAGTAGTCTTTACACACAAGCCTTGCTTTGTTTCTAACAACTTTCTTCTCATTTAGCTTGTTTTTGAATACCCTGAAATATTTAACTATCAAAATTCTTCCGTCCCATAGCTCATAGGGAGTCTTTGTACTATTTTCTCTTACTTGAACTTGATTGAATACATATACAACAGTGTGAATAGCTTCTTTCCAGTAAACTTTCAGTAATCTGGCTTCTGTAATCATTGACCTAGTAGCCTCTTGAACTATTTTGTTTTTCCTTTCAACAACTCCATTCTGCAGAGGAATTCTCAGAGCAGATAATTGTCTCTTTATTCCATGCATTTCACAAAACATATTGAACTCATGGGAGGTGAATTCACCACCTCTATTAGATCTTAAGAATTTTATCTTCAAAATCACTTCATTTTGAACCATAGCCCTAAAAGCTTTGAATCTATCTAATGTTTCTAATTTTTCTCTCAAAAATGTCACCCAAGTATATCTAGAATAATCATCAATTGAAAGCATAAAGTACCTTTCACCAAGTAGACTTCACACTCTCATGGGACCACAAAGATCTATATGAACAAAATCCAACATAGATTGTTCTCTTATTCTGTAATGATTTCTTGTCTGCTTCCCAAACTAGCAATTCTTGCATATAGCATTTACAGGCTTTGTAATTCTCGATAGATCTCTCATGGCTTGAACAGTGTTAATCCTTTCCAATTTATCAAAATTCATGTGACACATTCTCTTGTGCCATAACCAACTGTAAATTATCTGTCATAAAACATCGTCCATCAACACCTTTAAGTTGATAAATATTCCCTTCTAATTTCTTTCCTGTAGCAATCAATGTTCTGGATCCTTTTCGGATCTCACACTTCTCATCCTTAAAGCACAAGATCATATCCCTTTCTTCACATTTGACCAACACTCAATAGATTATGCCTTAAACCCTTAACATAGTATACATCGTCAATATGATTCTTGCCATCAAAACTTACTTAACCTATCCCACATATTTTAGCACCAGTATTATCTCCAAACATAACTAGACCTCCATCATATTTTTCAAGTTTTACAAGCTTACTCTTTTCACCAATCATGTGATGTGAACAATCACTATCAACTACCCAAAAATTATTTTATTGTTTAGCATGTAGGGCAGAGATAACTGTACCTTCATTTTTCTCTTTTTCATTCTCCTTTTCCTTCTTCTTCTTCTTCTTCTCTAGAGGACTTTCCTTTGACTATCTTTCTGAATAAGTAGAAGTAGGTTTATCTTTAATTGCTACGAACAAGCATTCGTTTTCATCTGGATCTTCATATTTTGAATCCTCATCTAAAATACTAGCATTCTCATTAACATAGTAAGCTTTGTTAATCTTCTTTCCTTTCCTTTCTTTTTCATATCTTTGTTTATTATTTTTAGCTCTTTCTAGACACTTTGTAGCATAGTGACCAATTTCTCCACAACTAAAGCATTTAAAGGGAAATTTTCCTTCATACTTACCAAAACCTTTTCTCAATCTTCTTACAAAGTTAGCCTCAATTTCTTCAAAGTTCTCTTCATTTGAATCTTTAGTTTTTGTAGCTTTAAAAGTAGTTATTGTTTTTCCTCCACTTTTTAGATTTGGCTTCCTCATTTCATAAGATGTCAAAAATCCTAACAAAAAATCCTTAGTAAAAGTCTTGTAATCTATAGTTTTCTCAATAGTACTCACCTTTTCACTGTAAGCATTAGGAAGAGTTATGAGAATCATCTTTATAATTCTAGTTTCATCTACAGTGACACTAAGAGATCACATTCCAGCCACTACCTCATCCAATCTCTGTACATAGGATTTAACATTCTCATCTTCAGACATATGTAGAAGATCAAACTATGTTTCCAAATTTTGTAATTTTTCCTATTTTACCCTTTCATCTCCATTGTGTGCTCTTTCTAAAGCATCCCAAACTTCCTTAGCTGTCTTCAAATTTTGAACCTTAATCAACTCTGAATGTACCAAACTATTCTTTAGGATGAACTTTTCCTTGTTATTCACTTCATGTGCTTTAATTTATTCAGGTGTACTCAGACCATTTGCAGAAGGAGTGTAAGAATTCTTATAAGCTTTCTCTACATCATATCAGTAATAATCCATATATTCTTCCATCAATACTTTCTAGATACCATAGTTAGTTCCATCAAACCTCAAAAAATCAAAGATCATTTTGTTATCCATCCTAAACCTTCCTCAAGCGGTTAAGCTCTTCACCAAGGAACCAAGCTCTGATACCAATTTTTGGATAAGAAAACTGAGAGGGGGTGAATTAGTTGTCACAGATTATAACCTTAAATTCAATTACCAGAACTAACACATAAAATGATTAAGTGATTAACGATCAAATGCAAATGCACAAACACAATAACACCAGATTTATGTGGAAAACCCAATGAGGAAAAAACCACTGTGAGGATTAACTCACACTATAGAGAATATCAAAACCGATTACAAAAAGGCTCACTACATGAGATAAGGCTCACTACTTGAAATAAGGACTCGCTATCCAAACTCACTGTCCATAGGGCTACAACTTGGAGGGCTCACTACCATAGAGATACAAAGAAGACAAAGAAGGTTTGTTATAGAGAGACAACAATCCCAATGCAATGAATATTCCACCACAATCACTGATCAACTTGCATGAATGATAGAGTTAGCCTTCTACTCACTGCATCCAGAAACTCGACATTAAGCTTCACACTGAACAACCACACACTCAAATCTCACACATAAAGAATAGCATCAAATTCGTGTCTACTCTTTCACTTATCTTCCTTCTTTTCTTATGTACAATTTTCATCTCTTAGCACATTATGTATTTATACCATCCCCAACTTTCAAAAGATACAAATTCAGACATCCAACTTCAAATTCAAATTAGGTCAGTGCCAAACATTCTAGGGTAGAATTATAATGAGGGCAACCTAAACACATGCTTCGCCAACTTTGAAAGTATTGCTTGACACACGATTAACCAAACTAGTGTAAAACTCATAGATCAATGAAGTTCAATTCATCCAAATTCTAAAAGCAATTGCAACAGAATGAGGGAAACATAATACTTGAACCAAACACCATGATACTTAAACAAAAATAAATTCCGGGCGAACACCAATTCTTTTGGACCTCAAACAACACACAACAAAACATAGTTCACAAGCACGAGAACCAACAACCTTCTTTTAATACAATTTTCTCAATATCCTCAATATGTACAATCAACAACAACTAGTAGATAACCAGTTGACTGGTTGACATAAATGACAACACTTCATTCTTCTTTCATTCTTGCAACAATCCTAGTCAACCCCTCCATAGATTCGGATTACATTGCTCTTTCAGGGGTGAGGTAAGCCTACTACGAAGAAACATACCTTTATTCCTCTAGGTTTTAATTGAATGATTTTGTTTGAGATAAACTAGTAGGTCTTATGGAAGCTTGCAAAATATCTCCCTCACCCATTGAGTCGGTAAATACATTGCTTGACATTTAAACTCAAAAACAAACATCAACATTGTCACAAAATTTCAAACCCTTTAAATATAATGGAGTACACTTGAAGAACATTATACTACTGCATGTCCCTAAGTATATCTTGTTTTTATTAAAACAATATATTAATGGATTCCTATTATTTGGGTTCATATCTCTACTCATTATTTCAAAGTCTACCTAGGGAACTATGATTTTAGCACCTTGATTTTCATAAATTTCAATATTTTTGGAAAGTAATTTTTTTAATTATAGACATCTTAGATTCAAAACATAATCAAGATCTTCATGTTCTAAAAAAAATTCACATTGATCAAATTTTAAGAATTAAACCATAGAGCAGGTATACCTTGGTCTTATTTTCAAAACATTTTGGTCACAACTACAAAGAAGGAAATGCATCCTTAAAGTTTTTTTTATTAATTTTTTTTTGGGTATATCACACCTTGAAACATCTTACCAAATTTCTTTCATCAAAATATAATTTGGTCTCTTAGGTTTAAACACTCAAAGGAAAATGCATGTCTTTCAACACCTTGATCTTGTCACAAGTCCCAAGTCTTAGTTTTAAAATATTAGGATCAAACATCAACCAACACATTGACATCAGACATGAAACATCTCATCTCACCAACAACTTTAAATTTTGGACAAACAAATCTCCTAGACCCAATTTTTCATCCAACATCATCTAGTTTAGCTACATGTTTGGAAACACATCCCTTTTCATACATTTAGTTGGATTATCACACATCCTTTTGGATAAGTTTATCCTAAAGTCACAAGTCTACTTCTAGGATTTACAAGTTCATTAGCATCTTCATCAAACACATTCATCAAAACTTAAGTCTAGTTTTTTCCAAAATTGAGAGTTCCTTATCATCCACATCGCTCATTCCTTCATCATTCATAACATCATTGGTCCTAAATCCCTTAGAGGTTCACTTCTACAAAAATTTGAATCAACTCAAGAGTTTCAACAATAAAAATCCCATCATACTAATCCAAAATTTTATCCAAATTTTATGGTAACAACAAGGTCAAAACATAAGAAAGACATGGAACAAAACCCAAATTTACCTACCATGAGTGATATAAACCAACAAAACCTTACAATGAAATAATTTGATCCTATAGGTTTCACAACTCCATCACAAAATCTACCACAACCTCCATCACAAAATCCACCTCAAACTTCACAAGAAATAGGGTACCAAGTAGAGGATGTTACCAATAATCCCAATGAACTTACCATGGATGAACTACTTGAGTTGCAATAAGATCCTAAGACTCGCCATATTATTAACACCATGATGAAATTGAATCCAACCAAATACATGTTAGCATTGGAAAAAGAAGGAGATAAACTCCCTTCCACATTTGATTTGAATACACTAAGAGAACAACCTTTCATAAATGTTGCATCCATCTCTCAAACATCTAGCACACAACCCTTGGTCCAAAATGTCATTCAATACATCACACAACCATCCTCATCACATGTACCAAGCCAACCTTTAACTTCTAGGATGGTTTCATCTAGTCTTGCAACTCAACAAGGAACTCAATTTGGTAACACTCAAAGTCTAGGTAAAAGCACAAATTTGGGTACTCAAAAAAAAAATCCATCAAAACATCTCCATTCCTCAACACCCTCAGCATCCAAACATGGAACTTACATCACATGCTCACAATACAAACATGGCACCAACATTTCGTGCACAACCATATTCTTCAATCACAAAAAATGCCCAAAATATTCAAACCAATGTCCCTAGTGTGCAACAACCCAAAGTCAATCTCTAAGGAAATCAAACATTGCAAGGTCAATCATCAAAACACCATACAATTGATCCTCAAAATCAAATGGTTCCACATCAAGTGCCTCAACATCAAGGAAATACATTGACCCAAAATCAAATCAATCAAAAAAATCCTCAAAATCAAGGTTTTCCACAAACATCACAACACCAAGTGACCTCATATCAAGTATCCCAACCTTTGGTTCAACATCAAGAAATCCCTCAAACAATGCAAAATAAAACGTGCCCTCAAACTTGTATTCCTCTATTACAATCCAAAATTTTGAGGATTGATAGCACAACAAAATCAAGGACAAGTTTTACAACAAAATCAACAAGTGCCAAATTAAAATCAAGTGTCCAACAATCAAAATGTGGTCTCACATCAATACCAAAATAAATATAATCCTCCATCACAAGCAACTCACAACATTATTGCATAAAATACACCACCAACTTCACAGAATCAGAATGTTCCATCAAGCCAATACATTCAATCGAATCAATGTCCCAAATCAAAACACTGTTCCATCACCTCAAGGACAAAACATTTTGGCTCATAAAAAATCTCTTGCATATTAACAATCACAACAAGTCTTGCAAGCACAAAAATCACATCAAGCCTAATTGCAAGCACATCAAGCCGAATTACAAGCCCAAAAAAATTACAAGCACAACAATATGCCCAACAACAAGTGCTTGCACAACAACAACAACAATATGCAAACTTAAAAAATGTTCTGAACCAAAATTCACAAGGAGCATACAACACACCACCAACATTATCACCATTAAATCCACAATATTAAAATAATCCATCATACACACCATACAATACATTCAACACAAATACCTCCCTTATCAAAATACCACATAAAATTCATCTACCATCCTGTAATACAACATGTATGCTCCACCAAACAATCATCAAGAGGACCTTTCATTGTAAATCAGAACACACAAAAAAAAATTAGGATATCCAAGTTGGAAAAACAAAGAAATCATATAATGTATGAGACTTATGTCCATATCCTTTTGATCGTAACATTGCAATGATACCATTCCTGCTAGGATTTGAAATCCCCAAGTTTGAAAAATTATATAAAGGGTGTGGAAATCCATAAGATCACATTAAGGAATTTTACGTGGCATGTATGGAAGTGGCATACAATTACTCCTATTTTATGCATCTCTTCCCACATAGTTTGGGAGGTGAAGCCATATAATAGTTTTCAAATCTACCTCCTGGAATCCAAACTTTTCAAGAAATAATAGATCGGTTTGTAATACTTTTCCTATAATCTTGATATGGACGTAAGTTTGGAAGAAGTATATACCCTTAAACATAACAAGGGTGAGCCATTTGAAAACTTTTTGCAATGATGGATGCATAGAGATAGTAAATCTAAATGGTCAATTCTTGAGAAACAACAAATATATATCATTATTGCAAACATGGAAACAAACTTATCCTTCCAACTAAAAATGCAATGTGTCTCAACATACAGAGAACTCATCCCTAGGGGTCTTAACATTGAAAGAGCCCTTTTCATAAAAGGAACAACAAAAAATCAAAACTAACCGTCTAGTTTTAGTGACAAACCTCGATATTGGGCTAAAAACAAGAACATTACTAATGATGGTGTGGTAGATGCAAATTTTGTAATTAAGGAACCATCAAACACACAAACCATACAACAAAATACTCGAAAAAACGCAAAACAAAACAACCAACAAAATTTTTACAATGTCAACCCTCCAAGAGGACCACAACCAAAACAAAACTACATACCACAAAGACCAAACAATGCTCCTAAACATAAATTCACTCCCTTAGGGGAACCTATGGAAAAAATATTGAATAAATTGATACAATTGAATCTCATCACACTCCCAAGGTTCAAAAACTATCAAGAACCACAAGTCAAACCTACTGGGTATAGAGAGGAAAATTATTGTGAATTTCATCGATACAAAGGTCATAACACAAAAAACTGCTTCAGACTCAAACACCTAATTCAAGATCTTATTGAACAAGGAGAAATCGATGTTGATAAAAAATTAGGGAATGAAGATTTGAAAAATTACAAAGATCCTATGCCTAATCATGAAAAGGAAAAAGAAATGGGAGAGGCATCAAGGTCAAATAGTGTAAACCATACCTATGATAACATGATATGACACATTTGTGTTACTCATTCATCACAAAATGAGGAATCAGACATGCATCAAGATACTATTTAAAAAAAAGGTTAAATCAATCAGCAATGTCTAGCAATATTTTATATCAAGACAATATCAAATATATATCAGATTGTAATATCCCTCCCTCATATGAGTTCATGATTGGGCATATTGAAGAAGTTATGAAGCAACAAGAAATATCCCTTATTTTATCCATACCTACTAAAAGTTGTGAAGAGTCTTTTATCGATGCTATACCATCCACCCAAGGATCATGTCAAGAAGAGGATCCTAAGTGTAACGAAATTAGATCCAAATCGAGTCAAGATCAAAAGTCCATATGTCATTTATTTGCATCCTATATTCCAATCTGTAAGTGATAGTTGTTCTACCCTAAGTCAAGATGAAGAGATCACTTCCCTAAGCTATTATCATGGGTTGATGAACACTTCCAATCCATTCAAAACTTCAAATATATCCTTGATATTACCCATGAGATATTTCCTTTTGGTGGACATATAGATGTTCTTCATCCAAAACAAGGGTCTCCCACTCTTGATATTCTCACACAAGAGAAAGAAATGGTAGAGATTCTTCATTATTATAGTGATTGGGTGGCATCAACATATCTTAAATCAACATCAACAAATAATATATCCCAAGTACTGGTGGAGGACATTAAGTATAAAGATATTCAACATTATTCAAGCAAAGGACTATATGTACATAAATAGGATATCTTGGAATTAGAATAGACAGTTAATATTCTTGAATAGTGGGAACCAATGGAAATATCATGTGTCCATGAAAATTCATACTCAATAGCCATTGATTAGAGGATACATAACCAGAGAAAAGGATTAGGTCTTGTTAAAAATGACATCTTGAAATCAATAGAATCAAAGCATGTCAATAATACCTCTAGAATACCAAGGGAAACTTTGTCTTATGCAAACATTAGCATAGGGGCACAAAGGATCCTTATTATGAAACTATTTTCAGCACTACAACTAGTTGTATCATGAATCAACATCCACCCATCATCCCATTCACAAATTGTAACCAACACAAAAAGAGAGATTCCTATAAAAAAAAGGAGAATATTGTCAAAACAAAAGAAGTAGCAAAGAAAAATGGACAAAGAAAATACAAATGGATACCAAAGAATATGTAAAAGAAAATCATTCATACTCCATCAGTCAAAGAAACTATGGAGAAAAATGAAAAGGGAAATATATCCATCAAAGATGTCCACAAATACAAAAGCAGGCTTCTCAAGCAACATGCAAAGTATATCAAGAAGTTGGTCCTGATTCCACTCAAAACTCTATCTTCACCCATCATTGCTCATCTTCCCAAGTTTGGAGAGTCAAAATTTCCAAACTATCGACCAATCCATCTCATATCCCTCAACTCATTTCACCATCCACTTCGACATTCATGGTATCCAATTCTTGCATTGACTTGTGTTCGAAACTACTATTCATCATAAGGTTTTTGAAGGCACTCTATTGCAATGTGCACACCTAGACTAGGTTAAATCCAATATCAACAAGGCAGATCAAAATTCTCAAAAGTTGCATTCAAACACTTGTATATTAGAAAAGCAACTTCTTCAACCAAGATATTGTTGAAACGTTATGACAATTTCCTCTACATTTGTACCACTGGGTGGATCAACATGAGCATAAATTTAAAAAAAAAAATCAAAATCAAGAAAATAGTAAAGATAAAAATCATCCTCCAGTGAAAACCACTATGGTGGCACTTTGGGCAAGTACTATGATGAAACATAGAAAAACAGACATCATGAGTAGAATTGAGTGTTTATATGATCCTTTTCAAATAGAAGTATCCCATCCCTTTCATGATAAGTTTGGGGCTCCCTTCGTTCATCCAATATATCTTGATCTTGACAAAGGTTCGACGTATACTTCAACTCTACTCATGGAAAAGTCTTGATATGGTATTTTCAATTCCATGAAGTCTCATTGCCTATCTATAACATTGATCCTCGCATGCACTAAAACCTGTCACATACTCTTCTCATGATTATCCATTTACTATCCTAATTTTCTAATAGAAATATGAAACATTTCTAGACACAAGGGGCAGGTTATTTCACTCTTGTTTTCAAATAATTCTTGATCCATGTCTTATACCTCATAACATGACATCAACATCATGATCTGGGTATTGTTTATCCTCAAAAATCCAAAAAAAATCATAGAAATCTCAAAAATCCAATAATATTTGTACAATATTTAAAAACCAAAAGCATCCAAAACATGTGTAAAGTCAAAATCCAAAAACATCCAAAATCTTGTATAGTCAAAATCCAAAAACATTCAAAACATGTGTAAAGTCAAAATAAAAAAACATCCAAAATATTGTATAGTCAAAATCTGAAAACATTCAAAATCTTGTAAAGTTCAAAATCCAAAAACATCCAAATCATCTCCAAAATCCAAAAACATCCAAATCACATCAAAACTCCTAAATAGGTTTACAACATCAAAAGAGTCAAAAACACTTTTTGAACTATGTTGTCTCTGAGTTTGAACATAGGCAAGGTCATCATCGATGAGCCCTCGAGGCATTTGGTTAGTCCTTTAGGAGTCTATCATAATAAATTGTCAATCCATCAATGTTCATATCTCATCAATAAATAGTTATTGGTCAGAGTCAGTCAAACTACTTTGTCTTTGACCTTGAACGTAGGCAATTCCATCATCGATGAGCCCCTGAGGCATTAGGTTAGCCCTTTAAATTGACAATCCATCAATGTTCATATCTCATCATTAAATGGTTATTGGTCAGAGTCTATCGAACTACGTTGTCCCTACGCTTATCTAGGCAAGGCCATCACTGATGAGCCCCCGAGGTGTTAGGTTAGTTTCTCCCTAGGTCTTGATCTAACCTTAGAAAACACAAAAACATTTGGAAAATATTGAAAACTCAAAACATCTAAAAATTGTCAAAAACCCTAAACAACCTCAAATAACTTGAAAACATAAACATTCACATAATCTCAAAAGATCAAAAACAACCTCAAAACATTGTAAAACATCAAAAACATTGAAATATTCCAAAAAAACTCCAAAATCACCCATCCCATTTCATTTTCACCTACAACAAACTTCCATCCATAATAAATCAATCATCATCATCAATCTTGGGAAAACAAGTGGAAACAGGTGTAGCAATTAGTAAAGTATAACCTAAAAACGTAAAAATCTAAAGTCTTGATCATGTTTAAACAAGTTGGTTAACATTTGTATCAATATCCTATCAAACAGTTAGTTTTAGTTAAAGCATCTGATAAACATGTCCTATGGATACATCTTTCCTACAATGGACATCATCATCAAAAATCAATTAGGTTACTTTGGCAAGAGGTGTGAATAACATTGATTTTTTGTGCATTTTGATCTTTTCTTATGATTTATCTTAAAGGTCCATTCCAATGATTTAGAGAGAAAGGAATGGGGCATTGATCATTATCTTTCATTTGGTGTGCTTGTTGTATGTTCTTGTAATAAAACCTCGACAAATGTTTATCTTGCGTGTGTGGGGTAGTCTCAAGTAAAACAATGGCTAGGACATATTAGGTTCTTCATACCTTTTGTGTATTAGTCTCATTACTTCAATGGATTATTCTTTCACGTGGTCAAACAAGGTTTTGGTATGTCAGGTATGAACAAGAATACTCCTATCTATTTATAGAGTGAAAGTCCATCGTAGTAGATACAAAGCCATCCTGGTTATGAATACCTTGATGCATTGTGTCTATCTGCTATATCAAATATGGGGAATGATATGATGACATTATCCCAATCCTAGAAACAATCAAATCATCTCTCTCATTACCATATCTAATAAAGTCTGAAAGAATAATTATAGGCTTTTTGGAATTCTAAATCAATCTCAAAAGAAATGGTTAATCCATCCATCTTATTCTTCTATATTCTTTCTGCGCTCACATGGTATCATGATAATCAACAAAAAAAAAATACATGCATCCAACCTACATTCACAAACTATCAACATAGATACATCTTGCATAAGCATAGGATTTCAAATAGAAAATACACAAAAATAAATGCATCTCATAGCATATACATCCTACATCATCATTGCATATTAGATAAGAAAGATATTGAAAAGATAAAACATCCATTGCATTTGCATTCATAACATGAACCATGCATAAACATCCATATAACATCACATCATATGTGTAATAAAGGTACAAATCACCATAAGCATTTGCATCCATATCATAAACATATACATACATACATGAACATAAAATAAAGAAACATCATATCATAAATGTTGCATCCAAAGTCATCTCACATATATATATATATATATATATATATATCAAAATAATGATTGTCATGGTACAGATCAAGAGTAATGTGTGATATCATCAAAATATACATGAGGCTACCCATGGCTAATGAATGTTTATACATCATAAGCCTCATCTACACCAATATTTGAGCTAGCAAAAAAACAATCCCTAATCCACTAGGGCATAGTGGGACATTTATCCCATTTTCAACTCAAAAATATAAAAAGTTGGATCTCTTTGATTCAAAAGTGACCTAAAATCTCAACATCTCAAACATAAGTCTGATTTCACCTATCATGAGATTGACATGAAAATTATTTCATTTTTTGATTGATCTCTTGAGGGGGAAAACAACCATCTTTCTATCGATACCAAATCATCTAGCAAAGTTTGTTCCTAGCCTTGCTAGCAAACTATTGATCAATCTATTAAATCAATCATCATTGGGATATATCTTTCCCAACCAATCCTTATGTTGTTCATATCTTGACAACGCTATTTTGGCATTGTTCTGAATCCTTAACAATGCTATTAATCAATCAATTAGATCAATCAACTTTAGTTGGCTATCAACATCTCAAAGAGATCATCGATATCCATTTTTGTATTGTCATTGTCAACATCAAAATCATTATCATATTCGCATCAGGTCTTTGAAATAATGCAACAAGTACATTGCTTCAAAGAGGGGAAAAATGTAGACACCTAAAAATGTATTAATGGATCACATTCACTAACTAACATTATTTCTCTCAATTTCATCCTAATTCCTCCATTTACAATTTATCATTTTTGCATTAATCCTCCTATTTGATTAAATGATTTCCAAATTATTTAATTAAATTCATCCTTTACCCCACTTTGATTAAATACTCTTAATTTTTTAATTAAAGATCTTTAAATCTCCCATCTTGCACAATTAAATAATATTCTAATTATTTAATTGACTAATTTCTTTAACCGCTCCAATTTCTCCCACTTGTAAAGGAATATTCTGAGGGAATACTATTGGTATGTGGTGACTGATCATGCTATACTGTACACCCCGGCATGTATCCTTGTCGAGGTTCGAGGCCAGGCCGGGCCCCAGGTGGGGGTTCGGGGGCAACAACCCCTGAGAAAAATTTTCCTCCTACTTTTTTCGCGTCGTCACCAGAAAAGGAAAAATCAATGGAAAAAGGAAAAAAAATGATTTTGTAGAACCCTAATCTAGAAGCTTCTAATCTTGTTAAAAAGGGGTTCAAATGGGGGTTATAGTATGATGAAAACGCGATTATTCGCAAGATTGTAATAGTTTTTGCACTGGATAATAAAATCATTGGATGGTTGCGGTTTGGTGGATGTAGCCCGGATTGGGTGAACCACGTTAAATTCTCTGTGTTATAATTTATTATATGTGTGTTTTAGTTTCTTTGTTTATTAATTAAATCTGCATTTAATTGTTAGATATCTGCTTTTCTAACCGTAACAAGTGGTATCAGAGCGGGTTTTGTTTCAATTATTGTCTGTAGGAAGGTCTCACGGTTGAGTGGGAGTAATGGTAGATGAGGGTAAGAAGGTTGAGAAGTTTAATGGGCAGAACTATCAGTTATGGAAGATGCAGATGGAGGACTACCTCTGTTAGAAGGATTTATGGTGGCCATTGGAAGGGAAAACCAAGAAACCCACAACAATGTCTGATGAGGACTAAGATATTTTGGATAGAAAGGCTCTTGGTAGTATTTGTTTATGCCTAGCACAATCGGTGGCATTCAATATTACAACAGCAAAGACAATTCAAGAGTTGATGGAAACCTTGGAAAAGTTATATGAAAAGCCTTCTGCTTTGAATAAGGTATTTCTTCTGAAGCATTTATTTAATATGAAAATAGTAGAAGCTGGGTCAGTTACTGATCATTTAAATGAGTTTAATACGGTCACTAGTCAATTAACTTCTGTAAAAGTAAACTTTGATGAAGTAGTTAGGAATCTTTTGATTCTGTGTTCTTTGCCTGAAAGTTGGAATAGCTTGGTAATGGCTATTAGCAATTTTGTTTATGGTTCGAATACATTGAAATTTGATGATGTTGTTGGTGTTATTTTGAGCGAGAAAATTCGTAGGAAAAGCTTAGGTGGAACATCCACATCAAGCAGTGTTTTGAATGCAGAAAGTAGGGGCAGAACAAAGGAGAGGAAACAATTTCAAAAATCATGGGAAGTCACGAGGAAAATCAAAGGACAAAATGTCCCAATCTAGAGACAAGAGGGATTGTTGGTACTGTGGTAAGCCGGGTCATTTAAAGAAAGATTGTTGGTCTCAAAAAAATAAAGGAGACAAAAAGGAAGGAAGTAAAGAGGAAAATGTGGTAAGTAATAAATATGATGAGGATGCTTTGATTCTTTCCCTTGATAATGTTGATGATTCTTGGGTGTTAGATTCAGGGGCTTCACTTCATGCTACCCCTCATAGAAGCTATTTTCTTGATAATGTCCAAGGGGATTTTGGGTTGGTTTATTTAGGAGATAACGAACCCTGTCAGATTGTTGGAAAGGGAAGAATCAATATTAAGTTGCAGAATGGGAATCATTGGCTACTACATGAGGCAAGACATGTTCCAAAGTTAAGCAAAAAATTAATTTTAGCAGGGCAACTAGATGATGAAGGTTGTGTTGTTACATTTAGTGATAAAAATTGGAAGGTCACAAAGGGTTCCTTAGTGGTAGCAAAAGGTGTGAAATTAGGAACTTTATATCTTTGTACAAGTCATACTGTTCCTTCTACTTTAATTGTTACAGAAAAAGGTCAATGTTCAGGAACAATTGTTGCAGTTCAGCAGGTAGAAGATCATACAGTTGTTATGGACTCTAAATCAGCACTATGGCATAATAGACTTGGGAATATGAGTGCAAAAGGTATGAAAGTACTTCATTCAAATAATGTTTTACTAGGTCTAAAATGTGTTAATATGGATTTCTGTGAAAGTTGTGTTTATGGAAAATAAAATAGAGTAATTTTTCTCAAGGATGGGAAGCAAAAGAAAGATGAGAAATTGGAGCTTGTGCATACGGATGTATGGGGACCAGCTCAGGTATCTTCTCTCCGTGGCTCTTAGTATTATGTTACATTCATTGATGATGCAACTAGGAAGGTATGGATTTATTTCCTTAGGCAGAAATCTAATATATTTGAAACTTTTAAAAAATGGAGAAGCTTGGTTGAGAATGAGATGGGTAAAAAACTAAAATGTCTCAAATTTGATAATGGTGGTGAGTATTGCAGCAAAGAGTTTGAAGATTATTGTTCCTCTAATGGTATTCGTAGGAAGAAAATAGTTCCAAGGACTCCACATGAAAATGGAGTGGCTGAGCGCATGAATAGAACAATAATGGAGCGTGCACAGACTATGAGATTGCATGTTGGGTTGCCTTTAAAAATGTGGGCAGAGATTGTAAACACTGTTGTTTATTTAATTAATAGAGATCCATCTAATCCTTTGGGTTGTGGTATTCCAGAGGAAGCATGGAAAGGTAAGAAGGTGAGTTATTCTTTTCTCAAAACCTTCAGTTGTGAAGCATTTGCACATGTAGATTCTGAAAATAGAACCAAGCTTGATGCGAAATCAAAGAAATGTATATTTGTTGGATATGGCAATGATGAATTTGGTTATAGGCTTTGGGATTTTGAAAATCAGAAAAATGTGAGAAGCAGGGATGTCATATTCAATGAGAAAGTGTTGTACAAAGATCTGTTGTTGAAGCATGAGAAGAAAGAAAATGATTATGCAGTGTTGGATGATATTCCAAACAATGATGTTTCAGTGGTTCCTCATGTTTCACAACAACAACAACAACAAATACCACAAACTCCTGTGAATGTTAGACAATCTTCAAGGATAAGTAGACCTCTAGAAAGATTCTCTCCCTCTTTGTATACTATTTTGTTAACTGATGTTGGTGAACCGAAATATTATGATGAAGCTATGCAGGTGGATACCAAGGTTCAGTGGGAGCATGGAATGGAAGAAGAAATGGACTCCTTGCTGAAAAATCAGACTTGGGAGTTATGCAAGTTGCCTGTAGGTAAAAAGGATTTACCAAACAAATGGGTTTATAGGCTGAAAGAGGAGGATGGAGGTAAGAATATATTTAAAGCCAGATTAGTTGTAAAGGGATTTGTACAAAAAAAGGGTATTGATTTTGATGATATTTTTTTCTCCAATTGTTAAAATGACTTCTATTCATATTGTTTTAAGTATTGTGGCTGCTAAAGATTTTCATTTAGAACAACTTGATGTTAAAATAGCCTTTCTCCAGGGTGATTTGGAAGAGGAAATATATATGGAACAACCATAAGGATTTGAGGTCAAAGGTAAGGAGAAACTAGTGTGCAAATTCAAGAAAAGTTTATATGGCTTGAAGTAAGCACCTTGGCAATGGTACTTGAAATTTGATAGTTTTATGGTTGAGCAAGGCTCCAACAGGTGTAATTCTGACCATTGTGTTTATTTTAAGAGGTTGGATAATGACAGCTACATTATTTTATGTTTATATGTTGATGACATGCTTGTAGCTGGGTCCAACATGGATCACATAAGTGAGCTAAAACAACAGTTAGAAAAATATTTTGCTATGAAGGATTTGGGGGTAAGCAAAAAACATCCTTGCTATGAAAATTTGTAGAGATAGGAAAAACATAAAAAAAAAATTTTATCTCAGGCTAGTTATGTTGAAAAGGGTGTTGCGCTAGAGATTTCATATGGAGAATGCAAAAGTTGTCAGCACACCTTTGCCTAGTCATGTTAAATTGACTAAGGATATATGTCCAAAGACACAAGAGTGTAAGGAAAGCTAGATGCGGAAACAACTCTCCTAACGTCAAAACCTCAGCGAAGAATGCAGAGATACCTTTTAAAATTACAATTATAGTCTAATTAAGATGCACATGAAAGAGATAACAGAAACAAAGTATTTGACACACACATATGGACACCATATTTACGTGGGAAAACCCTTACGGGAGAAAAACCCACCACACCAAGAGAAATCACTTTGTATTACAGTAATGGAGATTACATATAGATATCAGACTTATCTTTCTAATGTCATATTTCAGCAGCTTTCACAATGATCAATCTTGTACATGAACCTTCAAGTTACAATCTTTAATGAATAGAAATCAATCTGATTATACAACCACACAGCAATCTGTCGATCCTTCGAATCATCTAACTAGACATCATCTGCAATCTCTGAGTATAACCATGTCGCCCCTATCTGTCGAGCTTCCTCTTAGAACTGCCCCAACGAACTGTCTTCCAACAGTTCCCATTCGACTTCTCTAATTGGTCCACAAGATGCCACATAGGAAAGTTAAACAATCAAAAGGAAATCAAGCTGTGTTGGCATATCAGTGAGACACTAACCGTGTCTCCCCGATGCCACCACAGTCATCATTCGATATTTCCAAGAGTCGTTTCCATCGGCAAGAGGTTATATCGACTTCACCCGTTGCATCAACTTCATTTTTCCTTTTGGCAAGACTATTGCTCTTCGGTGAGACCACATATTGATATCCTAAGTCACACCGAAGAGTCATTATGTCGGCAAGACATACCGCTCTCGCCAGGACCTCATGCCGAGCCTTCAAGTTAATCTGAGTGCATCCACCAGTTGATGAGACTTATCGCTTTCGCCAGGACTTCATACTGAGGTCCTAAGTCATACCGAAACATTAGCATTTCCATCGGCACCCATCTATCGCTAAGACATTCAACTGTCACAAAGAGGTTTCACCGAGATCTCTTATGTTACTCTGAAGCCATCAACAGTCGGCAAGACTATCGTCCTTCGCTGAGAGTTCTTACCGAGGTCTCAAGTCATACCGACAATAGACTTCCTCATCGCTAAGACAAACATCCATCGCTGAGACTTTACTCCGAGATCTTTATGTTATATCGAGCACCGAACGGTCGGCAAGACTTACCACTCTCGCTGAGAGTTCTTACCGCAATCTACAAGTTACCCGGAGACCACCGTTCACCAAGAGTTATACCAAAGACCCCTCATCATCGGCGAGACTCTCCATCGGTTGCTGAGACTTCATACTGAAGTCATTGTGTCACCGCGAAGACTCCAAGATTTTCCCCATCGGCGAGACCTTTCTTCATCGTTGAGACTTCTTCCCGAACTAAGCCTTTCGGCGAAGGGTCTCCCCGATAAACGATATGTATGGCCTGTCGGCCAGAGATCTCCACGTGATAAGAGGTCACACCGAACACAACATGTCACACCGAAGACACCAATGTGTAACCATTCGGCAAGACTTCTGCAAGGTCACAACGACCTGTACAAAACATAAGGCTACAAATCTGCTCATCAGCCAGACAAAATATGTCACACCGACTTGGCTCCAATAGAGGTTTCAGCCTGTGGGATTGAGACATATTTTTCCAACAATCTCCCACTTGACGAAGATCACACAGAGACCTCTAGAGCACAACAAAACTACTGAAAATCATGGGCACTAAGGCCCATTGAACACACCACACAGAACTTGTCTGTGCTCACGGCTTCGTCAATGCATCGCAACATTCTCCAGTATCAAATTTTTCCAATGACCTTTCCATCCTCCACCATATCTCGTACAAAAGTGGTACTATACATCTATATGTTTCGTCCGGCATGGAAAGTAGGATTCTTTGCCAAAAAATTGCACTCGACTATCACAAAATAGTTATTTTCCCTACATCAAAACCAATGTTAGAACACAAATGTTTTAACCAAATTGCTTCTTTACAAGCATGAGTAGTTGCCATGTATTCACCTCGTAGTGGACAAAGCAACTATAGCCAACACTCATCCAACTCACGCACCACCATTCAACATGAAAGTATATCCACTGGTGGACCTCCGCTATCAATGTCCCCCCAATCAAAATCCACATAGCCTCGAATCGAGTCCTCTGTGATTCAACCAAGTTCCCATGGTAACACAAAGCAAAATCTGAAGTTCCCTTCAAAATCAAAACTCTTTTCACAGCATCCCAATGTGTCCTTCGAGATTAGCCATAAACCAACTAAGAACTCCCATTTTGGGAAATGTCCGGCCTTGTACGACCATTGCATACATAAGACGCCAACCGCATCTAGCATAGGGTACAGTCATGTCCGCCATCTCAGAGGAGATTTTGGACAGTCTTCAACAGATAGCTTCATTCCCTGCAAGACTGGAACAACTAGCTGCTTGCAATCATTCATGCAAAATCTCTCTAGAACAGTCTTGATATACTTACTCTGACTGAGCCAAAGTTTTCTACTATTCCTATCCCTAGTTATCTCCATCCCCAGAATATACCTTGCTGCACCAAGATCTTTCATTTCAAACTTAGCAGACAACTGAGACTTAAAATAAAAAATCATTAGCTTACTATTGCCTATGAATAACATATCATCAACATAGAGAGCACTAATAAGAACTTGATCACTTTCAACTTTATAATAAACACAATGATCAAATTTTGATCTCACAAATCCCAAAGACAATACAAAAGTATCAAATTTCTAGTACCACATTCTAGGCGACTGCTTTAACCCATACAAAGACTTCTTTAACTTGCAAACTAGTTTTTCTTTACCTTTTTCAACAAAGTGCTCAGGCTAGGACATATAGATTTCTTCTTCAAGATCACCATGAAGAAATGTTGTCTTCACATCTATCTGTTCGACCTCTAAGTCATATGCTACTGCAAGTGACAAAAGAAATCTGATAGACGTCAACTTAGCTACAGGAGAAAAAATCTCCCCATAATCAATTCCCTTTACCTGGGAATAACCCTTCGCAACCAATCTTGCCTTGTACTTTTCCACACTGCGATCTAGACCAATCTTCTTTTTAAATACCCATTTGCAGCCAATATTTTTTCTGCCTTTAGGCAAGGGCACCAAACTCCAAGTGTCATTCTTTTCTAATGATGCCATTTCTTCGTTCATGGCTTCCAACCAAGAGTCTGAATCAGACATTTTAAATGCCTCTTTCACAGTCCTAGGCTCATCAGTGCTAGAAATTAAAGGATAGGCACAAGTAGAATCTATCAAAGAAAACCCATACCTATCAGGTTGCTTTCTTTCACGAGTTGACCTCCTCACTTGCTTAGAATGAGGTTCTTCTTCTTCTTCAGAACTTTCAGAACTACTTGAGCTCTCCTCAGTTTCAGGTATATTTTGAATTTTCAATTCCTCTTTATCTGGTGTAGGAGGAATTCCAACTACATCCTTATTGTTTTCTGACTTTGTCTCTGACTGCAGATTCAAGGTAGAAGGCTTTAGCTCATGAAATATTACACTTCTACTATATACAACCTTCTCCGTATCAGGATTCCAAAGCTTGTATCCTTTTATGCCAGCACTATAGCCAATAAAGATACATTTGACAGCTATGTTCTCCAATTTAGATCTTTTCTCATACGGCACATGAGCATATGCCTCATAGCCAAAAACATGAATATGTCTTAAAGAGGGTTTCTTACTAAACCACGCTTCCAAAGGTGTTTTCTCAACAGGAGCAGAATTTGGAGCACGATTAATCAAGTAACATGCAATAGCAACAACCTCAGTCTAGAACTTCTCCTCCAAGCTAGCACTACTCAGCATACTTCGTGCTCCCTCCATCACTATCCTATTGAACCTTTCTGCAACTCTATTTTCCTGTGGAGTATAAGGTGTAGTCTTATGTCTTTTAATCCCATGGTCTTTACAATACCTCTCGAAATCATCAGAACAAAATTCACCGCCATTATCAGTCCTTAAGCATTTAATTTTTCTTCCAGTATGATTTTCTACAAGGTTTTTAAATTCCTTAAACCGACTGAACACTTCTGATTTACTTTTCAAAAAATAAACAAATGTTCTTCTCGAATAATTATCAATGAACGATACATAGTACCTTGACTTAGACAAAGAAGGAACATTCACTGGACAAAATACATCAGAATGAATATAATCTAGCAAACCAGAAGAATCATGTGTGGATTTTAGAGATCTTAATAGAGCATCCCTGAAGGATCATTACCTTGATTATGTGTGGATTTTAGAGATCTTAATAGAGCATCCCTGAAGGATCATTACCCCTTACCGTCTATGGAACAAATTCTTCAGGTTGTTGCTGGATCAGAAAGGTTTTCTCTTCTGAATGGATATTCTGGTTATAACCAGATTCTAGTTAAAGAGGAGGATCAATATAAAACAACATTTACAACAAAATGGGGCACTATGGCCTACAAGAGAATGCCTTTTGGTTTATCTAATGTCAGTGCCACCTTTCAGCATGCCATGGATATGGCATTTTAGAATTTAATTCAGAAATGTCTCCTAGTTTATTTAGATGGCATAACTGTATATTCAAAAAATGCAGATGAACTTTTGTCACATTTCAAGCAAGTTTTTGAAAAATGCAGGGAATATGGAATATCTCTCAATCCGAAAAAGAGTATTTTTGGAGTTCATGAAGGTAAATTGTTAGGCCATATAGTATCAAAAGATGGAGTTACCATTGATCCTGAAAGAGTTAAAGCTATACTTGAACTTCCATTACCCAATCACAAGAAAAGATTGCAGAGATTTTTAGGGAGAATTAACTTTCTGAGAAGATTCATTCCTGATGTTGCAAATTTACTATAGCCCTTGACCGCCATGCTTAAAAAGAATGCAGTTTTTAATTGGACTAGAGAAGCAAAACACAGTTTTGAAGAAATAAAGGAAGCTTTAGCATCAGCTCACACACTGGTAAATCCAGATTTCTCTAAAGACTTCTTCTTGTATGCTTTTGGCAGCATTGGTTCAATCTCTGCTATGCTGGTTCAAAAAAATAGTGATAATTTAGAGCAGCCCATAGCTTTCTTTAGTCAAGTACTTGTTGATTATGAAGAGAAATATACATTTTTTGAGAAGCATGTTCTCGCTGTGATCAGAAGCTTAAAGAAGTTTAAGCCTCTAGTTTCAAATAATAAGATTCATATTTTGGTTGCACACCCAAGTGTGAAGGAGTTTTTGTTGAACACAGATCTGAGTGAGAAAAGAGCAGGGTGGATCACAAACGTAATAGAATTTGATGTCAGCATCTGCATCACAAAATCTGTCATAGGTAGAGGACTTTGTGAGCAACTTTCCTCCACTTCTGAAGATGCATAGAAATCGGAAACTGGTGCTATTTTAGCTAATACTGATCAGCCTCAAAATGTTCAAGACGCCGCACCTACATTAACAACAAGTTGGGTTCAAGAAATGACCCACTTTCTTCGTGCTGGTGAATTTCCACCAGGTCTGGATAGAGAAAAACGAAGATACTTCAGATTGCATTCAATTCCTTATGTCCTTATTGATAATATCCTTTTCAGGAAAGATTTGAATGGTGTCTTGATAAGGTGTATTGATACTGATCAATCAGAAAGAGTACTACATGAGTTGCATGATGGATTTTCAGGAGGACACTTTGCTCCATGGACAACTGCTTGGAAAATCATGAGAGCTGGTTACTACTGGCCCAAATTTTTTAAAGATGCATATGCATGGTCAAGAAAATGTGCTAAATGTGCTTTATTTTCAGGAAAAGAAAAGTTGTCTGCTATGCCTCTACATCTAATTCAGGTGGAGCAGCCTTTCATGAGATGGGGCATCGACTTCATTGGGCTAATTAATCCACCATCCAGTGCTGGTCACAAGTGGGTGCTTACTGCTATAGACTATTTCACACGCTGGATAGAGGCAGTAGCTTTGAAAGAAGCAAATGAATCTTTAGTTCTGAGCATTTATGAAGACATAATCACCAGGTTTGGAGTTCCTTACTCCATTTCGGATAATACTCTTGCATTTGTTGGATTAAGAGTCACAGATTGAGCTATTAAACATGAGATTCATTTGAATACTTCCTCTAATCATTACCCACAAGGTAATGGGTTAGCTGAAAGTACAAATAAAAACCTGATTAGAATCATTAAGAGGACTATGGAAGACAATAAAAGAATTTGGCATACCACATTGAAATCTGCACTTTGGGCAGATAGAATAACCCCTAAGAGATCAATTGGTAATTCACCATATGTACTTGTTTATGGTAAGGAGGCCAGATTACCTCTATTCGTAGAGCTTCCAGCTCTAGGCATTGTTCACCAATTGGAGATGTATGAAGAGCAGGACCCAATGTCCATGAGATACGTAGAGCTCATGGAGCTTGAAGAATCAAGAGATAAGGCAATGAAAACTTTGGAGTATCATCAACTCCAAACAAAGAGAACATTTGACAAGAAAGCTACAGTCAATTTTTTTAAAGAAGGTGATATTGTTCTCAAATGGGATGTTCTGAAAAGTAGGCCAGGCCATCACACCAAGTTTGACAACATGTGGATGGGTCCATTTATTGTTAAAGACTGCAAAGAACACAATGCATACCAATTGGCCACAATTGAAGGTGAAGTGCTTCCTATCCCAGTCAATGGGATACACCTCAAGCCTTGTTTTGAGGTCTGATAGGTTCCTCCATTGTACATATTAAGTTAGGTTTTATGCTTTCACTAGGTGCTTCTTCGCTTTAGTTTGAATTTTGTTTCATTCCCTAAGTGTTGTTCTAGCACAGTTTGATAGTTTCACCTCAGTTTCTCCGGTTTCAGCAAGTTTTAGTGACCTGATTTGCTTCATGAGTCTCAAGTGAATTGCAACCATGTGCGAGCTACTCTTGGTCTGTTCTGAGGGTTTTTCTAAGTGACTCTGAGCCCAATGGATAGGTTTGGCTACTGGTTTCTATGTTTAGCAAGCAAACATCCAACAAAGGTCACCAGAAATGTTGCCCGATTTTCACCTATGGGCTCATCAGGCAGGACAAATTATGTTTCAGAGGTTCATAAAGGACAAATGGGAAATTTGCATCAAGGGTTAGATAATGCACCTGAGGATATTTCACAAGGAGGTCTGTTCAAAGGCATGCCTCGATCAGTTTTGGCACAAAAAACTCATCAAAGAAGAAAGCCGGCAAGACCCTCCTATTGTCTTGCCGACTAGCAGTGCATTCTACTTGGTTTAACACACCCATCGCCAGGACATGCAGATCACCATGAGTCTTCATGTGTCTCTCCGCTCGGAGGGAGGTCATGCCAAATTTTTTTCAAAAGGGTGGCGTCGGGGGGAATGATTTCGTTCGGGGTAATGTCTCTCTGACTGCGTAAAGTATCGCCAAAGGGGATTGCCTTCAGCATAATGTCTCACCGACACATGGGAGTCTCCCCGAAATGGTCTCAGCTCACCAAAAGATTGTCATCTCGCTAAGAGGTCTTGACGACTGCCAGGAGGTCACACCGAAGAAGGATGTCATCGGGTGAGGTTTCACTAAAACTTGGCGCTCGGTATGAGGTCTCACCGATGATGGAATGTCTCGCCGAAGTGGGTTGGTTTCGGGGAGACGTCTTTCTGACTGTGTAGATTCTCGCTGACATGGAGTCTCATCAGTATAACCTCTGGCCGAAAGAATGGAACTCTCACCGAAAGGTTTTGGGCTCGCCGTGATCTCTCGCCGATAGGTGGTGGTCTCCTCGAAGGAGGGTCTGAGCTCGCCAAGAAAGGAAGGCTTCGACATGATGTCTCGGCGAATGAGGGTAGTCTCGTCGAGAGATATTGCCTTCGACATGAGGTCTAACCAAATGACGAAGGTCCTACCGACAGAGGGGTGCGTTTGGTATAATATTTTGAGTTTGGGGAGAAGTCTCCCTAACTTGATAGTCTCGCCGACCATTGTGCACAGGAAGGTAGGCTCTCGCCGAAACAAGATGGCTTCGACAAGATGTCTCGCCAACCCGAAAGGGTCCTACCGAAATGAAGTGAGCTCGGGGAGAGGAAAGGAGCTCGCCATGAGGTCTTACAGACCATTGTACGTCTTGTTGAATGTTGTTGCGAGGTCTAATCGCATCGAGGAGACATGATTAGTGTCTCACCAACATGCGATTTTGTCTAAGAACTTTAGACTGCCCGAGGAAGCTTGCGTGGCATCTTTTCAACCAATCGGAGGAAACCATGGGCAGTTTTACTGTCGCGACTATCCTTGTGAGGAAGATCAATAAAATGAAAGCACATGGACTTGTTCTGAGATCAAAGGGGGATCGAGCAACTCGTGAAGGATGGTGTGGGGATCTAATGGGAAAGTCTGAAGCTTCTTGCAAAGGAAGTAAACATGCAGAAGATCTTGAACAGGAAGAGGGCCGAAGAGAGAGTAAGTCGTCGAGTCTCCATAACAGCTGGGATCTCTGCTGGTAGAAGAGGGGGATCGACATTAATGATAATGCTTTAGAGCATTCAAAGCGGCCCTTCAAGGAAGTTCAAATATAGACACGGAGGCTAGAAGTAAATGCAAGTATTACATAAGATTTGAAGGCTTCTCCTAAGGGCGATCCTTCACCAACATGGACAGCAGGGACGCAGCATTAATTTCATAAAAAAGATCTAAGGGCAGATCTTTCTGAAAGCTGATATTTTTGTAAGCCCTAGGGGGGCTGACATCTTTTTGTATATAAGGCATTTTTGCCTCTTTGTAAAAAAGGGGTTCGGATTATGCATTCTCAAGAGTTAGTAATTTTTAACAATCCTTTCTTAGTTGATGTAATCTTTGTAACTCATTTCAATTCTAGAATATAAAACATAGAGTTTACCTTGGAAGCCAGTGTTAGTGTTCAAACTACTCTCATTTATGTATTTTTAGACTATGCAAGTTTTCAACTGTGCTTTTCTAAGTCTGCATTCATACCTTAAAGCTGTGAAATTCATCTTTCCTTCTTAAAATATGTATGTAGATCAAGCCTTTTTAAGAATGATTTACAAGTTCAAAACGGTCATGTTGAGTAAATGAAATAGCTACCATTAGTTTTCCAGTGCATGTTCATCTTGTTTTCATTTCATGATTTCTTATCAGTACGGTTTATCACCATAGTATTTAGTTTTATTTTTATGCACTCCTTCTCCCTTTTCCTTTACAAAATCAGTAGTTTAGGTGATACCAAAGGAAGTCGGCCTTCTCCGGAGGTTGACCTCTGTCTATAAGTGACCCACAGCTTTGGAGGTCTTCCCATGTTACACTGAGGTGTTGAACATCAGGTTCAACAAGGGTGTGATTTCAAGTGATAACAGTTATAACAACCTTCTTGAAAGATGTAGAATCCTTATTTAATTTCTACACTCTCGCTTATAGTAGTTAGTTATTTTTTAAAGCTTTAAAGACTCAAGTCCTCTTCCTATCTTCCTGGAAGAGTTGACATTTATTTGTTAGTTTATTTATACTCTTATAATAATCAAACACTAAAACATACCCTATTTAAGAAGGTTTTCTTTTGAGAGACGAGGGGATACTAGGTTCCATACTATATCTTTGCATAAGATTAGATTGAATATCAATTTGATACATTCTATTTTTTTTATGTCTGATATATGACAATAAAGAATATTTTTTCTAATATTATGATTTACTGAGTTAATTGAAGATATACCATGGAATGCAACACTCAAGCAAGAGCCACTTGAGGTACCATAGATTCCACATAGTAGTTCATTAGTTAGATTATACATTGTAAGTTCTGAATTTTGATTTTTTCATTTACACTATAATTTATTGTTACCTTGATATTTCTAATTTAAAACTTTATTCTACATTCGGTTCAATGATCAAGTGAAGTACATTTTTTTGATAAAGTAAGCAACATTTTCAGGGTGTTGTACCCTTCACAAAGAGCCACAAGGGCCAATAAAGTCCAAGACCAAAAAGCATCAAAACAAAACACCAAACCAAAAAATAGACACACAGACAAACAATAGACCAACAACAGACTAGCTGGCATCCTCCCAGCTCTTGGACATAAGATGAACCACATCATCTCTAACCCACTCCTGACGGTCTTCAATCTTCTTCATCTCCATCTCATCCTTCATGACTGCCGATAGGGTACTAGTGATACAGTGCACCAACTTGACCGTGAAGCGGGTCAACCCACAAAAATTTTTGTCCAGTTTTTCCATTCTTTCTTTTAAAGCACAGAGCTCCTCCCTGCTGGCCACATTGTAGTCGAGATCATTCTACTCAATATCCAGTGGTTCTGAAGATTGAGAGGTCGAAACCTCCTTTTGAGCTTTTCCCTTGTTAGGAATGGATTAGGGACCTTTGACCTTCTCTCCCTCCTCACCCTCTGACACCTCTTCAACCCTGCTATCTATTAGACAACTCATCTTCAGTGTCCAAATCTTTAACCTGCACTTTTTTCGTGTTCTTAGCCAACCTTCCAAAGTGCTAAATGATAGCATCATAGCCAATAACCATAGTCTCCGCAACCACCATATCACCCAACGAGTCCTTGCTCATGAAATTTTTCCCTTTGCTCGGAGGCTCCTTCTCCTCCTTACCTTTCTTTTTCGGGGTGGGCTTACTGGGAGTCTTAGGAAGGGTAGACTTGAGAACACATAGGCTAGTCGTTGCACTAGTTTGGGTAGTTCCCTCATACCCCTTAAGCTTTTTAGTAGTAGGTTTTGGTTTTTGAGAGTCAATAGGGACCGGGTGACTTTTCCTGATAGGGCCTTTAGATTCAGCTGGAGATAAGTTAGTCGTAGTGGGAGGCTCAATTTCTTCAATGCGAATGACCAAAATGGGTTTAGGTAGGCATAAAGCTAGATGAAAGTGGTAGAGTATTAGGATAAGACCCTGGTGGAGCGGTAGGGGAGTAGGTTCATTAGGATTCAGAGTGGTAGACTCAACACATTTTTCAATAGAATTTTCGATGTCCATAAGTAGAAAAAATGGAAAGCTTAATAAAAATTTATGCCTAAGGTGATTCAACAGAGGGAAATGGTAGAAGTAATAGGTCTTGTACCTACCTTCTAGTGTGACATAATTCATCAAGGCAAGACACACCTGGTTCCATGGCTAAGGGAGAGCCTCTCGTTCAAACCCCGACTGGTTGTGCATTAACGTCTCATTCCCCACAAAAAAAATTGTTCATACTTTCTTTGTCCTTGGTCTTTGAGTGTTTCAAATTCTTAATACTAGTACTTTGGAGACCTGTCACTGGTGCTATCACTTCCTCATCCACAGTAAAAGAGATGCCACCCAAAGTCACATGTTGATTCTTCCAAGAGTTGACGAACTGAGCAAACAGATTAGGGTCATGGCCCACAAGCCTCTCCATCAGAGGAGCAAGGCCACCTTCGACACAAACGTGCCAGACGAGCGGATCCTTGTGAAATTAACTATAATTAGCTGGCTTCGTCTACACCCTATCACCTCCCATGATACCTCTCTGCACACAGTATAACCAGGAGCCCTGAAAAAATAGAAGGTTAGAGATAATAGAAAGGTGAAAAATCACCCGCACATCAAGGAATTTAAGCCATAAATGACAGTCTTTGGAAATCAAGCCTAAGGATAGGTCACACATAGGAGTTAATAATTTCCTAGAATCAATCTTAGCGGAAGCATTAATGAGGATCTCCACAGAAACGGCTAAGCAAATAGGACATGAAAGGAAGGAAAGGATTTCCTTCCACGTAGAAGAAGCACAAAAATCTAGGAAAAATAGTCGTGGGGCTAGAGTTAGAAACATCTAAGTTGATAGCTTTCAGAGGCATGCCTAATTTAGTAATACCACTAATGGAAGCTATAAGGCATGAAACCATAATAGTGCATAAAGAAGATCCAAAAAGGAGCTTTATTTCATAGTTACAAGTCACATCAAAATCAAGAACAAAGAACTTGAAAATCAGATAGCTTAAAAAGATCCCCATAAGGAGATTACGAAGGGTATAGTCCAACTTAGTATTAATCATCAAGTACTTGTCGTAGCAAATCATGATTTCCTTTTTCAAAACGGGCTCCATCCCATAGTTTGAATTATTCCACTTATTTTCCATCCCATAATTACAACTAGTCATCCATCTCATCAAAAAAATAAGACCACATAGCCCAACAAATAAGCATGTGGACCCCCTGAATATCCAGCTAGGCACATGTTGAGTTTTCATCATTGGTCAAGTAAGGGCTTTGTTCCTTCACTATAATGCTTTGAATGCTAGGAGGAAGGTTACTTTGATCACGCCAACATTTGAACAAATTCCAGTGTGTGCCATAATTGGATAAGGCATCAACAACTTGGTTCCCTTCTCTGTAAATATGACTGGCCACTTTTAATTTTGTCTTAGACATGAGGAATCTAATGTCTAGGAGAATTTCTTTAGTACTCCACCCCAGTAGTCTATCAAAATTAATAGCATCAATAATGGACTGAGAGTCACCTTCAATATGGAGGTTCTCAATCCCCAAGGAGACAACTATCTGTAAGCCCTTTAGCAACATTCTAGCTTCTACTATCATGGAAGAATGAATACCAATCCCCCCAGCATAACCAGCATAACCAGCAACAAACTTCCCTCTGTGATCCCTAATCACTCCTCCTATACTTGCTCTGCCTAGGTTTCCTTAGTAGCCCCATCAAAATTAAGTTTAAACCAGCCCCTGTCAGGGGGTTTCTAAATAGTGGCTCTCTGAGCGAGAATCCTAGAGTTGTCATAAGAATTGGCATCTAGGTTCTGGTGCCAAGCTTTAGCTATGCTTATTTTCATCTCATTAGGTCCTTTGTCAAGGGTTTTCCCTTTGAAGAGAAATATATTTTCCACAATTAGTCGAGCTCTAATACCAAACACCTCTTTTGGTTTCATCTCAATGTGCCTGAAGATCCTATTGTTCCTCTCTTTCCATAAGCACCAACATATAATGGGAGGGACTTGGTTCCATATTTCACCAGTTAAAGGATGGGTAAAGGGTCCAAACCAGCTCAAGATGAAAGGTATGCGTCCTTACACATAATCCACTGAATCCCCAATCTACCTAAAGCTAGCTTTCACACCTCCACAACAAAAGGGCAGTGTAACAGCAGATGATCAATCGATTCTTCGTTGCATTTACATAGAAAGCATCTGTTAGGGATCTGGAATCCCCTTTTCCTTAGATTTTCTTCAGTAAGAATCCTGTTATGGTAGACATTCCACCATAAGAAGTTAACTATCAGTATCATGCATCGATTCCAAACCTTCTTCCATAGATAATTGAAAATACCCTGATCCGTCAGCAATTTGTAAGCAGATTTAATTGTAAGATCACCCTAGTTATCATGGATCCAAAAGAACTCATCCCCTCTGTAAGAAGGGGGAAGTTTGCTGAGAGAGTAACTCCTACAGAGTCTTGGAAAGAAGATGCAGATTAGGGGATAAAGGATAGCATAGGCCATTGTCATTCCATTTTCTAGCTCCCAAGGACCCTATGAGATAATCACTAATATATATGCCAAACACTTGTTGAGCCAAACCCTTAAGAGACCTGAATTTAGAATTTTCCAGTGGGTGTCAAGTAACCAAGTGTCCTCCCAGAATCTAATTTTATTACTGTTACCTATCTTCCATTTGATCCCATTCCTCATTAGATCCTATAGACTACAAATACTCCTCCAACCCAAGGACCCTGAAGGGTGAGCCTCCGAAAGGCAGTCATATAACGACCGGTTCTGAAGGTACTTGGTATTCACAATCTCACACCAATCCTTCCTATCCCTTAGATGATCCCATCCAACTTTGGCCATAAGAGCTTTATTAGAATTAGAAATGGTCTTTATCCCAAGCCCACCACAACTTTTTGGTTGACAAACCTTATCCCATTTAACCAAAGCGAGCTTCTTTTTTTCCTCGGTGCCCGACTAGAGGAAAGACCTTTGGATTTTCTCAAATTTATCAACAATCCTAAAATAGATAGTAAATAGACATGGATACCTTGAAGAAAAACAAAAAGAAGTTGTAATTTACTAGCATGACTGAGTACAGAGCATTTCCACCTAGCAAGCTTCCTTTGAATCCTTTCGAGAATAGAATTCCAAAACTCAGGAGTAATTTCCTTGATAGTTAGGGGTAACCCAAGATAAACCGAAGGAAGAGAACCACTCAGACAGCCCAGAACAATAGTCAACCGAGTTTGCAGGTTAGGAGTGTTTTTAAAGAAGTAAATCATGCTTTTATTGTAGTTAATGCATTGTCCAAAACAAGCAACATAGTTGTTGAGACAATTTTCCCATTTCTTGGCTTCCAACATTGAGGCTTTCCCAAATAGAAAAGTATCATCCAAAAATTGTTGGATCACAATCAGTCCAAGGGAAGAAGCAGCCTTAATTCCTTTAATGGACCCCTCCGACAGCATATTAGAGAAGTTCCTACATAGGACATCCGCCACCATTATAAACAAATAGGGTGAGAGGGGGTCACCCTGTCTGATACCTCTCCCAGCATGAAAAAACCTGAAAGGAGAAACATTGACCAAAACAAAGTACTTAACCGTGGTAACACATTCCATTATTAGATTGATCACTAATTGATTGAATCCAAACTTAGCAAGAACTTTAGGGACAAAATTCCATATCACCTTGTCATAGGCTTTAGAGATGTCAAGCTTGAGGGTCATTCCAGCATAGTTGCATCTATCCAAGGAGTGAAGTAATTCATGTGTGGTAATGGTAGCATCAAGGATATGCCTACCAGGCACAAAACCTTTTTAGGTTGGGCTAATAATTTTATCTAGGAGTGGTTTGATGCAGTTGACCAAAATTTTAGAGAGGATTTTATAAAAAGTATTGCATAGGCTGATAGGGTGAAAGTCAACCATATGTTGAGGATCAACCACCTTGGGAATAAGAGCAATGAAAGTGTGATTTAGTTTTTTAAGAATCTTACTAGATTTGAAGAAATCATGAGCAGCTAAAACAAGGTCCTCACTAATGATCTCCCAGAAGGTTTGAAAGAAAGCTAGAGGGAAACCATCGGGGCTAGGAGCTTTCAATGCCCCCATGCTGAAAGTTGCCAACTTAACCTCCTCAGGTGAGACAACACTGAGGATCCATAGATTGTCGACCTGAGATATTAAATTCAGAAGCGAGTCTAGCAGCTGATCGTCAAGGGCTAGGTTAGGAGCTTCAGCAGGAGCCACATAAGCCTTTTGGAAGTAGTTTGCCGCCACTAAACCAATTAGGGAGGGT
The DNA here is from genome assembly GCA_007258455.2 of Sequoia sempervirens. Taxonomy (NCBI): domain Eukaryota; kingdom Viridiplantae; phylum Streptophyta; class Pinopsida; order Cupressales; family Cupressaceae; genus Sequoia; species Sequoia sempervirens. The sequence continues at coordinate 411,413,097 of VDFB02086081.1, forward strand.
GAATTGGCAACCTCACCTTGAGCATTGTGTAACTTGTTTATCTGATTCCTCCTCTTATGTTTGACAACATAAATATGAAAGAAGGAAGTGTTCCTATCTCCTTCTTTCAGCCATTGAACCCTGGATTTCTATTTCCAGAAAATCTTTTCTTTCTTAAGAATTTGTTCCCACTCTCTTTGGTTCTCTTTATCTAGGTTGCAAGTGGACAGAATGATATCACCCTCCTCCGTTTTATTTTGAACCATTTTCAATTCATCCCCAATGATTTTTTTCTCTTGGAAAACATCCCCAAAGACCCTTTTGTTCCATCCCTTCACCATACATTTAATGTGTTTTAGCTTAAAAAAGATTATGAACATGGGGGAACTGCACACAGGAATATTCCACCATTCAACAATTTTCATTTTGAAATCAGAGTGGGAGTTCCACATGATTTCAAAGCGGAAAGGGTAAGGTCTGATAGCAGACTAATTGCTAGAAGTTAGCAGCAAAGGATTGTGATCAGAAACTATCTGAGGTAGAGCCCTCAAAGTGGCACTAAGCATACCTAACTAGTTACTAGAACAAAGGAAATGATCCAGTCTAATTTGAATCAAGTCTTCCCCCATACGTCTATTGGTCCTGGTAAAATCTTGGCCCGATAAGTCAATGCCAATCAAGCCAATAGAACCCAGAAAGTTAGCTAGATTTTTCATGTTGTCAAAGTAATCGACCAGACCACCACTTTTCTCCAAGGGAAATGGGGGGAGTTAAAATCCCCAGCCACCAGCCAATGATAACCACTATTTTTTTTTATCCAGTCAACAAGAGCCAACCAAAGAGCAGACCTAGCATTCCTTTGGTTGGGTGCATAAACATTGATAAGTGACCAAGAGCAGCCCGGGAAGGTAAAGGAAACACCAACACTACTCTGGCAGCAAAACAGTTTAGTTCCATTTAATCTAGAAGGGTTCCAGAGCACCGCTAGTCCTCCAAAGGCCCCTTCAACATCACTGTAAGAGTAAGTTGGCCCTAGCCATAAGTACTTTACAACATTATCAAAATTAGCTTTCTTCATCTTGGTTTCTTGTAAGAGTAAGACATTAATCTTATGTTCAAGAACATAGTTTTTTAAAGCAAGTTGCTTAAGGGAGCTATTCATCCCATGCACATTCCAAGACATGACATTCATTTTTGACCTTTCTTGGAGGACACCTTCAATGTCCTTTGTTTTCCCATTGCAATCTCATTAGTGGTTTCTCTTAATCTCATGGATTTGTTGCATGGCCTACCTGGCTTGGACTCTCCTCCCACATCCGCCTTTTTCTTCCTCCCTTTTTTCTTTGGGGTTATCTAGTATTCCTCATTGGCAGCAGACTCTAGTTTCAAATCCTCCGAGATGAAATATGTCACCTCTCCAATACCCATATCCTCCCATATTTCACCCTCTTCTCCTATATTCTCACTAGTTCCTATTGAAGTCACCTACAACTGTGTACCGTCAGTAGAAACCTCACCCCAAAAAGCCATGCTAGAAGAAGGATTCTCTAATTCCAACACCTTAACACAAGCTATATTCTCAGCTAAAGACAGATTAGCAATACTCACAGCTGGGTCAACCTAGTCATAGACTTAGGGATAGGTATATTGGGATTAGGAAAATCTTTGCTAGTCACTAACTCAACCGAAGGAGCCATAGAGCTTGGAATATCAAATAAAATTGTCAAAGATGTAGAACCATCTTTGGTCGGGTCTTCAATTCCAGGAGGGGAACCAGAACAAGCAGCAAAGTCTCCCTTGTTAAGATTATTAAAGGAGGACTTACAGTCGAAAATAAGGTGCTCGGTTTGGCACACTTCTGACAGTAAACCAAAACATTTTCATAGCACATAGGTTGGACCCAAGTCCCAAATTTAGAGCAGAGCTTAATAGAGTTAGGGAGAGACTTGTTCACACAAATGTTCACACAGAAGCAAGCAAACACTAACCTGGACTTCGATCTGGTGATGGAGTTAGAAGTAATGAAGTGTCCCAAGGAATCTCTAATGCTCTTGAATATAGATTCATCCCAGTATTCCAAAGGCAACCCGAGAAGGTGAATCCAAACCGAAGCTAACTTATTGAGGTCCACATCAACATCAAACCCTGGCTTCCAGTGGCATAAAGCCAAATTGTGCTTACCATAAACCTATGGTCTAGAAGATAGGACAAATATTAGATCTTTTGGCACCGTGAACTTGAAAAGAAAAATCCCACTAGACATAGCGCATATGTCCACACTTCCCTTGAGTCACCATTTAGCAGCAACCCATCTCCTAACCATATCAACAATAGGGCGGAAGGAGAGAAATCGACCCACTACGACATTCTCCATGGAGGAGAGAATCCTATTGCTGACCGAATCAGTAATAGAAAAGTTTGTTCTAGACACAATAACCTCTTCCCCATGAGGGGGAGATGAGAGAGAGATCTGTTTACTATTGGTTAGAATATCCTTCCACCCAAGAGAATCAAGAGAAATCACAATCACTGGCACTTCAATTGAAGACACAGGAGGCACCCAAAGATCCATAGTCAAAAGACCTATCCTGCCAGGAATGTCTCCCGAGGGTCACGAGTCTGCATGAGACAAGGATAGACTTGAGTCAGGGAGGGGCAGAGGGGGACCGTGGGGTACCCCTAGGGAAGAATCCACCATGCGCACAAGTTGTTCAAAGGATGGTAGAGGACGGGGAGAGCGGGAAAAAATTTAGAAGTATTTAAAAAAAAATAATGTTACAATAATAAGTGAAGTACATGTTACATCATAGAAATTAATTAGTTATAATTTAGTACTCGTAGAAACTTGTAATAACCATATTTCTTACTCTCTTTCTTTGATAGAAGTTATTTCAAATTATTCTTGTATTTATTTGTAAACCAATTAAAGTTAGGATTCTTGAATGTACATATAATACTAGTATCATCTAAAGTTTACAATTCCCTAGTTGAAAATTGAATGAATCCCCCTTTTTGAACAATGAATTGCTTAATATGAGGGATCTTTAGGCCCATTAATGATACAAGAGCATCCATGGCAATTGGCAATCCTATGTCAATCAAAAAGAGGTTCAATTTTACTGAGCATTTTTCAATTTTGGAGTGAGTTAATTTTGGTTTGAAATTCATTATTGAAAGGTTGCAAATGATTTATCTCTGATTAATTAAACTTGTCAAATAATTTCCTTTGCACATTCACAAGTTGACATAGTGGGTGAAAAAACAAAAAGTAGTTTTTAATTTATTTAATTGCAAAATATTAGAAAGGCTATATGAGGCATTGGGATTTGAAAATAAGGATTTTTAAACACTCCACCATGATCCCTAAAAAGTAGGGACATAGGATATGGGTGCCCAGGCTTGCTTTTACTTTCTTTCTTTTTCAAGAGTCAAAATGAGAGAAGGAATTTTTTTAGAAAAACTCCTATCTTTAGAGGGGCTACTAGAAATGGATTTTTAATTATTTTAATTGATTTTTGAGGAGTTTAATGTGTAGCTACAAGGATAGACGTGCCATATTAGAGAGGTAAAAAATAATATGAAATCAATTCCATGATAGCAGGAGTTAAGAAAAGGAAAAATCAATTTTCATTAAGGAAGGTTTTTGAAGAGGAATTGAAGGGAGAGGAAAAGGAGGGCATAGCATTCTTTGAGAGGGAATTTCTTGGGTTTTTTTGTATGTTGGGACTGATTTAAAATAGTCCATTAAAGTTTCAAACAATAGGTTGAAGCTACAGGAGTTGCAGGTGGAGTGGAGGTGTTGGAAAGTGAATAAATTTGCAAAAGCTCACATAGTTGAGCATAAATTGTGTTTAAATGTTATTTATTTGCATATTAGATGTTTGTATGGGTTTTCTTTGTTTTTCATCAGTCCATTAATGACTGAAAATCACTTGTAACCAAATTTACTTAATAGAAATTTAGTGGTTTCATGTGCAAACAGTCTATTGAGTTTAATTTATAATTTCTTTATTTTGTTTAAGCTATTGTTGTGAGGATTTTAGAGAGGGATTAAAATTTATCAATATCTCTCTACATTAGTGGTATTAGAGTATGAAGATTTGGAGTGTGTGAACAGACTACCGAAGAGAGGAAGTTTGCACCAAGATTGAGCTTGTGGGTGTGTAGACAAATGTATACAAGAGGAGCCCATTGTTGTAGAGGTAGAGGAAGAGGAAGAATGAATAAATTTGTTTATGATGATGATTTTAGAGCTTTGAGAAGACAAGTGGAAATGCTTCAAAAAAGAAATAAGAAGAGGGTTTTGTTAGTGTAATTAATTATTAATTACACTTAGCATAAGTTTATTTAGGATTTATTTAATTCCTAAGATATATGATCTTATCTTTATCTTATCGAGCTATCTTGTTGCTCAATATAAGATTAGGTTTAGGAATCTTTGCTTTTATAAAGCAAATCATATTTTGTAATTAATTGAATTCTCGAATAATAATATTTACACATCTTCTTGCAAATCTCTTGCTTTTTATTTTTTCTCTTCTGTGGAAGGCTTTTCTGGTTTGCAAATCTGATCATGGGTTTCTAACATGGTATCAGAGCCTTGATTTGCAGCCCCTTCTCAGATTTCTGGAGAGATTCATTGCAGAGTTCGTTCGAGGTCCCTCAAGTATTTTTCTCCTTGAGTATATTTATGCAGCGTTTTGGATCAAATCAAATTTTTCCATTCGATTCAAAGCATTGGAAAAGATTGAGGTTTGATGAAAGCCATTTTTTATTGGAGCCGTTTTTAGTTTTGCTTCATAAATCCAACTTCCACTCGGTTGTAGGAAAAATGATTTCTGGGTTTTGTAGCCAGGGTCGGAATCCGATCTGGGTATCTTTCAGTTTTTTTATTTCTTTCACGGATTTGAAGAAAATAGCTGCATAAAAACTATCACGCGTCATTTTTTTCTCCTAGCTAAAGGTTTTAAAAAATTATTTTTTCATCTTCTACTTGCTGGATCAAAAAACGATTTCTGGGTTTTATTTTTTGCTTCAAAAATTTTTTGGGTTTCTGTTTTTGTCATCTCATTATAAACATATTTTTCAAAAATCAAATTTAAAGATTTTTCATTATGGAGGCAGATGTGAACATTGGTTTGTGCATGCACTCATTTTTGTTTTCATGCACTAGGTTTGCATTTTCTCTTTAGTTTATGCATGTTTTGCATTATCTCCTTTTACAATCATTGGGTTATTGTAATAAATGAATTGAGATAAAGTTCCATTAAGGGGGGTTATTGCATCCATCCTTCATGATTGGTGACAACTCGCATGAGTTTGTTTACTTTCCTGTTGTCTCCTTTTAGCTTCTTTCTTGTTTAGTTGGACACATCATTGGTTTGTTTCGGTTCACACTTCACATTGAGATTTTATAGTTCTTGATCTGCATTGGTTCAGATCTTTCTCATTTGAAGGCCATGGTTTTATGGTTAATGTTCCAGAATCTTGATGGTACTCGTCCTATGGGCAGTTTTAGTTTCAGTTTGGCATTGGCTTCGAGACATAGCTTCCAGATTTGTTACCATTATGGGTCCATTCATCCTTTCATCTACTATTGTTCACAGATCCCAGAGTTGATCCAGTATGTGAGTTTTCAGTGTTCCTTGGCATCGGGTCTGCTGTTGCATTTGTGATTCTGATTGGTATTTTGCAAACAGAAGTATCTTTCCTTGCTTGCCGGATTTGGGGTTCTAGTGTTGCTTCATCAGAGTTCTTCTAGTGTTTCTTCATAGTAGTTCATCTCACTGAGGGGGGTTTATCTCTCTTTGCATTTGTACATGAGTACCTGATTAGGCCTTGTTGCCGGGACTCATATTTGCATAATAATCTACTTCTCTCTAAGTTGCACTTATGGGGGGTGTTGGTGTAATTAATTATTAATTACACTTAGCATAAGTTTACTTAGGATTTATTTAATTCCTAAGATATAGGATCTTATCTTTATCTTATCGAGCTATCTTGTTGCTCAAGATAAGATTAGGTTTAAGAATCTTTGCTTTTATAAAGCAAATCATATCTTGTAATTAATTGAATTCTTGAATAATAATATTTGCACATCTTCTTGCAAATCTCTTGCTTTTTATTTTTTCTCTTATGTGGAAGGCTTTTCTGGTTTGCAAATCTGATCATGGGTTTCTAACAGGTTTGCACAGAGAAGGGAACGAGAGAGTGATGAGGAAGAAAAATAATCTTCAAAGAATGCTAGTCTGACAAGTGAGCAGAGAGATGCAACTATAGTATTTTCCAATGATTTGTTGCTGAGAGCCCTATAAAAATTAGGGAAAAGACCAAAGATTGATGTTCCTACCTTTAATGGAAATTTTAATCTAGAAGAACTCATATAGTGGATAAATAATATGGAGGAGTACTTTGAATTTGAAGAAGTTGAAGAATCAGACATAGTAAGATTTGCCAATACAAGATTGAAGGGACATGCTTCAATATGGTGGAGAGAAATTTAGTTGGAAAGAGGAAAAAAAGGTAAGGAGGAAATCACAAGGTGGGACAAAATGGTAGATAAAATGAAAATAAAATTCATTCTAGTGGATTATGAGTTGGATTTTCTCAAGAAAATGCAAGGATTGAAGCAAGGAACAAAGACAATGAAGGAGTACATGGAGGAGTTTCATATGATTATTATCCAAATAGGGCGTTCATAAGCCACCAAAGAGAAGGTTGCAAGGTATATCAATAGTCTAAGACCAATAATTCAGGAGGAGATGACATTAGTGAGGGTTCTAACCATGGAGGATGCATACCAAGTTGCCTTAAAAATTGAAAAAAGAATGAATAGAAGATTTGATAATAAGCAGAGGGGAAAGGGTACAACTAATGTGCAACAAATTGAGGAAAGAAATCATATTGGAGATACTAAGGGAATAAAGGACGAAAAAGGTGAGAGTTCAAATTAGTCCCACGATAAAAAAATTAGAGGAAGAGGAAGATCAGATAGAGGATTTGGAAGAGAAAATTATAAAATAACTTATTTTAGATGTGGAGGACACAAATATTATGAATGTCCAGAACTAGAGAGGACGCATAGGGGGGATGAAAGTAATTCAAGGGAAACAAATGTGAATGAGGAAAATGCTAAGTCTTCACACTTAGAATAGGTAGAGGATGGGGAAGTGCTTGTTTCAAGAAGAGTCTTGATGAATGAAGGAAAATAATCAGATCAAAGGAAGAGCTTGTTCAAAACAAGATGCAAGTGTGAAGGTAAAGTTTGTAATGTCATTATTGATGGTGGTAGTATTGCAAATTTTTTTTTTGAATAAATGGTAGATAAGTTGTAGTTGGAAAGAAGAAGACACCCGCATCCATACAGGATTTCTTGGTTGCAAGATGATCGTAAAGTTCTAGTAAATGAACAATGTCTAGTAAAATTTAAGATACGTGATTATCATAAATAATTTTTATGTGATATAATGTCTATGGATGTTTGTCACTTGTTATTGGGGAGGCCTTGGCAGTTTGACAAATACACAATGCATGATGGGTATGCCAATACATACTCCTTGATGAAGGATGGAATCAAACACAAGTTAAAGCCCTTGAGTAAGGAAGAAGGAAATGCATGTAATAAAACTAGAAATTGTTTGGTTAATGGAGTTGAAGAATTAGTAAAAGAGGATGAGGATGAAGATCATGATTTTCTAATGCAAGTTACAGCAGTGTTGATTGCATTCAAAAGGGGTAGAGTGAAATTTTCAATGGACAAAGAAAAGGAAAAATCAATTCCATGACAACAGGAGTTAAGAAAAGGAAAAATCAATTTTCATGAAGGTTTTTGAAGAGGAATTGAAGGAAGAGGAAAAGGAGGGAGTAGCATTCTCTGAGAGAGAATTTATTAGGTTTTTTTGTAGGTTGGGACCGATTTACAATAGTCCATTAAAGTTTCAGAATAATAAGTTGAAGCTACAGGAGTTGCAGGTGGAGTGGAGGTGCTGGAAAGTGAATAAATTTGTAAAAGCTCACATAGTTGAGCATAGATTGTGTTTAAATATTATTTATTTACATATTAGATGTTTGTATGGGTTTTATTTTCTGTTCATCAGTCCATTAATGACTAAAAATCATTTGTAACCAGATTTCCTTAATAAAGAAATTTAGTGGTTTCATGTGCAAATAGTCTATTGAGTTTAATTTGTAATTTCCTTATTTTGTTTAAGCTATTGTTGTGAGGATTTTAGAGATGGATTATAGTGTATCAATCTATCTCTACATTAATTAATATGTGTGTATGATTAGCTACAACAGTTAATTAGATATTAGGGGAATCTCTACAAGAGGTAGGCGAGACATTAATATTTTGGAATCAGGTATGCACCATATTACATGTCTTCAAGGTATGGTAACAAATACATCATCATGATCACAATATAGTGGGGATCAAGAAATGGAGAATAAGGAGAATGTTAGGGTTTAGAGTTCAAGCCTTAATACATAGTTAGAAGTATGCATTGAGGCCTAGGCCCAAAATAAAAATTATGTGGGAGATAAATAACTAGGACATGGGGAAGTTCCCATAAAAAGAGAAAGTTTGCAAGGATGAAACGAGTAAATTTAGAAAACTTGAGCATTGGGGAAATGTGAAAATGTAGGGGAGACAAGGTCCTAAATAATTGGGAACAATGAAAAAAATCCACAGGAATATTGTAAGTCTATAGTTAAGGGAAAAATAAAAACAAATTTGTGGGGATGTAGGGTTCATTGGGAAATAAGGAAAATCTAGAAATCCAAAAAAAGTTTGTAACTCCACAATAGATGGAGGATTGGTGATACAAGAATGTGGGAAAGTGGAGGAAATTAGGAATGTTTGAAAGTTCCAAAGAATTCTATAATCTTAGAAGAGTAAGTTGGGTCTTCAAAGAAGAGTGCTATGGAACATATTTTACAAGATTAATGAGGAAGTCTAAACATTTGAATGGGGTTGTTAATCCTACAAGGTGAAGAAGGGAAGTGGGAATGTGGGAAATGGGGAACAATTTTTTAGAAAGTATGCAAACCAACAAAATGACACAAAATAAACAAAGAATCCTCATACTTTAAAAATTCAAAAAAACCCAAAAGAATAATTTAGAAAGATGAAAAAGTAAACATAGAACATGGCATGAAAAGGATAACCCATTTATAACTTCTTAGATTACTTATCAATGATAGGTTGGGCTAGGAAAAAGTACTAAAAAGAGCATTAGACTTGGAAAATTTGTAATTTCGGGGCTTGTGAAAATGGATTCTAGTAGATTCTTTGGGGAAAATAATTTTTCAAAATAATATCCTAGGTGTTATGAGGAGAATCGTACATAAAATATAATTAAATATTATTTAGACGGTTTTAGATTTTAGAAGAGTAAACTATAGGGTTGTGAGATGTGTCAAAATTTGGCTATGAACAAGAGGGAACGAGTGGATGATTAAACAAAAAATTTAATGCACTTTTATATATTTTCTTTATGCTTCCTAAGATAAATTTTGTGTAAATATGCAAGAAGCAAGCAAGAAAGGAATTGATACTAGTTATGCACCGACACATTTACTTCCCATGCTTTCAAGGGTTTAGTTACTTGAAGATTTACATGTGAGCAAGCAGTTGAGAAAAATAGAATATTCATCTTCACTAGCAAATAATAAACTTGTCATTTATTAAGCACTAGTCTACTTATTTCCAAGATTTGTAAGAGTATTTTCATGTTTATAAATAAGGAAGCATGGTGACATAATTAGAAAAAAATCCAAGTGAGAGTTATCAAAGCAAACCTTAAGTTGAAAAGCAAAGACCTTTGGTGCAGGGTAAAGCATTTCAAAGAAAAAATTGACATAGAAAAACATTGCAACCAAGCTGAAACTAATTTTAAGTGAAAATTAAGAAAATGAAAGGCTAACTAAAATAAAAATTTAGATGCCAAAGAGAACAAATGAGGGGATAAAATGGTTTTGGATCTAAAGAGGTTTCAAAAGATAATTAACTAAGAAATTTGACTTTTGACCTTTATTAATTATTGAAACTCTTTTTTTTTTTAATTATCTTAACTAAATTCAAGTCTACAAAGACTAAAACTAGATGAAAAAAAATAATAGCTCTTAAAAATATAGGCTTCTTTACATATTAAAATTAATCCAAATGAACTCAAAACTAGGGACAATTTTAGATTCGGTATTCAAATAGGAGTTAACCAAACCTAGGGAATACAATTAGGAAAGCACTAATTAGTTAATCAAAACCTAGGGAAAAATAGTCAAATGATTAACATACAAACTATTAAACTAGAATAAAAGGTATAAGACCAAAATATAAGGTTTATAAATAACTTAATAAAAAGCAAGGTTGACCCTTGAAACAAAATAAGAATCTCAATACACTTAATAACCAAATAAAAACTGGGACAATTTTCAATTCATAGCTTGGGTCCCTAGTTAGGAAGAACTAAGGTGTGTTGAGGCATCAACACACCCTAGCACACAAATTTAAACATGTCATGCTTGATTCGATAGTCAATGGTTAACTTGAGGTAAGTCAACTTGGGTCCTTAGACTAAGTTTGGATTTGGAAAAAAAAGGTTAAATTGCACACTTTAGTTTTCAACTAAGTTTAGGTTCACCTATATTTTTGAACCAATACTAGAAATAACATATTTGAGGGTTATGTCCTTAAAAATGGGGGATCTAGACTTAGAATCAAATAAGGTATATGATGGATTATAACCCTTGCACAATATACATGCCATTTAGACACTAAACTCTTGCATTAGGAGAAGATGGTCAAAGTGAGTCTAAAATGAATGAGAAAGTATTAGGGATGCACTTTTCACCCTTGTGCATAAATAGAAAAAAATGGGAATGCAAATGTACATCCTAAAAATGCATAAAATAAATTAAATTTAAGAAGCAAAAAAAAAAAACAATCTGTTAAAGCCAACACAAAATGGAAAGTATTAAAGAGATGATAGTTTTACATTGTGAAATAAAACTTTATGCATGCACAAAATACATACTTTTAATACTCACTAGGTTATGATGTCTTGCACGTCTATTAGATAAGAGTGGATGTTGGCCACATGACCTCTTCCTTCTAATGGTGTGAGAATGCAAAGAGTGGAAAATAATTAACTTGGTGTATACTTGAAGGACCTATATCTTGAATTTTTTTTGTGAAGATTGAACATCTCTTAGAAGAAGAGTGCTAAGCTATAAATGTTTGGAGAGTGCCAAGTGAATCTTGAAAAGACAAAAGAACTATCCTCTCATTTCATAATAAGAAGAGTTTCTAAAAACAAATATTCATAGGTCTCAAGTTCTAAGGAATAGATTTGACAAAATATAATCTTGTAATTCTATTTTTTATACCTAATTTGATCACATTACATTATTACAATGTAAAATGATAAATAATCAATAATAATAACCAAAATTTTAAAGCACATGTTTTCAAGTTATATATTTGTTATTAATAATTATTTCTATTATTTTTAATTGGTAGTGTAACTAAGGGTAAATTTTTGGATTAGATTCATCAATCAATAAAGCATATAAAATAAACCCAAAGACCTATCAAGAACAATGAAAACTAAAAAGAAGAACAAATATACCTTTCATTCGTAGGAGTTTCCATGATTCACCTTGATAGTACCTTTTAACTTGTTGATTTGTGTTGCCCTCAGATTCGACGTGCGAGCAATCCTTGACGAAGACCTACACAAGCTTTGAAGGATTTGAATCTAAATGCCTATGCCTATGTCTATGACAAAAATGACTCTAAAATACCAAATTAATCTAAGTATTAATATGCCAGAATATTGTAATCTATGTGCGTCCTCTAGAAATGAGAGCAAAATAGCATTTTATAGAAAATGCCATTTTGAATGGATGGACGAGATTGACTTCTGACAAAGACCTAAAATCAAAGGCCCAAATTAAATCCGACAATCCCTAATTATGGTTAGGGCAAAGTCATTAATCGAGCGGTCGAGATGTCATCTAAGAAGATCGAATCAGCGGTGAAGAATAAATGAGGAAATTCATTCGAAAATAAAGATTTTCGAAAATGAAGAAGATAAAGACCAGGCTGAAGATCCGTTTTGGAAAGATCAAGAATCTTCTCGATCACTTGATTTCTGGAGGAAAGTTACCAATTTGGAACTAAATTAATTCCAAATGTGAATTTTGTGAAATAATAAATAATCAATTTTTCGGATTATTTACCATAATGAGCTGACAGTTAAGAATGAGATGACATTTTAAATAATTTAATTTATTTAAAATGAGAAGAATATTAATTTAGGAAATTAAATAATTAAAGATAATTATTTAATTTAGCAAATAAGACTAATAATTAAATAAATTAATTTATTTAATTATGACAGATTAGTGACATATTAAATAAATAATAAAACTTATTTATTTAATAATCAAGAAGAAATGATGAAGAAGGGTGATTAAATAAATTAAGCAATTTATTTAATTAAGGGAAGACGGACAATTAATGATGTATTTAATAAATAAATAGAATTTATTTATTTAATAATCATGAAGAATAAAAGGACATGAATTAATTAAATAATTATGAATTATTTAATCAATAGTCGAATGTGGACCAAAGACATAATTAAATGTGATAATTATGCTAGGACGAAAGTGGTAAAAATGAAGTTTGCAGGCCTAGGTCATTTTTAGGTGTCACAGTAGAATAGTTCCATTTTCTAATTTATTTTGGATAGAATAAATTATAATCCCCATTTTTTCTATTTTTGAGTAGATTATATATGCGAAGAGGAAGAAATTGGAACTCTAGAGGTTAAAACACATCTTCTATACTTATGATAATCTAAATAATTAATTAATCAAATAAATTAAATGAATCAAATTTAAATTAACATAAAGGAGTTGAGTAGAGTGTGGTACAAGTAAATGTGATTGAAAACTATAGGGATAGAGATAACTTAATTCCTTCAAAAGGGGTTGAAGTGTTGTGATACAATTTGTCTTCTATCACTTTTTGAAAATTGATTTTTTCTTCCAAATAAATATGTCATGAGCGACAAAAAATAATTGAATAGAACCCCTATAATGATATTTTCACCATAGAAAACTTGTGACTTAAATTACTTTGTTTCTTTAAAAATTGATATAATGACTCATCTTCTAAAATCATTAGATAGAATATAGACTATATATAATTAATCATCCTATAAAATTATTAGATACTAGATAAAATAAACATTAAATATAATATTTTTTAAGATACGTCCTATGTATAGATTATAAGCATATTATATCAACGTATTAATGTTGATCACGTATCAATAAAATCATTCCATACTAGACAAAATATACCATATTTATTTCTATACATAAACATAGGATACCAACATATTGATGTTTATTGATGTTGACGACATATCAATAAAATCATTCCATACCAGACAAAATAGACTATTTATTTATATACATTTGATGTTGATTTATGAGACAAGGACATTTTAAGTAATATATTAAAAAATTCGCTTTTTCTCCTAGTAAGTGTGGGAGCAAATCTGTGGTGAAGAATGGAGGGGTTGAAATCTGGAAGAGCGTAATCTGTAATAGAGAAGAACACGTGGGATAATGACAACTGGTCAAATTGATATTGGCTGGGATTTGATTCACTGCCTTACAACTTGAAGTCGTAGATAACTTGATTTCTAATAAATCTGTCAAAATCTGTAATTAAGGACAGAGAGAGCAAGGCAATTGGCATGTGGGATAATGTTAGCAATTTGGGTGGGCTTATATACGGTGTCCTGAGCTTGACTGCCAGTTTTAGGTCAGTAGCTGACTGGGATTTGATATGGATCAGATTTTGTTTCCCATGGCGGCAAAGAAAACAAAATTGACAGAGAGGATATATTCTGCTCAACCATTTTTACAAAAGGAGAAGACGGTAAGTCATAAGAGTGAGTTCAATGCTTGTGAGATCTCTTTTGGCATTGTATTACAAGGTTAAACAAAATCACTAAGTATAACCAATGTCTTCAAGATGCTTCTAGTTTACGGTTTTAAGTTTTATTTTATTATGATGATACAAATATTTTAATGTCAACTTGCCATTGTAGAACACTTCTCCCTCTAATGATGTTCCTGTAAGTGAAAATAAATTCTCCTTACTCTTAATTTAGGTTAATCAAGTAAGAGGTATTTACATAATTATAAATTAATTTAAATTAAATAATAAAAAGTTAGGAGTATTGATTATTGTAATATTTAATAATTAAATGTGAAAAATATATGAAATATACAAAAGTATTTAGTTGTACGTTTAATAGAAAAGAATAATCTTGATATGACATTGAATTATAGATATCTTGGGATTAAGAATTGATCCTTTAGGTCTAGAACAAGCTACATGCTTGGAAGGGGGTCGAGTCCATAGGTTTGGTTCACTTTGTGCAATGTAACATATCTAAACTCTACCCATTGAAATGGTTTAGTAACTGTATAGTTGTGATTCGTACCAAATTCACCATCTCCTATTTTGCTACCTAGACTAATGGTATTTATGAATACCTTTCAAGGACTACCAAATCACTAGGGGACAAGTTCTCCTAGGACAACCCCTAGAAAGAACCAACTTTAAAGTTGTGCCAATGATAAAAATAACAATATGCAAACACACAAATGTGCTAGAGCAATGTGGTACAAATCTAGATTTGTTTTAGTACACCAATGGAAGTGTTTCTAGCTTGCCTTTTACAAATAAATAATTGGACAAAAGCTCAAATCAAATAAGGTGATAAATGCTTGCAATTAAAATATATTTAAATATAAGGACATAGCAATACATTAGATGTAGATTTGTTTTAATGCAACAATGGAAGCGTTTCTAGGATGCCTATGAAAATGACTAATTGGATAAGATTGAATCAAACATGATGATCAATGAATGCATTTAATCATCTTTAAATATTAGAGTTGTAGATCTTGTCACGCCAAGCTAAAATCAACAGTCAACATTCAAACTTTCAAAATGGGTAGTTGTAATCACTTTACTTGAGCACTCAAGAAGTAATTGTTAATGATTGATTTATAGGGTGTTGGGAAAAATAAATATTGTATCTTGATCATCTCAATGTCTAATTTCATTTGCATTGCTCTTTGTAACATTGTTAACAAAACTAGGGTTTTCTCAAAAAATCAAGTAACTAGTTTTCTTGTACTCGAATTTGTTCAAATTTGGTACACTCTTTTTCTTTGAGCTTGTACATGCCTATATAAGTTGAGAATGCGTGAAGAAAAGGTGGAATTGAAGAGAATTCTAAAACCCTGCTGGTCAAGTCGAAACCCTTGATAAAAGGAAGGATGAATTGGGTGTAGTTGGCCCTAATATTTCATCTTTTCTTTGTGTTAATGAAGAATTAAACATGAACCTGCTAAACACTACACTTGATAAGATTTTTCCCTAGTGGTAATTTTGATAGTTTTAGGAAAGAAATCAGAGCAATTCTAGATGTAGAATATGCAGCTCATGATGATAAGGTATCAAAAGTACTCTCTTTCTAGTGGACCTTGAAGAAAACATGTATATTTTGGGAAAGAAATATAATGATTTGGCATATTTAAGTTTCAACCGGTCATCAATCCATAACAATTCAAATCCAAATCAACAAATAACTAATTTTGGTAGTTTGAGGCAGTTCAAGCATAGGCATTGGTTATCTTCATCAACAACATGTGAACCATTACTTTTGTTTCCAAATGTAAAGCTTATATGTAATGGGTGCAACTCCCCAATTAATTTTATTAAATGAAGGGTCAAAATGTAACTAAAAGTTGTTATTAGGTTTCTAGAACATGTTTTTCTCTTTCTATATATGGGACTTGTAAGACTCTAATTTTGATTATGATTTTTGGATCCTAGAGACAATGTATGTAAGTGAAAATATTTGTAAGACATGTTTTTAGTTTAAATTGAATAATATGAAAAACACTTCTAGTTTATGTTCTCTGTAAGGAAAATTTTGAGTATCTTAGGGAGAAGTAGGGGTTCATTAGCCCTCCTTCGAACTAGGTACACATGGAGGTGCATCAATCTGATGGATCTACAAATTCTTCATTTGTTTGGATTGGTGATTGGGTCTACTTCGCAGGGGGGGTAGAAAGTTTCATTGTTGCAATATGAGTTGTGTGGGTGCACTCCTAAGGGGGAGTGATCAAAGCTTTTGGTCTTTTCCATTGATGTCAAAGGGGGAGAGAAAATCATGTGAAAAATAGTGAAAAAAGAGGGAGAGAAAAAGAAGAAGCTGAAATGGGAGAGAGTATTGAGAGTGTAGGAATGTTGTGTATGCCGTCTAATCTAAAAAATAAAGGAGAGTGTGTCTTTGATGGTTTTTCACATCATGTGTTGCCATCAATGAAAAAGGGGGAGATTATTGCAAGTATGAGTAAGTTTGGTGGTGTTGTCATTAATGTTGTCATTGATGTCAACATAGTACAGGATGTTGCAGGTTGTGCATGTATAGTTGAGATGTTGTGAGTACATGGAGCTATCTTTAAGATGTTGCAGATGTGTTGATATGTTGAGTTGCCAAGTGTTTTTGAGAAATAGTGAAGACAAAGTTAAGTATGTGTTCATAATGTGCTTTGGTTTGTGCTCTGCATTTCTTTTGTGTTGGTCCTATACTTGTGTGGATCTAAAGAGTTGTTTATGGGAATTATTGGATAATATATCCTAGATTGTACCTTTTGGTTTGATGGAGAGTGAAAGTTGTGTTCATCGGTGTGTGAACTGGTTTAACAGAGCTATTTGTTTGTGGACTAGGAGAAATGTTTTCTGCTCTGTAGTCCTCCGTTGGTTTGTTTCAAGTCCTGCGGATCTGATAAAAGGCTTCTAATGATGTTATCTATGTTCTGGAAAAGGCGTTCATGGTTTGGTGCTTCGAAGACAAATTTCAGAGTCCTTGTGTGTGTTTGTACAGTCTGGATGGACTAGTGGAAAGTGTTATGTGTATGAAGTTTGTTGCATTTGATGCGGATGAAACTGAAGGTATCTGAGATGACCATGGCACATTTGGATTATATGACTGAAAAGGCCTTAGGTTAAGAACTTGTTTTTGGCCTTGGTAATTTGCTTGATAGGGTAGCCTATTTGCTTGACTTGGCTGGCCTTGTGCTTGGTTTTGGGGTTGGTAAGGCCTATAGCTTTGAAATTGTTGATGTTTTATGCTAACCAACTCATTCCCAAATGATTGGAGGAGGCCTTTTATCTCTTGCAGCTCAGAAGATTGGGTTGGGACAACTTTATCTTGAGTAGGAGCAACTGGTATAGGGGCTATTTTTGACATTTGCATAGGCATTGTTGGTTGTATATTAGGGAAAAATGGCATTGGAGGTCTTGGGGATATTTTTCCATCCTATATAAGGTTGTTTTTAGCTCTAATGGCTATCTCATAAGCACTCAAAAGCGTAGTTCCACCCATAGACTGTATCATAACTAATATATCACTATTTAAAGACCTCAAATAATACAAGCATTATCAAGTGAAGGCCTTACCAAAGGTGGGATCCTATCCCAAGACTTTTGAAAATGGAAATTGAAATCTGTCATGTGTTTGTGAGGAGCCCTCTTGATGGTAGCGAGCTGCTCCAACAATGACAAGTGATCAAACTTGTCTTCAAAATGCTTACAAAGTGCTTCTCCAAGTTGGTCCCATGTAGTGATTGAGTTAACAACCAAGCTCTTAAATCACCAAAGATCTTTTCCCTTGAATTATGCTACCAATAGTCTAAGAGTTACATTTTTAGTGGTTATATGATGGACTGAACACAAGTTTGCCATATCCTTGATGTGTTCAATAGGTGTAGTTTGGTCCTCTCCCATGAAGAAAGGAATGCTCTTGAGAGCTACCACTGGAATATCATTGTGTTGAGCCAAATTCAAAGGGATGCCCCCATCAAATGGTGCAAAAGTCTACTACCTAGGGGCTGCCATTTGTGCAACAAAAGTTTTCTTTTTTACTAAATGTGCAACAACTCTTACAGAAGGTGGAGTTGATTATGTTTTCCTTGATGAAGAAGGAGTTCTTTTTGTGGTTCTACCTTGTCTCCTTGGTGGAGAAAACTGCAAGTACTCAAATGAACTCACACTCCTTGTTTGCATCCTTCTCATAAGTTGTTACAACACTAGTTTTACTAATTTTCCACAGCTAGAGTCACTAGATATACAAATTTCAACCTCTTAAAGGTCTAAATATTACTGGTTGTCTATCAAAACTAGCAATAACATGAATTCTTTGAGCCGTTTTGATTAAAACATTCCCACCAGGCATGCCAAAAACTATTATCACCTAAATACACACCCTTGCTAAGTTGCAAAACTTAGCTTACTTGGGTTGGATCCCATGTTTCTCCAAGTAATCTAAGTTCTACAACTTAGCAAGGGTGTATATTTAGGTGATAACAATAGTAGGAAGGGAAAGTGGTCAGGAATTGGAACCAAGAAATACCCAATACTAAAGTGGAGGAAATGAGAATGGGAGAGGGAACCTATTAGGGATTGATGATTGAGAAAGTGCAATGGCACATTTCTTTGAGGGAAAATGAAAGAATTTTTTTTGGGAGCCTAAAAGAAGAGTGAATTTGAGAAACAACTAAAGAAGGAAAGGGATGTTAGAATGTGAAGTTCCAAAAACCAAAAAGGGAGACGTAGGTGATACATTAATATTTGAGAATTAAGTATGCACTATATTACATGTCTTCAAGGTAAGGCAACAAATACATCATCAAGTGATCACAATATAGTGGGGATCAATAACTGGAGAATAAGGAGAATGTTCAAGTTTAGATTTTAAGCCTATGACTTACATAATACATAGTCAGAAGTATTCCCTGAGGCCTTGGACCAAAATAGAAAGCATATGGTAAATCAAGAACTAAGACACATGAAAGTTCCCATAAAAAGAGAATGTGTACAAGGATGAAACAAAGAAATGTAGAAAACTTGATCTTGGGTTAAACGTGCAAATGTAGGGGGACATAGACTCGAAGAATCAAGAATAATGAAAGAAGTGCATGGGAATATTATAAGTCTATAGTTAAGGAAAAAATAAAAATAAATTTATGAAAATGTAGGGTTTATAGTGTAAAAGGAAAACAAAAGTTCTATAAAGAACTTAATAAAAACCAAGGTTGATCCTTGAACGCAAATAAGAATCTCAACACACTCGGGAACCAAAATAAAAACTAGGATAATTTTCAAGTCATAGCTTGGGTCCCTAGTTAGGAAGAATTAAGGTGTGCTGAGGCACCAACACATCCTAGTACACAAATTTGAACATTTAATTCTTGATTCAGTAGTGAATGGTTAGTTGGAGGTAAAGTCAACTTGGGCCCTTAGACTAAGTTTGGATTTGGAAAAAAGGGTTAAATCGCATACTTGTAATTTTGAACTAAGTTTAGATTCACCTGTATTTTTGAACCAAGACTAAAAACAACACATTTCAGGGTTGGGTGTTTAACAATGGGGATATGAGCTTAGAATCAAATAAGGTATATGGTACATTGTAACTCTTGCACAATAAACACACCATTTAGACACTAAACTGTTGCACTAGGAGAAAAGGGTCAAAGTGATTCCAAAAATGAATGGGGAAAGTATTAGGGATGCACTTTTCACCCTTGTAAATATATAGAAAAAAAGAGGAATGAAAATGTACATCCTAAAAATGCATAAAGTAAATTAAATTTAAGAATTGAAAAAAACAATTTGTTAGAGCCAACACAATGAAGAATATCAAAAAGATGATAGTTGCTCATTATGAAATAAAGCCTTATGCATGCACTAGATAAATAATTTTAATACGCAATGTGTGTGATGGTTGTGATGTTATGTAAGTCACTAGGTTATGATGTTTCTCAAGTCTATTAGATAAGAGTGGAATTTGGCCACATGACCTCTTCCTTCTAATGGTGTGAGAGGGAAACAAGTGGAAAATAATTAACTTGGTGTTTACTTGAAGGTCTCATTTCTATTGTTTTTAATTGGTAGAATAATTTTATTT
>VDFB02086081.1:411433244-411542567 GCA_007258455.2 Sequoia sempervirens
AACATGAATATGTCTTAAAGAGGGTTTCTTACTAAACCCGCGCTTCCAAAGGTGTCTTATCAACAAGAGCAGAGTTTGTAGACTGATTAACTAAGTAACATGCAGTAGCAGTAGCTTCAGCCCAAAACTTCTCCTCCAAACTAGCACTACTAAGCATACTTCGTGCTCTCTCCATCACTGTCCTATTGAACCTTTCTGCAACTCTATTTTCTGTGGGTATAAGGTGTAGTCTTATGTCTTTAATCCCACATAATTAGCTACAATACCTCACCGAAATCATCGAACAAAATTCACATAGCCATTATAGGTCCTTAAGCATTTAATTTTTTCTTCGATTATGATTTTCTACCACAAGGTTTTTTAAATTCCTTAAACCGGTGAACATACGATTTACTTTTCAAAATAAACAAATGTTAATAGAATAATTATCAATGAACGATACATAGTACCTTGACTTAGACAAAGAAGGAACATTCACTGGACAAAATACATCAGAATGAATATAATCTAGCAAACCAGAAGAATCATGTGTGGATTTTAGAGATCTTAATAGAGCATCCCTGAAGGATCATTACCTTGATTATGTGTGGATTTTAGAGATCTTAATAGAGCATCCCTGAAGGATCATTACCCCTTACCGTCTATGGAACAAATTCTTCAGGTTGTTGCTGGATCAGAAAGGTTTTCTCTTCTGAATGGATATTCTGGTTATAACCAGATTCTAGTTAAAGAGGAGGATCAATATAAAACAACATTTACAACAAAATGGGGCACTATGGCCTACAAGAGAATGCCTTTTGGTTTATCTAATGTCAGTGCCACCTTTCAGCATGCCATGGATATGGCATTTTAGAATTTAATTCAGAAATGTCTCCTAGTTTATTTAGATGGCATAACTGTATATTCAAAAAATGCAGATGAACATTTGTCACATTTCAAGCAAGTTTTTGAAAAATGCAGGGAATATGGAATATCTCTCAATCCGAAAAAGAGTATTTTTGGAGTTCATGAAGGTAAATTGTTAGGCCATATAGTATCAAAAGATGGAGTTACCATTGATCCTGAAAGAGTTAAAGCTATACTTGAACTTCCATTACCCAATCACAAGAAAAGATTGCAGAGATTTTTAGGGAGAATTAACTTTCTGAGAAGATTCATTCCTGATGTTGCAAATTTACTATAGCCCTTGACCGCCATGCTTAAAAAGAATGCAGTTTTTAATTGGACTAGAGAAGCAAAACACAGTTTTGAAGAAATAAAGGAAGCTTTAGCATCAGCTCACACACTGGTAAATCCAGATTTCTCTAAAGACTTCTTCTTGTATGCTTTTGGCAGCATTGGTTCAATCTCTGCTATGCTGGTTCAAAAAAATAGTGATAATTTAGAGCAGCCCATAGCTTTCTTTAGTCAAGTACTTGTTGATTATGAAGAGAAATATACATTTTTTGAGAAGCATGTTCTCGCTGTGATCAGAAGCTTAAAGAAGTTTAAGCCTCTAGTTTCAAATAATAAGATTCATATTTTGGTTGCACACCCAAGTGTGAAGGAGTTTTTGTTGAACACAGATCTGAGTGAGAAAAGAGCAGGGTGGATCACAAACGTAATAGAATTTGATGTCAGCATCTGCATCACAAAATCTGTCATAGGTAGAGGACTTTGTGAGCAACTTTCCTCCACTTCTGAAGATGCATAGAAATCGGAAACTGGTGCTATTTTAGCTAATACTGATCAGCCTCAAAATGTTCAAGACGCCGCACCTACATTAACAACAAGTTGGGTTCAAGAAATGACCCACTTTCTTCGTGCTGGTGAATTTCCACCAGGTCTGGATAGAGAAAAACGAAGATACTTCAGATTGCATTCAATTCCTTATGTCCTTATTGATAATATCCTTTTCAGGAAAGATTTGAATGGTGTCTTGATAAGGTGTATTGATACTGATCAATCAGAAAGAGTACTACATGAGTTGCATGATGGATTTTCAGGAGGACACTTTGCTCCATGGACAACTGCTTGGAAAATCATGAGAGCTGGTTACTACTGGCCCAAATTTTTTAAAGATGCATATGCATGGTCAAGAAAATGTGCTAAATGTGCTTTATTTTCAGGAAAAGAAAAGTTGTCTGCTATGCCTCTACATCTAATTCAGGTGGAGCAGCCTTTCATGAGATGGGGCATCGACTTCATTGGGCTAATTAATCCACCATCCAGTGCTGGTCACAAGTGGGTGCTTACTGCTATAGACTATTTCACACGCTGGATAGAGGCAGTAGCTTTGAAAGAAGCAAATGAATCTTTAGTTCTGAGCATTTATGAAGACATAATCACCAGGTTTGGAGTTCCTTACTCCATTTCGGATAATACTCTTGCATTTGTTGGATTAAGAGTCACAGATTGAGCTATTAAACATGAGATTCATTTGAATACTTCCTCTAATCATTACCCACAAGGTAATGGGTTAGCTGAAAGTACAAATAAAAACCTGATTAGAATCATTAAGAGGACTATGGAAGACAATAAAAGAATTTGGCATACCACATTGAAATCTGCACTTTGGGCAGATAGAATAACCCCTAAGAGATCAATTGGTAATTCACCATATGTACTTGTTTATGGTAAGGAGGCCAGATTACCTCTATTCGTAGAGCTTCCAGCTCTAGGCATTGTTCACCAATTGGAGATGTATGAAGAGCAGGACCCAATGTCCATGAGATACGTAGAGCTCATGGAGCTTGAAGAATCAAGAGATAAGGCAATGAAAACTTTGGAGTATCATCAACTCCAAACAAAGAGAACATTTGACAAGAAAGCTACAGTCAATTTTTTTAAAGAAGGTGATATTGTTCTCAAATGGGATGTTCTGAAAAGTAGGCCAGGCCATCACACCAAGTTTGACAACATGTGGATGGGTCCATTTATTGTTAAAGACTGCAAAGAACACAATGCATACCAATTGGCCACAATTGAAGGTGAAGTGCTTCCTATCCCAGTCAATGGGATACACCTCAAGCCTTGTTTTGAGGTCTGATAGGTTCCTCCATTGTACATATTAAGTTAGGTTTTATGCTTTCACTAGGTGCTTCTTCGCTTTAGTTTGAATTTTGTTTCATTCCCTAAGTGTTGTTCTAGCACAGTTTGATAGTTTCACCTCAGTTTCTCCGGTTTCAGCAAGTTTTAGTGACCTGATTTGCTTCATGAGTCTCAAGTGAATTGCAACCATGTGTGAGCTACTCTTGGTCTGTTCTGAGGGTTTTTCTAAGTGACTCTGAGCCCAATGGATAGGTTTGGCTACTGGTTTCTATGTTTAGCAAGCAAACATCCAACAAAGGTCACCAGAAATGTTGCCCGATTTTCACCTATGGGCTCATCAGGCAGGACAAATTATGTTTCAGAGGTTCATAAAGGACAAATGGGAAATTTGCATCAAGGGTTAGATAATGCACCTGAGGATATTTCACAAGGAGGTCTGTTCAAAGGCATGCCTCGATCAGTTTTGGCACAAAAAACTCATCAAAGAAGAAAGCCGGCAAGACCCTCCTATTGTCTTGCCGACTAGCAGTGCATTCTACTTGGTTTAACACACCCATCGCCAGGACATGCAGATCACCATGAGTCTTCATGTGTCTCTCCGCTCGGAGGGAGGTCATGCCAAATTTTTTTCAAAAGGGTGGCGTCGGGGGGAATGATTTCGTTCGGGGTAATGTCTCTCTGACTGCGTAAAGTATCGCCAAAGGGGATTGCCTTCAGCATAATGTCTCACCGACACATGGGAGTCTCCCCGAAATGGTCTCAGCTCACCAAAAGATTGTCATCTCGCTAAGAGGTCTTGACGACTGCCAGGAGGTCACACCGAAGAAGGATGTCATCGGGTGAGGTTTCACTAAAACTTGGCGCTCGGTATGAGGTCTCACCGATGATGGAATGTCTCGCCGAAGTGGGTTGGTTTCGGGGAGACGTCTTTCTGACTGTGTAGATTCTCGCTGACATGGAGTCTCATCAGTATAACCTCTGGCCGAAAGAATGGAACTCTCACCGAAAGGTTTTGGGCTCGCCGTGATCTCTCGCCGATAGGTGGTGGTCTCCTCGAAGGAGGGTCTGAGCTCGCCAAGAAAGGAAGGCTTCGACATGATGTCTCGGCGAATGAGGGTAGTCTCGTCGAGAGATATTGCCTTCGACATGAGGTCTAACCAAATGACGAAGGTCCTACCGACAGAGGGGTGCGTTTGGTATAATATTTTGAGTTTGGGGAGAAGTCTCCCTAACTTGATAGTCTCGCCGACCATTGTGCACAGGAAGGTAGGCTCTCGCCGAAACAAGATGGCTTCGACAAGATGTCTCGCCAACCCGAAAGGGTCCTACCGAAATGAAGTGAGCTCGGGGAGAGGAAAGGAGCTCGCCATGAGGTCTTACAGACCATTGTACGTCTTGTTGAATGTTGTTGCGAGGTCTAATCGCATCGAGGAGACATGATTAGTGTCTCACCAACATGCGATTTTGTCTAAGAACTTTAGACTGCCCGAGGAAGCTTGCGTGGCATCTTTTCAACCAATCGGAGGAAACCATGGGCAGTTTTACTGTCGCGACTATCCTTGTGAGGAAGATCAATAAAATGAAAGCACATGGACTTGTTCTGAGATCAAAGGGGGATCGAGCAACTCGTGAAGGATGGTGTGGGGATCTAATGGGAAAGTCTGAAGCTTCTTGCAAAGGAAGTAAACATGCAGAAGATCTTGAACAGGAAGAGGGCCGAAGAGAGAGTAAGTCGTCGAGTCTCCATAACAGCTGGGATCTCTGCTGGTAGAAGAGGGGGATCGACATTAATGATAATGCTTTAGAGCATTCAAAGCGGCCCTTCAAGGAAGTTCAAATATAGACACGGAGGCTAGAAGTAAATGCAAGTATTACATAAGATTTGAAGGCTTCTCCTAAGGGCGATCCTTCACCAACATGGACAGCAGGGACGCAGCATTAATTTCATAAAAAAGATCTAAGGGCAGATCTTTCTGAAAGCTGATATTTTTGTAAGCCCTAGGGGGGCTGACATCTTTTTGTATATAAGGCATTTTTGCCTCTTTGTAAAAAAGGGGTTCGGATTATGCATTCTCAAGAGTTAGTAATTTTTAACAATCCTTTCTTAGTTGATGTAATCTTTGTAACTCATTTCAATTCTAGAATATAAAACATAGAGTTTACCTTGGAAGCCAGTGTTAGTGTTCAAACTACTCTCATTTATGTATTTTTAGACTATGCAAGTTTTCAACTGTGCTTTTCTAAGTCTGCATTCATACCTTAAAGCTGTGAAATTCATCTTTCCTTCTTAAAATATGTATGTAGATCAAGCCTTTTTAAGAATGATTTACAAGTTCAAAACGGTCATGTTGAGTAAATGAAATAGCTACCATTAGTTTTCCAGTGCATGTTCATCTTGTTTTCATTTCATGATTTCTTATCAGTACGGTTTATCACCATAGTATTTAGTTTTATTTTTATGCACTCCTTCTCCCTTTTCCTTTACAAAATCAGTAGTTTAGGTGATACCAAAGGAAGTCGGCCTTCTCCGGAGGTTGACCTCTGTCTATAAGTGACCCACAGCTTTGGAGGTCTTCCCATGTTACACTGAGGTGTTGAACATCAGGTTCAACAAGGGTGTGATTTCAAGTGATAACAGTTATAACAACCTTCTTGAAAGATGTAGAATCCTTATTTAATTTCTACACTCTCGCTTATAGTAGTTAGTTATTTTTTAAAGCTTTAAAGACTCAAGTCCTCTTCCTATCTTCCTGGAAGAGTTGACATTTATTTGTTAGTTTATTTATACTCTTATAATAATCAAACACTAAAACATACCCTATTTAAGAAGGTTTTCTTTTGAGAGACGAGGGGATACTAGGTTCCATACTATATCTTTGCATAAGATTAGATTGAATATCAATTTGATACATTCTATTTTTTTTATGTCTGATATATGACAATAAAGAATATTTTTTCTAATATTATGATTTACTGAGTTAATTGAAGATATACCATGGAATGCAACACTCAAGCAAGAGCCACTTGAGGTACCATAGATTCCACATAGTAGTTCATTAGTTAGATTATACATTGTAAGTTCTGAATTTTGATTTTTTCATTTACACTATAATTTATTGTTACCTTGATATTTCTAATTTAAAACTTTATTCTACATTCGGTTCAATGATCAAGTGAAGTACATTTTTTTGATAAAGTAAGCAACATTTTCAGGGTGTTGTACCCTTCACAAAGAGCCACAAGGGCCAATAAAGTCCAAGACCAAAAAGCATCAAAACAAAACACCAAACCAAAAAATAGACACACAGACAAACAATAGACCAACAACAGACTAGCTGGCATCCTCCCAGCTCTTGGACATAAGATGAACCACATCATCTCTAACCCACTCCTGACGGTCTTCAATCTTCTTCATCTCCATCTCATCCTTCATGACTGCCGATAGGGTACTAGTGATACAGTGCACCAACTTGACCGTGAAGCGGGTCAACCCACAAAAATTTTTGTCCAGTTTTTCCATTCTTTCTTTTAAAGCACAGAGCTCCTCCCTGCTGGCCACATTGTAGTCGAGATCATTCTACTCAATATCCAGTGGTTCTGAAGATTGAGAGGTCGAAACCTCCTTTTGAGCTTTTCCCTTGTTAGGAATGGATTAGGGACCTTTGACCTTCTCTCCCTCCTCACCCTCTGACACCTCTTCAACCCTGCTATCTATTAGACAACTCATCTTCAGTGTCCAAATCTTTAACCTGCACTTTTTTCGTGTTCTTAGCCAACCTTCCAAAGTGCTAAATGATAGCATCATAGCCAATAACCATAGTCTCCGCAACCACCATATCACCCAACGAGTCCTTGCTCATGAAATTTTTCCCTTTGCTCGGAGGCTCCTTCTCCTCCTTACCTTTCTTTTTCGGGGTGGGCTTACTGGGAGTCTTAGGAAGGGTAGACTTGAGAACACATAGGCTAGTCGTTGCACTAGTTTGGGTAGTTCCCTCATACCCCTTAAGCTTTTTAGTAGTAGGTTTTGGTTTTTGAGAGTCAATAGGGACCGGGTGACTTTTCCTGATAGGGCCTTTAGATTCAGCTGGAGATAAGTTAGTCGTAGTGGGAGGCTCAATTTCTTCAATGCGAATGACCAAAATGGGTTTAGGTAGGCATAAAGCTAGATGAAAGTGGTAGAGTATTAGGATAAGACCCTGGTGGAGCGGTAGGGGAGTAGGTTCATTAGGATTCAGAGTGGTAGACTCAACACATTTTTCAATAGAATTTTCGATGTCCATAAGTAGAAAAAATGGAAAGCTTAATAAAAATTTATGCCTAAGGTGATTCAACAGAGGGAAATGGTAGAAGTAATAGGTCTTGTACCTACCTTCTAGTGTGACATAATTCATCAAGGCAAGACACACCTGGTTCCATGGCTAAGGGAGAGCCTCTCGTTCAAACCCCGACTGGTTGTGCATTAACGTCTCATTCCCCACAAAAAAAATTGTTCATACTTTCTTTGTCCTTGGTCTTTGAGTGTTTCAAATTCTTAATACTAGTACTTTGGAGACCTGTCACTGGTGCTATCACTTCCTCATCCACAGTAAAAGAGATGCCACCCAAAGTCACATGTTGATTCTTCCAAGAGTTGACGAACTGAGCAAACAGATTAGGGTCATGGCCCACAAGCCTCTCCATCAGAGGAGCAAGGCCACCTTCGACACAAACGTGCCAGACGAGCGGATCCTTGTGAAATTAACTATAATTAGCTGGCTTCGTCTACACCCTATCACCTCCCATGATACCTCTCTGCACACAGTATAACCAGGAGCCCTGAAAAAATAGAAGGTTAGAGATAATAGAAAGGTGAAAAATCACCCGCACATCAAGGAATTTAAGCCATAAATGACAGTCTTTGGAAATCAAGCCTAAGGATAGGTCACACATAGGAGTTAATAATTTCCTAGAATCAATCTTAGCGGAAGCATTAATGAGGATCTCCACAGAAACGGCTAAGCAAATAGGACATGAAAGGAAGGAAAGGATTTCCTTCCACGTAGAAGAAGCACAAAAATCTAGGAAAAATAGTCGTGGGGCTAGAGTTAGAAACATCTAAGTTGATAGCTTTCAGAGGCATGCCTAATTTAGTAATACCACTAATGGAAGCTATAAGGCATGAAACCATAATAGTGCATAAAGAAGATCCAAAAAGGAGCTTTATTTCATAGTTACAAGTCACATCAAAATCAAGAACAAAGAACTTGAAAATCAGATAGCTTAAAAAGATCCCCATAAGGAGATTACGAAGGGTATAGTCCAACTTAGTATTAATCATCAAGTACTTGTCGTAGCAAATCATGATTTCCTTTTTCAAAACGGGCTCCATCCCATAGTTTGAATTATTCCACTTATTTTCCATCCCATAATTACAACTAGTCATCCATCTCATCAAAAAAATAAGACCACATAGCCCAACAAATAAGCATGTGGACCCCCTGAATATCCAGCTAGGCACATGTTGAGTTTTCATCATTGGTCAAGTAAGGGCTTTGTTCCTTCACTATAATGCTTTGAATGCTAGGAGGAAGGTTACTTTGATCACGCCAACATTTGAACAAATTCCAGTGTGTGCCATAATTGGATAAGGCATCAACAACTTGGTTCCCTTCTCTGTAAATATGACTGGCCACTTTTAATTTTGTCTTAGACATGAGGAATCTAATGTCTAGGAGAATTTCTTTAGTACTCCACCCCAGTAGTCTATCAAAATTAATAGCATCAATAATGGACTGAGAGTCACCTTCAATATGGAGGTTCTCAATCCCCAAGGAGACAACTATCTGTAAGCCCTTTAGCAACATTCTAGCTTCTACTATCATGGAAGAATGAATACCAATCCCCCCAGCATAACCAGCATAACCAGCAACAAACTTCCCTCTGTGATCCCTAATCACTCCTCCTATACTTGCTCTGCCTAGGTTTCCTTAGTAGCCCCATCAAAATTAAGTTTAAACCAGCCCCTGTCAGGGGGTTTCTAAATAGTGGCTCTCTGAGCGAGAATCCTAGAGTTGTCATAAGAATTGGCATCTAGGTTCTGGTGCCAAGCTTTAGCTATGCTTATTTTCATCTCATTAGGTCCTTTGTCAAGGGTTTTCCCTTTGAAGAGAAATATATTTTCCACAATTAGTCGAGCTCTAATACCAAACACCTCTTTTGGTTTCATCTCAATGTGCCTGAAGATCCTATTGTTCCTCTCTTTCCATAAGCACCAACATATAATGGGAGGGACTTGGTTCCATATTTCACCAGTTAAAGGATGGGTAAAGGGTCCAAACCAGCTCAAGATGAAAGGTATGCGTCCTTACACATAATCCACTGAATCCCCAATCTACCTAAAGCTAGCTTTCACACCTCCACAACAAAAGGGCAGTGTAACAGCAGATGATCAATCGATTCTTCGTTGCATTTACATAGAAAGCATCTGTTAGGGATCTGGAATCCCCTTTTCCTTAGATTTTCTTCAGTAAGAATCCTGTTATGGTAGACATTCCACCATAAGAAGTTAACTATCAGTATCATGCATCGATTCCAAACCTTCTTCCATAGATAATTGAAAATACCCTGATCCGTCAGCAATTTGTAAGCAGATTTAATTGTAAGATCACCCTAGTTATCATGGATCCAAAAGAACTCATCCCCTCTGTAAGAAGGGGGAAGTTTGCTGAGAGAGTAACTCCTACAGAGTCTTGGAAAGAAGATGCAGATTAGGGGATAAAGGATAGCATAGGCCATTGTCATTCCATTTTCTAGCTCCCAAGGACCCTATGAGATAATCACTAATATATATGCCAAACACTTGTTGAGCCAAACCCTTAAGAGACCTGAATTTAGAATTTTCCAGTGGGTGTCAAGTAACCAAGTGTCCTCCCAGAATCTAATTTTATTACTGTTACCTATCTTCCATTTGATCCCATTCCTCATTAGATCCTATAGACTACAAATACTCCTCCAACCCAAGGACCCTGAAGGGTGAGCCTCCGAAAGGCAGTCATATAACGACCGGTTCTGAAGGTACTTGGTATTCACAATCTCACACCAATCCTTCCTATCCCTTAGATGATCCCATCCAACTTTGGCCATAAGAGCTTTATTAGAATTAGAAATGGTCTTTATCCCAAGCCCACCACAACTTTTTGGTTGACAAACCTTATCCCATTTAACCAAAGCGAGCTTCTTTTTTTCCTCGGTGCCCGACTAGAGGAAAGACCTTTGGATTTTCTCAAATTTATCAACAATCCTAAAATAGATAGTAAATAGACATGGATACCTTGAAGAAAAACAAAAAGAAGTTGTAATTTACTAGCATGACTGAGTACAGAGCATTTCCACCTAGCAAGCTTCCTTTGAATCCTTTCGAGAATAGAATTCCAAAACTCAGGAGTAATTTCCTTGATAGTTAGGGGTAACCCAAGATAAACCGAAGGAAGAGAACCACTCAGACAGCCCAGAACAATAGTCAACCGAGTTTGCAGGTTAGGAGTGTTTTTAAAGAAGTAAATCATGCTTTTATTGTAGTTAATGCATTGTCCAAAACAAGCAACATAGTTGTTGAGACAATTTTCCCATTTCTTGGCTTCCAACATTGAGGCTTTCCCAAATAGAAAAGTATCATCCAAAAATTGTTGGATCACAATCAGTCCAAGGGAAGAAGCAGCCTTAATTCCTTTAATGGACCCCTCCGACAGCATATTAGAGAAGTTCCTACATAGGACATCCGCCACCATTATAAACAAATAGGGTGAGAGGGGGTCACCCTGTCTGATACCTCTCCCAGCATGAAAAAACCTGAAAGGAGAAACATTGACCAAAACAAAGTACTTAACCGTGGTAACACATTCCATTATTAGATTGATCACTAATTGATTGAATCCAAACTTAGCAAGAACTTTAGGGACAAAATTCCATATCACCTTGTCATAGGCTTTAGAGATGTCAAGCTTGAGGGTCATTCCAGCATAGTTGCATCTATCCAAGGAGTGAAGTAATTCATGTGTGGTAATGGTAGCATCAAGGATATGCCTACCAGGCACAAAACCTTTTTAGGTTGGGCTAATAATTTTATCTAGGAGTGGTTTGATGCAGTTGACCAAAATTTTAGAGAGGATTTTATAAAAAGTATTGCATAGGCTGATAGGGTGAAAGTCAACCATATGTTGAGGATCAACCACCTTGGGAATAAGAGCAATGAAAGTGTGATTTAGTTTTTTAAGAATCTTACTAGATTTGAAGAAATCATGAGCAGCTAAAACAAGGTCCTCACTAATGATCTCCCAGAAGGTTTGAAAGAAAGCTAGAGGGAAACCATCGGGGCTAGGAGCTTTCAATGCCCCCATGCTGAAAGTTGCCAACTTAACCTCCTCAGGTGAGACAACACTGAGGATCCATAGATTGTCGACCTGAGATATTAAATTCAGAAGCGAGTCTAGCAGCTGATCGTCAAGGGCTAGGTTAGGAGCTTCAGCAGGAGCCACATAAGCCTTTTGGAAGTAGTTTGCCGCCACTAAACCAATTAGGGAGGGTGAATTGGCAACCTCACCTTGAGCATTGTGTAACTTGTTTATCTGATTCCTCCTCTTATGTTTGACAACATAAATATGAAAGAAGGAAGTGTTCCTATCTCCTTCTTTCAGCCATTGAACCCTGGATTTCTATTTCCAGAAAATCTTTTCTTTCTTAAGAATTTGTTCCCACTCTCTTTCGTTCTCTTTATCTAGGTTGCAAGTGGACAGAATGATATCACCCTCCTCCGTTTTATTTTGAACCATTTTCAATTCATCCCCAATGATTTTTTTCTCTTGGAAAACATCCCCAAAGACCCTTTTGTTCCATCCCTTCACCATACATTTAATGTGTTTTAGCTTAAAAAAGATTATGAACATGGGGGAACTGCACACAGGAATATTCCACCATTCAACAATTTTCATTTTGAAATCAGAGTGGGAGTTCCACATGATTTCAAAGCGGAAAGGGTAAGGTCTGATAGCAGACTAATTGCTAGAAGTTAGCAGCAAAGGATTGTGATCAGAAACTATCTGAGGTAGAGCCCTCAAAGTGGCACTAAGCATACCTAACTAGTTACTAGAACAAAGGAAATGATCCAGTCTAATTTGAATCAAGTCTTCCCCCATACGTCTATTGGTCCTGGTAAAATCTTGGCCCGATAAGTCAATGCCAATCAAGCCAATAGAACCCAGAAAGTTAGCTAGATTTTTCATGTTGTCAAAGTAATCGACCAGACCACCACTTTTCTCCAAGGGAAATGGGGGGAGTTAAAATCCCCAGCCACCAGCCAATGATAACCACTATTTTTTTTTATCCAGTCAACAAGAGCCAACCAAAGAGCAGACCTAGCATTCCTTTGGTTGGGTGCATAAACATTGATAAGTGACCAAGAGCAGCCCGGGAAGGTAAAGGAAACACCAACACTACTCTGGCAGCAAAACAGTTTAGTTCCATTTAATCTAGAAGGGTTCCAGAGCACCGCTAGTCCTCCAAAGGCCCCTTCAACATCACTGTAAGAGTAAGTTGGCCCTAGCCATAAGTACTTTACAACATTATCAAAATTAGCTTTCTTCATCTTGGTTTCTTGTAAGAGTAAGACATTAATCTTATGTTCAAGAACATAGTTTTTTAAAGCAAGTTGCTTAAGGGAGCTATTCATCCCATGCACATTCCAAGACATGACATTCATTTTTGACCTTTCTTGGAGGACACCTTCAATGTCCTTTGTTTTCCCATTGCAATCTCATTAGTGGTTTCTCTTAATCTCATGGATTTGTTGCATGGCCTACCTGGCTTGGACTCTCCTCCCACATCCGCCTTTTTCTTCCTCCCTTTTTTCTTTGGGGTTATCTAGTATTCCTCATTGGCAGCAGACTCTAGTTTCAAATCCTCCGAGATGAAATATGTCACCTCTCCAATACCCATATCCTCCCATATTTCACCCTCTTCTCCTATATTCTCACTAGTTCCTATTGAAGTCACCTACAACTGTGTACCGTCAGTAGAAACCTCACCCCAAAAAGCCATGCTAGAAGAAGGATTCTCTAATTCCAACACCTTAACACAAGCTATATTCTCAGCTAAAGACAGATTAGCAATACTCACAGCTGGGTCAACCTAGTCATAGACTTAGGGATAGGTATATTGGGATTAGGAAAATCTTTGCTAGTCACTAACTCAACCGAAGGAGCCATAGAGCTTGGAATATCAAATAAAATTGTCAAAGATGTAGAACCATCTTTGGTCGGGTCTTCAATTCCAGGAGGGGAACCAGAACAAGCAGCAAAGTCTCCCTTGTTAAGATTATTAAAGGAGGACTTACAGTCGAAAATAAGGTGCTCGGTTTGGCACACTTCTGACAGTAAACCAAAACATTTTCATAGCACATAGGTTGGACCCAAGTCCCAAATTTAGAGCAGAGCTTAATAGAGTTAGGGAGAGACTTGTTCACACAAATGTTCACACAGAAGCAAGCAAACACTAACCTGGACTTCGATCTGGTGATGGAGTTAGAAGTAATGAAGTGTCCCAAGGAATCTCTAATGCTCTTGAATATAGATTCATCCCAGTATTCCAAAGGCAACCCGAGAAGGTGAATCCAAACCGAAGCTAACTTATTGAGGTCCACATCAACATCAAACCCTGGCTTCCAGTGGCATAAAGCCAAATTGTGCTTACCATAAACCTATGGTCTAGAAGATAGGACAAATATTAGATCTTTTGGCACCGTGAACTTGAAAAGAAAAATCCCACTAGACATAGCGCATATGTCCACACTTCCCTTGAGTCACCATTTAGCAGCAACCCATCTCCTAACCATATCAACAATAGGGCGGAAGGAGAGAAATCGACCCACTACGACATTCTCCATGGAGGAGAGAATCCTATTGCTGACCGAATCAGTAATAGAAAAGTTTGTTCTAGACACAATAACCTCTTCCCCATGAGGGGGAGATGAGAGAGAGATCTGTTTACTATTGGTTAGAATATCCTTCCACCCAAGAGAATCAAGAGAAATCACAATCACTGGCACTTCAATTGAAGACACAGGAGGCACCCAAAGATCCATAGTCAAAAGACCTATCCTGCCAGGAATGTCTCCCGAGGGTCACGAGTCTGCATGAGACAAGGATAGACTTGAGTCAGGGAGGGGCAGAGGGGGACCGTGGGGTACCCCTAGGGAAGAATCCACCATGCGCACAAGTTGTTCAAAGGATGGTAGAGGACGGGGAGAGCGGGAAAAAATTTAGAAGTATTTAAAAAAAAATAATGTTACAATAATAAGTGAAGTACATGTTACATCATAGAAATTAATTAGTTATAATTTAGTACTCGTAGAAACTTGTAATAACCATATTTCTTACTCTCTTTCTTTGATAGAAGTTATTTCAAATTATTCTTGTATTTATTTGTAAACCAATTAAAGTTAGGATTCTTGAATGTACATATAATACTAGTATCATCTAAAGTTTACAATTCCCTAGTTGAAAATTGAATGAATCCCCCTTTTTGAACAATGAATTGCTTAATATGAGGGATCTTTAGGCCCATTAATGATACAAGAGCATCCATGGCAATTGGCAATCCTATGTCAATCAAAAAGAGGTTCAATTTTACTGAGCATTTTTCAATTTTGGAGTGAGTTAATTTTGGTTTGAAATTCATTATTGAAAGGTTGCAAATGATTTATCTCTGATTAATTAAACTTGTCAAATAATTTCCTTTGCACATTCACAAGTTGACATAGTGGGTGAAAAAACAAAAAGTAGTTTTTAATTTATTTAATTGCAAAATATTAGAAAGGCTATATGAGGCATTGGGATTTGAAAATAAGGATTTTTAAACACTCCACCATGATCCCTAAAAAGTAGGGACATAGGATATGGGTGCCCAGGCTTGCTTTTACTTTCTTTCTTTTTCAAGAGTCAAAATGAGAGAAGGAATTTTTTTAGAAAAACTCCTATCTTTAGAGGGGCTACTAGAAATGGATTTTTAATTATTTTAATTGATTTTTGAGGAGTTTAATGTGTAGCTACAAGGATAGACGTGCCATATTAGAGAGGTAAAAAATAATATGAAATCAATTCCATGATAGCAGGAGTTAAGAAAAGGAAAAATCAATTTTCATTAAGGAAGGTTTTTGAAGAGGAATTGAAGGGAGAGGAAAAGGAGGGCATAGCATTCTTTGAGAGGGAATTTCTTGGGTTTTTTTGTATGTTGGGACTGATTTAAAATAGTCCATTAAAGTTTCAAACAATAGGTTGAAGCTACAGGAGTTGCAGGTGGAGTGGAGGTGTTGGAAAGTGAATAAATTTGCAAAAGCTCACATAGTTGAGCATAAATTGTGTTTAAATGTTATTTATTTGCATATTAGATGTTTGTATGGGTTTTCTTTGTTTTTCATCAGTCCATTAATGACTGAAAATCACTTGTAACCAAATTTACTTAATAGAAATTTAGTGGTTTCATGTGCAAACAGTCTATTGAGTTTAATTTATAATTTCTTTATTTTGTTTAAACTATTGTTGTGAGGATTTTAGAGAGGGATTAAAATTTATCAATATCTCTCTACATTAGTGGTATTAGAGTATGAAGATTTGGAGTGTGTGAA
This sequence comes from Sequoia sempervirens, assembly GCA_007258455.2. NCBI lineage: Eukaryota > Viridiplantae > Streptophyta > Pinopsida > Cupressales > Cupressaceae > Sequoia > Sequoia sempervirens. The sequence goes on from VDFB02086081.1 coordinate 411,448,930, forward strand.
CAGACTACCGAAGAGAGGAAGTTTGCACCAAGATTGAGCTTGTGGGTGTGTAGACAAATGTATACAAGAGGAGCCCATTGTTGTAGAGGTAGAGGAAGAGGAAGAATGAATAAATTTGTTTATGATGATGATTTTAGAGCTTTGAGAAGACAAGTGGAAATGCTTCAAAAAGGATGAGAGGACATGATACATGGATTTGCTGTCGTTATTCGCTATTTGGAGGCACTTGTTTTAGGGCGCGTGGTGCCGGGCGGTTGCCAGTTACGTGCAAGTTTTGGATCAAATCAAATTTTTCCATTCGATTCAAAGCATTGGAAAAGATTGAGGTTTGATGAAAGCCATTTTTTATTGGAGCCGTTTTTAGTTTTGCTTCATAAATCCAACTTCCACTCGGTTGTAGGAAAAATGATTTCTGGGTTTTGTAGCCAGGGTCGGAATCCGATCTGGGTATCTTTCAGTTTTTTTATTTCTTTCACGGATTTGAAGAAAATAGCTGCATAAAAACTATCACGCGTCATTTTTTTCTCCTAGCTAAAGGTTTTAAAAAATTATTTTTTCATCTTCTACTTGCTGGATCAAAAAACGATTTCTGGGTTTTATTTTTTGCTTCAAAAATTTTTTGGGTTTCTGTTTTTGTCATCTCATTATAAACATATTTTCAAAAATCAATTTAAGATTTTTCTCATTATGGAAGCCGGAGATATGAACATTGGTTTGTGCAGCGCTCATTTTTGTTTTCATGCACTAGGTTTGCATTTTCTCTATAGTTTATGCATATTTTGCATTATCTCCTTTTACAATCATTAGGTTATTGTAATAAATGAACTGAGATAAAGTTCCATTAAGAGGGGTTATTGCATCCATCTTTCATGATTGGTGACAACTCGCATGAGTTTGTCTGGTTTCCTGTTGTCTCCTTTTTAGCTTAACTTGTTGGTTGGACACATCATTGAACGTTTCGGTTTACTTCGCTGAAAAGGATTTTATAGTTCTTGATACGCATTCGGACGATCTTTCACCGTTGAAACCCGTGGTTTGCCTGGTTAATGTTCGAATGTTTTCGTCCATATGGGCAGTTTAGTTTCAGTTTGGCATTGGCCAGGGCGCTTCCAGTTGTTACCATTATGGGTCCCATTCGTAACAATACTACTATTGTTCACCAGTCGAGTTGATCCGGTGTATTTCGCTTGTAGCGTACTGTTCCTTAGCATAGTGCTTGTTTGCATTTGTGATTCTGATTGGTATTTTGCAAACAGAAGTATCTTTCCTTGCTTGCCGGATTTGGGGTTCTAGTGTTGCTTCATCAGAGTTCTTCTAGTGTTTCTTCATAGTAGTTCATCTCACTGAGGGGGGTTTATCTCTCTTTGCATTTGTACATGAGTACCTGATTAGGCCTTGTTGCCGGGACTCATATTTGCATAATAATCTACTTCTCTCTAAGTTGCACTTATGGGGGGTGTTGGTGTAATTAATTATTAATTACACTTAGCATAAGTTTACTTAGGATTTATTTAATTCCTAAGATATAGGATCTTATCTTTATCTTATCGAGCTATCTTGTTGCTCAAGATAAGATTAGGTTTAAGAATCTTTGCTTTTATAAAGCAAATCATATCTTGTAATTAATTGAATTCTTGAATAATAATATTTGCACATCTTCTTGCAAATCTCTTGCTTTTTATTTTTTCTCTTATGTGGAAGGCTTTTCTGGTTTGCAAATCTGATCATGGGTTTCTAACAGGTTTGCACAGAGAAGGGAACGAGAGAGTGATGAGGAAGAAAAATAATCTTCAAAGAATGCTAGTCTGACAAGTGAGCAGAGAGATGCAACTATAGTATTTTCCAATGATTTGTTGCTGAGAGCCCTATAAAAATTAGGGAAAAGACCAAAGATTGATGTTCCTACCTTTAATGGAAATTTTAATCTAGAAGAACTCATATAGTGGATAAATAATATGGAGGAGTACTTTGAATTTGAAGAAGTTGAAGAATCAGACATAGTAAGATTTGCCAATACAAGATTGAAGGGACATGCTTCAATATGGTGGAGAGAAATTTAGTTGGAAAGAGGAAAAAAAGGTAAGGAGGAAATCACAAGGTGGGACAAAATGGTAGATAAAATGAAAATAAAATTCATTCTAGTGGATTATGAGTTGGATTTTCTCAAGAAAATGCAAGGATTGAAGCAAGGAACAAAGACAATGAAGGAGTACATGGAGGAGTTTCATATGATTATTATCCAAATAGGGCGTTCATAAGCCACCAAAGAGAAGGTTGCAAGGTATATCAATAGTCTAAGACCAATAATTCAGGAGGAGATGACATTAGTGAGGGTTCTAACCATGGAGGATGCATACCAAGTTGCCTTAAAAATTGAAAAAAGAATGAATAGAAGATTTGATAATAAGCAGAGGGGAAAGGGTACAACTAATGTGCAACAAATTGAGGAAAGAAATCATATTGGAGATACTAAGGGAATAAAGGACGAAAAAGGTGAGAGTTCAAATTAGTCCCACGATAAAAAAATTAGAGGAAGAGGAAGATCAGATAGAGGATTTGGAAGAGAAAATTATAAAATAACTTATTTTAGATGTGGAGGACACAAATATTATGAATGTCCAGAACTAGAGAGGACGCATAGGGGGGATGAAAGTAATTCAAGGGAAACAAATGTGAATGAGGAAAATGCTAAGTCTTCACACTTAGAATAGGTAGAGGATGGGGAAGTGCTTGTTTCAAGAAGAGTCTTGATGAATGAAGGAAAATAATCAGATCAAAGGAAGAGCTTGTTCAAAACAAGATGCAAGTGTGAAGGTAAAGTTTGTAATGTCATTATTGATGGTGGTAGTATTGCAAATTTTTTTTTTGAATAAATGGTAGATAAGTTGTAGTTGGAAAGAAGAAGACACCCGCATCCATACAGGATTTCTTGGTTGCAAGATGATCGTAAAGTTCTAGTAAATGAACAATGTCTAGTAAAATTTAAGATACGTGATTATCATAAATAATTTTTATGTGATATAATGTCTATGGATGTTTGTCACTTGTTATTGGGGAGGCCTTGGCAGTTTGACAAATACACAATGCATGATGGGTATGCCAATACATACTCCTTGATGAAGGATGGAATCAAACACAAGTTAAAGCCCTTGAGTAAGGAAGAAGGAAATGCATGTAATAAAACTAGAAATTGTTTGGTTAATGGAGTTGAAGAATTAGTAAAAGAGGATGAGGATGAAGATCATGATTTTCTAATGCAAGTTACAGCAGTGTTGATTGCATTCAAAAGGGGTAGAGTGAAATTTTCAATGGACAAAGAAAAGGAAAAATCAATTCCATGACAACAGGAGTTAAGAAAAGGAAAAATCAATTTTCATGAAGGTTTTTGAAGAGGAATTGAAGGAAGAGGAAAAGGAGGGAGTAGCATTCTCTGAGAGAGAATTTATTAGGTTTTTTTGTAGGTTGGGACCGATTTACAATAGTCCATTAAAGTTTCAGAATAATAAGTTGAAGCTACAGGAGTTGCAGGTGGAGTGGAGGTGCTGGAAAGTGAATAAATTTGTAAAAGCTCACATAGTTGAGCATAGATTGTGTTTAAATATTATTTATTTACATATTAGATGTTTGTATGGGTTTTATTTTCTGTTCATCAGTCCATTAATGACTAAAAATCATTTGTAACCAGATTTCCTTAATAAAGAAATTTAGTGGTTTCATGTGCAAATAGTCTATTGAGTTTAATTTGTAATTTCCTTATTTTGTTTAAGCTATTGTTGTGAGGATTTTAGAGATGGATTATAGTGTATCAATCTATCTCTACATTAATTAATATGTGTGTATGATTAGCTACAACAGTTAATTAGATATTAGGGGAATCTCTACAAGAGGTAGGCGAGACATTAATATTTTGGAATCAGGTATGCACCATATTACATGTCTTCAAGGTATGGTAACAAATACATCATCATGATCACAATATAGTGGGGATCAAGAAATGGAGAATAAGGAGAATGTTAGGGTTTAGAGTTCAAGCCTTAATACATAGTTAGAAGTATGCATTGAGGCCTAGGCCCAAAATAAAAATTATGTGGGAGATAAATAACTAGGACATGGGGAAGTTCCCATAAAAAGAGAAAGTTTGCAAGGATGAAACGAGTAAATTTAGAAAACTTGAGCATTGGGGAAATGTGAAAATGTAGGGGAGACAAGGTCCTAAATAATTGGGAACAATGAAAAAAATCCACAGGAATATTGTAAGTCTATAGTTAAGGGAAAAATAAAAACAAATTTGTGGGGATGTAGGGTTCATTGGGAAATAAGGAAAATCTAGAAATCCAAAAAAAGTTTGTAACTCCACAATAGATGGAGGATTGGTGATACAAGAATGTGGGAAAGTGGAGGAAATTAGGAATGTTTGAAAGTTCCAAAGAATTCTATAATCTTAGAAGAGTAAGTTGGGTCTTCAAAGAAGAGTGCTATGGAACATATTTTACAAGATTAATGAGGAAGTCTAAACATTTGAATGGGGTTGTTAATCCTACAAGGTGAAGAAGGGAAGTGGGAATGTGGGAAATGGGGAACAATTTTTTAGAAAGTATGCAAACCAACAAAATGACACAAAATAAACAAAGAATCCTCATACTTTAAAAATTCAAAAAAACCCAAAAGAATAATTTAGAAAGATGAAAAAGTAAACATAGAACATGGCATGAAAAGGATAACCCATTTATAACTTCTTAGATTACTTATCAATGATAGGTTGGGCTAGGAAAAAGTACTAAAAAGAGCATTAGACTTGGAAAATTTGTAATTTCGGGGCTTGTGAAAATGGATTCTAGTAGATTCTTTGGGGAAAATAATTTTTCAAAATAATATCCTAGGTGTTATGAGGAGAATCGTACATAAAATATAATTAAATATTATTTAGACGGTTTTAGATTTTAGAAGAGTAAACTATAGGGTTGTGAGATGTGTCAAAATTTGGCTATGAACAAGAGGGAACGAGTGGATGATTAAACAAAAAATTTAATGCACTTTTATATATTTTCTTTATGCTTCCTAAGATAAATTTTGTGTAAATATGCAAGAAGCAAGCAAGAAAGGAATTGATACTAGTTATGCACCGACACATTTACTTCCCATGCTTTCAAGGGTTTAGTTACTTGAAGATTTACATGTGAGCAAGCAGTTGAGAAAAATAGAATATTCATCTTCACTAGCAAATAATAAACTTGTCATTTATTAAGCACTAGTCTACTTATTTCCAAGATTTGTAAGAGTATTTTCATGTTTATAAATAAGGAAGCATGGTGACATAATTAGAAAAAAATCCAAGTGAGAGTTATCAAAGCAAACCTTAAGTTGAAAAGCAAAGACCTTTGGTGCAGGGTAAAGCATTTCAAAGAAAAAATTGACATAGAAAAACATTGCAACCAAGCTGAAACTAATTTTAAGTGAAAATTAAGAAAATGAAAGGCTAACTAAAATAAAAATTTAGATGCCAAAGAGAACAAATGAGGGGATAAAATGGTTTTGGATCTAAAGAGGTTTCAAAAGATAATTAACTAAGAAATTTGACTTTTGACCTTTATTAATTATTGAAACTCTTTTTTTTTTTAATTATCTTAACTAAATTCAAGTCTACAAAGACTAAAACTAGATGAAAAAAAATAATATCTCTTAAAAATATAGGCTTCTTTACATATTAAAATTAATCCAAATGAACTCAAAACTAGGGACAATTTTAGATTCGGTATTCAAATAGGAGTTAACCAAACCTAGGGAATACAATTAGGAAAGCACTAATTAGTTAATCAAAACCTAGGGAAAAATAGTCAAATGATTAACATACAAACTATTAAACTAGAATAAAAGGTATAAGACCAAAATATAAGGTTTATAAATAACTTAATAAAAAGCAAGGTTGACCCTTGAAACAAAATAAGAATCTCAATACACTTAATAACCAAATAAAAACTGGGACAATTTTCAATTCATAGCTTGGGTCCCTAGTTAGGAAGAACTAAGGTGTGTTGAGGCATCAACACACCCTAGCACACAAATTTAAACATGTCATGCTTGATTCGATAGTCAATGGTTAACTTGAGGTAAGTCAACTTGGGTCCTTAGACTAAGTTTGGATTTGGAAAAAAAAGGTTAAATTGCACACTTTAGTTTTCAACTAAGTTTAGGTTCACCTATATTTTTGAACCAATACTAGAAATAACATATTTGAGGGTTATGTCCTTAAAAATGGGGGATCTAGACTTAGAATCAAATAAGGTATATGATGGATTATAACCCTTGCACAATATACATGCCATTTAGACACTAAACTCTTGCATTAGGAGAAGATGGTCAAAGTGAGTCTAAAATGAATGAGAAAGTATTAGGGATGCACTTTTCACCCTTGTGCATAAATAGAAAAAAATGGGAATGCAAATGTACATCCTAAAAATGCATAAAATAAATTAAATTTAAGAAGCAAAAAAAAAAAACAATCTGTTAAAGCCAACACAAAATGGAAAGTATTAAAGAGATGATAGTTTTACATTGTGAAATAAAACTTTATGCATGCACAAAATACATACTTTTAATACTCACTAGGTTATGATGTCTTGCACGTCTATTAGATAAGAGTGGATGTTGGCCACATGACCTCTTCCTTCTAATGGTGTGAGAATGCAAAGAGTGGAAAATAATTAACTTGGTGTATACTTGAAGGACCTATATCTTGAATTTTTTTTGTGAAGATTGAACATCTCTTAGAAGAAGAGTGCTAAGCTATAAATGTTTGGAGAGTGCCAAGTGAATCTTGAAAAGACAAAAGAACTATCCTCTCATTTCATAATAAGAAGAGTTTCTAAAAACAAATATTCATAGGTCTCAAGTTCTAAGGAATAGATTTGACAAAATATAATCTTGTAATTCTATTTTTTATACCTAATTTGATCACATTACATTATTACAATGTAAAATGATAAATAATCAATAATAATAACCAAAATTTTAAAGCACATGTTTTCAAGTTATATATTTGTTATTAATAATTATTTCTATTATTTTTAATTGGTAGTGTAACTAAGGGTAAATTTTTGGATTAGATTCATCAATCAATAAAGCATATAAAATAAACCCAAAGACCTATCAAGAACAATGAAAACTAAAAAGAAGAACAAATATACCTTTCATTCGTAGGAGTTTCCATGATTCACCTTGATAGTACCTTTTAACTTGTTGATTTGTGTTGCCCTCAGATTCGACGTGCGAGCAATCCTTGACGAAGACCTACACAAGCTTTGAAGGATTTGAATCTAAATGCCTATGCCTATGTCTATGACAAAAATGACTCTAAAATACCAAATTAATCTAAGTATTAATATGCCAGAATATTGTAATCTATGTGCGTCCTCTAGAAATGAGAGCAAAATAGCATTTTATAGAAAATGCCATTTTGAATGGATGGACGAGATTGACTTCTGACAAAGACCTAAAATCAAAGGCCCAAATTAAATCCGACAATCCCTAATTATGGTTAGGGCAAAGTCATTAATCGAGCGGTCGAGATGTCATCTAAGAAGATCGAATCAGCGGTGAAGAATAAATGAGGAAATTCATTCGAAAATAAAGATTTTCGAAAATGAAGAAGATAAAGACCAGGCTGAAGATCCGTTTTGGAAAGATCAAGAATCTTCTCGATCACTTGATTTCTGGAGGAAAGTTACCAATTTGGAACTAAATTAATTCCAAATGTGAATTTTGTGAAATAATAAATAATCAATTTTTCGGATTATTTACCATAATGAGCTGACAGTTAAGAATGAGATGACATTTTAAATAATTTAATTTATTTAAAATGAGAAGAATATTAATTTAGGAAATTAAATAATTAAAGATAATTATTTAATTTAGCAAATAAGACTAATAATTAAATAAATTAATTTATTTAATTATGTTAGTGACATATTAATTAAATAAATAAAACTTATTTATTTAATAATCAAGAAGAAATGACTGAAGAAGGGTGATTAAATAAATTAAGCAATTTATTTAATTAAGGGAAGACTTGGACAATTAATGATGTATTTAATAAATAAATAGAATTTATTTATTTAATAATCATGAAGAATAAAAGGACATGAATTAATTAAATAATTATGAATTATTTAATCAATAGTCGAATGTGGACCAAAGACATAATTAAATGTGATAATTATGGTAGGACGAAAGTGGTAAAAATGAAGTTTGCAGGCCTAGGTCATTTTTAGGTGTCTACAGGTAGAATAGTTCCATTTTCTAATTTATTTTGGATAGAATAAATTATAATCCCCAATTTTTCTATTTTTGAGTAGATTATATATGCGAAGAGGAAGAAATTGGAGCTCTAGAGGTTAAAACACATCTTCTATACTTAAGATAATCTAAATAATTAATTAATCAAATAAATTAAATGAATCAAATTTAAATTAACATAAAGGAGTTGAGTAGAGTGTGGTACAAGTAAATGTGATTGAAAACTATAGGGATAGAGATAACTTAATTCCTTCAAAAGGGGTTGAAGTGTTGTGATACAATTTGTCTTCTATCACTTTTTGAAAATTGATTTTTTCTTCCAAATAAATATGTCATGAGCGAGAAAAATAATAATTGAGTAGAACCCCTATAATGATATTTTCACCATAGAAAACTTGTGACTTAAATTACTTTGTTTCTTTAAAAATTGATATAATGAGTCATCTTCTAAAATCATTAGATAGAATATAGACTATATATAATTAATATAATGAATCATCCTATAAAATCATTAGATACTAGATAAAATAAACATTAAATATAATATTTTTTAAGATACGTCCTATGTATAGATTCATAAGCATATTATATCAACGTATTAATGTTGATCACGTATCAATAAAATCATTCCATACTAGACAAAATATACCATATTTATTTCTATACATAAACATAGGATACCAACATATTGATGTTTATTGATGTTGACGACATATCAATAAAATCATTCCATACCAGACAAAATAGACTGTATTTATTAGACATTTAATGTATAGTATGAGATAAGAACGCTCCAGTAATATATTAGAAAAAATGATTTTTCTTAAGTAAATCTGTGGTGAATAAGAATGAGAGTAAATTATTCTATACCAGACAAAATAGACTATTTATTTATATACATTTGATGTTGATTTATGAGACAAGGACATTTTGAGTAATATATTAAAAAATTCGCTTTTTCTCCTAATAAGTGTGGGAGCAAATCTGTGGTGAAGAATGGAGAGGTTGAAATCTGGAAGAGCGTAATCTGTAATAGAGAAGAACACGTGGGATAATGACAACCTGTCAAATTGATATTGGCTGGGATTTGAGTCACTGCCTTACAACTTGAAGTCGTAGATAACTTGATTTCTAATAAATCTGTCAAAATCTGTAATTGAGGACAGAGAGAGCATGGCAATTGGCATGTGGGATATTGATAGCAATTTGGGTGTCCTGAGCTTGACTGCCAGTTTTAGGTCAGTAGCTGACTGGGATTTGATATGGATCAGATTTTGTTTCCCATGGCGGCAAAGAAAACAAAATCATTTTTACAAAAGGAGAAGACGGTAAGTCATAAGAGTATGAGTTCAATGCTTGTGAGATCTCTTTTGGCATTGTATTACTAAGTATAACCAATGTCTTCAAGATGCTTCTAGTTTACGGTTTTAAGTTTTATTTTATTATGATGATACAAATATTTTAATGTCAACTTGCCATTGTAGAACACTTCTCCCTCTAATGATGTCCCTGTAAGTGAAAATAAATTCTCCTTACTCTTAATTTAGTTAATCAAGTAAGATGTATTTACATAATTATAAATTAATTTAAATTAAATAATAAAAAGTTAGGAGTATTGATTATTGTAATATTTAATAATTAAATGTGAAAAACATATGAATATACAAAAGTATTTAGTTGTACATTCAATAGAGAAGAATAATCTTGATATGACATTGAATTATAGATATCTTGGGATTAAGAATTGATCCTTTAAGTCTATATTCTATTTTAGGTCTAGAACAAGCTACATGCTTGGAAGGGGGTTGAGTCCATATGTTTGGTTCACTTTGTGCAATGTAACATATCTAAACTGTACCCATTGAAATGGTTTAGTAAGTGTATAGTTGTGATTCGTACCAAATTCACTATCTCCTATTTTGCTACCTAGACTAATGGTATTTATGAATACCTTTCAAGGACTACCAAATCACTAGGGGACAAGTTCTCCTAGGACAACCCCTAGAAAGAACCAAGTTTAAAGTTGTGTCAATGATAAAAATAACAATATGCAAACACACAAATGTGCTAGAGCAATGTGGTACAAATCTAGATTTGCTTTAGTACACCAATGGAAGTGTTTCTAGCTTGCCTTTTACAAATAAATAATTGGACAAAAGCTCAAATCAAATAGGGTGATAAATGCTTGCAATTAAAATATATTTAAATATAAGGACATAGCAATACATTAGATCTAGATTTGTTTTAATGCAACAATGGAAGCGTTTCTAGGATGCCTATGAAAATGACTAATTGGATAAGATTGAATCAAACATAATGATCAATGAATGCATTTAATCATCTTCAAATATCAGATTTGTCGATCTTGTCACACCAAGCTAAAATCAACAGTCAACATTCAAACTTTCAAAATGGGTAGTTGTAATCACTTTACTTGAGCACTCAAGAAGTAATGGAGAAAGTAATTGTTAATGATTGATTTATAGGGTGTTGGGAAAAATAAATATTGTATCTTGATCATCTCAATGTCTAATTTCATTTGCATTGCTCTCTGTAACATTTTTAACAAAACTAGGGTTTTCTCAAAAAATCAAGTAACTAGTTTTCTTGTACTCGAATTTGTTCAAATTTGGTACACTCTTTGTCTTTGAGCTTGTACATGCCTATATAAGTTGAGAATGCGTGAAGAAAAGGTGGAATTGAAGAGAATTCTAAAACCCTGCTGGTCAAGTTGAAACCCTTGATAAAAGGAAGGATGAATTGGGTGTAGTTGGCCCTAATATTTCATCTTTTCTTTGTGTTAATGAAGAATTAAACATGAACCTGCTAAACACTACACTTGATAAGATTTTTCCCTAGGGGTAATTTTGATAGTTTTAGGAAAGAAATCAGAGCAATTATGGATGTAGAATATGCAGCTCATGATGATAAGGTATCAAAAGTACTCTCTTTCTAGTGGACCTTGAAGAAAACATGTATATTTTGGGAAAGAAATATAATGATTTGGCATATTTAAGTTTCAACCGGTCATCAATCCATAACAATTCAAATCTAGATCAACAAATAACTAATTTTAGTAGTTTGAGGCAGTTCAAGCATAGGCATTGGTTGTCTTCATCAACAACATGTGAACCATTACTTTTGTTTCCAAATCTAAAGCTTATATGTAATGGGTGCAACTCCCCAATTAATTTTATTAAATGAAGGGTCAAAATGTAACTAAAAGTTGTTATTAGGTTTCTAGAACAAAATGTTTTTCTCTTTCTATATATGGGACTTGTAAGACTCTAATTTTGATTATGATTTTTGGATCCTAGAGACAATGTATGTAAGTGAAAATATTTGTAAGACATGTTTTTATTTTAAATTGAATAATATGAAAAACACTTCTAGTTTATGTTCTCTGCAAGGAAACTTTTGAGTATCTTAGGGAGAAGTAGGGGTTCATTGGCCCTCCTTCGAACTAGGTACACATGGAGGTGCATCAATCCAGTGGATCTAGAAATTCTTCATTTGTTTGGATTGGTGATTGGGTCTACTTCATAGGGGGGGTAGAAAGTTTCATTATTGCAATATGAATTGTGTGGGTGCACTCCTAAGGGGGAGTGATCAAAGCTTTTGGTCTTTGCCATTGATGTCAAAGGGGGAGAGAAAATCATGTGAAAAATAGTGAAAAAAGAGGGAGAGAAAAAGAAGAAGCTGAAATGGGAGAGAGTATTGAGAGTGTAGGAATGTTGTGTATGTCGTCTAATCTAAAAAATAAAGGAGAGTGTGTCTTTGATGGTTTTTCACATCACGTGTTTCCATCAATGAAAAAGGGGAGATTGTTGCAAGTATGAGTAAGTTTGGTAGTGTTGTCATTAATGTTGTCATTGATGTCAACATAGTACAGGATGTTGCAGGTTGTGCATGTATAGTTGAGATGTTGTGAGTACATGGAGCTATCTTTAAGATGTTGTAGATGTGTTGATATGTTGAGTTGCCAAGTGTTTTTGAGAAATAGTGAAGACAAAGTTGAGTATGTGTTCATAATGTGCTTTGGTTTGTGCTCTGCATTTCTTTTGTGTTGGTCCTATGCTTGTGTGGATCTAAAGAGTTGTTTATGGGAATTATTGGATAATATATCCTAGATTGTACCTTTTGGTTTGATGGAGAGTGAAAGTTGTGTTCATCAGTGTGTGAACTAGTTTGACAGAGCTATTTGACTAGGAGAAATATTTTTTGCTCTGCAGTCCTCAGTTGGTTTGTTTCAAGTCTTGCAGATTTGATAAAAGGCTTCTAATGATGTTATCTGTGTTCTAGAAAAGGCGTTCATGGTTTGGTGCTTTGAAAGACAAGTTTCAGAGTCCCTGTGTGTGTTTGTACAGTCCGAATGGACTAGTGGAAAGTGTTATGTGTATGAAGTTTGTTGCATTTGATGCGAATGAAACTGAAGGTATCTGAGATGACCATGGCACATTTGGATTATATGACTAAAAAGGCCTTAGGTTAAGAACTTGTTTTTGGCCTTGGTAATTTGCTTGATAGGGTAGCCTATTTGCTTGACTTGGCTGGCCTTGTGCTTGGTTTTGGGGTTGGTAAGGCCTATAGCTTTGAAATTGTTGATGTTTTATGCTGACCAACTCATTCCCAAATGATTGGAGGAGGCCTTTTATCTCTTGCAGCTCAGAAGATTGGGTTGGGACAACTTTATCTTGAGTAGGAGCAACTGGTATAGGGGCTATTTTTGACATTTGCATAGGAATTTTTGGTTGTATATCAAGGAAAAATGGCATTGGAGGTCTTGGGGATATTTTTCCAGCCTATATAAGGTTGTTTTTAGCTCTAATGGCTATCTCATAAGCACCCAAAAGCGTAGTTCCACCCATAGACGGTACCATAACTAATATATCACTATTTAAAGACCTCAAATAATACAAGCATTATCAAGTGAAGGCCTTACCAAAGGTGGGATCCTATCCCAAGACTTTTGAAAATGGAAATTGAAATCTATCATGTGTTTGTGAGGAGCCCTCTTGATGGTAGTGAGCTGCTCCAACAATGACAAGTGATCAAACTTTTCTTCAAAATGCTTACAAAGTGCTTCTCCAAGTTGGTCCCATGTAGTGATTGAGTTAACAACCAAGCTCTTAAATCACCAAAGAGCTTTTCCCTTGAATTATGCTACCAATAGTCTAAGAGTTACATTTTTAGTGGTTATATGATGGACTGAACTCAAGTTTGCCATATCCTTGATGTGTTCAATAGGTGTAGTTTGGTCCTCTCCCATGAAGAAAGGAATGCTCTTGAGAGCTACCACTGGAATATCATTGTGTTGAGCCAGATTCAAAGGGATGCCCCCATCAAATGGTGCAAAAGGTTGCTACCTAGGGGCTGCCATTTGTGCAACAAAAGTTTTCTTTTCTTACTAAATGTGCAGCAACTCTTACAGAAGGTGGAGTTGATTATGTTTTCCTTGATGAAGAAGGAGTTATTTTTGTGGTTCTACCTTGTCTCCTTGGTGGAGAAAACTGCAAGTACTCAAATGAACTCACACTCCTTGTTTGCATCCTTCTCATAAGTTGTTACAACACTAGTTTTACTAATTTTCCACACCTAGAGTCACCAGATATACAAATTTCAACCTCTTAAAGGTCTAAATATTACTGGTTGTGTATCAAAACTAGCAATAACATGAATTCTTTGAGCTGTTTTGATTAAAACATTCCCATCGGGCATGCCAAAAACTATTATCACCTAAATACACACCCTTGCTAAGTTGCAAAACTTAGCTTACTTGGGTTGGATCCCATGTTTCTCCAAGTAAGCTAAGTTCTACAACTTAGCAAGGGTGCATATTTAGGTGATAACAATAGTAGGAAGGGAAAATGGTCAGGAATTGGAACCAAGAAATACCCAATACTAAAGTGGAGGAAATGAGAATGGGAGATGGAACCTATTAGGGATTGATGATTGAGAAAGTGCAATGGCACATTTCTTTGAGGGAAAATGAAAGAAATTTTTTTGGGAGCCTAAAAGAAGAGTGAATTTGAGAAACGACTAAAGAAGGAAAGGGATGTTAGAATGTGAAGTTCCAAAAACCAAAAAGGGAGATGTAGGTGATACATTAATATTTGAGAATTAAGTATGCACTATATTACATGTCTTCAAGGTAAGGCAACAAATAAATCATCAAGTGATCACAATATAGTGGGGATCAATAACTAGAGAATAAGGAGAATGCTCAAGTTTAGATTTCAAGCCTATGACTTACATAATACATAGTCAGAAGTATTCCCTGAGGCTTTAGACCAAAATAGAAAGCATATGGTAAATCAAGAGCTAAGACACATGAAAATTCCCATAAAAAGAGAATGTGTACAAGGATGAAACAAAGAAATGTAGAAAACTTGATCTTGGGTTAAACGTGCAAATGTAGGGGGACATAGACTCAGAGAATCAAGAACAATGAAAGAAGTGCATGGGAATATTATAAGTCTATAGTTAAGGAAAAAATAAAAATAAATTTATGAAAATGTAGGGTTTATAGTGTAAAAGGAAAACAAAAGGTCTATAAAGAACTTAATAAAAACCAAGGTTGATCCTTGAACGCAAATAAGAATCTCAACACACTCGGGAACCAAAATAAAAACTAGGATAATTTTCAAGTCATAGCTTGGGTCCCTAGTTAGGAAGAACTAAGGTGTGTCGAGGCACCAACGCATCCTAGTACACAAATTTGAACATTTAATTCTTGATTCAGTAGTGAATGGTTAGTTGGAGGTAAAGTCAACTTGGGCCCTTAGACTAAGTTTGGATTTGGAAAAAAGGGCTAAATCGCATACTTGTAATTTTTAAATAAAGTTTAGATTCACCTGTATTTTTGAACCAAGACTAAAAACAACACATTTGAGGGTTGGGTGTTTAACAATGTGGATATGAGCTTAGAATCAAATAAGGTATATGATACATTGTAACTCTTGCACAATAAACACACCATTTAGACACTAAACTCTTGCACTAGGAGAAAGGGGTCAAAGTGATTCCAAAAATGAATGGGGAAAGTATTAGGGATGCACTTTTCACCCTTGTAAATATATAGAAAAAAAGAGGAATGAAAATGTACATCCTAAAAATGCATAAAGTAAATTAAATTTAAGAATTGAAAAAAAAAATTTGTTAGAGCCAACACAATGAAGAATATCAAAAAGATGATAGTTGCTCATTATGAAATAAAGCCTTATGCATGCACTGGATAAATAATTTTAATGTGCAATGTGTGTGATGGTTGTGATGTTATGTAAGTCACTAGGTTATGATGTTTCTCAAGTCTATTAGATAAGAGTGGAATTTGGCTACATGACCTCTTCCTTCTAATGGTGTGAGAGGGAAAGAAGTGGAAAATAATTAACTTGGTGTTTACTTGAAGGTCTCATATCTTGAAAATTTTGTTTGTGAAGATTGAACATCTCTTAGAAGAAGAGTGCTAAGCCATAAATGTTTGGAGAGAGCCAAGTGAATCTCGAAAAGACAAAAGAACTATACTCTCATTTCATAATAAGAAGAGTATCTAAAAACAAATTCATAGGTCTCAAGTTCTAAGGAATGGATCTAAAAAAATGTAATCTTATAATTCTATTTTTCATACAACCTAATTTAATCACAATACATTATTATAATGGAAAATGATAAATAATCAATAATAGTACCCAAATTTTTAAAGCACATGTTTTCAAGTTATATATTTGTTATTAATAATAATTTCTATTGTTTTTAATTGGTAGAATAATTTTATTTTATAATTTATTTTGGATAGAATGAATTCTAATATCCAAATTTTCTATTTTTGGGTAGATTATAGATGCGAAGAGAAAGAAATCAAAACTCTAGAGGTT
The DNA here is from genome assembly GCA_007258455.2 of Sequoia sempervirens. NCBI lineage: Eukaryota > Viridiplantae > Streptophyta > Pinopsida > Cupressales > Cupressaceae > Sequoia > Sequoia sempervirens. The sequence continues at coordinate 411,465,096 of VDFB02086081.1, forward strand.
AAAACACCTCTTCTATGCTTGTGACAATCTAAATAATTAATTAATCAAATAAATCAATTTTAGATTAACATAAATGAGTTGAGTAGAGTATGATTTAAGTAAATATGTAATTGAAAATTGTAGGGATAGGGATAGCTTAACTCCTTCACAAGGGGTTGAAGTGTTGTGATACAATTTGTCTTCTATCACATTTTAAAAATTGATTTCTTTATCTATACTTTAGTTCTTCCAAATAAACATGTCACTGAGTCCCACAAATTAATTGAATAGAACTTTCATAATGATATATTTACCATTGAGGACGTATCTTGTATTCAACTTAAATTACTTTATTTCTTAAAAAAATTATAATGACTCATCTTCTAAAATCATTACATAGACAAAATAAGAACAAAATATACACTAAATATTATTAATATAATAATAAGTCATCCTCTAAAATCATTAAATACTAAACAAAATAAACATAGATGCATCTCTATGTGTATAGATTCATAAAAATATGATACCAACATATTGATGTTGACCACTCATCAATAATAAAATCAAATATAATATATATTAAAATACATCCTAAAATATATACGAGGATACATAGTATGAAAATATAATATTTAATCTTTTTGGAATTAGAGACAAAATATATGGTACACCCTATCATATATATATATGTATATGTATATATAAATGCATAGGCATATGATACCAAACATATTGATGTTAACCACATTCAAGTACGAACATCTCTCATTATCGTATTGTGCATCTAGTAATTTTGGTGCACATTCAACTGTCTTTATTCGGGATATAAAATCAATATATATCGGATAAATACGAATTCGGGCATTTCAGTACCTAATATATTAAGAACTTCTCAGTTATTTTGTATACATGTGGGACTAAATCTGTGGTGGATAATAACGGACAGGTCACAATCTGTAACTGAGGAGGACACAGAGACAGTCACATGTGGGGTTATATACGGTGTCCTGAGCTTGACTGCCAATTTCAGGCCATTAGCTGACTAGGATTTCACATAAAATCAGATTTTGTTTACGGACCAGGCGGAAAAGAAAACAAAGTTTTTAAGATTGACCTATTCTGCTCAACCATTTTTACGGAAGGAGGAGGCGGTAAGTCTAAAAGGGTGAATTCAATGCTTGTGAGAAAGGAAGCAATGTAGGTATAACAGATTACAAGGTTTCGTCTAAATCGCCTATCTATTTTTACGGTAACCGTGGCAAAGTTTTTGCTGAGATAAACCAATATCTCGGCCACATCATATCTTCAAGATGCTTCTAGTTTAGGGTTTTAAGTTTTATTTTATTATTAAATATTTTAAGGTCAACTTGCCATTGTCGAACACTTCTCCCTTTAATGATGTCTTTCTATAACTGAAAAAATAAATTATTTACATAATTATAAATTAATAATTTATAATTAAATAATAAAGAGTTTGGGATATTGATTATTGCAATATTTAATAATTAAATGTGATAAATATATGCAATAAATGAAAGTATTTAGTTGTTGATTCAATAGAGAAGAATAATCTTGATATGATATTGAATTATAGGTATCTTGAGATTGAGAATTGATCCTCTAGATCTATATTCTACCTTAGGTCTAGAACAAGCTACATGCTTACAAGGGGGTCAAGTCCATAGGTTTGGTTCATTTTTGTAACCACATATCTAAACTCTACCGATTGAAATTATCTAGTAAGTGTGTAGTCTTGATTCATACCAAATTCACTATCTCTTATTTTGCTACCTAGAACAATGGTATTTATGAATGCCTTCTAAGGGCTACTAAATCCCTAGGGGACAAGTTCTCCTAGGACAACCCCTAGAAAAGGACCAACTTTAAAGTTGTGCCAATGATAAAAATAATAACGTGCAAACATGCAAATGTGCTAGAGTGGTGTGGTGCAGATCTAAATTCATTTTAGTGCACCAATGAAAGTGTTTCTAGCATGCCTTTACAAATAAATATTTGAACAAAAGCTCAAATCAAATACGATAATCAATCCATGTAGTTAAAATATCCTTAAATATAAGGACATAACAATAAATTGGTTCTAGATTTGTTTTAATGCACCAATAAAACTATTCCTAAGGAACATGCCTATGGAAATGAACAATTGGACAAGCTTGAATCAAACATGATGATCAATGAATGCAACTAAATGCATTTAAATATAAAAATAACAACCAATCACACAAATATGTGTTTAGTTAGCTCAAGGCAAGAAAGGAATATGCAAGAGTTGGCCAAATTTGAATTTGAATTGTAAGATTTTAGGGATCCAATTTATAGATGTGGGATTAATCTTGTGTTTGAAAAAGTGACCTAAGACATGAAAATGATAAGATCAACATGGATAATAGATGCATGGGAAATACATAATTGGAGTGAATATATTAGACTGCATAGATAAGAAATAGGAGATAAATGTGCAAGAATGTTTGTAAATGGATGAGAAACAACATTAGAGAATGAGCCCAACGTCACACAAGATTGTGCCATTTATCAATATGCAATTGTATTAATCCATTCTCTCAAAATGGCCATAAAACTAAATACAAAATGATATAAGTATATAAATTTCACTATTATGTTTTGGCCCCACTTTGAGCTGCATGTAAGTCCTAGAATGATTGCGTATCTCAAAGCATGTAGCACTCACAAACATGTATAATTTAAAGTAAATATTCAAACATACAAATGATACCTAAGGTCATGTAAAGTAATGAAATCCATTAAAATTTATCATGCAAGTCCATCCTTTGATATGTGTGCTCGATAGGAAAATACAAAATAGAGTAAAAACTTGTATTGAATAACTTTTGTCGCATAAGTAAAAATGAAAATAATTGCAAGACAAATTTCATTGTCAACCATCATAAGTAGCAACAAAAAAAGAGAAGGGAGTAAGATTATAAAAAAAAAATCATATATGAAAAGTGGTAATACTCTATCTCGCTTTGTGATCATGGAATGACAAGACACATGGGGGTTGTCATTTCATTTGATAATGATGGCTGATCATATTGATGAGTATTTGTGTAACACTTATCACTACTTGAAATATTGATCATATGAATGTTAGTATCAAAACAACCCCCATTTAGTTTGTTGTATACATTATATACAAGGAATTTGAGAGGGAAACATTTCATATGAAATGTATATGTAAGCTAAGCATGTAAATCATGTAAGTTAATAATATAAAATTGATGCATCACATATCATACATGTAACATATTAAATGATAATCATTTTAAGCACACGTATTGGAGATGACATCAAGAAATAATGACCCTTAGTATGGGAAAATGAATATGGTGACTTCAACCACATGGCTAGAAACACCCATGTAAGTAGATAAGGTGCTAATAAATTCATATTCCCCTAGTGTGTTAGCAAGAGTACACAATGGTTGAAGCAATGGGTCCTTAGTGATGGTAAAGGTTTCAATTTAAACGACATACCATTTAGTTGATAATATGGGAAAGGCTTGTAGTGTACCCATTGTAACTATTTCAAAAATGTGAGTACACTATGATAGGGAAGGAATAATGCGTGATTCCCCCAATATGATTGTGAGAGTGTATTTCGAGGTTATTTCCTCCACGTGGGTGATACAATGTGGTGAGCTGCATATATGTGTAATGAGCGAAGATAATAAATAGTATATACTTTCCTAGCTAATGTGGTGAGATGACTCTAACTGACTTGATAAACATCATGTGATAATTGATAATGGGTGATCATGTCAACAGATAAGCAAGTAAGCAAAAATGAGTAATGATGTGATCATGAAGGTACATGTCAACTTATGTTTGGTTTTGTAAAGTTTCATGTTAAGGTTTGTAATTGATTATATAATAAATTCCTATGACATATTGTATATTGGTAAAATTGATGAAACATCATCACACATGTCGTCCCAAAATATGTCAAAGTGAATAGATAAATGTGATGAATTAATATCATCATCCATAGGTGTCATGGGTGAAAAAGGCTTGGTGCCAAACAAGAGTAATAATAAATGTACAATGTGTGAAAATAGGCCAAAGTGCAAGTGAGTAATATATGATAATAAATAATACATATCATTATCCATAAGGTTAATTTTCTTTGAGAATAGGCTTTGTAGGATGCACAATTTATGTTCTACAAATTTCCATTGGGCTATATATTTAGGGATGAATGGTAAAAATCCACTTTCATTTGCATGCACACCCCCATCATATAGTATTTTCTAGAACTTAGATCTTAGTTTATATTTGATTACGATGGTGTAGAGGAGGAGACACACATTGGGATATGGGTAATATACACCATTTAGAGTTCTTGTAGGAAGAGTTTTCCTATAAAATACAATGTGGTAAATATGTAGTGAATTTTAAATGATGTAGAATACCGTATATTTTGGCTTGTGACATCAAATTGTTGTATGGGTAAGTGCACCAATTTGTGACACAATTTTGATGCCAAATTGGAAAAAAAAAACAAAAAAAATCAAAAAAGATCATTTGGTGCACACCAAATTTGGCGTGCACCAAATGCAAAAAGTGAATTTAAACGAAATCTTGCATTCTAAACCTCATTTTCTTTTCAACCCGTGGCTTGGCTTGGAGGCTTTCAACTCTGCAACTTGCGCTCGCCAAATCTCTTCCATTTTTTGCACTCTTAGCTTGCAATTCTTCACAAGGATGCCGCCAGCACGTCAAAGAGGTCAAAGATTGCGAAGAGGTATGCATTTTATTTATTTTTATTTCAAATTTGATTTAAAATGTAGATTGAAATAGATTTTTTTAATAAAACTTTGTTCTAATTCTTAGGGAATGAATCTCCACCTCCAAACATTGAGAACTCACAATCACCCCCTCATGAAGAGCCTACTATACAAGAACAACATAAAACCCAAGAAAATATCCTAAATCAAATTGAAAACAATAAAAGAGACATTGAACAATTAATTGGAAGATTAACCGAGCATGTCAAAATCCACCTTTATAGGAGAGGGATTGTCGAATTGTTGAAGTCAATTGTATCTCATATAGGAGAAATGAGTGAGAAAATAAATTTTTGGTCAAATAAGAGGCATGAGATGAGACAATTTATGCTAGTGGTTTGTCATATGTAGATGTGAAAAAACAAAAAATTAGCAAAGCCAACTTGTGTTCCCTATTTACAGACCTGAGAACCAACACACCTTTGTCTCATGCATGCAGGAGGTTCCCCATCCATTGGTGCCACCATGAATTAATTAAAAAATAAAATTTGAGAGCGGTGGTGGATGGTATTTGACCAGCCTCCATGCAATAACCATGAGGTACCACAATACTTTTTGAGGAAACTCTATTGTGAGTTTGTCCTCAATAAGATGCCAAATTATTTTGACATCTTAGACTTTCAGGGTAGAGGTGGGGGCTCCACACATGATAGACCTAATGCACAACGTAATCCATAGTTGGCACCAAGACCCTTGGTCAAACCCATGGTGGAGAACGTCACTGTTCCTTCCATTATTAAGGATAGTGTAGAGGTGGACACGCTGGAGTCAATTAGCTCACTCACCCAGACCATTATATAGTGTGTGAGGCCTCTAGTAGAGCCTGATGTGGAGGAGGCATGTAGGCCCCGAGCTCCACCCTACCATTGTGGCGCTTGTGGTGTTGTTTGCATGTATGATTATTAGAGTGCTCGAGATGCAGCTACACAACCTACATTAGTTGCAGAGGTGATGGCTCTCATAGATGAATTGCAAAATAATACATTTGACATTGATACTCAAGTAATATTCAACAAGTTCATTTAATTTGTTTATTAAATTATATTTTGAAATTTAATAATAACTAAATTAGTAGAATATTGATATGATGAAATTTTAGGGTCAGAGTGTTCATGAGATGTGCTCCATTCATGTAGAACCTTATTCGTTCTCAACATTGAGTCCACAGGTATGCAACTAGTATTAAAGATATTATTATTGCATTTGAACAATTGAATGTTATATTTGAATGTTTGTCTCATAACATGCTTTGGATGTCAAATAGTTTCCTAGTGGACCTTCGACCTCCACACCTTGCAATTCATTTCCTCAAACAAATTTCACTCATGTAACCTTTATTCATTAATGGTGTTGTAAAACAATGTTAGCTAGTTTTCATAATTTTGCGTATACAAATCTAAAAAATTGATGAGAAACAAAAACATTGGCTGGTCTTGTGAGATCCTAATTATATTTACCATTCAACGTCCATCTCATTCTTCCATTCCTTTCATCACACATTTTTTAACCATTTTATATCACATATCCCAATCTTTAACACCTTATATATATTATACCACCTTCCTCCATATTTCATCTTATACACATATCGCTACAAGAAACATTTCCTTCTACTCATTATTGACAAAATAACTAATAAATTATTACTACACACCTCAAGTTCCCACTTCATGTCCTATATTCAAATGTTAGACACCGCCTAATTCACTTTATGGTCTAATATTCCCTCCTAATTACTTCCCATTAACCTCTAGTATAGTTCACCTTAAAAATGTTTTATTATCCCATCCTAGCTTATCCAATTAATCTCTACTAGTCCATTTTATGTTCCATCATCCCCTCTTGATCGTGTCACATTATCTTCTCCTAATTCACTTTTTGTTCCTTTATTCCTTCCTAATCCCATCCCATTAACATTTAATAGTTCACCCTGTTTTCCATGATCCCCTCCTAGCCCATCCCACTAATATCTTCTAGTCCATCCTATGTGTCATTATTCCCTTCTACTCCCGTCTTATTGTACCCATTATTATTTCACCCTAGATGTTCCGTGATCCCCTATGTTCCACCCTATGTTCCTTTATCCATTCTATATCATACCATCTTTATGTAAGGAAAATTAGATGCGGAAAACAATTCTCCTAACATCAATACCTCAGGAAAGAATGCAGAAGCACTTTAAAATTTACAATTACAGTCAAGTTAAGATGCACTATGAAATAGATTACAGAAACAGATTATTTGACAAACACACATGAACACCGGATATACGTGGGAAAACCCTTACGGGAGAAAAACCCACCACACCAAGAGAAATCACTTTGTATTACAGTAATAAGAATTACATACAACTTCCAGACTTATCTTTTTGGTGTCATTATACAACAACATTCATCATGTACATTCTTCGAACAAAAACTTCCAAGTTACAGCCTTTACAGATTTTAATTCCTTTTCTGATACATTTTGAATTCTTCACACTCCACTGTTGATCAAACCACTATCCAACCCCAAGGGTCTCCAACTCCAAACTATATCCATGGTGTTCCCTGACTGTCGAGCTTTCTCACAGAACCGTCACAATGAACAAAATCCCAACAGTTCCAATTCGACTCCTCTGATTCGTCCACGAAATTCCATGTATGACAGTCAGACGGTCAACATAATTTGTAATGCTCTGGCATCTCAGTGAGACACTAATAGTGTCTCGTTGATGCCACATATACTTCATACCGCTATCGCCAAGAGCCTCTGAAGTCGCTAAGATGTTATATCGAGCTCCAAGAGATACACTGAGTCATCATGTAGTCGCCCTGACCTATCGCTTTCGCCAGAAGGTCATAGCGAGACAACAAAGGTTATACCAAAGTCCCCATACCTACCGAGCACCAAGGAGAAGTTGGCAAGACTCACACCTACGCCAAGAGTTCATACCGATCTCCATATGTTACTCCGATGACCAACTGTCACCAAGAGCTACCCCGATAGCCATCGGCTATCGGCAAGACATTATCCATCGCTAAGAGGTTTCTCTGATAGCTTTAAGTTACCCCGAAGATTCTTCAACATCAACAAGACTCAACAAAGTCGCTGGGACTTCTTATCGAAACCACCGTGTTCCACCGATGACCATCATTCACCAAGAGTTACACCGAAGACAGCTTGGATAAGTCCCCATCGACAAGACTTCCACTGTTCACTAAGACATCTTCCCAGATCATTAGAGTTACCCCAAAGACTTCAATACATACGCTGTCGGCAAGAGATTAACACTTCGCTGAGACTTCTTAGCGAGAACCTTCAGTTATCTCGAAGACCGTAGTCGCCAAAAGTCTCGTCGATACACGATTGAATGGCCTTTCGGCTAGAGGTCTTTCGAGCGCCATAAGGTCACAATGAACACACTATGTAATAGCGATAGACTTCTCAGTGTACAAATCGGCAAGACACTAACAAGGTCACAACGACCTGGTCAAAACTGAATAAAGCAAACTGCTAGTCGGCCAGACATGGAACCTGTCACACCGACTTGGCACTCATGGAGGTTTCAGCCTGTAATGTTTGAGGCACATATTTCCAACAATCTCCCACTTGACGAAGATCATACAGGCACCTCCAGAGCATAAATAATACTTACTGAAAATCATGGGCACTAAGGCCCATTGAACTAGCACACCACCTGAACTTGTCTGTGCTCATTGGCTTCGTCAATGCATCTGCAACATTCTCCAGAGTATCAAATTTCTCCAAATTTACCTTTCCATCCTCAACCATATCTCGTACAAAATGGTACTGTACGTCAATATGTTTCATTCTGGCATGAAAAGTTGGGTTCTTTTCCAGACAAATGGCACTCTGACTATCACATAAGATTGTTATTTCCCCTGCATCAAAACCAATATTAGAACACAAACATTTCAACCATACAACTTCTTTACAAGCATGGGTAGCTGCCATGTATTTAGCCTCTGTAGTGGACAAAGCGACTATAGCCTGCCACTTGCTCATCCAACTCACTGCACCACCATTCAACATGAAAACGTATCCACTGGTGGATCTCCTGCTGTCAATGTCCCCTGCCCAATCAGAATCTACATATCCATGAATGCTGAGAGTCCTCTGTGATTCAACCGAATTCCCATGGTAACACAAAGAAAAATATGAAGTTCCTTTCAAATATCTAAACACCCTCTTCACAACATCCCGATGTATTCTTCCTGGATTAGCCATAAATCGACTAAGTACTCCCACTGCTTGGGCAATGTCTGATCTTGTACAGACCATTGCATACATGAGACTGCCTACTGCACTTGCATAGGGTACACTGGTCATGTCCTCCATCTTAGTAGGAGATTTTGGATAGTCCTCAGTAGATAGCTTCGTTCCCTGCATGACTGGAACAACTAACTGCTTGCAATCATTCATACAAAATCTCTCTAGAACAATCCTTATATACTTACTCTGACTGAGCCAAAGCTTTCTATTCTTCCTGTCCCTGATTATTTCCATCCCCAAAATATACCTTGCTACACCAAGATCCTTCATTTTGAACTTAGCAGACAACTAAGACTTAAGATCAGAAATCATTAGCTTGCTATTTCCTATGAACAACATATCACAACATAAAGAGCAATAACACTTGATCACTTTCAGCTTTATAATATACACAGTGATCTGATTTTGATCTCTCAAAGCCTAAAGATAATACATAGTATCAAATTTTTGGTACCACATTCTAGGTGACTGCTTTAACCCATACAGAGACTTCTTTAATTTGCATACCAGTTTTTCTTTACCTTTCTCAACAAAGTGCTCAGGCTGGGACACATAGATTTCTTCTTCAAGATCACCATGAAGAAATGTTGTCTTCACATCCATCTGTTCAACCTCTAAGTCATATGCTGCAAGTGACAATAGAAATCTAATGGATGTCAGCTTTGCTACAGGAGAAAAGATTTCTCCATAGTCAATTCCCTCACCTGGGAATAACCCTTTGCAACCAGTCTTGCCTTGTATTTTTCTACACTGCCATCCAGACCAATCTTTTTCTTAAATACCCATTTACATTTCGGTTTTCTACCTTTAGGCAAGGGCACCAGACTCTAGGTTTCATTTTTATCTAATGATGCCATTTCCTCATCCATGGCTTCCAACCAAGAATCTGAATCAGACATTTTAATTGCCTCTTTTACAGTCCTAGGCTCATCAGTGCTAGAAATTAAAGCATAGGCACAGGTAGAATCAATTAATGAGAACCCATACCTATCTAGTTGTTTCCTTTCACGGGTTGACCTCCTCATTGGCTGAGGCTGAGGTTCTTCTTTTTCAGAACTTTCAGAGCTTCTTGAGCTCTCCTCAATTTCAGGTACATTTTGAATCTTTAATTCCTCTTTCTCTGGTGTAGGAGGAATTACTGCTACATCCTTACTATTTTCTGACTTTGTCTCTGACTGCAGATCCAAGGTGGAAGGTTTCAACTCACAAAAGATTACACTTCTACTGTATACAACCTTCTCTGTAACAGGATTCCAAAGCTTGTATCCTTTAATGTTAGCACTATAGCCAATAAAAATACACTTGACAGCCTTGTTCTCCAACTTAGATCTTTTTACATCCGACACATGTGCATATGCCTCACAACCAAAGACACGAATATTTCTAAGAGAGGGCTTCTTACCAGACCACGCTTCCAAAGGTGTCTTATCAACAAGAGCAGAGTTTGGAGACCGATTAACCAAGTAACATGCAGTAGCAGTAGCTTCAGCCCAAAACTTCTCCTCCAAACCAATACTACTAAGCATACTTCGTGCTCTCTCCATCACTATCCTATTGAACCTTTTTGCAACTCCATTCTGCTGTGGAGTATAAGGTGTAGTCTTGTGTCTTTTGATTCCATGGTCTTTATAGTATCTTTCAAATTCATTAGAACAAAATTCACCGCCATTATCAATCCTTAAACATTTTATTTTTCTACCAGTTTGATTTTCAACAAGATTTTTAAACTCCTTAAATCGACTAAACACTTCTGATTTCGATTTCAAAAAATAAACAAATTCTCTCCTTGAATAGTCATCAATGAATGACACATAGTATCTTCATTTAGATAATGAAGAAACATTCACTAGACCAAACACATCTGAATGGATATAATCTAACAAACTAGAAGATTTAGGAGGACTGTCATAAAATGAAACACGGTGCTGCTTTCCATATATACAGTGTTCACAAAATTCAAATTTGAAATTACAATCTTCAAGCCCCTCAACAAGATTTTTGTTCTTCAAGGTTTTTAAACCTTTTTCTCCAATGTGGCCTAACCTATGATGCCAAAGCATAGTCTTCTCTGCAGGAAGTTTTACTTCTGTAGAGTTTACATAATTAGGGATATTTTCCTTTTTACCTCCTTGAGCAACTTCCAGTGACTTCAAGGAGACACTGTTACATTGAACAACTTGTGCATCCAGCTTGTACAGGGTACCAATTCAAGCACCTCTAGCCAGCACCATTGAACCTCTAGTCATCTTGCAGCCACTTCCTGAGAACAAGACTTGTACTCCGATATCATTAAGCTTACTGACATAAAGAAGATTTCAAGCCAGACCAGGTATGTGCATCACATCATTGATCCCCTTTATTCTTCCATCAGGGAATTGGATTTTGACTCTTCCACGACCAACAATTTCCAAGGTTGAATCACTCGCCAAGTACACCTTTCCACCATTGTATTCTTCATACTTTGTGAACCATTCTCTATGAGATGTCATGTGGAATGATGCTCCAGAATCAATCAGCCAGGCATCATCTGATTCCTAAGTAGCCAAGGCTGCAATGAAGGCGTCACCATCACTATGAGAAGAACCATTATCAAAAGAGCCCTTCTTCTTCTTTTTCTCCTCTTTACAATCCTTTCAGACATGACCAGGTTGCCCACAGTTCTAGCATTTCACCTTGGGATTCTTTCCAGGAGACTTTGATCTCCCTTTTGATTTCGATTTGGACTTCTTGTCCTTCTTCTTTCCTTTTTTTTTTGACCTTCCTCTGATAGCAAGAGCTTCCTTAGCCATCTCATAAGATTTTATTCTCATCTCTTCTGACAGCAAAGAACCAACAACATCTTCCATCTTGAAGCTGGATGTTGTACTCCCAATAGCCATCACCAGATGATCCCAAGAGTCTGGCAAAGAACATAACAGAAGCATACAACGATCTTCTTCTTCAATATTTACACCAACATATGTTAATTGTGTGAGCAACATGTTAAATGCATTCAAATGATCAGCTACAGACCCTCCTTCTTGCATTCTCAAAGAGTAGAGCTTCTTCCTCAAGAACAATTTATTCACCAAATATTTCCCCTGATAAATAGACGCCAGTATTTTCCACAAGAGAGAGGAAGTCTTCTCTTCATGCACATTGAGAAGAACTGAGTCTACAAAATAGAGCCTTATCAACCCCTTATCTTTTCTATCTGCAAGGTCCCAATCTTCTTGCTCCATACCTGTAGGTTTAGTTCAGACACAACAAGCCAAAGATCTCAATCTACTAAGAGATCCTCCATCTTGAGTTTCCACAATTCAAAGTTACTGCCATTGAATTTCTCTATTTCAATCTTCCCAGATGAACTAGCCATCTTAACCTGTAAATACAAATAAAAATCTCTACAAGACTCCCACTGAACAGTATTGACACAAAAAACCCAATGTACCCCCAAGGATAACACAACTGGCCAGGCTCTTATACCACTTGTAAGGAAAATTAGATGCGGAAAATAATTCTCCTAACGTCAATACCTCAGGAAAGAATGCAGAAGCACTTTAAAATTTATAATTACAGTCAAGTTAAGATGCACTATGAAACAGATTACAGAAACAGATTATTTGACAAACACACATGAACACCAGATATATGTGGGAAAACCCTTACGGGAGAAAAACCCACCACACCAAGAGAAATCACTTTGTATTACAGTAATAAGAATAACATACAACTTCCAGACTTATCTTTCTGGTGTCATTATATAGCAGCATTCATCATGTACATTCTTCGAACAAAAACTTCCAAGTTACAACCTTTACAGATTTTAATTCCTTTTCTGATACAGTTTGAATTCTTCACACTCCACTGTTGATCGAACCACTATCCAACCCCAAGGGTCTCCAACTCCAAACTATATCCATGGTGTTCCCTGACTGTCGAGCTTTCTCACAGAACCGTCACAACGAACAGAATCCCAACAGTTCCAAATCGACTCCTCTGATTCGTCCACGAAATTCCATGTATGACAGTCAGACAGTCAACAAAATTCGTAATGCTCTGGCATCTCGGTGAGACACTAACAGTGTCTCGCTGATGCCACATATACTTCATACCGCTATCGCCAAGAGCCTCTAAAGTCGCTAAGATGTTATATCGAGCTCCAAGAGATACACTGAGTCATCACGTAGTACCCTGACCTATCGCTTTCGCCAAAAGGTCATAGCGAGACAAAAAAGGTTATACCGAAGTCCCCATACCTACCGAGCACCAAGGAGAAGTCAGCAAGACTCACACCTATCGCCAAGAGTTCATACCGATCTCCATATGTTACTCCGATGACCAACTGTCGCCAAGAGCTACCTCGATAGCCATCAGCTATCAGCAAGACATTCACCATCGCTAAGAGGTTTCTTCGATAGCTTTAAGTTACCCTGAAGATTCTTCAATATCGGCAAGACTCATCGAAGTCACTGGGACTTCTTATCGAAACCACCGTGTTCCACCGATGAACATCATTTGCCAAGAGTTACACTGAAGACAGCTTGGATGAGTCCCCGTCGGCAAGACTTCCACTGTTCGCTAAGACGTCTTCCCGGATCATTAGAGTTACCCCAAAGACTTCAATACATACACTGTCAGCAAGAGATTAACACTTCGCTGAGACTTCTTAGCGAGAACCTCCAGTTATCCCGAAGCCCGTAGTCGCCAAAAGTCTCGCCGATACACGATTGAATGGCCTTTCAGCCAGAGGTCTCCCGAGTGCCATAAGGTCACAACGAACACACTATGTAATAGCGATAGACTTCTCAGTGTACAAATCGACAAGACAGTAACAAGGTCACAATGACTTGGTCAAAACTGAATAAAGCAAACTGCTAGTCGGCCAGACATGGAACTTGTCACACCGACTTGGCACTCATGGAGGTTTCAGCCTGTAATGTTTGAGGCACATATTTACAACACTTTATCCATGTTTTATCCTAAATAACTCTTCTCTATTATTAATACACATAGGTCAAGTTCCCACTTCATGTACTATTGTCAAACCCTATACACCTCCTAATTCACCCTATGTTCCATTATTCCCTACTAATCTCATCCCATTAACCTCTAATTGTCCACCCTATATTTTGTTATCCCATCCTATCCCATCCCATCAATCTATAATAGTCCATCCTATGTTCCATTAACCCCTTCTATTCCCATCCCATTACCCTCTCGTATTTCACCTTATGTTCCATTATCCCCTCTTGGTCTTGTCCCACTATCTTTCCCTAATTCACCCTATGTTCCTTTATTCCCTCCTAATCCCATCCCATTAACCTCTAATAGTTCACGCTATATTTTGTTATCCCATCCTAGCCCATCCCATTAATCTATTCTAGTCCATCCCATGTTCCATTATCGCATTTGACTCCCATCCTATTGTACCCTCTATTATTTCATCATATGTTCCATTATCCCCTCTTGGTCTTGTCTCTTTATCCCTTCTATGCTATAAAACCTCCATCCAAATTTTATCTTATACACTGTTAGAAGAAATCTTTCCTTCCACTCATTATTGACCAAAGTTGTCTTCTCCATTACTGCTACACACCTCAACAACCAACTTCATGTGCTATAGAAAAACCCTAGACATGTCCTAATTCATCGTATGTTCCATTATCCCTTTGAAAGCTGCTAGTAACATAATAATCCTCACTTCATTCATGTGAACTTCATTGTGGCATTATCACTATGTTGAAAGCATGCCCTCATTAACATTAGTTCATTAGCATATGCAATTTGAATCTGAATGAGCACTGAACTTTGACATTTGCAAGAGTTTTGACTATCCTAGTGGACTTAGTACTTTCACCATTTTGTGATCTAGAAGCACTATATTGTAGTCTTAACTAAGGCCAACCATTTACTCTTTCATTTATGACAGCTATAAAGGGACTACCTAAACTTCTTTATATGATTGTTAGATATGTTAATTCATTTGTAGTTGTTGACATCAGACAACCCCAGAGATGTCGGTGGCATGATGGACCATGGAGTTGCTGCAACAATAGCCAATTTTGATCCTTTGAGAGAGGTATGCAACATATTAGTCGATTTGACATTATATTTTCTCTTTTATGGTCGATTATAGAAAAATTTCATGATACTTTTATCTAGTTTAATTTCTATCTTAATGGTTGCTACATGCAGTTTTAACTCTAGATCGTGGTTGTGGTAATGTTGTAAATGTGCATGATGACTATATGTATTCAATAAGTGATTATATTTTGTTATATATCATTCCACAATTCAATTTCTATGTATTAACATATTTACTTTTTATTGTATCCATGGAAGGTCCAAAGTGAAGAGAGAAGGACTAGTGAGCGTGTTTGAAAGACAAGAGAACCAACTAGAACTCCATCCAGCTGAATTTTGATGGCAGCATGGGATCTTTTTCCTTCCCCTAGAGGGAAATGAATATGTATTAGGGTTGTTTGTTGTATGCCTATGTGGCATTTTAGAACATATGTTTTGTACTATCGATATATATGTGACATTTTATGTCCATATGGCTCTTTTTTAGTAATCCTGTATGGATTTTTTGGATATATTGTATATACTTTTATCAATATATATCATTGTATATCCTTACGACTTTTTGATTAAAGAAAATATTATTTTTCTACTACCAGTCTTAAATGATGTTATCATGCATATTATGTAAATTGTATGCTTGAATGTTGTAGGCATGGATTTTTTTTACATCTAATGCTTAAATAATTACTGTTGATTGCTCAATAATCTCCATCTAATGAATATTGTGTAAATAAGCTTCATTCCTGGTGGTTTGTATCCTTTGCAATGCTTTAATTACTTGTGCTTTAATTATTCACATGTATGCTTCACTTATTCACATGTATACTTCATGTATATTGTGTGTATTCACATGTATGCTTCATGCTTCCAATGTATAATTCATGTGTTCATGTCTATTCTTCATGATTCATGTGTATACTTTATGTATTTGCATGTATGCTCCATGCTTCTTGAGTTCTATTGTTGTCTAGTGGCAATGATCTTAACACCAAAAGGTTTCAAATGAACTGTAAGAGATCCTTCCCATAAAAAAATATCATAGCAAAATGTACTGCTTTTAATTCATGGCTGAGGTTGGCATCCAACAACTAATGGTTCTTATTCTAAAGCCTAGCAATCATTGCATTTTCATCTATAGAAAAAGTGGATGTTTCAAACCTCGCAGGCATATATATATATATACACCTCTATGAACTTGTATGAATGTGCATCAAAACACATGATAGTTGTTGATCCAACCAAAAATTTATTTATTTGCATCTACTAATATCACAATGTACTTGACATCTCATTAAATGAAATCAATGCACAAGTTAGTTTTAATGATATTCTAAAGATATTAGATGTGTATGGACAACAATATAAGCTTGATTTCTAGATGCATCACCCATGTGCAGTTATCACATTTCTCCCATATTCATCATTTAAATAAGTTAAAAAACCTCCTTCCATTTTCTATGCATGAAATAACATGACAAATCATTGGGAAACATGGTCCTATAACTACTGTTGCATCATGTTTTATAACTCTAGAGCACTAAAAACCATACATCATGGATATTGAATATTCGGATCCAATGTTTCACTAGTAGGATGATTTTTGCATCTCAACAAGGGTGCATTATTTGATGACAACTACAGTTCAAAATCTTAAGGGATTTAGCCGGTTGAACGTAGCTCAAAGCGATTCGGTGTGTTTGGGTGCAAAAGAGGACCATGCCTAGCGTAAATGTACCCAACTGGATGTGTTGGAATAGTTCGTTTGGTCACATGAGTTGTAGAACGAAAGTTGCACCACTTTGCAACTTTGCACTACTTTGCAACTTTGCACTACTTGCATTTGACAACTTTTTCCCCAAACAAAATGTCGCCACCACAGGAAAATGCATCTGAGATAGGGAAAACTGAGAGAGTTTATTGTATAAGGTCCCAACGCAATCCCATAGGCTTAGACGAGAAGTTTCTAAGAATCACGGTGTCCGAGTAACAACCCGTCGAAGATTGTAGCCATTTTGCAGTTTGGACTCTTAAGGGATTCAACCGGTTGAATGTAGCTCAGAGTGATTCAACGTGTTTGGGTGTGAAAGAGGACCATTCTTAGTGTAAATTTACCCACTTGGATGCATTGGAATAGTTCAGTTGGTCACATGAGTTACAAAACTAAAGTTGCACCACGTTGCAACTTTGAACTACTTGCATTTGACAACTTTTTCCCCAAGTGAAAATTCGCCACCATAGGAAAATGCCTTCGAGATAGAAAAACCAAGAGAGGTTATTGTAGAGGGACCCAACATGATCTCATAGGTCAAACGAGAAGTTTCTAAACATCACGATGTTCGAGTAACAACCCGTCAAAGATTGCAACCATTTTGCACTTTGGACTCTTAAGGGATTCAACCGGTTGAATGTAGCTCAGAGCGATTCAACATGTTTGGGTGAAAAAGAGGACCATGCCTAGCATAAATGTACCCACCCAGACATGTTGGAATAGTTCATTTGGTCACACGAGTTACAAAAAAAAAATTGCACCACTTTACAACTTTGGATTACTTGCATTTGACAACTTTTTCCCCAAGAAAAATGTCGCCACCACGGGAAAACGCCTTTGAAATAGGGGAAAATGAGAGAGGTTATTGTATAGGTGCTCAACATGATACAATAGGATCAAACAATAAGTTTCTAAATGTCACGGTGTTCGAGTAACAACCTATCGAAGATTGCAGCCATTTTGCACTTTGGACTCTCAAGGGATTCAATCAGTTGAACGTAGCTTGAAGCGATTCGACATGTTTCGGGAAAAAGAAGACCTTTCCTAGCGTAAAAATACCCAATCGGATGCATTATAATAGTTTATTTGGTCACATGACTTGCAAAACAAAAGTTGCACCACTTTGCAACTTTGAACTACTTGCATTTGACAACTTTTTCCCCAAGAAAAATGTCACCACCACGAAAAAATGCCTCCAAGATATGGAAAACCAAGAGAGGTTATTATAGAGGGGACCGACATGATCCCATAGGCTTAGACAAGAAGTTTCTAAGCATCACAGTGTTCAAGTAACAACTCGTCGAAGATTGCAACCATTTTGCACTTTGGACTCTTAAGGGATTTAGCTAGTCGAATGTAGCTTAGAGCTGTTCGGAATGTTTGGGTGTGAAAAAGAACCATTTTTAGCGTAAAAATACCCACCTAGATGCTTCAAAATAGTTCATTTGATCACACGAGTTGCAGAATGAAAGTTGCACCACTTTACAACTTTGAACTACTTGCATTTGACAACATTTTCCCCAAGAAAAATGTTGCCACCACAGAAAAACACCTCTGAGATAGGGAAAAATAAGAGAATTTATTGTAGAGGGGCCCAACATGATACCATAGGCTCAAATGAGAATTTTCTAAGCATCATGGTGTCCAAGTAACAACCCGTCGATAATTGCAGCCATTTTGCACTTTGGACTCTTAAGGGATTCAACCGGTTGAATGTAGCTTGGAGCGATTTGGCGTGTTTGGGTGTGAAAAAGGACTATTCCTAGCATAAAATTACCCACCCAGATGCATTGGAATAGTTTGTTTGGTCACACGAGTTACAGAACAAAATTTGCACCACTTTGCAACTTTGAACTACTTGCATTTGACAACTCTTTCCCCAAGTGAAATGTTGCCACCACGCGAAAATGCCTCTGACATAGAAAAATACAAGAGAGGTTATTGTAGAGGGGACCAACACAATCCCATAAGCTTAGACGAGAAGTTTCAAAACATCACGGTGCTCGAGTAATAGCCCATCGAAGATTGCAACCATTTTGCACTTTGGACTCTTAAGGGATTCAACCAGTTGAATGTAGCTCAGAGCGATTTAGCATGTTTGGGTGTGAAAGAGGACCGTCCCTAGTGTAAACGTACCCACCCAGATACATTGGAATAGTTCGTTTGGTCACACAAGTTGCAGAACAAAAGTTGCACCACTTTGCAACTTTGAACTACTTGCATTTGACAAATTTTTTCCTAAGCGAAACGAAATGTCACCACTACGGGAAAACACATCCGAGATAGAGAAAACTGAGAGAGGTTATTGTAGAGGGGCCCAACACAATCCCATAGGATTAGATGAGAAGTTTATAAGCATCACGATGTCTGAGTAATAGCCCATCAAAGATTGCAGTCATTTTGCACTTTAGACTCTTAAGGGATTCAACCAGTTGAATGTAGCTTGAAGCGATTCGGTGTGTTTGGGTGTGAAAGAGGAACATACCTAGCATAAACGTACACCAGGATGTGTTGGAACAATTCATTTGGTCATACAAGTTGCAGAACAAAAGTTGCACCACTTTGCAACTTTGAATTACTTGCATTTGACAACTTTTTCCCCAAGCGAAATGTTGCCACCACGGGAAAACATCTCCATGATAGCAAAAATTGAGAGAGGCTATTGTAGAGGGGACCAAAAAAATCCCATAGGCTTAGACGAGAAGTTTCTAAGTGTCATGGGTTCTGAGTAACAACTTGTCGAAGATTGCAACCATTTTGCACTTTGGACTCTTAAGGGATTCAACCAGTTGAACATAGCTCGAGGCGATTTGGCATGTTTGGGTGTGAAAGAGGACTATGCCTAACGTAAATTTACCCATGTGTACATGTTGGAATAGTTTGTTTAGTCTGTGTTGTAGAAAATTGGACCCTCTTGAGAAAAGAGACAATTTCATGCATAATTAGACCCACTTTTGAGTCCCTTCACACTATTTCCCCTTTAAAACAACATTTATAGGCTTCTTAGACCTATTAATTTTGATCTAGAGGCACGTTTCACATGTGAAATCACATAAAACTCGACAAACAACATTTAATAACATCATACCCCGACAACCCACCTTCAAACAACAATAGTGGGACCCATTCACCACCTTGGGCGAATGAGTCCCCTCTGGTGGGACCCATTTGCCAAGGGTTGCAAATGAGTCCCCTTTGAGGGAGAATTCAAAATCAAGCAAGAATTTAATTAATTTAACTTTTATTTCTGGTGAATGTCGGCCTCTTAGGTCTAATTAATTGGAAAATAAGGTGTTGTTGCCTAGAAATATACATTTTAAGTCATTTTACATAATCTGATAATCTCATTATCATTCTTCAAGAGCAATTTCAAAAGCAAAGCATTCTATAACAAGTTTCATCATCAAAAGTTGAAGTTTTAGGACAACAAACTAGGGTTTTTGCAGGTCTTGAAGCTCACTAATCTTGTCAAGATCCAACATTACAAAGGGTTGATGATGGATGCCTATGGTGAATCATGAAGAAATCTAGGGTGAAGAGGTGCAACTAGCCACCAAATCATGCCTAAGGACTTGGTTTCCTATTGATTCCATCTTCCATTTTCACTCTATCTTCAGATTAAGGTTTATGTTATGTTTATTTAGCATTTTCATGTCATTTTATATCCATGTTTCATGTGTTGTAAGGTTTCTAGGGTAGAGATCTTGCATCATTTCAATCAATCTTGCATGTCTTGTTCTAGATTAATAGAATATGACCCTTCTTATGTTTTAGCCTTTTCTTAGTCTTTAACACATCTGAGGCTAGGGTTTATGAAAAAAATTCTTTATTCAAGGTTTAATTACCTACCTAGGGGTTTGACTAAGGCAAACCCACCATTAGATCAACTCTTTTAAGTTTTTTTGTAGGGATTTTTTGAGATTTGGAATCGTGTCTCTATTAGAATTTGTTGTGCAGGTGTCAAGATACAGATCTAAGTTTTGAGTTTGCAGAAATTAGAAAGTGGATTGATTCGCCATGCTTGGCGAATGAGTCCCACCTAAAGGTCTAGATTTGAGTTAGATGTTGTTTCAGATCCCCGACTGTTAGAAAATAGGTTATGTGCAGAAAAGTCCTAATTTGGGACTGATTCACCAAAGGTGGCGAATGAGTCTCAGTCAGCCCAAGTTTAGATTTCACTAGTTTTCCAGTTGGTTCTTTAGTCCTCTATAGCTTCCCAGGTGCACACATTCTGAGAAACAACTTTTTGTTTAGTTAAATATTGCATCTTGTTCATTATTTCAATCTTTTTGCATATCACACTGTGTTTTCAAACAAGGCATAAATCTTTGTTTTGCATTCATTTTCAATCATTTGGATTAACCTACTGCATTTAGTTAAGTTCATTTACATACACATCCTAATTTGAGTGTTACATAAGCATTTTTGGACCCAATCTCTCTCCTTTTAGGTGAAAAACTCTAGGAGTGTAAGAGTAGCATTCGGGTCCCAAAAATCTATGTTTCATTTTGGTGAACTTGACTTTTGAACATCATAACATTCTGATTTACATTTATGATTGCATCTTATGTTTTCATTATTTCATGCTCTTGCATTGTTTTAGGATTCTTAAAAGCATTGCATTAGTGAAAGCATTCTTTACTTTATTTCATTCCATTATCCTACATCTCTACATTTGCATTCTATATTTGCATCATATAGATTTGAAATTTCACAGAAAACACAAAAAAATCAGAAAAAACATTAAAAAAATCATCTCCTGGGACTCATTCGCCATCTAGGGCGAATTAGTCCCTTTATAGTTTTTCATTAGAATTTCCAGATTCTACTTTCTTGTATTTGTATCTTTATGTTTGTTGTCATTGCATTTCTGTTTCAGTTTAGTTCTTTCTATTTTCTTAGTATGGAATTTATGGATAGTCTTAGGCTTTTACAAGTTCCATTTTCAGTTATATTTTGTAGTCCTTTTATATTAGTTACATTGAGGAAACTCTAGAAAATATCCAAAACCAATCAAATAATGTTCACGTCAAATGATCCCATTAAACACATGATTCAAATTCAAAACATCTCATCCAAGCCACTTAGTAGTGATGATGTTGATAAGTTAGATGAAACCCTTAAGGGTGTCCTCTCACTCACTTCATCCTCTAACGCTTGTCATGAGAAACATAAAAACCTTAATGATAATCCCTCTCTCAAACCTTTTGATTGTGATGACTTTGATTTGTTAGATGAAGCCCTCCAAGACCTCATCTCACATAAGCCATCCACTAAGGTTTGTGGTAATCAACTTGCGATAACAAACATTCATACCTCTAATGAACATCCTAAACCAGTTGACGATCAACCTTTTAGTTGTGATGATTTGCATTTGCTAGATGAGTCTCTTCAAGACTTCATCTCACCCAACTCATCCGCTATAGTTTCTACCATCAAGGATGTTAATGTAATTCAACCTAAACTTATCCTCTATCCCCCCTCACATCCGCTTCATTCCTCTAATCGACCACGCCACACTTTATATCCACCTAACACTAATGTATCACAAAAATCTAGTGATGATACTATTGCTCATACATATAACACAAGAAATAACCCACAACCATCCCAACCAATTCAACCATCATTACCTTTACCTAATCTGCCCAGTGCTCCTTGTTATAATCCACCTACAAAGGAGTATGATCTTGTTGAATAATTAAAGAATACTCCTGCCAAAATCTCTCTTTGGGAATTGCTTCTAACTTCACCAAGTTACAACACCATTCTTCAAACCGCTTAAAAAAAAATATCAATCCCTCCTAGAACCGCTCTGAATGATGTCGCAACTCTTGTCCAAAAACATAGTCTCAATATTACTTTTCATCAACATGAGCTCCCTCCTTTGGAGTTACAAAAGCAACATAATGCCTTTATGATAATTTCTCAATACCATCGCACAGGTATCAAACACACTCTCATAGATAATGATTCTACCCTTAATGTGTGTAGTGTGAGTATCCTTGATCGCTTAGAAGTTGATAGATCACAAATAATACCTGATTTTGTTTCTATTCGAGGATTTGATAATATAACAAAGCAATCGCTTGGGATAATCACTTTACCTATTACATTTGGAGTGGTCACTTTGCAGACTCCTGTCCATGTCATGCCTTATGATCTTTCATATAATATCCTTTTAGGTTGACCTTGGATTCATGAGATGAATGCAGTGCCTTCAACACTTCACCATATCATGAAGTATGTTTATAACGATTGTATATATCAAATTGAAATTGACCCTGAGCTTGAAAGTTACTTGCATCTTGAAAAAGGGGTTGCAAGTCCTTTGAAAACATTGATTCCAACATCTAACATTGACCCCCTTGAAATTGAACACAACGATATAGAAACGGTCTCTAAAATTTTGGTGATGATTGGGGATTCTTAGAATTCACACCCTCATTTATGGGTGAATACATACTTACACAAAAGAAAGATGCGAAACTCAAACAACCAAAAATGACGTCCACTCAAAATTCTGAACAATTGTCTCAAACATCTGTCTTGTACAATATGGATGAAAATGCAACATACACAACAAATTTTGATGAGATAGATTATCAATCCCCCTACCCTGTGCCAAATGGAAAGACTTTACGAGAAAGGTTATAAATTTGTAAAACAATTGGGCTATGCTGGAAAAGGATGTGGAAAACATGAACATGGTATTCGTGTCCCTATTGAACCTAATACACAAAATGGGATTGGGATATTCTTTTTCTAAAACAACTAAAGCTACTCAATGACTATCCTTAAACATTAACGTAATCACATGTCAACCACAACATAAACTCACCATTACCCATCTTGATTTGCTTGATCCAACCCTACCACCTTCATCGTTGTATGCTGACAGTGATGAGGCCTTGAAACTCATATTAGGTGTTTATGATATCCCATCCTCGCCTACTTCCATTAAACGCATTACTCGTGCTGTGAACATGACCGGGCAAGAAGCAAGTGATATCATTGAAGACTTCTCTAAATCTGAAAGTTCTAAATCCAATGCTCTCCCTTTAGGAGATACAATTGATGCGCTTATGGAAATTCATAATAAAGATAAAATTATTAAAATTGGGAAGTGCCTTGATGATGAAGAACAAGAAGATACAACCACTTTACTTCATGATTTTCTTGAAATTTTTGCTTGGAAATATTCTGATATGCTAGGAATTGACCCGAATATCATGATGCATAACATTGTCCTTTCTCCAAATGCTAAACCCGTCTGTCAAAAGATTTGAAAAATGCATCCTAATGTGGCATTGTGTGTTAAAGAGGAACTAGAGAAACTTCTTGATGCAGTCTTTATTAAACCTATTGATTATTCTCCTTGGATCTCAAACATTGTCATAGTTGCAAAACCTGATAATAGTATTAGGATATGCATAGATTTTCGAGACTTGAATAAAGCCTCTTTAAAAGATGATTTTCTAGTTCCTAATATAGACATGATTGTGGATTCAATTGTTGGACATGCTTTTTTGTCATTCATGGACAAATTTTTTGGTTATAATCAAATCCTTATTAATCCTCAAGATCAATACAAAACTGCCTTTATAACTATTTGGGGTACATTTTTCTGGGTTGTGATGCCCTTCGGTTTAAAGAATTCCGATGCAACTTATCAACATGCAATGAAATTAATCTTTCATGATTATATTCACAAAATTTTAGAAGACTATTTTGATGATATCCTCACTACATCATTAACACGATGAGACAATGTGAATGTCCTTCATAAAATATTTGAACACATAAAACAATACAACATGCGATTGAATCCGAAAAAGTGTGTCTTTGGTGTAGATAGTGGTAAACTCCTGGGGTTTGTTATCTCTCATAGAGGCATTGAGGTAGACACAAAGAAAATTGATGCCATTGTTAACATGCCACCTCCTTGGAATATTTCTCAGTTGTGTACATTACAAGGTCAAATTCAAGCTATTCGTCATTTTGTTGCATCTTTAACCGATCACACAATACCTTTCACACATCTCCTTAAAAAGGGCATCCCTTTTGATTGGAATGAGGATTATAAATAGGATTTTGAGAGTCTAAAGGAATATTTAGCCACTCCACCTATTTTACAACCTACTATGCCACATCGATTGTTTATCCTGTACATCGCCGCATCTTCCCATGCTCTTGCAACATTGTTGGCTCAATTCGACGATCATGGTAAAGAACACCCTATTTACTACATTAGTTGTACCTTAATTGATTATGAAACATGCTATTCACTAATTGAAAAACAATGTTTGGCTCTTGTATTCGCTACTAGTAAGTTGTGACATTATTTACTAAATGCTAGAGTACAAGTTGTCACAAAATTTAATCCTCTTAAATATCTTTTGAACAAAACTGATCTTTCTAGATGCTTAGCTAAGTGGGTGTTGTTGTTAACTGAGTTTGATCTTAATTTTTTTTCACAAAAAGAAATCAAAGGTCAAGCCTTAACTGATCACTTGGCTTATGCTCCTCCCCCCTATGCTTTACCTACTACAGATTCCTTTCCTGATGATCATGTCTTGACCACTGATATTAAACCATGGGAGTTATTCTTCGACAGGTCTAAGTGTCAAACAGGTTCTGGTGCTGGAGTGGTCCTAACTCCACCTGATAGTAAACCTATTCCCTTATCCTATCATTTAAATTTCCTATGTACAAATAATATAGCTGAGTATGAGGCATTGATTGTAGGATTGCAAGTTGCTTTATCTCTTCACGCTAAACATATTAAGATATTTGGTGATTCACAATTAGTCATCAAACAAATTAATGGTACATATCAAACTAAACATGAAAAATTATTAAAATACAAGGATCTTACAATGAAGCTATTAGAAAAATTTGATTCATTCACCATTGATGACATCCCACAAAAAGAAAATCGACATGTAGATGCAATGGAAAGTGCAACTTCTCTCATATCCCCACATGATACTTCTACCGACTTCACATTTGTTATTCATCCCATCATGAAAACCTCGATTGATATTCTATTAGAACACATTTTGATGATAACTCAAGCACCTTGGTGTCAATGGTATGATACAATATACAACTACTTAAAGGATGGTACCATTCCCGAATCTACAACAACAAATACTCGAAAGCGCTTACGCAAACTCACAACTAAATATGTGATTCTTGCATAAGCGTTATATAGAAGATATTTCAATGGTCTCCTACTATGTTGTCTTAAAGAATCTGAAATCCCCTTAGCACTTGAACAAGCTCATGTTGGTGCTTATGGAGGTCATTTTGGAGGCCGTTCGTTAGTGCAAAAACTTATTCGTATGGGATATTATTGGATACATATGGAGAAGGATTGCTTCACCTATGTTAAATGATGTGACAAATGCCAACAACATAGCAATTTGATTCACGCTCCTATTGCTGAGATCTATGCCAATGTTCCTATTTTCCCATTCTCAGTATGGGGGTTAGATCTTATTGGAAAAATTTCAGCTCCTTCTTCTGCTGGACATACGTTTATCATAACCGCAACTGATTATTTCATAAAATGGGTTGAAGCTATCCCTCATCATTCAACCACTACTGAAGTAATTTGTCGTTTCATCTTGGAACACATAATTGCTCACTTTGGACTCCCTTCTGTTATTGTTTCAAAAAATGGAACGCCCTTCAAGAATAACAAAGTTCAAAAATTCCTCCAACTCTTCAACATTCAACATCACTTTTCCACACTGTACTATCCGCAATCCAATGGACAAGCTAAAAATACTAATAAACTTCTTGAACAAATCCTTAAGAAAACCATTAGTCATAATCATAAAGACTGGCATACGCAACTCTCTTATGCACTTTGGGCTTATAGAACTAATGTCTGATCATCCATTGGAAATACCACTTATAGTCTTGTTTATGGTACTGATGCGATCATGCCCTTGGAGTTAGAAATTCCTACTTTGTGAGTTTCCCTCCGATATCTTTTTGATGATGACACTTATAAAGCTCAACAATTACATCAACTTGAGATGCTCGATGAATAGTGTATTAACACTCTCAAACATTTTCAAGCTCACATCAAACAATTGCAACGAAAACACAACATTCATGTTATCCCTAGATCGTTCTCTAAAGGAGATTTTGTTCTTATTGAAAATCAACGAAATTTTAGTGCTGATAACGAAGAAAAGGATAATTTTAACCCTAATTGGTTGGAACCTTATATAGTTTATACTAATTATGGGTCTGGTGCTTATCTCTTAAAGAAGATTGACAAAACACCCCTTAGGGAACCCATTAATGCCACACATTTGCATCGGTATTATCTCTAATCCCCTTTGAATAGTATGGTTGGTATAGCTGTGTTGATTAATTTTTTTCTAAATAACTTTCACATTGCTTTGTTCTTGACAACTAAATTTTGGTTTGTCTAGAACACTAAGGTGATTATTCTCATTTTATAATTACTTTATATTTCATACTATTCGCCTCTTTCCTGTTGTGTTAAGTTAAATAATTCTTAGTGTATTTAACTTAACATATCATTTTTATCATCACCAATGTTGTATCTATGCTAAAACTACAATCTGTTTTACATTAGATCACATCAATTCTATTAGATCATGAAGCCATTACTTAAATAATTTTTTACCACAAGTCATTTAATTAATCATTTAGCATTTACCATCCACATACAACAAAAGATACATCATGATAATAACAAAGGTGCATGTCTATATATATATCAAAGTTTTGCATACATCTCAGAATCATATAACATATCACAATGGTCTGTGAGAGCTAGACCCTTTGGGATTTGGCACTCACGATCTAGTCCTTAGACATTGTGAGATGGTCATGTGTGACCATGATCGCGAATTGTCAAGTATAAGTGCATACTCCAGACCCTATACCTGCCCAACGGCTATAAGCCACTCATCTTCCATTTGGTATCGCTCTGCTTGTGCATGTCCTAGCTCTGTACGTAGTCTCTCTACCTTTGTTGAGGTATGTGTTGACTGTAATGCACTCTCAGCCTGACGGAGTCACCTACTCACACTCTCGTACGTTGCTCACAGCCTTGTGAATGGTCTGAGTGACTCTAGCTCCTCCACGATCGGTGGGGGAACGTAGTTAGGATCTATCTCATCCTCCTTGAAGGATGTTGGCACTATCTCTATGGCTACCTGACAATAGAACTCTCACTAGTCTCTCATCGCTCCTACAAGATAGATCATGTACACAATCATTAACACATCATCATGATATATATATATATATATATATATACAAATAAAGAATAAATTACTAAAGGACATGCATCAAATCAAATGTCATCACCTATGTCTCCAGATGCATGAGGAATGTCAAAATCCTCATCTCTTGGGGGCATGTAGGATGTGCTAGCCTCTCTCTAACTCTGTGTGCTAATGTCTGTCATAGCTACTGCTCCTGATTTGGTCTTGTAAGTATGTGAGGACTCTCCATACTTGTACCGATTCTCAATAGATAACTCATCACCCTCACTCAAGGGTGGCTCCTCCTCGTAATAATAATCCTCCTCCTCCTCCTCATCCTCTCCCTCATCCTGATCTTCATAGTCAAGATCAGCCTCAGACTGGTACTCCTCATTGATCACATCTATAAAAATATTTTTTGTCCTATACCATACCTCCTCTGCTCTCTCCTCTGGCTCATCACCCTCATCTAATGCTACCTCTGCATCACCTAGAAGGAAATCCATGGGAAACATAGGAGCTAGTTGTGCATATGACCACCACTCCTTGTGCTCATCTGTGCTACCAACATCATCAATGTCAGAGATTGGTGGCTAGTCATGATTTGAATCATCAAAGTCACTCTCCCGTACATGATCTATCATCAGCCGAATAGTGTCACCTAGCCTTCGGCCACTCAACACTGATCGTCTAATGAAGGGGCATGTGCTTGATGGTGTTTGCACCTATCCAAATTATTGCATGACTCGCCCATAATAGAATGGTCATATGACATAGTCATGCCTCCCTGCTAGATATCTATCCATTTGCATCCTCTATAACTGTCTGGTGGGATTTGGCCATTGTTGAGTGATTAGATAGGGACTCCATAGGACCTCATCCTCATCCAATTAGTCGAATCTCACCCTCCAAAAGTGTAAATCACCATACTACCATAATTGTTGCAAAGGATAGCTGAATGCTCGTGGATATCCTACTGCTATAGTACAAGGGTATCCGACAGGCTTGGTACATGTGACATGTTCAAGGCACCACACCTATAGAAGTGTACAATGGACCATACTGTCGATCTCTCAAAATACAAACCAACCAAGATCATAGTACAAATGTGCTAGAATGCAACGACCCCAAGCATAGACTATCCTTTGCTCATACATCCCCCGTACCAGGTGTACCAGTCCCCCATCCAAGTGTTACACTCGTCCATCTGGATTGAGTACTAGTGCCACTATGTGCATCATAATCCATCTCACTACAAGAGCTTGTGAGTATAGTAGCATAGGAAGTTCGATTCGTGCTCTAACCCTCTCATCATGTACAGGTCCATCCAAACAATACTGCATATCTCTCTTCTTCTCCCGGAATGACCGATCCCCCTGGAAATACACTTGCGCTCCCTAAATAGGAACTCAAATAATATGGTGTACATCCTCGAGTGTGATGGTCATTTCCTCGGTGGGAAGATGAAAGGTACATGTATCTACATCCCAACGCTCACATAGAGCCATCAACATGGTGTAATGGTATCTCATGGGTGGCATAAGATATGCCCAATAGATACTCACTGACTGTAAATGCTCCACCTCTGCCACTGATACTGTTGGCACATGATCTCTCAAAAATTTCAACTATCTTCCCCCTAGCCGTTGTCGTGATCAGGAGGGAAGCTATCAAAATCATCAAAAAATGCTCTAAATTTCATCACATATCTTCAATTTTCATAATTTTTATCATGCAAGTGTGCTAAAGCTGATCTAGTGTGCTTCCCTAATTTCCCTAGACACTTTAGAACCCTTTTTGGACATTTCACAAAGAAATAGGGACAATTCACAAAGAAACGAGACACTTTGCGAAGAAACAAGACACTTTGTGAAAAAAAGGGGACACTTTACAAAAAATTTTCCAAGAACCATAAATCAACCTATCCATACATAAAACTCATCAAATGACATGCAAAAATTGCAGAATTGACTCACCTCGTGATATCACTCGCCGCATGCCACCTGCTCACGAAGATCGTCCAGCCACAAAGGTGTGTAATATCGTCTTCTCGACATATTCTCCTTCTATTCGTCACTCTCAAGCTACAACAAAGGTAAAATGAATAGTAAGTGACAAATTACTTTCATCAATTCCTTTTTAATTCATTTTCACCTCTTTTTACTCTTACATATTAACCTAATGTTATAATATATTTTTTTAAATAACTTATAATATAGCCATTCTCCAACATAACATAATGGGAGCTAGGGTAATCCATTTTCGATGCAGTTTGATTCGTTGGAATCATGATTTTGCACCTAACATCATCATTTTTTTATCATTATGTGGCATGGTACTTGGAAATTCCCTATGGTATGGTGTTTCTTCTTGAACATGGCTAGATTGCTACTTTGATTCCACCTCCGTAAAGCAAGTAGAATCAATGGGGGGCATACATTTACCCTAAAATTGGATTCCTAGGAGTTAGATAAAAGGATTTTTAGGCAATTAACGAATGTGTGTTGCATGATGCAATTCCTAATGTTGTGGTTTTCAGATAACTACACTAGGGGCTTTGTTCTCCCATCTTTTGAATGTGTATCCTTTTATGTAGTAAGGTGCATCGTTTAGAGTCCTTTAGCTTGCATATGCACATAAAGTCATATGGGAGCTAAAGTGGGGGCTAAATGTGTCATATAAAATTGGACCCTCTTGAGAAAAGAGACAATTTCATGCATAATTAGACCCACTTTTGAGTCCCTTCACACTATTTCCCCTTTAAAACAACGTTTATAGGCCCCTTAGACTATTAATTTTGATCTAGAGGCATGTTTCACATGTGAAATCACATCAAACCTGAAAAACAACATTTAATAACATCATACCCTGACAACTCACCTTCAAAAAATAGTAGTGGGACCCATTCACCACCTTGGGTGAATGAGTCCCCTCTAGTGGAACCCATTCGCCAAGGGTGGCGAATGAGTCCCCTTTGAGGGAAAATTCAAAATCAAGCAGGAATTTAATCAATTTAACTTTTTATTTATGGTGAATGTCGGCCTCTTAGGTCTAATTAATGGGAAAATAAGGTGTTGTTTCCTATAAATACACATTTTAAGTCATTTTACATAATTTGGTCATCTCATTATCATTCTTCAAGAGCAATTTCAAAAGAAAAGCATTCTATAACAAGTTTCATCATCAAAAGCTGAAGTTTTAGGACAACAAACTAGGGTTTTTGTAGGTCTTGAAGCTCACTAATTTTGTCAAGATCCAACATTACAAAGGGTTTATGATGGATTCCTATGGTGAATCATGAAGAAATCTAGGGTGAAGAGGTGCAACTAGCCACCAAATCATGCCTAAGGACTTGGTTTCCTATTGATTCCATCTTCCATTTTCACTCTATCTTCAGATTAAGGTTTGTGTTGTGTTTATTTAGCATTTGCATGCCATTTTATATCCATGTTTCATGTGTTTTAAGGTTTCTAGGGTAGAGATCTTGCATCATTTCAATCAATCTTGCATGTCTTGTTCTAGAGTAATAGAATAGGAATCTTCTTATGTTTTAGCCTTTTCCTAGTCTTTAACACATCTAAGGCTAGGGTTTATGCATATTTTTCTCTATTCAAGGTTTAATTACCTACCTAAGGGTTTGACTAAGGAAAACCCCCCATTAGATCAACTCTTTTAAGCTTTTTTGCAGGGATTTTCTGAGATTTGGAATTTTGTCTCTGTCAGAATTTGTTGTGCAGGTGTCAAGATACAGATCTGAGTTTTGAGTTTGCAGAAATTAGAAAGTGGACTAATTCACCATGCTTGGCACATGAGTCCCACCTAAAGGTATATATTTGAGTTAGATGTTGTTTCAGATCCTCGACTATCAGAAAATAGGTTCTGTGCAGAAAATTCCTGATCTGGGACTAATTCATCCGAGGTGGCGAATGAGTCCCAGTTAGCCTAAGTTCAGATTTCATTAGTTTTCAAGTTCGTTCTTCAGTCCTCTACAACTTCCCAAGTGCACACATTCTGAGAAACAACTTTTTGTTTAGTTAAATATTGCATCTTGTTCATTATTTCAATCTTTTTGCATATCACACTATGTTTTCAAACAAGGCATAAATCTTTGTTTTGCATTCATTTTCAATTATTTGGATTAACCTACTACATTTAGTTAAGTTCATTTACATACACATCCTAATTTGAGTGTTACATAAGCATTTTTGGACCTATTCTCTCTCCTTTTAGTTGAAAAACCCTAGGAGTGTAAGAGTAGCATTCAGGTCCTAAAAATCTATGTTTCATGGTCACAGGAGTTGTAGAACAAAAGTTGCACCACTTTGAAACTTTGAACTACTTGCATTTGATAACTTTTTCCCCAAGCGAAATGTCACCACCACTCGAAAATTCCTTTGAGATAGCAAAAACCTAGAGAGGTTATTGTAGAGGGGCCCAACACGATCTTGTAGGATTAGATGAGAAGTTTCTAAGTGTCATGGTGTTTAAGTGACAACCGTCAAAGATTGCAACCATTTTGCACTTTGAACTCTTAAGGGATTCAGTCAGTTGAACATAGCTCAGAGCGATTTGACATGTTTGGGTGCGAAAGAGGACCATTCCTAGTGTAAACGTACCCACTCAGATGCATTGGAATAGTTCGTTTGGTCACACGAGTTACAAAATGAAAGTTGCATCACTTTACAACTTTGAACTACTTGCATTTGACAATTTTTTCCCCAAGCGAAATGTCACTACCATGCGAAAACACCTCCTAGATAGCAAAAAATGAGAGAGGTTATTGTAGAGGGGCCCAACGCAACCCCATAGGCTCAGATGAGAAGTTTCTAAGCATCACAATGTTCAAGTAACAACCCATCGAAGATTGCAGCCATTTTGCACTTTGGTCTCTTAAGGGATTTAACCAGTTGAACATAGCTCAAAGCGATTCAACATGTTTGAGTGAAAAAGAGGACCATGCCTAGCATAAACATACCCACCTAGACGTGTTGGAATAGTTTGTTTAGTCACACAAGTTACATAACAAAATTTGCACCACTTTGTAACTTTGCACTACTTGCATTTGACAACTTTTTCCCCAAGCAAAATTTTGCCACCACGGGAAAACGCCTCTAAGATAGCAAAAAATGAGAGAGTTTATTGTAGAGAGGCCCAACACAATCCCATTGGCTCAAATGAGAAGTTTCTAAGCATCACGGTGTCTGAGTAACATCCCATTGAAGATTGTAGTTATTTTACACTTTGGACTCTTAAGGGATTCAATTGATTGAATGTAGCTCAGAGTGATTCGACGTGTTTGGGTGTGAAAGAGGACCATGCCTAGTGTAAACATACCCACCCGAACACATTGGAATAGTTCGTTTGGTCACAAAGTTGCAAAATGAAAGTTGCACCACTTTGCAACTTTGTATTTGACAACTTTTTCACCAAGTGAAATGTTGCCACCATGTGAAAAAACCTCCAAGATAGCTAAAACCAAGAGAGGTTATTGTAGAGGGGCCCAATGTGATCTCATAGGCTTAGACGAGAAGTTTCTAAGTGTCACAGTGTCTAAGTAACAACCCATCAAAGATTGCAGCCATTTTGTGCATGTACGAAAAGCATTAAAAAGGAGTTTTAATTATTTCATGGGGCTTATTTTCATGATATTCACGTGTACAAGTGAAAAGGGATTAAGTTTTATCTTTGATTTTTTAGTTTGGATCAGTAATAATGCATAATTTATGCATTGTGTCAATAAACCATAATGTTGATTTGTGCCTTGGAACGTTGTATCATGGAAGTATGAGTCCAAAAAGGGTTGAGAATAATCATGCTATGTTTTTAATAACCTGAGACAACCCAAGGTATGTGCTCATGTTGTTCCATCATTTGTTTGTGCTATTGGCCATGTGACTATGTTGCCAAAGTTGACAAGAGCATCAAATGCCAAGTGATTGTTTGGAGAGATTGGTTGGTTGAAGAATGTTTGGGAGTTTTCAAAGGTGTTAGAGCGTATTGAAACATTGCTACCCCCACTGTTCATGCATTTTTTCCCTTGTTGGTGTGTTTTTCCTTCCTTGGATACCCACTAGGCTAGGTTGTCAATGGTGGCAAGGTGTACTAAGATGTCTTGTGCATTTTTTTTCAATGAAGCCCTTGAAGGGTGACTGAGATTATGTAAAGAGATAGATCATGATGACAGTGGCTCTAAAACTCATCCAATATTAGAGTAGATTTTGGAAAGCCAAACATAGAAAACCTGAGAGTAGATAAGCTTGACAATGATGGATTCCCTTTTATCAAGGTAATTCTGGTTTTAGGAGTTGTTTGGTGTGGTTAGGAGTTGTTTGTTGTGTTTAGGAGTTTACTAAGGTCATTCATGACCATGTAAAATCATGTAATCCACTTTAGTGTTCTTAGAGGGTCGTTGATTTAAAAGTTACAAAAAGTTTCCAAATAAAAAAGAAAAGTTGTCATGCATTTTTAGCAAGTTGTCAAAAATCAGGTAACGGTTACATGTAATCAAGAAAACAGTTCCTAATCATTGGAATAAATTTTAAATGGATAGAAAAAGCATGAATAGGCTATAATGGTTGAATGGAAGCATGTTTATAGGTTGTTTTCAAATTTGGAATGAATTGAAGCAAGTTTTTTTGTGATTTTTCTGGGTTGTAGCAACTTTCAACTTCTTGTATGGACTGTACATTCCATGGATTGATCTGAAATCAATTGTATTTGATATCCCCATGAATCTACTGCATTTTGTATTTGGTTTCATTAAATTTCATTTTGTTTTGTTAAAGTTACTGAGATTTTACTGAAAACAGATTAAAACCCTAGCTAGGGCAGCAACAAGTATTAAAAATGTAATATCTTTAATTTTCAAAGTTCAAAAATGTTGAAATATCACCCAATTTTTTTTTTTTTACATGATCTTGGACTTGGAAAAGGTTTGGAGTCTTGAAATGCACACATGAAAGAGATTTCTTTGATAGAAATTTCTAATTTGTGAGTGTATCTAACCCTGTAGTAGTAGTGAAGGTAAGTTTGAGTGAAATAAGGAGTGGTTTGGGTTCTTTGTGGTTGGTGAAGGTGTTGGGAATATGTGGAGAGGTCTTGCAGAAATGTACCTTGTAGTTTTGATCATTTTTGAAGGGTTAATACAAGTCATTTTATGACTATCCCAAGAGGATTGTTTTTGTAGTCATAAGCAAGGTGCTAATGTCCAAGCAAGTTGGTGCTTTGAATGAGTCTTGGTAGTGAATACATGATGGAAACACCTTTGAAATGTTGTATGAAGGCCTCCAAGTCAGTGGTTGATGGTTTGAAGCAATTTTTATTGATTTGACTTTAGGGCATTAATGTTGTCTTTCCTAGTTTGAACACCACAAATCTTGTAAGCCCCATGAATTGTTGCATTGTTGAGTCTCGACAAAAAAGTTGTTATGACCATTCAATTCCCTTAGACAAGTCTACCATGATGTTCACACTATCTCTAGATTGTGTTGAATCAAGGTCTCCAGGTAGGTTCATTGCTAGGTTTGCTAAAAGTGCATTTAGGAGCAGCTATGAAGAACATGCAAAAATGATTTTCCTTTCGAGTCTATTTTCATGTTGATTGTCCTTCCTCTGCATCAAGGAGTTATACAATTTATAGAAGAACAAGAAAATATTCCTTTGTACAATAGAAGGTGTTGTTTTAGATTTTTTCATAAATCCACATGCTTTTCCTTCAAGAAAACTTTAAATGTAAACCATAAACCATTACAACTAAATTTAAATGTAATATACACATTTAATTGAGGCATATATTAAGGAATATACACATTTACATGTATTAATTTCTCATAATTTTTGTATATCAAAAAACACACTAAGTCAATAACAAATATTACAATAGTGATGGAAGAACATCTTGAAAATCCTCCCATTTCTCAATACTTGTAGCAATACATGTAGGGAAATAATCATCCCATTTGTAGCCTAGATCATGAAATATATTTTACAAGAAGAAACAAAAGGAGTTTTTGCCCAGTTTGTTTTCTCCAATCCACCTTAGGTGGCCCATTTATTTGCATTCCAAAATGCTTCAAAATATGTACATCCTCTTCTCCCTTGGAAACACATGGGTAGTAGCCTCTTCGTGGTTGTGTACTCTCATTGGAATTTGGTCCAATTTTTTTTGCAAAAGCCTAACAATTTCAGACATGGACTCACATAAAAATCATTAAAAGACCAATAATTGAATAATGTCAAACATACACCTTCTGACCAGATCTATTATCACCTTCATGTATGCTATAAGTAGATCGATTGAAGGTCCTACAATGGTGATGTGTACCATATTTCACTACTTTCTCATACCACTGAACACTTGCAGCAATAACCGATGTTCTTCTTTTCTTAAGTCGACAATCTTAAGGATAACCTATAGTCACAAATGCATCAATGATAGTCCTAAATGCATATGAAATCAAACACCAGCAGAGAATACCAACTTAAACGTGGTCAATAGAGAGTGGAATATAATTATCATTTTGCAAATTAACAATAATGTAATTTTACAAACCCTTCTACAATCAAACTTAAACGCTTGAAAAAAAGTGGTGATCAATAACATGAATTTACAAATTCAATGTGCATGTACTTACAAATCAATCTATAGAACCATTTGGATCTTCTCTACTCCTTATTGAGTCAATTATTGCCTCGTGGTCAGACTCATGCACTTTCCACAAGTTCTTGTTTGTAGGTATGCCCTTATATTTGATCAAATGAACATTGGTTGTGACTATAAGGTTCAAGTAGCGAAGAATCTTCTAATGCATGTCGAAGTCCTCAAACAACCAAACTGCAACATTCTTAACTAGGTACCTTCTAAGCCATGTTCCAGTAACAACCATTGAACCTATAGGATATTCTATGTTTTCTCCATTTATAACTGGGGTATCCAATTTCTTTTTGGCCTCGATACAATGACACATGCAATAATCTGTACCCTCTTCATTGTCTTCATCTACAATCACCACATAAACATGCCATACATTGATATGTTTATCTTGTTAGATGTAGTTAATGAACATCAAAATAAAACCTGAAAGTAAGATATATTACCTGGTTCTAGTAGGTCTGATACATGATCAAAGTCAATGGATGATTGCATCTATGTGATTTGTAGAGCAGTCGGGAGCTGATAAGTGTCAAGTGGGGTTAGACTTCTTACAGACCATCTGTCAACCCACTCTATTGACTCACAATCATTCCATGCTTTAAGTGTACATGCAGAACAAAAGCATGCCATCTTCTATGTATGGATAGTCCATGTACCTGCATTGGAGCTTCTAAAAGAGTGTAGCTCACTCAATTCTGTTAGTGTACAAAAATCCTCATATTTTGGAATGTTAATATCATCTACTAAATGAAAAAATCTATGAACTAAAGAATTACCTTCACTACCTGGACCCATTGCATGATTGAACCACTCGACAATTTATCTTGCATCTATTAACTTTACACTATCTTTGTACTTTAACTCTTCTCATGCTAAGGATCTTTTGATACATGCACTTGCTCCATCATGCTCCCCCTTTCCATGCCTGACCTATGAGAAGTTCCACAAATGGGGAACAACACTAATCCTATGCATCTTGGTCAACTAGTAAAAGATTCTGGAGTTCTTGAATTGCGATGTACATTTATTTGACCATATGATATGTTGATTGAATGATATGCCCCTGCTAGCCAGATCAACATAGAACATTTGAAAGCAACCTTGCACAAACTCTATAGAATGTGTGCGATTATCATTGATGTAAAAGTGATACTCCCTCAATACTTTCCTATTATCCTCTATACTATCATTTGCATGAATGAATGCTATATGCACAAATATAGCAACCTGCATGGAGTTGTAGTACTGTGATTGCACCTCGTTATGTGGTTATAGTGTGTAGTTCTCCGCGAAGTCAACAACTGAAACAATGCTATGAAGTGGAAACGTGTCCTTGCATAACTTGAACTGTGAGTCCAACCATCGTGCTCTATGTGTATTCCTTGCATACTCATAGACCACTTGATCACAAAAAATGCCCATAAACTGATACAATGGAATCTTATCACTGACCAATTCACACTTCTTTGCTTCTTTCCCATCTTTTAGACTATAGGCCACTATCTTGTATTTTCCAAATTCCACAATTTCATCTCCAATTGTGTGTGTAATAGCCATGTGTTGGTAAATTGGAAAATGTTGCATGCCATCACAATGATCACATGTGCCATCCAAACATGAATTCTTGTAAAAAATTTGACCATCCACTCTGTCACATAAAATGAAAGATAAGAATTCCCTTAAGGATTTAGGTGGAGGACTTATGTTACATTCTTGTAAAACATTATCAGTATGCATATCTACACATTTACATCGATAAACATCATAATGGTTAGAAAAATCAATATGTACTCTACAACAACAA
Source organism: Sequoia sempervirens (assembly GCA_007258455.2). Classification (NCBI taxonomy): domain Eukaryota; kingdom Viridiplantae; phylum Streptophyta; class Pinopsida; order Cupressales; family Cupressaceae; genus Sequoia; species Sequoia sempervirens. Next base: position 411,503,724 of record VDFB02086081.1, read on the forward strand.
GTAGTGCGTGTGTGATTTATTTTGACATAAAAAGGCTTTAACATTTCAAAATACCTTTGACATATTTTAATTTCAGGAAACTTCTGTACAAAATCAACAAAAAAATGGGTTTGAGTGGTATCCAAATAATGCTTTTTATGTGGCTCACGGATTTTACTGCCAATTCTCCTTCTTACAACATCTCTTTGATTGGGAGAGGTCCTTTTGTTATCCTTCCAATAATCTACTATTAAAGATCTCAAGGCTTGATCAATTCTTTTATCTTTCTATGGAACTCTACCCAAGAATTCCCATAACTCATTGCTATTTGGATCCTCCACTCTTTCACGCCTTCCTTTGGCTCTCATTAGAGATGATATACTTATTTTCAAAGAATTACTTGTCTCTGTAAGATTCATCTTGTTCCTTGATTGACTGCTTAATAGTGTTGTTGCCATCACATATCATGTGGCACAACTATCCTTTGTGTGTGAGGTAGAACCCACACTCTCATATGCACTCATCAAGTTCTTTACAATGGAATTTTCACTTGAGTCATTCAAAAATATTAGCTGAAGAGCCTTCATGGTGGGCCTAAATTTGAGTTGCCTCATCATTTCAACAAATAGTTGGCATCTTCCACCCTCACTTAGCTTCTCAAAAAATAAACTCCATATCCTATTTGCATATCTTTGACATGAAAATTTTGGAATCTTATTAGGCATTTATTTCAAAACATTGGAATCAATATCAATAAAAAATTTAGGTTTTCTATGCAAAAATCTAGGAGTTCTCAAATGTAAATTTTTGTCAACATTAGGAATGTCAACAACATTGGGGATAGATTGTGTACCTTCAATTAGAGGTGCAATTAATGACATACCTTGAGATTGACATGTAAATGATGTTGTACCTCCAACTTCAGATGTCATTTTTGGAGTTCTTTGAAATAAATATCTGTGTTTGTTGATGTACTTTCAAAACACAATGTTGTTGATGGTGTCTTCACTGTAGATGTGATTTCTGATGTACTTGGAAAACCACATGTTGTGCTGGCGTGTCTTCAATTGGAGATGTGCATTAAACTCCACCTATGGTTGATGATGAGCCCCCAACTTCGAGATCCATTTATGTCCTTCCACAAACTTTTTTCATTTGTGCCCTTTGGTGTGCCAATTGGACATCTCTCTTAGATTGCACGAAAATTTCTTGCTATATGGGCTACAATTCCTTTGCTTCATGAGCTTGTATTTTTTATTCTCTTCTCCTTACATTTTTAACTGCACGTTCTTATGGTGTTAGAGGCTTTAGTTGTTTCCTCGGCATGATGTTGAATACTACATGTTCACAAACACACATAGAACAAAAGTAAGTAATGTATTTTATGAAACATATTGATATCGCTGAGTACATTGCACTTTATGGAACACACCAAAGCATTTTATGAAAGAAGGCAGTGAGTTGTTTAGAATTATCAAACATGTCTATGCTACAACATTTTTCATACATACATCTACCTCCATATCGCAAGAAAAGTAAGTAATGCATTTTCTCAAACATATCCATACCGATGATTGCATTGCATTTTATGAAACACACCAAGCATTTTATGAAACATATTGATTCATTGATTACATTGCATTGCATATATTTAAAACTCAGAGAATTACTTTACATTGCATAACTAATGTGACTTATCAAACATGGTTGTCCCCAACCTAGGGTTTATAGCGAGCTTCAAAAAAACCATAACTTTTTATGCATATGGTGAAAATATACGAAACTTGGTACTAATTTTCTGTAGGCCTATATGCATGTGTTGACAAAAGGAGGGTTGCTAAATCATCATTTTGTGTAATTTATTGAGGATATTTTGTTTCTTTTTGCAACTATATTGTGTAAAACCTAGTACTTTGAGGGATTTGTACAAAAAATGCTTCATGTAAGCATTGATCAATGTTAAGACTTGGGTTTTAGGGGAGTATTTTGAGTGTGGACAAGTGCTTAGGAGCAAAGAAGTGTCAAACCCAGGGTATAATTTGTTGCCACCTTTGGAAAGTAGAGAATATTGTGCTTATTGTTGTCAAAACCACATTGTGATTGTCAACCAAGCCATAAAGAACATGAATTCAGAGAAGGGTTTGTGATGCTATATCTTGGAATTATTCACTATTTCTTTGGCAATGAGGTAACTTAGACAATAAGCATTTTCAATTACACAAAATGTTCCCATTTTTTATTTCTTAGAAAGGTAAATGGTATGAATGAATGGAAACTTGCATTAACAACTATGTAAAGTCACTTGAATTTATCTAAGCACATGATGAAGGTGAATTTTTTATGGCACAAAAAAATTAATGGAAACTTGCATTAATATTGATGAAAGCTCTTAGGTTTTCCAAATTAGTTGAAAATAAAAGTTTTCCCACAACCATCACTAATAATGAATTTTTGAATATATTATGTCATGTTTTCCATTGTATATCTTCAAGCTCCTAAAAATTAAACTTTTACATGAAACATCCATCTAATTTAATGTTGAATTCTATATGTAACAATGAAGAGTAATAAAATTATCAAATGAATGGTCTATAAATTGTCAAAATGAAACAAAAAAACTTAATATAAACATCTACCTAAAATGAAATAGAGTGAATTCCACTAGCCATGCTGGAAATGGACTACTATAAGAAATGCAAGTAGAATGCATAAGAAAATTTGTATTAAGTTGATGTCGTTTATATAAGTTAAAACATAAATTCATCTAAATTATATCATGTTTTTCATTTTTGTTTCCTCAAACTCATAAAAATTTAACTTTTTTATGCAACTCCCATCTAATTCAATGTTGAATTCTATGTCCAAATGTTATGATTAATAAAATCATGAAAGGAATTTAGTTTATTTTATAAAAAACAAACAAATATACTAAATTTAAACATTTCAATATTACCAAAATGAATATTACCTGAGATAATGGAAAATTATGTAGAAACTTCAAAATGTCTTCTTCTATGTTGTCTAGCATGCAAATTGGTGGTAAAAAGGTGATGGATCAAGCATAGATTGGTACTACAAGGAGTCAACTACATAAAAAAGGCGTTTCTGAGTTGGATAAAGCGCCAAACCAAACAAATGCAGAAGCATGTGGTCCTGAATCATAGGGTCAACCCCTATTTTACCGTTTCAAGGTAAAAAACATATTTGACACTTGCCAAATTTGGAGAGCGCCAAATTTGGCGAGAGCCAAATGTGTTGCTTTGAAATGTTTTCCAAATGTAGAGAGGAAGGAAATGCGACTTGAGATAGAGAGAGAGGGGATAGGAGTGAGAGAGATTAGTCTAGGTAGTGTGGTAGGGAGTGAGACTTGAGAGTGATAGAGACTTGAGAGGGATAAAGAGTTATACAGTTAGGGTGGGGGGAAAGACCTGACAATGGGAGAGGGGTTGGAAGGGATGAGACCTGAGAGATACAAAAATACCAAATGGGGAGAGAGAGAGAGAGAGAGGGAGTGTGGGAGAGTGGGTTGGAGTGAAATAGATTTGTCTAGGTAGGGTGGGACGTACGCGCGCACTAACTCATTTGACTGCAAAATCCAATGAAACTGTCCGACGAAATATGTATAATTTGATGTATCATCGGGTGCTTGTAAAATTTGATGTGTAATTTTCAATTTTTTGAAAGTTTATCCCCAACGTTCGTCGAAATTTTGACGAACCTGGGGTTCGTCAAAATGTCGACTATCAGTTTCGTTGAAATTTCGACAAACATGAAAAAAAGAAAAAAATCAAATTGTGGCCGACATAAAGAAAAGTGAGTTCGCTAATTTATTGTGACAGTGTTTTTCTCTACTTGAGACAGTTTGTGGAGAACTAAGGAAGATTTTCTTGGGAAAATCAGAAAAAATTCAAGAAGATATCACCAGGTTGAGGGTAGTCATTGTCTTTTTGCAAAATTCAGTTGTGAAGTCAGATGTGTAGTTCCAGGTTTGAAAATCATATTTTAAAGCAATTTCTCATCAGATTTCATTTTTAGAGGTTTAGGGTTTTGAGAATTTCATGTCCAAATTTTGTTATGTGGAATCACCATAAGATCACAACCAAGGAACAAATTCTTGTGACTGTAATTATGTGATCCATAACTCTATTGGTCATGTGTCACAATTGTGCTATAACAAATACAAGATGCATTCATGTTTGACTCAAGTTTAATGTGGCTATGTTTTGATAGAAATGGAGGCACTCATTGTTGTCAATTCAGATTGCACCTGTATGCTTGAATAATTAATTCAGCAATCTGTTGACACATGGGAACTAATTCTAGGCTGTGGGTATCCTATAAGGAATGAGACGTCCAGACTCTCGGCTGGTTCCTATTTAATTTTCTGGTTAATAACTGAGTGATTTGCTGGAAAGGGAGAAAGACAGTCTAAATTTTGAACTATGAAATTCTAACTATGGTGATGCACCGAAGAATTCAATATGCAGACTTAACTCACAGAACAATTACTCACTATTTTCATTCGCACAACTAGATCTGGAAGCTTAAACACTTGAATGTTTTAAACAAAGGCTTTTAAAGAAACAATCAAAGAGGGAAATATAATTCCCACAACTAGACAGTTCAATTATTGATTAGCACAATGTTTAACCAGTGGACTTAAACTGGGATGCATACAAAATTCATTAAGGAGAAAGAAACATTTAAAGGTTTCATAAATTGCAAACACAATAATCACTTCGATCAATCCCACATGACAAAGATGCTTGAAACTTGAACACGAATTCTAAAATACTGAAACTTAAAGGAATTCTCTGCAATAACACGATTTGAACCTGTAAAAACACTACTGTATTAATCTGTAAATAAATGCTAAGTTACAAGATGATTTGCTTTGCAGAGTGAAAAGGCTGAAAAACAAGAACTAAATTGAAAAAGATAAACTTTTTCAATATATACAATACGAAGGCACTCCAGAGTGCATGAATAAGCAACTAAAAGTGATCTGAAAGTGAAAAGATGACAATCCCAAAGTGAAATCCGAGCACAAGTAAAAAAATCCTTGAAAATGTGGTTCAAACTCATGCAAAAATGAGTGAACTCAATCTAGAAGTGGCAGTCATAAAGCATGTAATCGATCTGCAACTCGAACTGGACTGAAATCCCTAAAAAAGTGGGCTAAAGCACGCAAAACCACCTCGTTTGTATCAATCCGCCCATGCACATTTTAAAATCCATCCTTCTCACGATAAATCTCCAGTTGATAATTTGATGTAGAATTGAAGTAAAAGATGACTTAGCTTTACATAATATTCTTATTTGCATTCTAGATGATAAATTAATTAAATGATTTATCTCATCATTTATTTAATCCATTTACATTATTTATGCAAATAAGAATAAAAAGAATAAAGCTAATTTACTTTATTTCGCCTCATGATCTTCAAGCTTAATAATGTATTTCACAATTTTCACTAAGAAACCATCATTTGACAATACTTGGCATAAATTTATCAACTAATGATGTCGACCACCTTGCTAGGCACATTGACTTAAAAGTCATGGCCACGGGGAGAATAAAACACAATGATTATTGAAAATCATTCACAAAAATGCAAAGAGGAATTAGGGTGAATGAACAAAACACCATCGAACCCTAAAATTCATTATCACTCTTTTGCATTTGACTTAGAGAAACTTCTGGAGGAAGTCGGCCGCCATGAGTAGGGTTTTCTGAGAGCTCTTTGATGCTAAGGCTCGAAATTTCATCATGCTTTGCTATTTCTGAACTGGAAAAAACATGTTTTGCTAAGTGCAGGCTGATTTCTTCATGGGTGATGCTCTTTTGAAGACTTTTCTAAGAATTTCTTTGCAAGGTAAGTCATTTTACCACAAATCTGAACATTTGTCTTTGTTTTAAACATTCTTTGGGCCTCTCAGTCGCGGCCATAATGGATCTTTTGCATTTTAACTCCATTGTCTTTGTGCTCTTCCTCTGTATCTTTCGTGGTTGTTGTGAGAGCTTGGCTTATGCATTCTGAAACACAAAAAGAGATCATTCACGGGTTTTGTTAACTCTCCTCCAGGCGCATGATAGTAAGTTTTGTTTTTTTACTTTCATTTATCTGTTGAAATACAAGCTTCTTGGAAACTTTCTCTTGTATAAATTGAGTTGATAGAACACACCAGGCCACAAAAATTTTTGCATGTTGTTTCACATTATTGGCTACGGCTGTGAGTTATCCTCATCTAGGTATTTGAAGTATTTGCTCTTTAAACCTTTTTAGAAAAAACCCTCATATGGGTGACAATAAATCACTACTCTTTTCCTTTGATATTCTGTTGCTTGCTTCGCGTATATGTTTCCACTCTGAGCATCACATGTTTAATTAATTTCTAGTTGAGACAATTCGGCATTGGTTGCATCACAACTACCTTGAAATAAAAGCATCTTAAATTGCAATCAGTATCTGAGACTGCCATAGTTACCTCCCATCTTTTATTGCACAGTATAAATGTTTTATTGAAATCTCCTGTAACATGATATGACTGGTATACATACTTTCAAAATCATTTTGGCTGAGATAAATTTGTAACTGGACAACATCTCACTATCCTGTGTAAACTCTCCTTTTAATTATTGACTATGGTCATTCATTCTTATACAGTGTGTAATCAAAATGATGGCTTACTCTAGGAAAAATACATCATTTTCGCCACTCCTTGCATCTGACTCATGTGAAACTGTCATCATAAAAGAAACTTGCTCAAAAATTTCTGTATACTATTCAACTTTTGACTGCTCACTTAATGCTTTATGCTGGTATAGATACTTTTGTTATGTCTTTTTAACCTGAACTGTAACAATGTTGTCCTGTAGATGAATTTGCTCCATTAAAAAACTATTAATGCAAGCCTTTTAAGTCCGTGATTGATAATCTCTCACTTTAGAATACTTTGTCATTTAATTCATAAACTGCGGTTACTTGATCCTTCAAAGCTCACTTTGACTAAAAAATAGAAATGAGGCATTTTATGAATTATTGCCAATTGTTCATTGGCCTTGTTCACTGTTGTATTTCTACTCTTTGCTTGTTACCATGCTTCAACGTATGATCCTTGGAGAAGATGAAAGCTTTTATACACTGTCTTGTGACATACTTTGAGTATCTTCTGATGTATAGCAATATGCTGTTTATTTAATGATAGCTGCTACTCAAATATGTACCTTTCAAAGTAAAGACTTTGCCTTCACTTAATTGTATTATGGGCTGATGAACATGAAAGGTTTTTCCCGGCTGTCTCTTGAACTCGAAATTGTCTTAAAGTTGCAATCCTTTGATTGTGAGTGTATTGCTTAATCTTTTCAACAGTGACAATGTCTCTCCAATTCATAAACACAGTGACAGTATTTGTTTAATTTTGCACAACTTTCACTCTCTCATAATTTCCAATTCATAGCATCTTTTGAACTATTGTAGTGATTCATGCTATGGCTGTGATATTATTGTTTGTAACTGAAGTTGTATATCCTTTTGATATGCCAAGCTCAACCCTTGTGGGAGCTTGTTTTACTCCACATATCTAATAAAATGATCTCGAACATGATGAACTTGTTCTTGTACACTGAAACAAACATGTTAGTAAAAATAAAAGAAGTTGAAAGCTTCCATTGAATAACGTTTTCTTCTTGATTTTTTGCAATTATCTGATGGATGCCTGATCGATTGTATTCTATATTTTAGTTGGTAGCGTAGGTATATGATAAGATTTGTTTCGTCATTGCTTAGAGACCATATCTAACGTCATCTTTTATCTTTCCTATAGATGCTTTTGGAGCTGAAACTGGAAATGGAGTTAGAGCTGACGTCACAACTAAAAACCTCAACTGTCAATGATTCGTCATTCCAGGCAATGACGAATCATCTTTTACCCTATGCTTTCATTATTTTAAGTTGTATAGCATACCATTGTTTATGCATTCTTTATTTGATTGTAAAAATCCAAAAAAAGTTACTCCCACGGCTTGTGTGGGATTCAACATTTTTTACAGAATGAATAGAAGCATTACTATGCAAATGTTTTCAATTTTCTGTTTTAAATGTTTGCACAATAAAACTATGATTCATATGTAAGATGATCTCAATGATGATCAATGAACATTTAATTAGCAAGTCATGAAAATTTTTGTACCTATAAATGATGAACTTCATCCAACTCTACTTGTTTGAGCTCGGAGTGAAAAATAAGTAACAAATTGGCGACCTCTGTGGAGTGTTTGCCTGCTAAACACATTAGACCAGCATATCCATTGGGCATTGAGTCCATTTTCTGTTCTTATTCAACTCAAAACACTGTAACTCAGCATAAAAAATGTAAACTTGAAATAAACTGCTGCAATTTTGTTGAAGATAGAATATGGAAAAACCAGGTGTAGCACCTACACTTATTGAAAGCAGAACGATACTGGAATGAAAATGTGCCACGAGGCACTTATTGAAAGAAAAATTGAAACTCTACCCTACCCTACACTAACCAATAGTATTAGTGCTTAGACATGGCCATTCACTTGCTATGAGAAATAGCTTCCCTTCCTCAACAATAGAGGATGCTTCAAATCCATAAGATTAAGCAAAAATAAGTATAGACATTTGATTAACTGTTGCTCCTTGGTGACAAAAACTGTCATTAGCATAGTTTGGATCATCATAAAAAGCATACCTTCCTTAACTGACTGATCGTTAAAGATGATAATCTGAGGCATATTAATAAGATTAACTTGTTGCTGCTCTTGGCACGTTGCAATCACATGCCTTGGCAGAATTATGAATTGTTGTAATTCTGTAGACTCTTTGTATGATAAATACTTGATTGGACACCCCTTTGAAAGGATAAAGCTCGACCTCTCACTGCTGCCTTCATTTTGCTGAATTATTGGCACTCCATCTTGCCAATTAGACTGCTCCACTTGCAATGTAAGATTTTCCTCCTTCCTTCTTGTTGCCTCAATTTTAATCTGATCTGAAAGAGATGTTGAACTGTCATCAAGTAACAGAGGAATGTGTGGCTCTTTGATCTGAACAGGCTGATCATATGTTGCTAGCTCATATAGCATCAAACTATCATCAATGTTAGAACAAAAAGTCTCTATGATGCCTGAAAATATATTCTCATCTAAATCATAACTGTGCATAAAGTCTAGATGAGCTTTGTCATTCTGTTGCTCAAAAGTAGGTACTGATATTAGCATGCATGTGATATCCTCATTTTCATCGACAAATTGAGGAAGTTCATCAAATAAATCAGAATAATTTTGAGATTCACTTTCAAACTTCTCTGCATGAACATGTTCAACCTAATCTTGTTTTCCATCTAAGCTTGAAACAAAGGATTCAAGGTCATTCCCAAATGAATACTCATCAGATTGTTTAACCTATTCCTACTCATTTAGCTCAATAAAAGAAGGGAGTTCTTTGAATAAAAACATGAAATCATTGCGTTTGATACCTTTTTCGAGCTCCTCAACCTGCTGTCCTGATTGATCATGTTTGTTTGCCTCCTGCTGCAAGTCTGCTTTGCAAATGGTATCAGGACATGCATGCATATGTTGGCTCTCTTGAGATGACTATTCAAGAAGACTCATAACTGAATTTCTGAAGCTTGGAATGGGAGCCTCTTGAACTAGATTTGGCATTTTGAAGTCAAGATGCTTGGTCCAAGAAGGCCACCATGGTTGTTCAATAATTTTATTACTTGGTTCAGGCTCTTGATATGATTGAAAATGAGGGTTCATGGGTTCCTATAGGGACTGAGCTATTGAAGTAGAGGGAACTTGAGGAATCTCTTGAATTTCTTGAAGGAAAATAGGCTCTTCATGTGGCTGATCTTGAGGATTAACAAATTTAGGTTGTACCAACATAGGCTCTTGTATTGGTAAACCATCTCTAAAACTAGGAACCTTGATTTTAAAAGGGTCAAGAGACTCACTTTGCTTGAAACTTGGGAATTTAAAATTACAAACCTCCTCTTGAATGGGCTGACGTGGTTTATAAGGAGCTACCTCATGCCTCTGTGTTTGAGCAAGCAAAAGCTTCATTTTCTCCTCTTTTGCTGCTAACTCCATCTTGAGCTTTTCTTCAAACTGTTTCCTCTGCATCAGCAATTCTTGCTCATAAAGGTAGGCCTGATAGGCCATCTCTTCTTGTTTTTGATCGTACTCTTGCTGCCTCCTAAACTCTTCTAACTGCTTTGCGATGTATGACAGTATGTCCTTCATATTATTCATGTTATTCTTCATATCATCAACCTCTTGGAGCTGATTTTGGATATCCAAATGTGGATCCGAAGGCTGAGTAGGGGTGGGTGTGAGGTAAGCATGTTGAGCATGCTGATAGGCTACTATTACATGGCTATTTGGGATAAAACCAGCAGCATGATTGGCCTGATATGGCTGATAGGGTGATTGGTTGACATGATTTTCATGAAACGAAAGTGAGTATACATGCTGACTATGAAAATCTGTCATTTCTACTCATATAAATGTTGGAAATTAGAATATTAAGCTTGAATTTTAAACATACCAGCACTTCGTTTGTTGAAACCAGTGAATTGTGCTCGGAGTCACCAGGTATAAAACTGTAAGCTCTGAAAGGCGAAAATATGTTGTTGTATATACCAAGACAACAGCTTGAAAACTTTGAATCTCTTCTCTGAAGTGAACTTCAGAGTCCCACCGGGCGTGCCAAAAACTGTTGTCAATTCAGATTGCACCCGTATGCTTGAATAATTAATTCAGCAATCTGTTGACACATGGGAACTAATTCCAAGCTGTGGGTATCCTATAAGGAATTAGACCTCCAGATTCTAGGCTGGTTCCTATTTAATTTTCTGGTTAATAACTAAGTGATTTGCTGGAAAAGGGAGAAAGACTAAGTCTAAATTTTGAACTATGAAATTCTAACTATGGTGATGCACCGAAGAATTCAATATGCAGACTTAACTCACAGAACAATTACTCACTATTTTCATTCGCACAACTAGATCTGGAAGCTTAAACACTTGAATGTTTTAAACAAAGGCTTTTAAAGAAACAATCATAGAGGGAAAATATAATTCCCACAACTAGACTGTTCAATTATTGATTAGCACAATGTTTAACCAGTGGACTTAAACTGGGATGCATACAAAATTCATTAAGGAGAAAGAAACATTTAAAGGTTTCATAAATTGCAAACACAATAATCACTTCAATCAATCCCACATGACAAAGATGCTTGAAACTTGAACGCGAATTCTAAAATACTGAAACTTAAAGGAATTCTCTGCAATAACATGATTTGAACCTGTAAAAACACTGCTGTATTAATCTGTAAATAAATCCTAAGTTACAAGATGATTTGCTTTGCAGAGTGAAAAGGCTGAAAAACAAGAACTAAATTGAAAAAGATAAACTTTTTCAATATATACAATACGAAGGCACTCCAAAGTGCATGAATAAGCAACTAAAAGTGATCTGAAAGTGAAAAGATGACAATCCCAAAGTGAAATCTGAGCACAAGTAAAAAAATTCTTGAAAATGTGGTTCAAACTCATGAAAAAATGAGTGAACTCAATCTTGAAGTGGCAGTCATAAAGCATGTAATCGATCTGCAACTCGAACTAGACTGAAATCTCTGAAAAAGTGGGCTAAAGCACGCAAAACCACCTCGTTTGTATCAATCCACCCATGCACATTTTAAAATCCATCCTTCTCACGATAAATCTCCAGTTGACAATTTGATGTAGAATTGAAGTAAAAGATGACTTAGCTTTACATAATATTCTTATTTGCATTCTAGATGATAAATTAATTAAATGATTTATCTCATCATTTATTTAATCCATTTACATTATTTATGCAAATAAGAATAAAAAGAATAAAGCTAATTTACTTTATTTCGCCTCATGATCTTCAAGCTTAATAATGTATTTCACACTTTTCACTAAGAAACCACCATTTGACAATACTTGGCATAAATTTATCAACTAATGATGTCGACCACCTTGCTAGGCACATTGACTTAAAAGTCATGGCCACAGGGAGAATAAAACACAATGATTATTGAAAATCATTCGCAAAAATGCAAAGAGGAATTAGGGTGAATGAACAAAACACCATCGAACCCTAAAAGTCATTATCACTCTTTTGCATTTGACTTAGAGAAACTTCTGGAGGAAGTCGGCCGCCATGAGTAGGGTTTTCTGAGAGCTCTTTGATGCTAAGGCTCGAAATTTCATCATGCTTTGTTGTTTTTGAACTGGAAAAAACACGTTTTGCTAAGTGCAGGCCGATTTCTTCATGGGTGATGCTCTTTTGAAGACTTTTCTGAGAATTTCTTTGCAGGGTAAGTCATTTTACCACAAATCTAAACATTTTTCTTTGTTTTAAACATTCTTTGGGCCTCTCAGCCATGACCATAATGGATCTTTTGCATTTTAACTCCATTATCTTTGTGATTTTCCTCTGTATCTTTCATGGTTGCTGTGAGAGCCTGGCTTATGCATTCTGAAACACAAAAAGAGATCATTCACGGGTTTTGTTAACTCTCCTCCAGGCGCATGATAGTAAGTTTTGTTTTTTTACTTTCATTTATCTGTTGAAATACAAGCTTCTTGGAAACTTTCTCTTGTATAAAACGAGTTGATAGAACACACCAGGGCACAAAAATTTCTACATGTTGTTTGACATTATTGGTTGCGGCTGTGAGTTATCCTCATCTAGGTATTTGAAGTATTTGCTCTTTAAACCTTTTTAGAACAAACCCTCATATGGGTGACAATAAATCACTACTCTTTTCCTTTGATATTTTGTTGCTTGCTTTGTGTATATGTTTCCACTCTGAGCATCACATGTTTAATTAATTTCCAGTTGAGACAATTCGATATTGGCTGCATCACAACTACCTTGAAATAAAAGCATCTTAAATTGCAATCAGTATCTGAGACTGCCATAGTCACCTCCCATCTTTTATTGCACAGTATAAATGTTTTATTGAAAGCTCTTGTAACATGATATGACTGGTATACATACTTTCAAAATCATTTTGGCTGAGATAAATTTGTAACTGGACAACATCTCACTGTCTTGTGTAAACTCTCCTTTTAATTATTGACTATGGTCATTCATTCTTATACAGTGTGTAATCAAAATGATGGCTTACTCCAGGAAAAATACATCATTTTCGCCACTCCTTGCATCTGACTCATGTGGAACTGTCATCATAAAAGAAACTTGCTCAGAAATTTCTGTATACTATTCAACTTTTGAGTGCTCACTTAATGCTTTATGCTGGTATAGATACTTCTGTTATGTCTTTTTAACCTGAACTATAACAATGTTGTCCTGTAGATGAATTTGCTCCATTAAAAAACTGTTAATGCAAGCCTTTTAAGTCCGTGATTGATAATCTCTCACTTTAGAATACTTTGTCATTTAATTCATAAACTGCTATTACTTGATCCTTCAAAGCTCACTTTGACTGAAAAATAGAAATGAGGCATTTTATGAATTATTGCCAATTGTTCATTGGCCTTGTTCACTGTTGTATTTCTGCTCTTCGCTTGTTACCGTGCTTCAACGTATGATCCTTGGAGAAGATGAAAGCTTTTATACACTGTCTTGTGACATACTTTGAGTATCTTCTGATGTATAGCAATATGTTGTTTATTTAATGATAATTGCTACTCAAATCTGTACCTTTCAAAGTAAAGACTTTGCCTTCACTTAATTGTATTCGGGGCTGATGAACATGAAAGGTTTTTCCCTACTGTCTCTTGAACTCGAAATTGTCTTAAAGTTGCAATCCTTTGACTGTGAGTGTATTGCTTAATCTTTTCAATAGTGACAATGTCTCTCGAATTCATAAACATAGTGACAGTATTTGCTTAATATTGCACAACTTTCACTCTCTCATAATTTCCAATTCATAGCATCTTTTGAACTATTGTAGTGATTCATGTTATGGTTGTGATATTATTGTTTGTAACCGAAGTTGTATATCCTTTTGATATGCCGAGCTCAACCCTTGTGGGAGCCCGTTTTACTCCACATATCTGATGAAATGATCTCGAACATGATGAACATGTTCCTGCACACTGAAACAAACATGTTAGTAAAAATAAAAGAAGTTGAAAGCTTCCATTGAATTACGTTTTTCTTCTTGAGTTTTTGCAATTATCTGATGGATGCCTGATCGATTGTATTCTATATTTCAGTTGGTAGTTTAGGTATATGATAAGATTTGTTTCGTCATTGCTTAGAGACCATCTCTAACGTCATCTTTTATCTTTCCTGCAGATGCTTTTGGAGCTAAAACTGGAAATGGAGTTAGAGCTGACGTCACAACTGAAAACCTCAACTGTCAACGATTCGTCATTCTAGGCAATGACGAATCATCTTTTACCCTATGCTTTCGTTATTTTCAATTGTATAGCATACCATTGCTTATGCATTCTCTATTTGATTGTAAAAATCCAAAAAGAGTTACTCCCACGGCTTGTGTGGGATTCAACATTTTTAACAGAATGAATAGAAGCATTACTATGCAAATATTTTCAATTTTCTATTTTAAATGTTTGCACAATAAAACTATGATTCATATGTAAGATGATCTCAATGATGGTCAATGAACATTTAATCAGCAAGACATGAAAATTTATGTACCTATAAATGATGAACTTCATCCAGCTCTACCTGGTTGAGCTCAGAGTGAAAAATAGGTAACACTCATATAATGTAGTTAATTCAAGTTTTATAATGTAGGTGCCAATCATGATTGGGTGCATTCAGGTTGTCTCAAGTTTAACAGGTTAGGATGTAATTATAGCATAATCAAAGAGTGATTACCTCTTGCTGCAATAAAGAGCCTATATATAACTCTGGTTGATATGCAGAGTGGTTGTGTTATATCAATTATGTAGTGCATTCAAGCACAACCCATGTTTAATGGGCTATTCTAGAGAGTGATCAAGATTTTCTAAACCTTATGAATGTTACTTAAAAGTGTATAGCTTAAACTACAAACCAAGTTTGTTACATACTTGAATACAATCTTGGGTTACCGCAAACTATAATAATGTGATCTGCTAATAACCATTATGGAAAGTATTAAAGCAAGACCCATGATATATAGGATACATTTCCCTAATCAGGTTTACATACCTTAATGATCAAACACAAGCTTCCCACACACTCTAGGATACAATCCAAGATCATACCACAACTTTGTCAAGACAACTAATTTTTTGATCCAAAATTTAAGGTTGTTTTTTAATACCAACAAAAGCATTGGTAAGAGCATGATTAGGGTACAAACCCTAGGCCTCTATAGAAACATAAACAATAACTATAGCGGATTAGTGAGGTATCAATACCAGAAAGATTGAGACATTGTAGGTAATAACAAAATCTTGCAATTTAAAGATTGTAGTCAATAACAAGCACACTATGTAGCTTAATGACATTTGTAAATGCAATCTACGGTAAGAAGAATGACAGTCACTTGAGATGTGACAATCAAAAAGAGGCTGAGCATTGACAAGATAATAAAGCTCAAACCTTGCATAGTAAAGTGGAGATTTTAACAATGAGTTTCCTTACCCCCTTGCTGACCTTAAGGGTTTTTCAAATGCTTTTGGTAGTGTTAGACAAGGAAAATGCAATTAGGGAATTACTTTCCAAATGAAGTAATAGTGGTAATCATAGGTTCAATGTTTCTTCTTAGCCATTAATGTATAATGGAGGTAGTGGATTGCATGTTTGAGCAATGTTTTAAGACTCATCAAAGATGGGAGAATAGTGAATAATACCTTGTGGACTATGAAGTAGTGTCAATAAGGTTGAAGGATCTTAAGAAGTACAATACCATGAAACAATGAGTCCCCTGTAGTAAGTAGGCAGTCTATAGGGCATAGTTTGATTTTATAGAAGGATGTTCATGAAAGGAATCTTCAAGTGATAGTGAGTGAGTTGTTTGAGATTGCAGTTGAGGGTGCAATACCCAGTCTTAAAGGAAGTTAGCAAAGCAGTAAATGTGCAAGAAAATCAAATCGTACACAACAAACAATTCACAATGTTATCTTGCATAATTCCTTGAGTTTGAAGACAAAAATCTCATTGTATCTTCATGATGAAAGTGGTGACCTTAATGGTCAATCACTAGCAACCATGATTTTAAAACATGCTATTGTGCTTATGGAGGCAACATTTTAAGCAAGGCAGTGAGTGGTGGTTTGGAACAATGGCAGGTATGAAGGACTTGCTTTATATGCATACTATGCAGTCTAGTTTAAGACACCATTCTTAGAAGAGATTGAAGGTGGATTATGGAACTCAAGGGTTACCATGAAAAGGATTAAAGCAAAGACTGAGATCTATTTAAAAGCCATGGTCATGAAGATATTAAAGATGTCACATGCAAAACCCTACTAGTTGGAGTAATGAATACAGTGCCAAAGAGGATAGTGTGCTGGGGCAGATTTAGGAGATCTCCACATTATCTAATTATAGGGAAATACATCATTTATTTATTTTTTAATTAAAAGAAATCATTCTAAACCCTATATAGGATACATTGATACTTCAAAAGCCTCTGAAGGAATTTAAGATTATGCAAATATATGTCAAGTAAATACCTAGATTACAAATAGTAGCGGGAACAATGTAAGATTTGTTGAGTAGAGCAGGAATGAGATAAGTAGCAATGAATCCTATGCCTCCTTTCATGCACATCTCCTCACCATTCTCTATCATTCTTTACGGAAACACTTCTCCATTTTGGTCTATGCTTGAAAATAATGTTTTGACAAAGGTTTTAGAGTATGTTTATTAAAATGAAAACTCCATTCGTGGGCTACGTGAAAATAAGATTTTGACAAAAGTTTTAAGGTATGTTTATTAAAGTTTTAGAGTATTTTGGCGGGCTATATTCTTGATTCCTTAAATGATTTATTCAAATGGATTGTGACTAAATAAATGACTAACTATTTAGTCATTTTTATTTGTGTGACTAAACATTTTTTAATCAACGACCAAACTAGTAATTTATTTACTCATTTATAGCTCAATTGCAAAAAATGAGCAGAATTTAGTCATTTTTAGTTTTTGTGACTAAAATTTTTAGTCACCTAGTCATTTATTTGCCAAATTCTACTAGTGTGTGCTTCCTTCTACGATTAGGGCTCTCTCAATGTTGAGGGACCTAGGGATAAGCTCATCATAAGAAGTGACACATTGCATATTTAACTAAAAGGATAAATCCATATTGACATTAGCAATGATGATTCTGACTTGTTGCTCCTTAGGAATGGGTCACTTTCTCTTACTAGTTCGCTACCTCCATCGTTGTAGGAAGTTTGCGATCAAGTTCAATATTCTGATTTAAGGAGTCTTAACGGTTGGAAATCATAGTAAAATCAGAATTTAATAAGTTTTGGAATTAGCATTTTAAAGTGTTTTTTAGGGTCATTAACTTTAAACTATCTTCTCTTTTGCAGGGGTGGTTGCATGCCAAATTTTTTTGGTGTAAAATATCAGAATTATTAGATTTTGTTACCTGTCTATGAATAAAAATTATTGGAGTGTGAGTTTGATATTTTTTGAAGATCTAAATAGTCAAGCTTGGTAAAGAAAAATCATGTTAGATAATATTAGTCCAGAATGAAATGAAGAGACACTTGATAGATTGTGGGCTAGATTGAAAAGAAAGGGTGATGGGAAATGTTATTTTCCTTGCAATAATTGCAAAGGCTTAAAGATGAGACGACTTTTAATCACAACAATTGAGAAACATTGTAGGCAACATGGTCACGTTGAAGGGGGGCATGATTATCGTCCATTGGTAAGTTGTTCATTATATGTGTTTATATTGATTAAATTTGTAAATGTTTATATCGTTTTAACATTTCATATATATATATATAATCACTTGATCACGATCATGGTTTATTTGTGTCTATTATTATTATAAAGGTGGGGCGCCCTAGGGAAAATGATATGGATTATTATGGCCCGGAGAATGTGGTTTTGTAAGCGGACGAACATGGATATGTGAATATCGAAGATGAAGTTAATGATCCTATGGAAGAAGATGATCATGCGCCAAAAAACACAGTTAAATATGATGGTACAAATACATTGATCCATGACACATTTAGTGGAAGAGCTGATCATGATGATCAAGATGACTTTGATGATGTCCATGATTTACCTGTACTTGAGAAGGCATACAAGCCCCTTTATGAAGGCTCCCAAACAACTCTTCTCTCTGTTGTATTGTTGTTGTTGAACTTGAAGGTTATGAATGGTTTATCAAACATAGCAATCTCACAGATGTTAAGGTATGTCATATATGCCATCTTTTTTCATCTATTTTAATTATTGTTAGTTCATCACTAGTAAATAAAGGATGAAATATGTACCATTAATATTATTTATATTAACAAATTATTTTTTGTTGTAGATTGATTGGCGAATTTTTGTTACCACCATCAAATATTTAACCTCGCTCATACCGAGATTTATCTACCATTATGAAAGATATCATAATGGAGTATAAAGCAATAGATGCATGTCCCAATGAACATATTATATATCATAAACAACAAGAATTTGCAAAAGAATTCCCAAAATGTCATATCAGTAGATATCGAACATATCAACTAACAAAAAAGGTGCCTCGCAAGGTTCTTCGTTATATTCCCATTATTCCACGTATGCAATGATTATTTGGGTGCAAAATCTTACGCAATTTATGGATTACCATGCGAAATAGGAAGTGGAGATGACATTCGAATGCTGCGAATGGTTCTACATTTAGGGACATGGAGGAAAAATGACCACACTTTAAAGAAAGAACCTCATAATCTCGGGCTTTCATTGGGACGGTGTCAATCCATTTGGAGAGCTGAGATCTATTTACTCGGTGTGGCCTATTTTTGTTATCAACAATAACATTCTCCATGGATGTCAATAAAGAGGGAAGCACATAATGTTGTCAGTTATTTCGAGTATTTTCTTACATCAATTTTCTTTAGCGTAGTAGCATCTCATTTATCTTATTTGTTGAATAATGACTTATATTTTTTTCATTCAATAGTCATGTACATTAATTTATATATATTGCAGTAAAATGGTTATAATAATTATGTAATGTTTATGTTCATTCAACTAGGTAAGTACCAAGTTAAAGATATGAATGTATATATTGAGCCTCTTATTGACGAGTTACTAAAGTTATGGAATGGCGTCACTATGTATGGCGTCTCTAGACCAATAGGACAAAGACAATTTCAATTCCATGCAATGCTTATATGGACAATTCATGATGCCCCAGGGCTAACACATTTTTGTGGTATGTTATAACATTCGACTGCACTTTAACAATATTTAATTTGATGAAGTAGATATCATGCATGTTTTTAAAATAATCTATTCATTATATATAATTATAAAAATTGACATATTTAATCTAATTATATATGATTTTGCAGGTCTTCAAACAAAGGGAAAATTTGCATGTCTAATTTGTGGTCCGAAGATGAAATCTCGTCGTTCAACAAGTTTAGGAAAGAAGGTGTTTGATGAGTATAGGCACTTCCTCCATATAAATCATAAGTATTGAACTACTGAAAAACATCTTTTCAATGGGAAAGAGGAGACTACATCAAAACCACAAAGAATGACACCTCGCCTATGGAAGTTGGAATATAATAGAATTAATCGTCAAGGTTATACATCAGATCAAATTGTTTATTTATCATATATGATATGTTTTGAATTTATATTTTTATATTGTGTTGTGTTTACTCATGTTGTAATTGACAATGATTGTCGTTGTTAATTTGTTTAACTTATATGCTTCATGAAGGTCGTCAAGGCATTAATGGTCAGCTTCCATAGGGACTGAAAAGTTATCCAAGACAATTTAGTAGGTTACCCTACTATGACCAGCTACAAATTGTGCATTTGTTTGATACAATACATATCAGAAAGAATATAATAGAAATGTTATGGAAAATATTGGATGGAAGGAATGACAAAGAAAAAATTGTCAAAATTTGTAGTGACATTCAGGAAGCCAATCATGCAATGAAAAATGTCATTCAATTTAATAGCGATGGAGACCAAATTAATATAAGTGACCTTCCTTGGTTATTAACAGAGTAGAAAAGCAATGCTATAAAGAATTCATACGAAAAATTCAATTTCTCACAGGATTTGCTGCGAACATAAACAATATAATAACAAAGAAAGGTGAATTTGGGTTAGGGATGAAAACGCATGATTGGCATACCTTTATTAAGGTAATTATTCTGGTATATTATATACACTTGTATAATGCATGTACTTTTCAGTGTATTGTGTTTACTACTTTTGGAAAAATAATGAAAAGATCATTTTATAATTGTTTCAGTACGTTCTACCTCTATCTCTCCCAGAAAACTTTGACAATAATTCCAAGCAAGTTATATATGATCTTGGAAAATACATGAGGTAAGTAGCGATATTTGTTCAATTTGTTGTATAGATCTTATAATTTGTTTTACTTGTTATGTAATATATTGTATATTTTTGTTAAATCTCGTTAATATATTTGCTCCTTGAATCACTTGTAGATGGTTGTCATCTAAAGAAATCCATAAAGAATATATAAATTATTGGAAGAGAAAAATTCCTTGTCTAATGTGTGAAATGCAAAAGTGTCTACCTTCAACATTTTTCAATGCACAAGAACACTACCTCATACACCAAGTTGAGGAGATTGAATTGTGTGGACCTGTACACACAAGGTCAATATGGATGGTTGAGAGGCACTTGAAATTTTTGAAGGCTTTGGTTAGACAAAGAGCACATCCTGAGGGTTCTATGGTGGAGGGATATATGGTATACCAGACCATGGTGTACATTAGTGAATATCTTCCTAAGTTTGCAGCAAAGATCCATGTAGATCGCATTTGGGATCCCAACTTCATTAACAAATTTGAAGGGGAGTACCTGATGGGGAAAGGTAGATTGAGGAAAGTGAGAGGTAATTATAAGATGGTCATGGAGATTAATTGGAATACATTTTACATATGGTTTTTATGTATATTGTACTTATTTAATTTTAATCTTCAATATACATCAATTATAAATTAAGGATTAGGTATCTTGTGGTATTTAACTAATTATACGTCGTTTGTGAATTTCAATTTTTTTTGATACAATTGGTCGAGAGTGGGATGCACCACATTTGTACGTCGCAAACAATCTTGATTGGATGACGGTATGGATTGAGCGATGTCAACAATCTGGTCGCGCATTAACATGGGAAGGTGTGGCTTCATTGGTTAAAAAAGCTCATTGTAATGGAGATTCCAATGTTACACAAAGGGAAATTGATTTAGCATATGGTTTAAGAGATAAACATGTACATATAAATATATTAATCACCCATATTATTTAATTATTTTCAATTATATTGATGTATATATATGTTGATATTTTTTTCTTTGCATACATTCGGCCAAGAATAAATATGTTTACCAACTAACAATATTGCAATAATTTTTACATGTTTGACATATTGTAGGTGAAACACCACAAGGCTATGTGATGCAATGGTTGTAAATTTCAAATCAAAATGTTGGATGACATGAAGAAAACTTGTGATTTTGGTATAACTGCAGTCTTTTAGGTGACTAATATTTCATCTAGAAGCGACATACATCCAAAAGTCTCAGAAAATCAATACAATGGGATTTTGGATGATATACTTGAGTGTGACTTTAAATCCTTTAGATTAATTTTGTTCGTCGTCCTATGGTACAGGCTATGATTGAATGAAAATGATCCTAAGAGAACTGTTATTGAACATGATAATGGATTTACCATGGTTAATACAAGGTTGATCGAGCGAGCTAGAAATGAGCCCTATGTTCTTCCAAGCCAATGTGAGCAGATATTTTACTCAGAGGTTCCAGGTAAACCGGGTTGGTCATTTGTTGTTAGACATGATCCAAGAGAAAGGCTGGTAAAGTATAATATGGTGGAAGAAGAAGATACCGAAGAACTAGAAGATGATGTAGATGATGATCAGGATCAACAGTTAGTTGATGATGTCCCTGACGAAGATGTCGAAGAGGAGGAACTAGATCATGATGATATAGGAATTAATGTTCATGAAGATGATATCCGTGTGGATGATGACATTATTGAAACTGATATTGATGATGATGATGATATGACCAATCCTTACAATGTGGAATCTAGATCGGATGATACATACAAAGAGTTGGATGAAGAAGAAGATCAATGACATTGAAATGTATCAGTTATGTGATTATATTATCTATTTGATATTAATTTCTTGATAGAATTATATTTGACTTATGTGGTTACATAATTAATTCATGATATTTTTAATTTTTATGCAATTACATAATTAATTTAATGATGTACTTTTAATGTTTGAAAGGTCAAAAAATTAAAACATTTCAATAGTGGTGTTGACAACCTTGAAATTAGTATGTTTTATGTTTCATGTGATTATAAAAGATTAAAAAGTCAGTTGTAGAGGTGGTTGTTCAATGGTTGATATGTAAAGGCCTTTAAAAGGCATAAAGTGATCATTGTAATGGTTGTTGATGGTTGAGGATTTAAAATACAAGCTCTTGACATTAAAAAATCTGTGTTTTTCTTCTAAATTTTTGTATTTTTCCTGTTATGCAGCACTGTACGGTCACATGCAGCCATATTTTGATGTGAAATAAATTCCAAGTCGTGAAGATATGTGTTAGCTTTAATTTGAATCTGATTTGAGGGCTTAAGGCGTTGATTTGAGTTAGAAAGCTTCATTTCTTTGCATACAACCCGATTACCCTGTTTTTGAGGGTTTTGTAGTCGAAACATGATATAAAGGGGCTCTTACACTTTTTGTGATTATTGTAGCTTGTGTAAGAGGCCCCATGGATACTGTTTTAATTTTAGGATGCATGAATAGGGCGTAGGATGAGAAATAAAGAAATTATAGCTATTGTCCTCAAGATTTTTGTGAAGAAAAGCATGTGAAATGAGAGGTTCAAGCTTAGGTTTCAACAAAACATGTATGGGAGATATGATTTTATGAATTTTTATCCATGTGTAGACCTAATGGGTTGTTTCTGAACACTGAATATAAACGATATACATACACACACACACACACACATATATATATGTATGTATGTATGTATGTATATGTATTTTTAAATGTAAATGTAAATACAATTATTGGATGCTCTCCTAGAACAATAATTGCAACATATCATTAAAGAAATCTATATCTATGTATATAAATGTGTATTTCTAAATGCAAGTGTAAATGCAAAGAGCATATGGTTTTGTAGTGTTATAGATACAACATATCCATAAATTAATGTAATTGAAATTCTAAAGTCTTCACACATATAATATGAAATCGATCAAACTATTAAACTACATGAGAAATAAATGAAAATAATAAATGCATATGTATGTGTATTTATAAAATAAATAAGAATAATGAAAATTATAAAAGAATACAAGGAAAGGTTTAGAGTTTAGGTGGGAGAGAGATAGAGGGTAGAGGGTTTAAGGTTTTAGAGTTTTAGGGACTAATGGTTTAGGGTTTAGGGTTAAAGGTAGAGGGTGTTGGTTTTTTTTTTTGTAACTAGGTTGGTCTTCTAATCTACCTATGAGATTTCCAATTCAATCAAGGGCAGCTCGAAGGGCTGGACCAAGACCGAGTTTAAAAAGCCTCACACTTTAGGCTCTGCAAGGCCAGAGGTGATCCTTAATGTGTTTACAACCTCTACACCAATATCATAAACAACATTAACACATAAATAATCCCATTGAATAGCTCAACACAATAGGATAATATTGAATAAAATTGGTTGTTCACCCATAATATCAACTATGTGGAGCATGAGATAACTACAACATAATCCATAGTAAAATATAGTCATTAATTTGCAATTTGTAGCAAGCTCTAGGAAAAGAAAAACAATTATTGAACTACACAAATAAGTACAACTTAGATCGAATGCCATATATCCATTGTAGAAGTCAAATTCATAAGCATCTAAAGGTTTATGATAGATTTAATACATAACATATAACTTATAAGATCCCTGACAATATTGCATTACAATTTCATCAATATGCATTCTCACCCAATACTACTTATCAAATCCTTATACGAGAACATATCCGCCTATAATCCCATTCAAGCATTTTAATTAATTCCTTGAATTAAAGCTAAAATAAGGATTATACACACCACAACAATGAGATGAATGAAACAACCCTTAGTCATCTTATTCAAAATTCAGATATGCATGTACATTAGAGAGACATGAGTTTGAATTTATCATTTCAACTCAAATGCTAGTACTGTTATACAACATTAAATCCCCATGAATTCAAAACCGATTACAGAATAACTCAGAACCTAAATTGTATTTCTCTCTAAAACCATCGTACTTTACAATTTTCTCTACAACTTCACCTAGACTCGACCAAAATTATCTAACTTGCTAACCCGTACTTCTGGCCTTGAAATCCTTCTTATAGAAAATGAAGGAGTAAACAAGCTTCGGGCCAAAAAGTACACATGTCACCAGCTAGATGAAGCATCTGGTGATATTCCAAAAATCACTACAACAATCATCACCCTGGAGAATATTACCATTAATCATGTCAGTTGAGGAAAATTGAGGCAACAATAAAAAACCACAAGAAACCCACGTCGAGACCGCCATCAAAGCAAAACCGAAGGCTGTTGTAACCGCAACATCTGATTTACCACCCATTAGTAATTCATTCTTTTATTCCTCCTCAGTCAAATATTTATCTACCCACCTATGATATTCTTTATCAGTTGACCAGTCAAAATTAATTACCTCATTCACCTTGACTTTATGAGGTGTGTATTTTACTGCTACCTGATTTACATCTCTTTCAAAAGATTCCAAAAATGAGCTGGTACTAATGATTTTATCCATACAGCTCACCAACATGTCATAATCTGAGTCATCACAAATTAATTTAATTTGATCATTGATGACCTCACCTGCCTGACCCTACCACTGTTGGAATGACCTGATTTTCCCCTGCTCATCAATTATATCAGGTAACAATGTCTTACCCCAATCATTGAAATTCTTCACCAACTCCCTAATCTTCCTACTCAAGTCATCTGGTAAGGTCTGAAAACCTTGCAATGATTTTACTAACACATGAGTAGGCTTTAATGGTTGGGGCCTATTGTTTGTATCAAACCTTGAGGCCTTATACATGACATCCAAATCACTGGCCCTAGGGATCCAATTTTCAATCAATGGTATCACTACCTCCTTATCCCTATCAATATTCTTTATTGCATCTAATAGAAAAAAATAGAAATAATGTATAGATAGCAATTTATTATCAATCTTTTCATTCAAATGCCTTAAAACAGTAGTAACAATCTCTTTTTGCTTTGAAAGAGATCCCTCCTCACTCACCCTCAAAGATGCCTGTAACTCGTCAATTCTTTGCAAGAGCTGTTTCTTTGTAGGATCAACGGAGCACTCTATTTCTTCATCAATTTCCTCTAAAGAAGGGGTGAAGGCATGATTTTGGTTGGGAGACCCTAGTGTGGAAACAATTGGAGAAGCAAGAGGCACTGACCCTGCTGTGAAAGGTAATGTACTGGTCCCTGGAGCACTTGATGTCTCCCCAATCTATCTATACCCGAACCTTTCCACCTTAGTTTGCAACTCAATATTCCTCTGTTGCATCTTGTTGTATTATTCAATCAAAAGGTTATACTTCTCCATTAGGCTTTTCTTTTCAGCCTCCTCCCTTTCAGCAGTCTTTTGGGCCAATTTGGCCACATTCACAGTTAAACTAGTGGCCTCGATGGTTGAGGTCTCTAAAGCTCTCTTTATTATTAACCCTCCTCTAAAATTTGGATTAATGTCTATAATATTTGGCTTTCTCCCTTGTGGGGCCAATGCCCAAACTGCCAAGGTTTCATACTCTTCACTGAAAGCAGAATCTTGAAGTGCTTCCTTGACTTCTTCAGATTCTTGCAAGGGATGTTTGGACTTCATAATAGCATTAAAGGCCACTGCATCTGCAATGTCCCATTTAGGCAGAATCAATACACCAACTTGACTCACCAATTTTTTGTCTTCTCAGGAGTGATGTTCTTAAATTCTTCCATTAATTCAGCTTTCACTTCCTCATCATTCTCCTGGTCTGACCTGTCAGGTCTTAGTTCTCTTCTCTCCTTACATTTATTTTGATATTCTTCAAACTTCGTCCTCCATACCAATTGCAAGAATACAAGTCTTTACAAATGCATTGTCATCTAGAAACTCCTTACATGCTTCCATTCTTGCATCTTGTACACTTTTTCCTTTCATATCTAAATCAAATAAAACCAATTCAGTTGGCCTAAGAGGGGAAGGCATACCAACCTACATGTCCTGATTAGTAACAATAATTTCATCCATCAAACTCTCATGTGGTTGATCAGTTATTTTCCTTTTAGGGCTTGGCTCAGATGGTGGTGATGGGGGACTATCTTCTGGTGATGACTCTAAATCAATGATCTTAATTGCTCTAGGCACTTTGAATTTTGGACCTGGTTGTGAAGGAAACTTCATAATTTGCTTCCCCTTTCTATCCACTTCTTCCTCATCAATGTTGCTATCCTTTTTTCTCCTATAAATGAGACACTTTTCTGTAGGTTGGTATGCTGGCCTTGTTTAAAATGGTCTGGCACCTTGTTCTTATACAATCTGCATTCAACTCTAAGCTTTACTTTTTGGTTCCTCAAAGTGCCCATAACTTTTGAAGTTCTCCACGTAAAATCAATTTTCTTATGGTGGGGACTAAACTCAACAGTTGATCATATTTTGGATCCATTTCTTTTGTGCACATTATTCAAATAGCCATCATAAGCTATCCATTTCCTTGTTCAAACTCCTCAAGCATTATTTAGGGTCAAACTCCATTTACATTCATGGGTCCTCGTGAAAGTTGAACTCATGCAAAAACTTTCCAGCCTTTATTCTTTATCTAAAAATGGTAAAAAAACCCTCAGGATCATGCTGCCACTTTGGACCACATCTCAAATGAAAATCCTTAAAGAATTTCTCAAAGTGCACCCAACCTCCTTTTGAAAAGGAAAAATCAGATACCACTGTATAATCAGGGAAAAATGTTCCCTTACCCCTCCCTGTGAGGTTTTCCTCATGGATGCAACCTATCTGCCACATAACTTCTACAAACCCTACTCTTGGTGGCACATTGTATGGCAATATGTGAGAGGTTCCTTGAAATCCATATATTCTCAGGACAATGTTGACTGGATATGGGATAATGTCAATCTCCAGCTTATGCATAATTTTAATTCGCTTCCTCCCCTTGGTCTGAGGAAATCATGCTGTAATTCTTAGGAATCCTAGGTATTCACCATCAATCTAGTCTCAACTGAAGCAAAACACTATCAAATTGCATACAAATTATGCTTTCCTTATTACAAGATAAATCTGTAGCCCATATCTGTATTGGGAATCTTTCTCCATCAACCGATTGCCTTAATTTCATCTTCTCAGAGAAGAAGTCAGCATTCTTGAATAAAAACATATGCATCAGCATAGAATACCAAAAGAATTGAGTGTCGGTATCATTTTTTTGCAGCTTTGACGGCCCCTCATGTATCCTCTCAACCAAAAAAGAAGCAAAGTCATATGTGACAGAGAAGTTAGGGTGTGGTATTTGCACCTCCATGAACATGTATGCAATGGGAATCACCGCACCAGGACTAAAACCCAAAATCTGACACTGAATAAAAAGTGGCCAGAAAATGATTTGCAAAACAATTTAGTCTGAAAGGTTCCTGGTCACTGGGGTTGATATGAAATCTTGAACCTCTTGCCCTAGCCAGATGAGGTGGAAGCAATTTAGCTCTGAAAAGAGACTTTAAATTTGCATATTCCTACTTCATTTCCTCAAGGTTGATAGGCACCAAGTCCTCACTCGGTTCACTCAAGTCAAAAATATGTTGAATATCATCTCTGTTAATGCTTAACAAAACCTTTCTATCATTATCCCTAATTACTCATGTGACAGGGTCATATCTTGCAGCTACTGCCCTAAGCAGGTCTACATCAGGGAAAAAATTCGGTACCACCAGCTTCCCCATATCATACATCCATCCATTTGAAAAAGGGTGAGGAAAATTTCTCTTTCCATACCACAATCTAAAAATTTCCAAACTTGTGAGAGGAGCCCTAGCATCAACTATGTTGGAACAATTGTATACTAACCCCTCCCCTAGGATTTTCCCTTGCATCGAACCAATCCCTTCTTTCTATCATTCGTTGACAAGGGAAATTGATCCAAGAAATCATCATACAGGTTTCTTTTAAAATAGTCAATCTAGCCAGAATGTTGCTTGGGTGGTGCCATCTCAGACAAACTAGGGCTTCTTATAACTTCACACTTCAAATAGCTAGGACTAACCAGAGATATGAAATTACATAACAAAATATTGCAATTTCTCAAAATTTAAATAAACTATAGCCCTAAAAAATTTATCAACAAGCCATATGATAAGTACAACAAATATTTTCCTTAATTCAAGCACATAGTGATCGGGAAACACAAAAATTAACTCATGGCTCTTTTTGTAGAAATCCCAAATTTCAGCTGTCAGGGTTCACAACCTTGCTCTCGGCTCTGAAACTGCTTCGCAAAATACCTGAATGCTTTGTGACACACATAAAGTAGGAGAATTGATTTTATTTCAATCAAATTGTGCCATTAAATGTCTCATCTACCATTAAAGATCACTCACACGCTATACAAACGGCTCCAACCATATTTGATGCAGATTTAAATTCGAGCCGTCGATCCTTCATTTTGATCAAATCATCGACGACTACCTTCAAAACAGGTTGACACAATCACCAACATGGCCATAAGGGGCCCACCATACCATACGTTGCGAAGGAAGTCCACGTGGTGGTGTCCTGCGATATCGCAATCGGTAAAAATCCTACACCTTCGGATCACGCGATGGTGGGCAACCGTAGATCTTGAGCATCAATGATCTCATTCCTTCAACACAGTCATCAGCCCTATCATTAACCCTCGAGCAACTTTTCCATCAAGATTATAACACATCCGTTGATTTGAATCATGTGCATCTTAAGAGAACCTTAGTAACCCGCCTTTTAGTGTATTTAAGGCCTGATTAATGTTCCATGGTATTTCCTTTATTCTTTCGGCTTCATCAGATGAGACACGTGGCGACCACCAGTGATATCGTGATCGACCAAAGCACTGTGGTGGGGCCATCGTGGGATGGTGGGGAACGACTGAGATCAAATGGTAGTTGATCAGCGGTCGCACAATTTCATCCCCTAGAAGGACACGTGGCGCCCGCCCGCAATATCACAATCGGTAAAAATCCTGCATCTTCCGATCATGCAATGGCGGGAAACCGTTGATATCCGAAGGAAATTTGATCAACGGTAGCACAAATTTGATCCCTTCTGCAAAATAAAATATTCATTAAAAAGGATGAGGGGACATCACTAGGCCAACGGTAAACAATGACATAAGTTGTTTT
This sequence comes from Sequoia sempervirens, assembly GCA_007258455.2. Taxonomy (NCBI): domain Eukaryota; kingdom Viridiplantae; phylum Streptophyta; class Pinopsida; order Cupressales; family Cupressaceae; genus Sequoia; species Sequoia sempervirens. Next base: position 411,533,369 of record VDFB02086081.1, read on the forward strand.
TTAAAAGATGAAACACGGGGCCAACTGAGACTTAGGAAATAAAACCCTGTGGAGGAAATAAAGTATTAAAATCAAAGTTGGGTTTTAATTTTAATCTGGTGATGTAAGCCTAAGCCATTAACCCTAGTGGTCATGTCATCGAAGGCTTAGCCAAAACCTTTCATTAAATACTAACCGTGCAATGTGTAGGTTTTTCAAATTCGAAGATATGGGAGAAGATCTTGATCGTACCCTGCCAGCTCGCAGACCTAAGGTGTCGCCTTGTTATTTGGTGTGAGGTCAGCAAAAGGTAGATGTGTGTCCTGTATGGAATGTGGGGCCCAATCTCCACTATTAAGCTCATAACCTGTGGTTTTAGATCAACAACCAAGATCAAAAGCTAATGTAAATCTTTGTCGTTCCCCACTAGCTCGCAGGAGGAAGATGAAGGTTGGTTAAAAGCCGTGAGGTCAACGAGATTGTGATGCGTAGCTCTAGCCATTCAATTTGCAAAGTGCATAGGACCTGCCGACATGGTAGTTGGTTTCTAAGATGGATTAATGTTATTGGTCATGAGGAAGGTCAATGATGCTTCGTTGGATGTCAAACTGAGTTAGCCTGAGATAAACCGTTTGATCTGCCAACTCTTCAGGAGATTAACAAGCAGTATTCAAAGTTGGAAAACAACACATGGTTGTCGTTTTATCGTCAAACTGGTGAAGCATTAATGAATTATTCCTTTCTTGTGTAGTCACATCGATCTCAATCTGTGTGAAGATGTTGTTGGCAATCATGAAGGGTGATCTGCGAAATCTCATGCAGTTCAAGTTAAATGGTGACAATACATACGCCGCCAAATTGCCATGTTTGCACATGCATTTTTACTAAGCGTTGATGAAGGCTACCATTACCTTGCACAATAAATACAAGAGGAATTAACTGCTAATTGTGTCATTCTTGTAGCAGTTAGAGCACTTTCTGGGATGAGTCTAATCAAGTTTGAGTGCTTGTCTGACAAGAGAAAATGAGTAAGTCAGTAAGGAGGTCTGTTCGTTTGAGCTCACAAAAGCTCGGTCCTGCTATTCAAGAAGGTGCTTTGGTTGACAAGCCCAAGCTTGTGCCCACCAGATGCAATAGAAGGTTGCAATTCCAGGACATTGCTACTCAACTGGTAGATGACAAAGGCAAGCAATCTGCACTCTATTAATAGTGTCAGTAGGAAAATAAGGTATGGGCATGGCTCCTCTAGATGCCAAAACTCACCCATTGACCTACGAGCAACATACGATGATGTAACCGAGACCGATCTACCATAGTCACGATTTACCTCGCTTCAATAACGGTCGCCCCTAATGAGGAAGTGATATTTGTGGTGCCATTGGCGCAGAAAACCCCAAGCAAACGAACCAGAACCATATTGGGCAAGACGAGAAAGAAGAGGAGGCTGAGATTTCCTCTCCTCCCCAGCAACAACTAGAAGTGAGCGGTATACCAGAACCAGGCATTGGTGGGCAGGGTGGCGGGTAAATAAGAAGTTGTTGTGTGGGATGTAAAATTTTGTGTTGATGATGTTGTTGTTGTTGGTGGTGTTGGTTCTACGTGTGTGGCACATTTTGATGTTGATTGTGTGCCTTCGTGGAAATTTGGTTTCCTGGTTTTTTTGCGTGGATAGCGACAAAGGGGATTTTGATGACAGTTTGTGTTCCCTTTTTTGATGGTAGTTACAACTTTAGTTTTCCCCAGTTGCACTATGTTTTGTAGATTCAACATGTGGGAAGTTTTGAAATGAAAGTCAAATGCAATGGAGATTTTGTTCAAATGAAAATTTGTGGTGAAATTACATTTGAGCCTGAAGCTTGTTTCTCCCTTGTCATATAAAAGGGAATTCAAGGCTCATTTGTAGGGAGAGAACCGATGAAAGCTCTAGCTAGGTTTTGAGTTGAATATATGGGTAGAAAGATAGGAATAAAATATATAGCCTTTTTGAGTTTTGGATGAATATATGCAAATTATCTTAAATTGTATGCAGATATGACTTATAAGCATGAATAAACATATAATTCAATATATTTTCTCTCCTTATGTGGATTTGAGTGAATTTTGAATGAAATGTTAATGATGTTGTCATTCTTCTTTTGAGAATTTGTTTAATTGTGTGTCTATGTTTTTGCTTTAATTCAAGAAAATCAATTAAATGCTTAAATGGAGTCATAAGTTTACAATTATTTACAAAGGATTTGATAAGTAGTAATATATCAGAGAATTGAGCTCCATAATGCAAGGTATTATATGAGTAGTCCATTCTATTAAATTCATGGGTCATTTCTGCTAATGGTAAATGGGTCACTCACTCACTCACTCTATCTCTCCCCTAAACCCTAAACCCTAAACCCTAAACCCTTAAACCCTCTACCCTCTATCATGGCATCCCTTGCACTTTGTCTCTCTCTCTCTCAAGTCTCCCTCCTGGCACCACTCCTCTCGGGGTCTCTCACTCCTCCTCCTCAATCTCAGTCTCTCCCCTCCTACCCCTTCTCCTCTCTTGGGTCTTTCTCTCACTCCTCCTCCCTCTACCCATAGCCTAGAGCCTTAACCCTTAAACCCTCTACCCTCCTCTCTCTCTCAAGTCTCTCCTCCTGCCTCTCCCTCTCTCGGGGTCTCTCTCCTCTCTATCTCTCTCCTCCTTAACCTAAACCCAAGCCTTAGCCTTAGGCTATAAACCCTCTACCTCTATCTCTCTCCTGAGTGCTTTCTCCTCCTCCTCTCTATCAAGTCTCACCCTCTTACCTCTCCTTCTCTCGAGGTCTCTCTCTCCTCCTATCTTGTCCCTCTGCCTTAACCCTCTACCTTCTACCCTCTGCCCTCATCTCTCTCCCACTCCTCCCTCTCTCTCACTAAATCCCTCTGTCTCTCCCTCTGCTTACCAACCCTAGAAGCCCAAACCCAGCCAAACCCTCTACCCTCTACCCTCTATCTCTCAAGTCTCCTCCCTCCTACCCCTCTCCTCTCGGATCTCTCTCTCTCTCTCACTCTCTCCTATCTCTCTCCCTCTACCTTAACCCTTAAACTCTAAACCCTTAAACCCTTAACCCTTCGACTCTAGGCCTTAATATTAGGTGTGTATTAAAACATTATAAAAGTATAAATTTTGGAGTTCTATTACGAATTGAATGATAAATGATGATGAATGGGAAAATCTAAGGCACTTTAATATTTTCAACTAAAAAGTTAGAGTTCAATTAAGATTAGTGTTCACTTAGGCTTAGGTTTAGGGTTCAATGAATGTTCAATTTGGGTTAGGATTGAGGATGAGGTTGGGTTTAATTAAGGTTATGAATTCAATAAGAGTTCAAATAGGGTCAAGGTTAAGGTTAGGGTTGGGGTTAAGGTTCAATTAGGATAAGAATTAGTGTTAGGGTTAGGATTAGAGTTCAACTGTAGTTCAAAGTTAGGGTTATGGTACAATTAGGACTAGTGTTCAATAAATGTTCAATTAGGGTTAATACTTAATTAAGGTTAGTTTTAAAGTTTAATTAGGGTTTGGGTTAGGGTTGGGATTATGAATCAAGTAGGTTTGGGTTAGGGTTTGATTAGAGTTAGGTTTAGGGTTTAGTTAGAGTTAGGGTTAGGGTTAGGGGTAGAATTCAATAATGCTTAGTGGTCAATTACAATTAGATTTAGTGTTCAATTAGGGTAAGGGTTAGAGTCCAAATAGGGTTAGGGTTTAACTAGGGTTAGGATTATAATAGAATAAAGTTTTGTGTTTAATTATGATATCTAGAATTTAGTATAATTTTAGAAAATGAAATGGATTTGGACAGAAAAAAAATAGAAAAGTTGATTTTATATAGATCTTATTTCTTAATTTATTCTAAAATTCTAATTAATAATTGTTTAATTAATTTAAAATGAATATTTAATTTAATTGTATTGTATTGTATTAGATAATTAGTAAAACTAAATAGATAATAAATATTTTATGGATTTTAAAATTAGAATTTAGTTTAATTTTATTTGTAATGTCAAATATTAAAATTTTAGATTGAAATACTTAATTTATTTTAAAATATTTATAATTAATGTTGAATTTATAAACTAATATTAAGACATTAATAAATATAACCCTAATAATATGTTATTAGTGTTGAAAAATGAGGTGTTTTATTAGCTTAATACTCTGTAAAACTTTAATATTGCTGATCTAAGTAAGCTATTTCTTTGTTACATATATTCTTTGTGGGTGATTATCTTGATTAATTCATTTTACTGTTGTAGAATGAAGAGAGAAGTTGATAGAAGAACTAGACAGGATATTAGAAAGATCACACAAGATATAACGTGGAGAAACCCTTTTGGCAAAAAAATCCACCAAGAATTATTCTATTATTCAATCTCTGAATTACAATAGCTCCAATTCTTGCTTGAGAATGCTTCTTTTGTCTTTGTCAATCTTCTTCACACCTGCAATAACAAACTCTCATAACTCTATTCAACTTGCTTGAGATAAATAGGCTTTAATCAGCTTTGTAAACTCAACATGAGTTAGAATTACAATGCACAAGCCCTTTCCCTAAAAGGTACACCATATCTCATGCAAATAGGGTTATCTCATGAAGAACAATGCTAAAACATGTGCTTCATCCATTTGGACGTCCCAAACTGAAGCTACAACTCAACCTTCATTATGTTGATAATTCCAAAGCTCTTCCTCAAAGTTGGCGCCCTTAAGTAATCCTACTTAACTGAGCCTTCAGAAATATCTTATCATGCATGAGAGGTAAATCCAAGAAATCATCTTGGGTGCCCAAGTTGGCTCCAAGTGATTTCTAGTTAACTGAAAAATTTACTCAACACCATTCATGCAAGAATGGTCATCCCCTATTAACTGGAGGTAGTCCCTGTTATCTATCATACAACTCAATGTTATTAGCCATGCATTCCAAGTTAATTGAAGCTAACTACATGCAACTCAAAATAACCAACATGCATGCAACATGCACTTGCATGCAACTGAAAATAATTGAACCATAACTAAACCGAACTAAACTGAACTAAACTAATTCTGAATTGAACTAAACTAAACTGAACTAAACTAAACTGATCTAAAATGAACTAAACTGAACTGAACTTCAAACATGCAAACATCAAATCCTAACTCCTAGGATCTTTACATGCATTCAGAAGTGTTAACTATTACTCTGTATAGTTAACTGAACACAAGGTGAGTGCCACCTTACCATGTGTGCACCAACATGTTCCTATTATTTAGGAATAACTACAAATATCAATTTCATGATTTCTTTCATCCAAATAATTAATCTCGTCCTAATCTTAGTGTTGTTGAAGACATTCCAAGAACTTAGGAGATACATGAAATAATTAATGTTTATGATTTGCAATTAAATGGCATCCTATTTCCAACAATTAGGATTAGGGTTAGTGTTAGTGTTAGTATTAAATTAGGGTTAGAATTATGGTTCAATTGTGTTAGGGTTTAATTAGGGTTAGTGCTCATTAAGGGTTAGGGTTTAAATATGATTCAATTGGGGTTAGGGTTCAATTAGGGCTAGGATTTAGATGGGCTTCGGGTTAGGGTTAGAAATAGTGTTTAATTAGTCTTAGAGTTAAAAATAGGGTTCAATTAGGCTTAGGGTTAAAATTATGATTCAATTAGGGTTAGGGTTCAATTAAAGGTATGATTATATTTCAATTAGGGTTATGATTCAATTATGGTTAGGGTTTTGGTAAATTATAATTATCTCACATATATGAGTTTGGGGTTAGAGCTAGGATCTTGATTTAATTAAGCTCAGCCTTAAGGTTAAGGTTAGGGTTTAATTAAGCTCAAGGTTAGGGTTAAGGTTAAGGTCGGGGGTTTGATTAGGGTTATAATTAGAGTTAAGGTAGTCATGAGAACTATGGTTAGTGTTAAACTAAGGATTATGAATAGCATTAGAATTATGGTTAGGGTTAGAATTATAATTAAGATTATAATTAGGGTTAGAATGAGAAGGGTTAGGATTATAATTATAGATAGACTTAGGGTTAGGATTAACATTAGGGTTAAGGCTAGGTTAGGTTTACCATTTAATTAGAGTTGGGGTTCTAGGATAAAGCTTGGGTTCAATGATAGGGTTAGGGTTGGGGTTAGAGTTAAAGTTCAATTACAAATAGGGTTATGGTTCAATTAGGTTTAAGGTTAAGGTTAGATTAGGGTTATGATTCAATCTCAACAATAATTCTCACTCTAACTCTAACCCTAAACTTAATCGTAAAACTAACACTGACACTATTTTTAACCCCAACCCTAACTATATATATCTAACCCTAACCTTTATTCTATAACTAAAAGTAATTCTAATCTTGTCTTTCATGTTGTGATGCAAATGCTACTAGCATATATATATTATTTATTAATATATATAAAATACGCCAAGAGATATCTTTGTCGAGGCACCTATTTTATAATAGTACAATAGACTCATCAAAAGGATATCTCTCGACATATTTTATATATATTATTAATAAATATTATATATGCTAGTAAGTATTTAATAAATAAAATAAAATAAATATATCAATTTTTTACAATATAATTAATAAAATAATTAAAAGAATGAATACTATTTTTAAAATTATTATATATATATCAAGAATTTTTTCATTTTTTTTCACATTATTTTTATTAGTTATTTACAAGAATTATATTCTTATTTACTATAATAAGTATGAAACATTTTTTATCCTTTTAAAATTATTTACAGTACATATATTATTTTAAAACTTGATATATTATTATAGTTGTTTTGTGCTTGTATATATCAGTTTTTTTAGTGTATAAGAATTATTTTATCAATCATATTTTAAAAATTGATATTTTTATTTTATTTTATTTATTAAATGTATATAACAAAATATGAAATAGTTAGTTCAAAATTATTTTATTAATTATATTTAAAATAATTCAAAGTAAAACAAAATTATTTTTTAAAGAACAAAAAATTATTCTATATTTTTAAGAATTTAAATATACAATAGTTTTAAAAAGTTTTAAAAAGTAGAGAATAATTTTTTAAAGAAAAAAAATTATATTGAACATACTAAGGAAGTACGCAACAACTAATTAATGAAATGTACATTAAGTGACACTGACAATAGTTAACAAAAGTGCAGCAAGCATAAGCCATGTAGATGCCCATGCCTTTTTTTAAGAACAAGGTAGCCATTTCCCCCCACTACACTACTGGTTGCCAAGGGAGATCATTAAAGAAACATGTGATATCACAATCAATAAAGAACTTCGTAACTTTTGATCAGCGATGGCGGTAGTGGATCTCAACCATTGGAAATCCTGTTCATTCAACACAATTGCCAACCTTGTTATTAACCATCGAGCACCTTTCTACCAAGATTATAACATCTCTGTTGATTTAAAACACGTGCATCTTATAACTACTTTAGTAACCCGTGACATAATGTATTAAAGACGCATCAAAGTATTTATCATTCCTTCGGCTTCACCGGATGAGACACGTGGCGCTCGCCCGTGATATCGCAATCAATAAAGACCTCACAAATTTTGATCACGCGATGGCGGGAAACCGTGGATCTCAACCATCAGAAATCTTGTTCGTTCAACACAATCACGAACCTTGTTATTAATCATCGAGCACCTTTATAACATCTCCATTGATTTAAAACACGTGCATCTTATAACTGCTTTAGTAACTTGTGGCATAATGTATTAAAGACGCATCAAAGTATTTATCATTCCTTTGGCTTCATCAGATGAGACATGTGGAGCTCACCCGTGATATCGCAATCAATAAAGACCTTGCAACTTTTGATCACGCGATGGCGAGCAACCGTGGATCTCAACCATCGGCAATCCTGTTCGTTCAACACAGTCGTCATCCTTGTTATTAACCATCGATCACCTTTCTACCGAGATTATAACATCTTTGTTGATTTAAAACATGTGCATCTTATAATTGCTTTAGTAACGCGCGACATAATGTATTAAAGATGCATCAAAGTATTTATCATTCCTTCGGCTTCACCGGATGAGACACGTGGTGCTTTCCTATGATATCGCGATCAACAAAGACAGTGTGGTGGGGTCATCGCCGGATGGTGGGGAATGGCTGAGATCACATGACGATTGATCTACGGCCATGCGAACTTGTCCCTCTGCAAAATAAAAAAATTTATTAGGGGAGAGGGCCCAGTAGTCGTGCGGGGTGCAAAATAAAAACATTTATTAGGGGAGAGGGTGCACTCAATCATGAAGATAATACCCAGTCTTACCACATATTTATACTATATATTGTAAATAAACAGTCCAAATGTAAATAAAGAAAAAACCAAATGTTGATAAGAAATGGACCCATACTTGAACACATGAGAACCTCTAAATGTTATATGAAAAAAACATAAATACATTCATGAAGAAGTGAAATAAGTATTTTTTTGTTTCAAATAAAATATCATAACTCTCCACTATAAGTATATCATTTAAAAAATAAAATGCTCATTTAATAAAATAAGACACTCATTTAAGCAAGTATTGTTATCATAGTGAAAAAATATTGTTCTTATGTGTACAACAATTGGGGTAGCAATGTACAAGCATTGGATAATTTTATATTAATAGTTTGTCCTATCACAAATATAAAAGGTGAGCACAATAAATAACATGTATTTTCCCATTAAATGTGAAGGATTTTCAAAAAGTTTTAGTGTTCAACTATTGGTCCATTTTTGTTCAATAGAAGTTGTATTTTAAATCATTATGTGTTGTTTTTATAACAACAAATAGATTTTTTGTGTTCAACTATTAGTCCATATGTGTTGAATATAAAAGGTAGAGATATCAAAGATTTATGGTTATCAATAAGTATTTGGTCCACTTAGGTTGTATATTAATTTTAATTTAAATAAAAATATCATATTCTACAAGCAACAAATGATATTTTTTTGGTTCAACTATTGGGGTTCCATGATTAAGTTTTGGTCGAACCTTTAAAAATTCAAATTTTAGACACTTCTCAAAATATCTACCGATGTGGCGAGTTGCATGATGAGTCGTGCCTCCAAACCTTAGTTATAGATAAATAAGAGACCAGTCTACATTTCAAAAAAAAATGAAGGTTCTACGATATTCCAGTCAATTGTTTCATGCTGAGAAAGTTAGCCTGCACGACTACTGGGCCCTCTCCCC
>VDFB02086081.1:411543538-411571372 GCA_007258455.2 Sequoia sempervirens
GGTCTCTCTCTCACTCACTCACTCACTCTATCTCAAGTCTCTCCCTCCTACCCCTTCTCCCTCTCTTAGGTCTTTCTCTCACTCACTCACTCCCTCTATCTCTCTCCCCTCCACCCTAAACCCTAAACCCTTAAACCATCTATGCTCTACCCTTAACCCTCCATCCCTCTATCTCTCTCCCACTGATCTGTAAACAGATCTAGAATATTTTATAGAATTGAATGCTTAACTTTTACAATGATTAATTCAAGTTAATTGAAACAAAATTAACTCACATAAATAATTAAAGTAATGAGAAGAACAAAGTGAAGCCAACAGAATTGAGAGTCAGAATGTGAGAGAGAAGGAGAGAAAAAGTGCAAACAAGGGTTTGATTATGGAGTTCGCCACAAACGTGACTACGTCTCCGGGTCCGCTCCAATAGAGTGAGACCGATCCGATTATTCTCCAAAATCAATTACAAATGCACCAAGACCATTTCTTCGAGCACTTCGGCAGCATGACAATACTCCGATGTACGAAAATGGCTCAAAGATCTCCTTTCTTCGTATCACTTGACACCTGTTTCTCTCACCACTTAACTTCAAAAAAAAAATCTCTTAACTCAACTCTCTCCCTTTCACCCCTTTTTATACAAAAGTTTCACCCAATTTGGTGAGAACCATAAGATTTACTAAATTTCCCCCAAATCTCCTAATAACCATTTAATCTCCCAATTTTACAAAGGAATATTCAAAATATCCTTAATAATCTTTTTAAAAATTATTTAAGCCCTTCCTCGGAATATTATTGTTTAGGGGTTTGTTTTTTAATCCTTAAAAGGATTATTTGTTTGTTTTGTTTTTAAATTATAGGAGTTTGTTTTTAAAATTATGGTAATCGGTTTGAAATAGTCAAGAAAACAAACTGATGCCATACACAAATTAGATAATGTCGATGGCATATCGGTGGGCTATACCTTTTGTAACCTGGCCGGTGCGGGTTCAACTCCCGCCGGCCACAAATTTAGCAATAAAATCCATCCAACTTTTTATCAAAACAAACTGACCACTATTGCTTGGTAGACTCGCGGATATGGTGCAATGGTCAGGTGCTCAGCTCGGCGGAGGTTGATTGGGGGTTCAAATCCCCCAACAAGCTTTTTTAACAAATGAACAAACTCATCCCATCTGCCGGCCGAAGGAAAGAAGAAAGGGCCACGTGTCGCGCCACCGAGATGCCACATGGCTTTATTTGATTCGCCGATAGAGACACGTTAGCCGCACAGTCACTGCCAACTGTATTGCCACCAATTGCCACATGTCAGGAGATAATTCGCTGAACCTGTCCATGTCACTTGCTGACTGGGTAGCCACCTGTACTGCCACGTTAGCTGTACGGACTGACACATGTATGGATGCTGACATCATCACTGTACCTCTAGTCCACAAGTCAACTCAGAACTTTGACCGGCTGTATCTCTCGCATACGATGTGCATTTTCGACGAAACGAGTTGCATTGGAAAGCTTGCAACGAGCTCTTCGCGATGACGCCAACTTCAACAAATTTTGATGACATCATTTTTTCCACTTCCTAGACGCCCCTTGATCTTAGTTTGACCCAAGGTTTGACTGGCCATAACTTGCACAAACAGACTCCTTTTTGCTCCGTTCGAGTTGCGTTGGAATCAGGACGCCGAGATCTTTCTGATGGTGCAGATTCTAGAGAGAATGGAGACACTTCAATTTTCACTGAAAATATCCAGCGGATCACCCACTCCCTCCCTCTCTCTCTCTCAAGTATCTTCAATATCCTACCCCCTCTCCCTCTCTTAGGTCTCTCTCTCACTCACTCACTCCCTCTATATCTCTCCCCTTAACCCTAAATCCTAAAACCTTAACCCTTAAACCCTCTACCCTCTACCCTTAACCCTCCCTTCCTTTATCTCTCTCCCACTCCCTCCCTCTCTCTGTATCTCTCTCTCTCAAGTCTTCTCTCCCCTCAGCCTCTCTCTCTCTTTCTCTCTCCCTTCTCTCTCCCACCCCTCCACCTCCTAATTACTCTTGGGTATATGTGTGCAAAAATTGGATATCCGATTTATAGCACCAAAATATTACATTTTAAAATGTTTTTCAAACTAGATATTAGACACGAACTGGATATCCAAAACAAATCAGATATCCGATTTGTAGTACTTTGGCTTGGGAATTTCTATGGAGCAATGTACTAACAACCAACCCAAAAAAAAAAGTCAACTCGAGATTTTTGCATTTTTTGGCGAGTTTAAAATGTTACTTTTTTCATGTTGCCACTTTTTAGCCTATCATGATCTTGCACATACCCAGGTCTAAATCAAGTAGTTGTTATTGCTAAGGTGGATCACTCCTTTCTTCGAAGGCCATACACTTATGATTGGGTCAAGTGTTCTTTTCTTTAGAAAATTCCTATTGCCTTTTGATAGGTTAATTATGATTTGATTAGATGGGTTATGAAGCACTTATTTCAAAAAAATATCTTTATGAAAGAAGTATATTGGCATGAAATTAAATATGATTTGTATTCCAATGTAAAAACTACAAAGAATGGAAACAATTCTTTCAACACATAAACTATTATGTAGTAGTCAATTAAAATGAACAAGCTTTCTTTATATTAGTTAGGATACACAACTAAGAAAATTATCTAAAGTGACTTATTTATCCTAGAGGAACTAAGTATATAGTATACAAAGAAAACCAACAAACCCACAACTACCCCTATTTTGAAGGAGTTTAGTTTTCTCCCCTTCCTGATCTCGCTAATATTGTCTAATTATTTTAAAGAGATGAAGGGTCATAACAAAACTTTATTCAACCCAGTAAATAGCTTGGTTAATTAAACTTGACAAAAGCAACAAAACAATTGCTACATTTGGCATTTCATGTTGAATGAAGAGTGGTGACAATAATCTACTTATAGTTTAATAAAACACTATTTTTATAAGAAGGCTTGACATTAGAAATATAAGTGTTACTTATAGTTTAGTAAAACACTATTATAGTTTTACCAACATATATTATTGTATGCTTGCATGGCTTCTTAGTTAATATATGGGGAGATAGAGATAGATGGGGAGAGAAAGAGAGAGAGATAGAGATATATGGGAAGAGAAAGAGAGATGGAGATATATGGGAAGAGAAAGGAAGAGAGGTGGAGATGAGAGTCACGGATAGGGATAGGGAGGGAGAGATGGTGAGAGATAGAGAGTGAGATAGAGAGGGAGGGAGAGAAAGGGATACAGATAGAAAGAGATAGAGAGACAAGTGAGAGGGAGATAAAAAGAGAAATATAGATAGAGATATAGAGTAGGAGAGATAGAGGGAGAGATGGAGTGAATGAGAGAGAAAGGGGGGAGAGGGAGAGATAGCTCAATAGATAGAGGGGGGAAGAGGGAGTGACATAGATAGTGGGAGATATAGAGAGATAGAGAGCGACAGGGAGAGATATATCAATCACCCTCCTATATCTCTATCTATTCATCCTTATCTCTTTACCTCTACACCCCTCTCTATCTCTTTGTCTCTTCATTTGTATGTTTTTCATTATCTCCCTCTCTCTCTATATTTTCTTCACTATATTTATCTTGGTCTCCTTAAGTGTGCAATAGATAGCATCGATGAATATAGAGGTGACGAGGAGAGATATATCAATCACCCTCCCTATATCTCTATCTATTCATCCTTATCTCTTTATCTCTATACCCCTCTCTATCTCTTTGTCTCCCTTTCTATTTGTATGTTTGTCATTATCTCCCTCTCTCTCTATATTTTCTTCCCTATATTTATCTTTGTCTCCTTAAGTGTGCAATGGGTACATTGAAGAGGTCTTAAAGGAGAATTATCATATCTTTAATCAAATGGCATGCTACCTTGAGCATAACTCCCCAAGGACACATGCCATCCTTGGATTGTTGACATGAAACAACCAATCAAAATTTAGTTTCTCTCTCTCATATTAATATATATTACTATTATATTAAATATATATTATATTAATTATATTTTGTATTATATAAAAATATACTTATTATTAATTATTAATTATAATAATTTTATACGTATTTAATAATTTTGTTAAAGAATATAATATATAATTATAATAAGTTGAATAATTATATTATTTATTATGTAAAATATAGCTAATATATACTTAACTATATTGTAGAATATTAAAACCTAGCTAAATGGTGCCAAAATTTTAAACTTAATTAACATACTATAAAACCTAACGAAACTAGGTTGTAGCTAGTCAAATTGGAGAAGTGAAAGGTCAATACCAGTGTTGAGGAAGAGTTTGGAGTAGTGAAAACAAGGTCAATGCCAGCGCCGAGGAAGAGTTTGGAGTAGTGAAAACAAGGTCAATGCCAGCACCGAGGAATAGTTTGGAGTGGTGAAAACAAGGTCAATGCCAGCGCCGGGGAAGAGTTTGGAGTTAAAACAAGGTCAATACTAGTGCCAACAAAGAGTTTGGAGGAGTGAAAACAAGGTCAATATCAGCGCCGAGGAAGAGTTTGGAGGAGTGAAAACAAGGTCAATACCAGCAGCGAGGAAGATTTTGGAGTTAAAACAAGGTCAATACCAGCGCTGACAAAGAGTTTGGAGGAGTGAAAACAAGGTCAATATCAGTGTCGAGGAAGAGTTTGGAGGAGTGAAAACAAGGTCAATACCAACGCCGAGGATGAGGTTGAGGGCACTTAGGAAAATCAACGACCAAGGGGAAATGAGTACTATAAGTTTGGCACCCCCATTCTCTTCAACCTTCAATTTTTATGCCTAGTTTCCAAAGATCTTCTCGTACATTGGCACCCCCATTCTCATAAAATGGTATAAAATAAGACAGAAAAAATAAAATAGCTTAGTCTTTCACATTTTTATCCACCGGCCTCAGGTCTTGCAAAAACTCCCATAATCTACCCACATCTTGGTTGAGGTCTAGGATCTCATCACACATAGCCTTCATCGCATGAGTCTAAAGAAATTGTAGACTTAGCCCAAGTATATGCTAGGCTAAGGTAGATCTAATGAATGGAAATAGAGGCATACAATTCTTCTTTAATACCTCCACCACAAACATATGCAAGGTGTTGGTTGTTTTTACAGTAAGCAGGTTGATCTTCTAATCTACCTATGGAATTGCCAATTCCAATAAAGGGCAGCTCGAAGGACCTGGACCAACTGACGAGGATTTGAAATACCTCCTACACTTTGGGCTCTACAAGACTCGGGAGGGTGATCCCTTAATGCGTTTACAACCTCTACACCATCATCATAAACAACATTAACAACAACAGATAATCTCATTTAATAGCTCAACATAATAGGATAATACCGAATAGAATTGGTTGTTTATTAATAATATCAACTATTTGGAGCATGAGATAACTACAAAAATATTTCAAAGTATAAGATAGTCATTGATTTTCAATTTGTAGCAAGCTCTAGGTAAAGACAAACAAATAGTAAACCATACAAATAAGTACAACTTAGATCAGTGCCATATATCCATTGGAGGAGTCAAATTTATAAGCATCTAAGGGTTTATGATAGATTTAACACATAACATATAAGATCCTTGATAACATTGCTTTACAATCTCATCAATATGTATTCTAACCCAATACTACTTATCAAATCCTTATACAAAAATATCACCTACAATCCCATTCAAGCATTTTAATTAATTCCTTGAATTAAACCTAAAACAAGAATCATACACACCACAACAGTGAGATGAACGAAACAACCCTTGATCATTTTATTCAAAATTCAGATATGTTTGTACAATGGAGAGACATGAGTTCAAATTAATCATATCAATTTAAATGCTAGTACTATCATAAAACATCAAATCCCCATGAATTCAAAACCTATTACAGAATGACTCAAAACCTAAATTGCATTTTCCCTAAAACCATCAGACTTTACAATTTTCTCTACAACTTCATCTAGACTAAACCAAAAATATCTAACTTGCTAACCCGTACTTTTGGCCTTGAAATCCTTCTTATAGAAAAAGGAGCAAACAAACATCAGGCCAGAAAGAACACGTGTTACCATCCAATTGGACCACCTTGTGATATTCCAAAAATTTGTTACAACAACAATCTACCCAGAGAATCTTCTTGTTCATCATGCCCGCTGAGAATGGTTGATGCAACAACAAAAAACTTTAAGAATTCCACACCTAGACTGTCACCAAAAAAATAAACTAGAATATTTTGTAACTGTAACAGCTGATTTGTCAACCGTTAGCAACCTACTCCTTTTCACTCTTCCTCAGTTAAATATACATTTACCCATTTCTAGTACTCTTCATCAGTTGGCCAATCAAAATTGATCACCTCATTCACCTTGACACTATAATGTTTGTACTTAACTACCACCTGATTCGCTTCTCTTTCAAAAGACTCCAAGAATGAGCTGGTGCTAATGATTTTGTCCATACAGCTCACCAACAAATCATAATCTGAGTTACCCTGTTTTTGAGGGTTTTGTAGTCAAAATATGATATAAAGGAGCTCTTACACTTTTTGTGATTACTGTAGCTTGTGTAAGAGGCCCCATGGATACTGTTGTAATTGTAGGATGCATGAATAGGGTGTAGGATGAGAAATAAAGAAGGTATAGCTGCTTTCCTCAATAGTTTTGTGAAGAAAAGCATGTGAAATGAGAGGTTCAAGCCTAGGTTTCAATAAAACATGTATGGGAGATCTGATTTTATGAATTTTTATCCATGTGCAGACCTAATGGGTTGTTTCTGAACACTGAATATAAATGATATACATACACACACATACATATATATATATGTATGTATGTATATTATTTTAAATGCAAATGTAAATGCAATTATTGGATGCTCTCCTAGAACAATAAATGCAACATATCATTAAAGAAATCTATATCTATGTATATAAATGTGTATTTCTAAATGCAAGTGTAAATGCAAAGAGCATATGGTTTTGTAGTGTTATAGATACAACATATCCATAAATTAATGTAATTGAAATTATAAAGTCTTCAACACATATAATATGAAATCGATCAAACTATTAAATTACATGAGAAATAAATGAAAACAATAAATGCATATGTATGCGTATTTGTAAATGTAAGTGTAAAATAAATAAGAATAATGAAAATTATAAAAGAATACAAGGAAAGGTCTCCTCCCTTCTTGGTAGTGATAGCCTCCACACACAACCCTTAAAAATTATGAATAGAGGAATATAATCTTTGAAGAACTCAAAGTTGATTCTCTCCTACCTGATGCAATTAGTCATTTTATCCTTACAAACATTTATAGTGATTACTAGAGGCACATAGACCAATTCTTCATAATAGAAGAATTTGATCATACTTTTCCAATGATGGCATTATGAAAAACCTTAGGTTAAATGAATAATTCCTAGCTAAGTTCTTTAAATCATGTCTAACTTGCGTATAAGAAGATCAGCTATGTGTACACGGATACCATGGAGAAAGGCTCTTTGGGCTCTTTCATCAATCATCCTACATAAAAACATACCAAAAGTCTCTAGCAATTAGACATAGGAAGATTTAAGATGACTTAAAAATTAATTGCCAAAGCATAAACTTATGATGACTTAACCAGGCTTAGTACACACTCCCTCCCCATTAACCACTTAGCCATATGGAAATTAAATGTAAATTTTCTGCTATTTTTAGTCATGTAGGTGTCTAATAAACCACTTGGTGTTGTTTCCCTTCAAGTTTATTTACTTGAATGAAGAGAAAAAGTCCTTTGATTACAATTAGAGAATACATTTGAGGCCTTGGTTGTGTAACTGGTGGACCATAGTCACATCTAACACTTGTTACAAAGTTTGGGAGTTAAAATGTTAAGTAGATTTGATTTGTGATGGACACATTTGGACGGTAGTAACAATAACTTGCAATCTATCGAGACTTGATTACCTTATAACCTGTGAAATTCTATCGATGAAATGATAGATTAATCATAATGTCACCTTCGGATCACATCACCATGAAAGAACTTCATCCAACATCCTTATGAGTGCAAGTACCACCAAATAGGTATTTGTCATATCTGTCTTCCTCGAGCAAGGGGAGTTCAGGAAGAGAAGAGGAAAGCAAGACATGTAGTATGTCTAAAAGAGGGAGATCAACTAGAGGTCAAAAGATTAGAAGAATATTCTGTAAACGCATGGAATTTTTTCTTATTGAAGGGGGGTCATGCTCTTATGATGATGAGAGCATAGACGACGTCGAGGTGCCCTTGAGGTACAAACATCTACGGAAACAATGGGTACCCAAGGAACTTCCTCCAATAAACATTAATTTTTGTGTCAACGAGAGGATATATCATATAGCACCATCGTCATTACATGGTTTGAGCCTATTTTGTATGGACGGAATAAAGGTCTATTGCAACAAAGTTATTGAATTGATGGAGTATGTCAGAACCTGTTACAGTTAGAAAAATTGGATGCAATTGGTTCAATACACACTAAGTATGCGTAGGTATGCACTGCCAACAAATTATATACAACTAAAAGATAAGGATCAAAATAAAGGAGTGGCTATGTACATTGACGGAAGGCCAAAAGCATCAGGGAATATTGCAGGGTTTATAAACAGTACACAACCTAGGTCCACAAATAAGCAACCCAATTTCATATTTGAGGCATGCGAGGGAAACCGTGTATTCATATGTGTGATAAAATCAATAACTATAGGGGAAGAGTTGCTAATCGATTACAATTTGAATCGCTTTGTTACAAACACAGTTACTATGGGGGTGGTACGTACTATGTACCATTTTACCCAAACTCCAATTAATGACTCCAATATACCATTTTATTCTTATGTTTTTTTTCATAAGTCTATTGGTTTCATTTCGGTAATATTTTTTTATATTTAATTTTTGTCACAGCGGGACATTGATCGTACGGAGAAGGCTCTGGCCCAGAGAACAGATCGCAATGTATCTTCAATTCTACCCAACAGGTTTACCTCATTGTAATTGTACAAATTAGATACAAGCAAAATGTTTTATTATTATGTTTTTTTCATAAGTTTATTGGGTTAATTTTGATAATGTTTTTAATATTCTTGTTGCAGTCGACTGATCGGGGAAAGGCACCAGCAGTAGACGAGAGCATCCATGGTGAGGTGCAGTCAATATTTTGTGATAATGACATCGCTTATTCAGAAAACCCTCTCGATATGATAATGAAGATCCAAAAAAAATGCAATGAAGAAATCATTAAGTTGATATTCATAGTGCCTCAAACAGATGAGATAAGAGAGAGGGTTAAAATATTGTTTGAGAGATTAAAAAACATGCAAGAAGTTGTAATGAGGTCTTTAATTATAACATAAGTTCATCCATGGTTTTATATTTTGTACTCTTTTATGTCATGAACTAAAATATGTGTTGTTTTTACAGGATTATTTTCCTTCTCATGATGCTTCTGGCCATGATCAGGGTACTGCAAGTGCTGCTCGAGGAGTAGGGGTTGGTACAAGTGTCCATCCTGATCTTCCTGTGCATACATCACATCATTTGACCCCATCGTTTGTGCCTATATTATCATCTGAAATGTCGCAAACACATACCATGCAGGCATCCGTTAATGCACCCTCTGGCAGCGAACACATGCCACAACATGCGTCAGGACATGTACCTGGGGATGCAGAGGCCACTAGTACTTGTGATGTTTTAGCAGCATTTCCTAGATCTTCCTGTATTACTAGTATGGGAACATTTCCGGTCACACTTGTGGTGACCGAGGATTTCGTTCCCATAAAGATAGAGAAGGTCCCAGGTACTTTAAAATGTTTTAATTATTATTATATATAATCCAATTGAATTTACTTATTGATTTCTCTTTTTAGACTATTGATCCCATGATCATTTTGTAGGAAATGATGTTTTTTATAAACATCTAAGTGATATTACATTGGAGCTCTTCGGGCCCACCATACGTACATGGTGGAATGCCAAAAATCAAGATTTAAAAGACAACCTTCCACTACATCTGACTGGGAAAATGCAACCTTCCACTACATCTGACACGCAGGTAAATAAACTCAATAAGTTTATTTAAAATTGAATACTTGTGAAATCTATTCAATATTAATTTCCACCATAAAGTAATTACATGCCTATTTGTTTTAAACATTCAAGCAATGATAATACTGCACATGACATTGGAATGTAGCCTAGTGAGGGTGGAACACAACCTACAGATGAAGGTCTTGGAGTGCATCCTGGTACTTTAGAGAATGTAGAGCGTGATTAACATGTTAAGCATGATCAGGCTAGAGAAGATCAGGAACATGATGTGGCCCCATCAGGTAAAGAGGACCACTCTAAAGTTATCTTAAACATATTTAATTGCAATTGGTGTATTAATTAATGTAACCTTTCATGTTTCAACTTTAGAGCATGTGGGGCGTGATCGCGTGTTGAGCATGATGGGCTAGAAGATCAAGGAGGAACATGATGTGGCCCCATCGGTAAAGACCACTCTCATGTTCTCTTAAACATATTTAATTTCAATTGGTGTATTAATTAATGTAACCTTTCGTGTTTCAACTACAGATTAGGATTTAGAGGGTGTTCAACATGTTGAGCATGAGTTTATAACAAAATTTCAGGAACATGATGTGGACCCATTAGGTAAAGAGAACCACTCTAATGTTCTTTTAATTAATGAAATACTTGTAACAATAATTGTAGACACCGAAATCTAGTTTAGGCCTGCGACTTCCATATTCTTTATAATTCGTATTCTTCATGGTCATGATTAAATAATCTTAATTATTTAATTAATTCATCTTAACATTAATTCTTCTATTGATTAAATAATCTTAATTATTTAATTAATTCATCTTAACATTAATTCTTCTATTAATTAAATAATCTTAATTATTTAATTAATTCACACCTCTTTATTCTATGGAGTTAATTAAATAGCGCTTTTTATTTAATTATGTTTACTAATTAACCTTATTCTTCTTGTTGAAATTAAATAAATCCTTATTTAATTTATTGCTTTTATCATATTTCAACTATAATTAAATAGGAATTCATTATTTTGTTTGGTGTTCGTTACAAATCGCTAATCGCTTGAATTAAATGAAATATTGTTATTTATTTGGTATTCTTCGAATATCGAGTCTTGAATTAAATGAATTATTTAATTCATTGGTACTGTTTTAACACATTCCTCTATATTTTTTAGATGTTATTAGCGAGGTTATCTAGAAATTCAAAACTTTTCGACTTCGACATCTGTTTTAATCGATTCGGTTAACTGTTGATTTAATGTCGGTGGTTGATAAGTGTCAAATTAGGATCATTCCAATCATCCGGATTTCTAACTTTCAATTAGTCATCTTGATTAATTAAATATTCTTATTTAATTAATTAGGTGTTATCGTGCATTGACAGTGGTTATAATCAATCTTCATCTTTGTGATGCGAAGATGAGCTGTATATTTTAGAATGCGGTGAAGATTAAACATTTTATTTGATCTTTTAATTCTATTTCTAGTAGAATACTCATGTCATCCTTTGTCAGTTATCAGAATGCATGTCTAATCAGTCAATCTCAACCATCCGTTGATCTTTCGATCTTGGCCTGTCGTTCGAATAATCAATTTTCTATAAATTGATTTGTCATTCTTCATTCCAATCTCTCTCGCGAATTTTATAACTTTGGAGAGCACTTTGTCTTGAATCTTTGATATTTTTCTAATCATTATCTTAGGCTATACTTGCACGAACTTGAAAATCTGAGGGAAATTATACTACACAAGCAAAATGGAGAAGGGAAATCGAGATGAATCATGGAATTACGTTTGAAAATTGGTGAGATTGTTCTAGTTTTAATTACGTTTTTACTTTCCCATGTTCTTTGTTGCTTAATGAATGAATTTGCATTTTAGATTTTAGTATTGTGTGCATGTGTGCTTCTAATGATCTTCTTTGTTGTCTATTGTGCAAAGCTTTTATTTGGCATTACATTTGGTGAACTCGACGTGAAGACACCATCTTCGTGAATCCGTAGATCTTTTAATTTTGGTTTTTGTAGATTTTTCGTATGGAACGACACATCTGACAGTTCCTGAACCGCAATTGAATTTCTGAACCGCATATGACATAGAAACGATGCATCTGACAAATCCTGAACTGCAATTGATTTACCGAGCCACAACTGAAACATAAACGACGCATTTGACTGGTAACGAAGCGACGCAATTGACTGGTAAAATTTTATTTTTGCTTTTGGCAATCTGGAATTTTCAATTGATTTTCGTGTTACTGATATTTGATTTTCAGCATGTGGCCATTTGGAGTTAACAAGCTTTTACAGGACGATTGACGAAGACAATATTGAAAATTACTAATGAGATCTTCTGCAGGATGCTTGTCGAAGACCCTAGTTAAATTTTGAAACAGATTGTTTGGTAGCGTAGCAAATCTTTCGTTTGGTTAAAATTAACAAGTGTCTACTATGTTTGGTGCGAAAGCACAAGTCTGGTTACCCTTATGACTTGGTATATCGAAGTATCCTCTCCCCTTGCGCATCCGTGTGATCCTGGGTGTAAGAGAAACGGTTACCAACTCTAGAACTTGGGCCTATTCTGGTGGGAAAATGTACTCACCCCAGGATGACTCAGACAGGTAGCACCCTGACACCGAGGGACTTCCAGCTGGTATATAAAAGTGGATTCTTAGGGAAAACCCAAGAATCACGAGTGTGATTCCAATGAGATGGATCCGAAAGGGGACTTCCTTGTAGTATGGATCACACACCCATGATGGAATGCGGGTCTAAACACCTTTTTTGTTTTAGAGACCAACCTATTTGTGGTCGTTGCTTGGTATTAGTGCAGGGTACAGTATCATGCCTGAAGATACTCACCACTGATCCCCTTGAGTAGAGATAGCAGTTCTTGGGAGGTCATTTCCCAAAGAATTCAGAATTGGTGTGCTCGAAAGACGTTAATGAGCCGTGGAGGGGAGCTAATGCCACCAAATTCCTAAGCTATCTGCTCTCGAGAAGGAAAGGTGTTCATCACCAATCCGGGGTATTTAGGTGGGCTATACCAAGTATACAAACCCTAGGCCTTTGGCCTATTAGGATGTGCTTGTCTATTATCATTTTAAACGATCTTTGAGTCCAAAATTGAAACTAAAAACACTTTGTCTTATGATTGTCTTTGATTTTCAGAATTTGATCACACAAAACTGAGTTAGTTTAAATTTCATCTCACTGAAAATTCACAGAGAGTCGCAATTGTTCACCAGAAACACGCATCTAATTTTTAGAGTCGCATCTGTTAGGTTTTGAGTCGCATCTGTTAATATTGAGTCGCATATGTCGGTCTAGCTCGCATTTGATTTAGAAAAACTGCATGCGTTATATTCTGGGTCGCATTTGTCAGTTAGAGTCGCATCTGTAATTTTTGAGTCGCATCTGTCAGTTTGGACCGCAACTATTAAACTTGGACCGCATCTATTAAATCCTGTGACGCATCTGTCTGATTATTAGAAAACTAAAATTCACAGTCACTGTCCAGTCAACATGGTTATACCAGTTTCAGTGGTCTTCACACAAACAGTCTTTGAAATAGAAACCTGAAATGATTTGCTCAATTTTGCATCCTTTAGGTTCATTCAGTCGTTACCATAGTTGTCTTCAATTAGAGTTTAGCTTCATCTTAGGGTACATATCACCTTGCATTAGACTTCTAGAAAGGTCACTTTTACAAACTTTAGGAGTAGTTCACCATCTACACTCTAGAAAGGTCATAGTGTCAACAAAATTTGTCATTGAACCTAGTCCTATCATCTTATACTTTGTCCTACAGAGAGTCATCCTAGCTCATCAGTCAAGTTAGGAAACTCAACTTGTCTTTGATCCTCGTCCTACATTGGTTCCTTGACTTAACTAAATTGACACCTTGGTTTGACTTTAGGCAGTTGGTCCCTTCATCTTGGGTTTATAGAATTGATCACTTTAGGGTCTTGCTTAGAGTTTGCATCTTTAGAGTCTAGACTAGTGTCATCCTAGGACATTCATTATTTGCATACGAAAATCTCAAAAACATAGACTAGAGTCATACAGTTTCTAGATATAGTCTTGCATTTCCCGCATATTGATCTTGTCTTACATGGTTGAAACTAGGTCTAAGAGAAGAGAGAGAGAGAGAAAACATGTCGAACCCAAACGAGTTCATCAATCCATTTTCTTCAAGACCTCATAAGACTCTATTAGACAAATTCACCACTAGAAACACTCAAGGACACATTGTAGTAGAGGACATAGAGGCTGCCGCACAGGACCCTGAGTTTGACTCTTTTGTAGATGAGTACCTAGCAAATGATCGTCAACGGTTTTTAGGAAAATTGCTAGCTAAAGGTGCTACTTTACCTCTAGGATTTGACATTAGCACCTTACAAACTCAACCTACACAAGGGACAAATACCACGACTGCTAGTACTACTATACCTCAGGTCAGCACAACTATGCCATCTAGCACATCTACACAGAGTACAACGGTCCATATGTCCCCATTTGGTATATCTAGCATGACATCAGGATTTAATTTCACTACAGGGGCATCATCATCTACTCCCATTGGTCCTCTTATTAGGATTAAAAGACCTAAAACCTCAGTCCATACCTCATATGTCGATGTCACAAGTGCACAATCAACAACCTTACCTACTGCTAGTATCATGGGTACCTTACCACAGTCGATGGCCATACCTAGTGCTCAAATCACTAGTACTATACCAAGGATTACACAAATAGGGGGCATTCCCTCCTTCAATATGGCAATCAAAATCCACTCTTCCGGACTAGTGGTCGAGTCCACTTACATGGGTCTGAATCGGAACCCTTTTCCATGATTGGTGGTCGAATCATCCACCACAATTCAAGTCAAAACCAATTTACATCGATTCGAATCAGGAACCCTTTTCCGCAGTTAGTGATCCGGAATCCGTCCACAGTTTCCAAGTCAAAACCAATTTATGGGTCACGAATCGGGAACCCTTTTTCCTGATTGGTGAGTGATCCGTCCGCACGAAATTCAAATTGAGAACCAATTCATCGATTTTTGAATCGAGAATCCTTTTCGCAGTGGTGCTTTCGAGCCCATTTACCACGGGGGAGCCACCAGGTCAACACCAATTTATCTGAGATACGGACGAGGAATACATTTACCAACATTCCAAATCCGAATCCACCTCAGATGCCAGCGTTCAATCAAAACCCATCACGAGACTTTGGATTTCAGAATACATATGTGGATCCGCATAATCCTCCGAGCACATCTTTGACTCAAGTTGGCGTCCTACAAACACAAATGCAGGCATTACAAGCGCCAAATGGATAACATGTCGGTCTCTCCAACTAAGAAATCATTTTCACCAAAGGACATATGCCCATTCCCTTTTGATAGATCATTGTACATGACACCTTTCCCTCACGGATATTTCATACCGAATCTTCCTAAGTACAATGGCAAACGCAATCCAGTAGAACATATCAGGGAATTTTCTACCATATGCATAGATGTCGCTTACGACCCCACGTATCTTATGAGGCTATTTCCACGAAGTCTTGTAGGAGTTGCACTGGAATGGTTTTCGGGTTTAGATTCTGGCATTAGATCTTGGGGGGAACTAGTCGAGAAATTTGTGGAGCAATTCTCTTTCCACATTGACCATGAGATAAATATAGCAACCTTGTGCCACACAACACAAGACGAAGGTGAAAAATTCATTGCTTTCTTCCAGCGATGGAGAACTATTGCTAGTAGGTGTCCTGTCGAGATACCCGAAAAACAAAAGGTTACAATGTTTCAAGAAAACCTTCATCCAAAACTCAGGAGTAACTTAAGGGTACATTGCTGCATATCTTTTTCAGAACTCGTGGAAAAAGGGGTGATAATAGAGAAGGATCTCATTGAAAAGGGTGAAATCAAAATGACAACATCCAATAGAAACCCAATCATACAAAACACCCCCACTGACAGAAACAGATTCTGGTCTCGCAACAAAAATGTCACCAATGATGGGGTGGTTGATGCTAAAACACTACAAGCAAGACCCCTCCTCACATTACAAGGACCTCATACTTTTTCCAACACGCTTAATGCTATCAATCAACCTCCTAACACGGTCTCAAATACTCAATGTCCACAACCAAGGAGATTTCAAAAACGTGAGTTCACTCCCTTAGGGGAACCCATTGAGTCGGTGTTCAAACAACTATTACAACACAACCTCATACAGCTGTAGGAACCAAGACAATACAATCCAGGACAGTTTAAACCAGCTTGGTGGGATGGCAATGCCTTTTTTGATTATCATAGGACTAAGGGACATAACCTACAAAACTGTCGACAACTGAAGAATATCATACAAGATCTTGTTGACAAGAGAATTATTGAGGTTAGTGGACAAAAACAAAAGACATCCAACACTGATCATCAAGTCTTTTTAGACCCACTACATGACCATGGGAAAGGAATTGTCCCCAGTTCGAGTACTAAGACCAATATGTCGGCCAATTATGCGAGTATCAAACATGACTATGATAGCGGCAAAATCATTCATTGCCTTCGCCCCGCTGATCAAAACATCAATACCATTACTATCAATGCTAATCCTGAGTGTGCAGTCAATACTCGTCATACTAAGTTTACTATCCCAGGCCCTCCATCACAGCAAACACCTCAACCTTCCAAGTTACAATATAACCTACTTGACCAATTGGGGAAGACCTCAACCCAAATCTCAATCTTGGAATTGTTGCGTATCTCTCCAGAACACCGATCTATCCTCGATAAGGCTTTACAGAACACCACGGTCCCTAATGACCTTGATGTCAATCGTTTCCAGGAAATGGTGGGCTACTTGACCAATAATCATCATGCCACATTTTCTAAACAAGACTATGCCACGGACAAGACGAACCACAATGACCCTTTACATCTAGAAGTCCTTGTCGATGACACCAAGGTTAGACGAGTTTTGGTAGACGGAGGAGCAGTGTTAAATCTATGCACTTTAAAACTAATTAAGGCATTAGGTATCTCAGAAGCATGCGTAGACACCATTAAGAGTATTGTCATTAAGGCTTATGATGATGAAGAATGAAAATCAAAGGGGGTGGTAACACTTCCTATCAAAATTGGTCCTGCGGTAATGGAGACAAAGTTCCAGGTCTTGGATCTCACCTTCCCTTATAACCTTCTGCTAGGTAGACCATGGATTCATGCCATGAAGGTGGTCCCTTCCACATATCATCAGTGTCTTAAATTCCCTTACAATGGCACCGAAATAACTATAGATGGTGATCCCGATCCTTTCTAGTATTGCACCAATCTAAAGGAGATCCCTCAATGTCAAGTGCCAGTCAACCAAGAGGCCTCACCGTCTAATCCATCTTCTTATGTTGACCCGTCCACACTCACTCGAACATCTGTTTCACCCTCACTTCCTACCACTCCTAGGGTCGAGATCCAAGACAAGGGTTGTGGAGAGTATTACATGAAGAATTCTTATTGTGTTAGCCATTTGGTTCCTCCTAAGTCATATGGTCTACCTATAACAGGTAGGGGACAGTCTATGATCACTATACATGTTCCCCCCACAACAAATTTCACTAAATGGGGTGAATTAAGCAAAGAGGCTGTCGATGCAGAAGATGTCACTTCCTGGCTGTATAGGGAAGATGAAGAGAAACCACTCTTACTTGCTCATATTCCTACAAGTCTATATGGAAAGGGTTTCAAAATCATGCAAAGAAAAGGATATGATGGATAAAGTGGTTTAGGTTTAAACCAAGATGGCAGAGTGGAACCAATATTTGTTTCTCAATGGCCAAAAGGAGTAGGGCTAGGGTTTCAACCGATTCAGATTGGCGTTCCTAGTACTCTATCACCCTTACTTGAGGAAGTACGTGCTTCAGAAGATATTAAGACATCTCACGAACCAGTAGACCAACATCATTGTGACTCCCCCGATTCTAACGATTATGAGTGGGATTCCTTATCCTCTACTTCTTCCATGGACCTTGACAAATTATTTGGAGAACTTGACTTGATGTTAAGTTCCTCACCCAATCCTTTAAATTTTTGTCCACCAAAGAAAATGACAAAAGAGGAATGGTTTAAACACTACTATTGGGAATCACTCGATCCTACCTCTTGGAAACCTCAGCCACCCGTTTCCGATAGTCAAACCTTGGCATTAGGCCCACCTATTCATCCACCTAGACCCAAACCCAAGAGCAAAACAGACTTGGTACAAGACTTTTGTAATCACATGAATAATTCAATCTTTACCTTGACCCCATTAGACTTTGTGCTTCGATGATGACATGCCCTTAGTCTATCCCCAGCTCATTGATTGGGACCAAAAAGACACACCCGTCTTAGACATTTTTGAGAATGACAAAGTGATTGATGAGTTCCTGGGATTATGAGAAGGCATACCTAGTGGTGAACACAAAGCTGGCTTTACCATTGACTTGGATAAAAAGGCATATTTTGGGGAATATGTTCAACCCTCTAGTCGTAAAAATAAGAAAAATAGTAACAAAAATAAAAATGATGAGTCTCTAGGTGAAAACTGAAAGGCGCCTTTAGACAATGAAAAGTAAAAAGGGCATCGAAGGTGAAAGAAACCTCCTCTGAGGCACCCTAAGGATGGAGGTTTCGAACCATTCTTCCCATTGCAGGGAAGAGGTCACCCATGCTCGTTGAAGAATGGTAAAAGTCAACATATAGGCTAAGAAAGAGAATCCGTGACTAATTTATTTAGTGTTGACAACCTGAAGAGAAATGGAGTTCCGACTGCTGAGCAGAGACGGATAAATTTTAGCGGTCATATGCTGACATGCACGGGACTGAATCTTGAACTTGTTCTACATCACTTGCCTTTACAACCCGGTGCCAAACCGATTAAAGCGAGAAGTTGAAAATGCATCCCTGAAATTGCTTTATTAGTCAAAGTGAACTCAAGAAACTCTTAGGCGTTGGTTTCTTGAGATCTATTGTTGACCTATCACGGTTGTTTTAATCTGTACTAGTTACGAAACCGGTTGGGGGCATCCATATGCAGCGATTTTAGAGATATCAACAAAGCTTGTCCCTAAGGATGACTTCCCTTTGCCTAATATAGACATGATAGTTGACATGACAGCAGGATATGAGATGTTGTCCCTTATGGATGGATTTTCAAGATATAACTAGATCAGAATTGCAACTGAAGATCAACCTAAGATGGCTTTCACTTGTCCTTGGGGAACGTATTGCTAGAATGTTATGCCCTTCAGACTCAAGAATGCAGGAGCAACCTATCAGCGTGCCATGACTACTATCTTTCATGATCTAGTACACACTTCCATGGAGGATTATGTTATTATTATATTGTAAAAATCCAAGACAAAGGGGAAAAACATTCTGAGGTTTTAGACAAAAAGAAGTATTTTAGAAGTACGGAAGTATAATGTGAGACTCAATCCGAAATATGTGTGTTTGGAGTGAGAGTTAGGAAAGGCATTTAGGTTATATCATTTTCTGAGGCAGAGGCATTGAAGTAGATCCTGCTAAGGTAAAAGAAATCATGGACATGCCACCACCCAACAATCTTAGTCAACTAAGGACGTTACAGGGAAGGTTGCAATCTATCAGAAGATTTATAGTGCAGCTAGCAGACAAGACACATCCTTTTCAACATCTACTTAAGAAAGGAGTACCCTTTGCATGGACAACTAGGTGTGAAGAGGCTTTTCAACTGATTAAAGAGTATTTAATCACACCACCTGTCTTAATGCCACCTGTTGAAGGAAGACTGTTGATTCTTTATATTACAGCAACCCATTCATCACTTGGAGCATTGCTTGCACAAAATGACAATGAAGGTCATGAAAGGGCAATCTATTATATCAGCCGGACATTGGTTGGTTATGAGCTCAACTATAGTAACATTGAACGTGCATGTCTTGGAGTAGTATTTGCTACCCAAAAACTGAGGCACTACATGCTAAACCATCAAACAATGTTGATTGCTAAAATAGACCCTTTGAAATATCTTCTCAGCAAGGCAGCATTAACAGGGCGACTGGCCAAGTGGGTAATGATACTTAGTGAGTATGATATCCAGTATGTAGAAAGAAAATCTATTAAAGGACAGGTCATTGCTGATCAATTAGCTGACGCACCCATACAGGCAGATCACCCATTAGTTGCAGACTTTCTTGATGAGTTCATATTCACATTTAACACAAACATAACATGGAAACTGTACTTTGATGGCTCACATACAAATCATGGTTCAGGGGCTGGGATATTGTTTATCACACCACAGGGTGATTCCATCCCTAAGTCATTCAGGATTGCATTTCCATGCACTAACAACATGGCAGAGTATGAAACTCTGGTGACAGGGTTACGCATGGCGGTCAAGTGGAAGATTAAGGTTTTACAGGTTTATGGTGATTCTCAATTAGTAATCAGACAGGTAAATGGTGATTATGAGACTAAGGATGAGAAGCTTACTCCATATAAGCGCATGGCTGATAGTTTTAAAGAGTACTTTGACAAAGTCGAATTTCATCAAATACCTCGGGTTTTAAATAGGGCAACAGACGCTATGGCTACAATTGCATCACTTCTTGATATTCCTAACAACGTGCCTAAGTTTGAGTTCTTGGTGGAACAACTTTTGGTCCCAACCTACGATATCCTAGATTCTGAAAAGGTGTGTGACATCGTTGGTGCCGATTCCCCATGGTACAAAGAAATCTATGATTACCTTCATGCCGAAGTCATACCCATTGGCCTATCAAATAACCAACATAGGACATTCCTCCGCAAGTCAGCCAAATACACCATTGTCGGAGACACCCTATATAGACATGCCTTAGATAATACCCTCTTT
This sequence comes from Sequoia sempervirens, assembly GCA_007258455.2. Classification (NCBI taxonomy): domain Eukaryota; kingdom Viridiplantae; phylum Streptophyta; class Pinopsida; order Cupressales; family Cupressaceae; genus Sequoia; species Sequoia sempervirens. Next base: position 411,564,516 of record VDFB02086081.1, read on the forward strand.
GAGATGTCGCAGTTCTCTTGAGCACAAGCAACCTTAAGTGGGGTGCATGAGGGTATATGGTTCCCATTCTAAGCGGTCCTACCTTAGCCGAAAAGATTATGAAATTTGGGTTATTATTGGCCTACTATGGAAAAAGACTCATATGTCTTTGTAACAAAATGTCGCCAATGCCAAGTTCATGGAGATTTGATACATGCCCCAGCACAAGAGCTCCGTCCTATCAAGTCACCATGGCCCTTTTCCCAATGGGGACTTGACCTCATAGAGTAAGATCCACCCACATCATCTAATGGACACAAAGTTCATTATCAACGCCGAGTACTTTGAAGTGGATTGGAAACCATTCCTATGACATACATTCTTGGCACACAAATTTCTAGATTTATCCTGAATTATATCATCTGTCGATATGGTGTCCCTCAATCCATAATCACTGATAATGGCCACCCATTTAAGAACCAAGAAGTCTACCACTTGTGTGATGAATTTCATATCCAACATCACTTTTCCACTCCATACTACCCACAAGGTAATGGCCAAGTGGAGGCATCTAACAAGACCATCATTAGAATTCTCAAGAAGACTGTCAATGATGCTGGTCGTGACTGACATTTACTGCTTAACCCTGCCTTATGGGATTATCGTACAAGTATCCGTACTCCCACTGGTGCTACCCCATATTCACTTGTCTTTGGGTCTGAAGCCATTTTGCCTATTGAGGTCGAGATTCCTTCCCTAAGGGTATCCCTTAAAGGCCACATTGATGATGAAGAGTACCGAGTGTCGAGACTCCAGGAGCTAGAATTTTTAGATGAGCGAAGACAGAAGGCACTAGACCATCTTCAAGCATACCAGAATCGCCTTCGTCGTAGCTATAACAGGAGGGTCTTGAATAGAAACTTTGACATTGGTGACTTGGTTTTAATGGAAAACCTAAAGAATCAAGCAGAAAGAGACAAACCAGGAAAGTTTGAACCTAATTGGTTAGGACCTTATATTGTCACAGAAGCTTTTGGATCAGGAGCGTACCAAATCTCTACTCCTGAAGGGGAACCATTGTCCTCACCAATCAATAGTATGCATCTGAAGAAGTTCTACGCATAGCTTCTGGGAGCCTTTGTCTTAATTAGCAAAAATACAAAAAAATAGAAAATCACAAAAAAATTGTTATCAAGGTGAAAACCTGGCAAACAGGCGTCTTGGTAACACCAAAAAAATTAGATAATCTAGAAAATAGTAAAGACAAATCATTCGTCCAATGGTGAAAACCACTTCGGTGGCGCCTTGGATAGGTACCATGGTGAAAACCTAGCAAACAGGCGCCATGTGTACTCAACCCTGCTCCTTTGTCTACTATTAATATAATCTACCTTGTACATAGTCCGCTACCCTGTACATAGTCCACTACCCTGTACATAGTCCTTATCCCTGTACATACTACCTATCCTTGTACATATCCCTTATCTTTCATATCCATCGCTTGTATATTTCATTCGTAATAAGTGGTAGTCCTTCCCATAACTTGGAATGATTGACATCGAGTGCATTTCATATCCCCCATTTTACCTTATTCATAGTCAATTGGTCTTATACTCGACTGGGGGAAAACACTTGACGTGTGTCATATTGGTTCTTACATTGGCTGTGTTGAAGACATAAAACCATGGAAAACCCAAAAAACATTGCAAAATGACCTGAGAAAACACAAAAACATCAGAAAACTTCAAAAGGACAAAAAAATCAAAACATTTCAAAAATCCAAAAACAGAGTCAGAGTCAGTCGCACTTGTCAGTCTTTGTCATTTATCGAACTACGTTGCCTCTGTGACTAGACGTAGGCAAGGCCATCTGCCGATTTTCCCCCGAGGCATTAGGTCAGTCCGTTTAGGTTTTTCTGTGTAAATTCATGATTCAATCCATATGTCTATATGACAAGGTCATTGGTCGTGTCGAACTATGAGGTCTCTGCGTGTATAACGTAGGCAAGGCCATCAATCGATGAGCCCCCAAGGCTGCACTAGGTCAGTCCATTAGGGTTCGTCACATTCACTTTCACACACGTCTTCTATTTGTAGTCAGTCTTGTCGGTCAAGTCAAGTCGAACTACGAGGTCTCTGCGTGTATAACGTAGGCAAGGCCATCAATCGATGAGCCCCCGAGGCCACACTAGGTCAGTCCTTTAGGGTTTTGTCGTCACACACAGTCAATTGTCCACACATCATATCAAGTCATGCAGTAATCTGGTGAACAAGTCAGCAATGTCTCTAAGTCAAATCAAACAACTGGCCAAACAAAACAATTCAAAATAGATCAACCAACAGTCTGCTACAGGATGTGACCTTCTTAGAAACAGACGTTATCAAAACAATCAACCTATGTCTTATACAGGATGAGTCCTTCCTGCATAATCGATAAGGTCAAACATAGCCTTACACAGGTTATCACATCAACGACATCTGACTCAACGTCTTATATGATACATGTCTTTCTGAAACCAGGCTTTGTGATGCCTTATACAGATAGTCATAACATCGAAACCAGACTCATAGTCTTATCCGGTATGTGTATCTCCTACAATCAGGCTCTATCAATCAACAAATCAAACAAACAAATCATGTTTTGGAAAACATTTTACTGGCTTTTTGACTTTATGGCTTATTTATCTTATCATTTTATTTGACTTGATGACTAGGAATTATGTTACTAGATTTCTCAAGGATGTCCCATGAAGGATTTAGAGAAGCAACGATGTATCAGAATTCTGTTTTCTTTGACTGTTGTCTGCCGAATGTCTTTTAAATTTGATTTGTTGTCATGTTACTAGTTTCCTCAAGGATGTCCCATGAAGGATTTAGAGGAGCAATGACGTATCATGACCCGTCTTTTACTTTGTTTGCTGTCTGTGGTTTGTCCTAACAAAAAGACTGGGGCAACTGGTGCCCTTAGTATGAGTTAATGACAATCCTTGTCTGCGACTGTCTGTTATTAGCAAGTGGATGACCTTGCACACCTTGATCTATGTCATATCATGGTGTTTTTCTCCATTTGTATTAGTCCCGCCCAATGATGATAAAGTGCAATACCTTTTGTGATACGGAAAAATATCGAAGATTCCTAATACTAACATCTATCTTCTATCTTTCATTCTTTGTCGATCTTTTTTTCCGCACTAACAGTTCTTCTTTCTTGCATTATGACGAAGTCCTATGACACAAAATGGTGTATATCATCCTGCATCAACATACATGTTAGAAACATTCATACATATAGGCATAGTTCATATCTAGATCATCATGGCATAATAGACAATACTCATTAAAAACAATACATATTATAAGCATTTCATATACAATGCAACTGTAAATACGGGCATCACATTACATTTGTATAATATCACATGTCACCTGCATCATACATACAACATCACATTGCATCTCATAATCATATAGGATCATACATCATATAGAACCATACATCACATAGAATCAACATTATCTCATTAGCTGCATAAACATCATAAAATACATATACTCATCCATCACATAGGCATGTCATATAAACATCACACGTATAAATAAATATTACATAAATCAGTACATAGAAATGCATATCATGAGAATCGCCGCCAAAATCATATATATATATATATCGCTCAAATGTGTCACATCACAATGTCATAATGTATCAATAATACATGGAAGCCCGCAGGCTATAAGATCAAAATACAATGTCTCAAAATAATCTCAAGCAGTATCTCTATCCTGAACTACCGCTGCCATCGTGTCGGGAGTGTGTGGGAGAATGATGCTAGGAACTTGCTAATCTCTGAGCTGTGGGAGGTCTGTCATTGGCCCTGCTCTACGTGGCTGATCCACCCCCTCTGTGCTAACTGTCCGCGTGTGGGTCCTAGTCTGAGACCTGCTATTGTGTGCCACCGAAAAACTGGGAGCCCGTCTCTCTAGGGGAACCTCCACCTCATATAGGTCCCGATAGTATCTCTCTCTCTCCAGCTCTGACTAGCTCTCTGGCGAATGCAACTGATGGTCCTGTGCATAAGGTTCTGAGCTCTGTGAACCTCTGCTCAGTCTCCTGCCGTCGGGCTATAGCTTGATCCCTATCCATCAAGGCTCTGTCTCTCTTCACCCGATAAGCATCCCTCTCTGCCATCAATACTCTCATCTGCTCCTCCAAGGAGGCAACCTGGGCTCGTAACATATCTATGTCGGGCTCCTCTACCTCTGTCTCATCCTGTCGGGCCCTGTCTCTCCTATCCTCCTCCTCGTCCAGCTCCTCCAGGATCTAATCTCGAATCTCCTGCTTGTGATCATCATCCTCATCATCGTCCTCCTGGTAGGCACCTAGCAACCCAAGGGCATCAACCTCTGCCTCCTCTCCAACTGCCTCCTCGGCACCCGCCTCCTCTCCAACTGCGTCCTCGGTACCTCCCTCCTCTCTGCCTGCCTCCTCAGCACCTGCCTCTGCCTCTGCTGGGATGCCTGGGATGTCTGGGATAACAGCCTCTACTGGCTGCTCCTCCTCACCACCTCTGGCCACATCTAGCATAGCCACATCCTCCTCTCCTCCCCTCTCCTCCTGGATCGGTGACAAGGCTGGTCCTCATCCCAGTTAACCACGCCTCCCTCTCCCGCCTCCACGTCGGCCACCTCTGCCATCATCCCCTCCATCACCACGGCCTCCTCTGCCTCCTCGGCCTCTCCCTCTGCCTTGTCTGCCTCGTGGACCTGTCCCACGCCGCTCTACCGGTGCTGGCTGCCCTAGATCTGTCATGGGAATTGGCCTGTGTACTGCCCACCACTGATCATAAGCTGGAGTGGTCCCTGGATCTGTTGGTTCGTCCCTCCATCTCCATGGAAGTGCCTGTAAACCATCAATATCTGCCTCTACAGTGGCGACTAGAATCTCTGGCCCCCATAGCAGGACCTCTTGTGACGACCTGGCAAACTCGACTCTCCCTCAAGGTACATCCTGTACCTCTCCATACTATCTTAGTACTCGGTCTGGCAACTGTCGCTCTATAATGTGCATATGGGACACTGTCCGTCCCACCAAATACTGTGTCTGTCGACAAAAGGGCAAGTGCTCGCCCTCATCTAACCACACCTCGCAGCCTAGGTACAGTCTCCATGTAAACTCCTGCATGGTGTCTATAGCATGTCTAAAGTAACCTGTGTCCCCAATATGATGCTGTGTGGTTGCCCCCGCATAACGGAAGGCGTATGGTGCTCCACGAGCCAAGTCTACTGTAACAGGTGGTCTGAAAATAGCAATATGCTCCCACGCCCATACCATCAAGAGCGTGGTACCGCAGCTCATCGACTGTGCCTCTCGGTAGGCAATATCGTGAAGGTGGAAGTACAACATCCCTAGCACACAGGAACCCCGGGCATATACAACTCGGTGCTCGAGCATGCCCACTAACATCTCCCCCCATCCCATAGGAAATCCATGACCTCGGCGGTCAGGTAGTACAATACCACCTATCAGTGTCGCTACTAGACAGTCTAACTGTCTATACCTCTGGGCCAATACCCGCCACCTAATCTCATAGTCATCAACCCCTAGCTGTCTAACGTCGGAATGGGGGTAATATCTGTACATCTCAGCTATACCCCTCTGGGTATCATAGACCACCCGTGTCCCTCTAATAGGCAGTCTCAGTATCCTATATACATCCTCTAAAGTCACCGTGGCCTCTCCAGTCGGTAGGTGGAATGATGATGTCTCTGAATGCCACCGCTCACATAGTGCTGTCAGTAATACCCGATTTGCCTGAATCTGGGGCATATCGGTCACATGCAACAAACCTAAATTCCATAGAGTCCGTCGCTCGACCGGCCGCAAGCTGTCTCTGAATCGAAACATCGTGGGTCTCAACTCCCGTGTATAGATAGGGTCCAATACAACCTGCAACAACATCATATATGCCTCATGTAAGCTTGAATCATCTATTCTAATGCAAACTGACTGTTTTAACATAAAATGCAACTGCGTCATTCTTTTACACATGCGTCGCTTTTCCACAAATGCGGTTCACAAATTCTACATGTGTCATTATTAATCAAATGCGGTTAATAATAATCAAATGCGTCATAAAAATAACATTTGCGTTTCAAAATGACAAATGCGTTTCTAAACACACATCTGCGGCTATAACTATGCACATGCATTGCAAAATGTCAAATGCGTAACAAAAATAAATAGATGCGTTTATTCGCTAAAGCCTATTCTAAATGACTGGCGTGAACTTTCAAATGCGGCTTTTTGCGGTCAAATGTGTCGTTCGCGCATACACATGTGGTGCAAAATGAAAAATTACGCATAACTAAAAATTGAATTAAATGCATTAATAACGCGCAAATCAAAAAATTTCAAAAGGCAAGTTTTAGGTCCATACCGGGGGGTCCGCGCCAGCTGGTCTCTGGTATGTCCGGATCCTGTATGCACGATGATGGGTGGCTGGAACTGGAGACATCGTCACTGAAAGTCAGAGCAAATTTTCAAATCTCTAAGCTAAGTGGGTGCAAATGAATAGTTTTTCACCCCAATTCAAATATATACCTAGGGCTTAGGTGGCATTTCTTTCCTACTGGCCATGTAAACTTCCATTTTCTATCATCCCGTACCCGTCCCTCCCATTTCCGAACCCAATTCCGTCAACTGCATTGCATTTCTGCCTATCTACTGGACTAATCGGGAGCATTTCCAAATTTTTCTGAACATTTCAGAAATTTTTTCCATTTTCCCGAGGGGGCATACCTTCACCTGTTTTAATCTGGAGCATGACTGGGGCATATTTTTATCGACTTTCTTTGACACAACGCCTAAATGACATTGTA
>VDFB02086081.1:411571472-411597474 GCA_007258455.2 Sequoia sempervirens
AAATCAGCAAAGATGATATTTATAATCGGTAGAAAGGTGATCGATGGTTAATAACAAGGATGACGACTGTGTTGAACGAACAGGATTGCCGATGGTTGAGATCCACGGTTGCTCGCCATCGCGTGATCAAAAGTTGCAAGGTCTTTATTGATTGCGATATCACGGGTGAGCTCCACATGTCTCATCTGATGAAGCCAAAGGAATGATAAATACTTTGATGCGTCTTTAATACATTATGCCACAAGTTACTAAAGCAGTTATAAGATGCACGTGTTTTAAATCAATGGAGATGTTATAAAGGTGCTCGATGATTAATAACAAGGTTCGTGATTGTGTTGAACGAACAAGATTTCTGATGGTTGAGATCCACGGTTTCCCGCCATCGCGTGATCAAAATTTGTGAGGTCTTTATTGATTGCGATATCACGGGCGAGCGCCACGTGTCTCATCCGGTGAAGCCGAAGGAATGATAAATACTTTGATGCGTCTTTAATACATTATGTCACGGGTTACTAAAGTAGTTATAAGATGCACGTGTTTTAAATCAACAAAGATGTTATAATCTTGGTAGAAAGGTGCTCGATGGTTAATAACAAGGTTGGCAATTGTGTTGAATGAACAGGATTTCCAATGGTTGAGATCCACAGTTGCTCGCCATCGCGTGATCAAAAGTTATGAGTTCTTTATTGATTGTGATATCACGGGCGGGCGCCACATGGATCTCCTTGGCAACGAGTAGTATGGTGGGGAAATGGCTACCCAGCCTAAAAAAAGGCATGGGCATCTGCATGGCTTATGACTGCTGCACTTTTGTGAACGGTTGTCAGTTTCAGTTAATGTACATTTCATTAATTAGCTGTTGCGTACTTCCTTAGTATGTTCAATATAAATTTTTTTCTTTAAAAAATTATTCTCTACTTTTTAAAACTTTTTAAAACTATTGTATATTTAAATTCTTAAAAATATAGAATAAATTTTTGTTCTTTAAAAAATAATTTTGTTTTACTTTGAATTATTTTAAATAGAATTAATAAAATAATTTTGAAGTATCTATTTCATAATTTGTTATATACATTTAATAAATAATATAAAATAAAAATATCAATTTTTAAAATATGATTGATAAAATCATTATCATACACTAAAAAAATTGATATATACATATAATAAAACAAATATAATAATATATCAAGTTTTAAAATATATGTAATAAAATAATTTTTAAAGGATAAAAAATGTTTCATACTTAATATATAAAATAAAATAAATATATCAATTTTTAAAATACAACTAATAAAATAATTGTGAAAAAAAATGAAAAAAAATTGATATATATATAATAATTTTAAAATAGTATTCATTCATTTTTTAATTATTTTATTAATTATATTGTAAAAAATTGATATATTTATTTTATTTTATTTATTAAATACTTACTAGCATATATAATATTTATTAATAATATATATAAAATATGTCGAGAGATATCCTTTTGATGAGTCTATTGTACTATTATAAAATAGGTGCCTCGACAAAGATATCTCTTGGCGTATTTTATATATATTAATAAATAATATATATATGCTAGTAGCATTTGCATCACAACATGAAAGACAAGATTAGAATTACTTGGTTATAGAATAAAAGGTTAGGGTTAGTATATATGAAAAGTTAGGGTTGGGGTTAAGAAATAGTGTCAGTGTTAGTTTTCACGATTAAGTTTAGGGGTTAGGTGAGGTATTGTTGAGTTGAGATCATAACCCTCAATCTAACTGTAACCTTAAACCCCTAATTGAACCATAGCCTATTTGTAGTGAACTTTAGCTCTAGCCCCAGCCTAACCTATGGGTAGACCAGAGCATCACAGAACCCCAGCTCTAATTAAAATGGTAGAAACCTAGCCTGGCCTTAGCCTAATGTTAATCCTAGCCTATAAGTCTATCTATAATTATAATCCTAACCTTCATTTCTAGCCTAATTATGATGCCCCAATTATATGAATTCCTAGCCCTAACCATGATTCTAATGCTATTCATAATCCTTGGTTTAACCATAGTTCTCATGACTACATGCTCCTAATTATAGCTGAAAATCAGACTGGCTTGTAAGCCCTGGCAGCAGGCTTAATTGAAGCTTTCAGCTTGCATGGCAGCAAGAGGTGAGGCTTAAGTGGAAGTCGGATCTAAGCTAACCCCAAGCTCATATGTGGATAGAATTGCCATTTTACCAGGCCTAACCATGGTGGATCCATGGCCTAATTGAAATATAATCATGCAGCTGGTGAACCAGCCTAATTTAGGAGATCATAATTTTAACCCTAACCCTAATTGAACTTTATTTTTAACTCTAAGACTAATTAAACACTATTTATAACCCTAATCCTAACCCCATCTAAATCATAGCCCTAATTGAACCATAACCCCAATTGAATCATATTTAAACCCTAACCCTTAATGAGCACTAATCCGAATTAAACCCTAACACAATTGGAACATAATTCCTAACCTAATTTAATACCTAACACACAACACTAGCCTAATCCTAATTTGTTGGAAATGGGATGCCATTTAATTGCAAATCATAAACATTAATTATTTCATGTATCTCCTAAGTTCTTGGAATGTCTTCAACAACACTAAGATTAGGACGAGATTAATTATTTGGATGAAAGAAATCATGAAATTGATATTTGTAGTTATTCCTAAATAATAGGAACATGTTGGTGCACACATGGTAAGGTGGCACTCACCTTGTGTTCAGTTAACTATACAGAGTAATAGTTAACACTTCTGAATGCATGTAAAGATCCTAGGAGTTAGGATTTGATGTTTGCATGTTTGAAGTTCAGTTCAGTTTAGTTCATTTTAGATCAGTTTAGTTTAGTTCAGTTTAGTTTAGTTCAATTCAGAATTAGTTTAGTTCAGTTTAGTTCGGTTTAGTTATGGTTCAATTATTTTCAGTTGCATGCAAGTGCATGTTGCATGCATGTTGGTTATTTTGAGTTGCATGTAGTTAGCTTCAATTAACTTGGAATGCATGGCTAATAACATTGAGTTGTATGATAGATAACAGGGACTACCTCCAGTTAATAGGGGATGACCATTCTTGCATGAATGGTGTTGAGTAAATTTTTCAGTTAACTAGAAATCACTTGGAGCCAACTTGGGCACCCAAGATGATTTCTTGGATTTACCTCTCATGCATGATAAGATATTTCTGAAGGCTCAGTTAAGTAGGATTACTTAAGGGCGCCAACTTTGAGGAAGAGCTTTGGAATTATCAACATAATGAAGGTTGAGTTGTAGCTTCAGTTTGGGACGTCCAAATGGATGAAGCACATGTTTTAGCATTGTTCTTCATGAGATAACCCTATTTGCATGAGATATGGTGTACCTTTTAGGGAAAGGGCTTGTGCATTGTAATTCTAACTCATGTTGAGTTTACAAAGCTGATTAAAGCCTATTTATCTCAAGCAAGTTGAATAGAGTTATGAGAGTTTGTTATTGCAGGTGTGAAGAAGATTGACAAAGACAAAAGAAGCATTCTCAAGCAAGAATTGGAGCTATTGTAATTCAGAGATTGAATAATAGAATAATTCTTGGTGGATTTTTTTGCCAAAAGGGTTTCTCCACGTTATATCTTGTGTGATCTTTCTAATATCCTGTCTAGTTCTTCTATCAACTTCTCTCTTCATTCTACAACAGTAAAATGAATTAATCAAGATAATCACCCACAAAGAATATATGTAACAAAGAAATAGCTTACTTAGATCAGCAATATTAAAGTTTTACAGAGTATTAAGCTAATAAAACACCTCATTTTTCAACACTAATAACATATTATTAGGGTTATATTTATTAATGTCTTAATATTAGTTTATAAATTCAACATTAATTATAAATATTTTAAAATAAATTAAGCATTTCAATCTAAAATTTTAATATTTCACATTACAAATAAAATTAAACTAAATTCCTAATTTTTAAAATCCATAAAATATTTATTATATATTTAGTTTACTTCACTATCTAATACAATACAATACAACAACACTATTCATTTTAAATTAATTAAACAATTATTAATTAGAATTTTAGAATAAATTAAAGATCTATATAAATCAACTTCTTTTTTTCTTTTGTGTCCAAATCATTTCATTTTCAAATTATACTAAATTCTAGATATCATAATTAAACACACAAAACTTTATTCCTATTATAATCCCAACCCTAGTTAAACCCTAACCCTATTTGACTCTAACCCTACCTAAATTGAACACTAAATCTAATTGTAATTGACCACTAAGCATTATTGAATTCTACCCCTAACCCTAACCCTAACTCTAACTAAACCCTAAACCTAACTCTAATCAAACCCTAACCCAAACCTACTTGATTCATAATCCCAACCCTAACCCAAACCCTAATTAAACTTTAAAACTAACCTTAATTAAGTATTAACCCTAATTGAACATTTATTGAACACTAGTCCTAATTGTACCATAACCCTAACTTTGAACTACAGTTGAACTCTAATCCTAACCCTAACACTAATTATTATCCTAATTGAACCTTAACCCCAACCCTAACCTTAACCTTGACCCTATTTGAACTCTTATTGAATTCATAACCTTAATTAAACCCAACCTCATCCTCAATCCTAACCCAAATTGAACATTAATTGAACTCTAAACCTAACCCTAAGTGAACACTAATCCTAATTGAACTCTAACTTTTTTAGTTGAAAATATTAAAGTGCCTTAGATTTTCCCAATCATCGTCATTTACCATTCAATTCCTAATAGAACTCCAAAAATTTATACTTTTATAATGTTTTAATACAATTAACTCTAATATTTATGGCCGAGCGATAAGAAGGGTAGAGGGAGAGAGATAGAGAGAGGAGAGAGAGAGAGAGATCCTCGAGAGAGGGAGAGGGTAGGAGGGAGAGACCTGAGGAGGAGATGAGGCAGAGGGTAGAGGGTAGAGGGTTTGCTGGCTCTGGGTTTAGGCCATGGGTAGAGGGGAGAGATAGAGGACGAAAGGAGAGAGAGGGAGGGAGGAGAGAGATAGAGGGTAGAGGGCAGGAAGGCAGGAGGGTTAAGGGGTAGAGGGACAAAGATAGGAGGAGAGAGAGAGAGAGAGAGAGAGAGAGAGAGAGAGAGAGAGAGAGAGAGAGAGAGAGACCCGAGAGAAGGAGAGGTGGTAAGAGGTGAGACTTGATAGAGAGGAGGGAGGGAGAAAGCACTAGGAGAGATGAGGGTAGAGGGTTTATAGTTTGCCAAGGGTTTGGTTTAGGGTTAAGGGTAGAGGGGACATAGATAGAGAGAGCGAGTGAGAGAGAGAGACCTAAGAGAGGGAGAGGGGGTAGGAGGGAGAGACTTGAGAGAGAGAGGGTAGAGGGTAGAGGGTTTAATGGTTTGGGGTTTAAGTGTTAAGGGTTTAGGGCTATGGGTGGAGGGAGGAGGAGTGAGAGAAAGACCTAAGAGAGGGACATGGGTGGGAGGGAGAGACTTAGACAGTGAGTGAGTGAGTGAGAGACCCCGAGAGGGAGTGGTGCTAGGAGGAGAGACTGAGAGAGAGAGAGAGAGATAAAGCAAGGGATGGTTAAGGATAGAGGGTAGAGGGTTTAAGGGTTTAGGGTTTAGGGTTTAGGGTTTAGGGGAGAGAGATAGAGTGAGTGAGTGAGTGACCCATTTACCATTAGCAGAAATGACCCATGAATTTAATAGAATGGACTACTCATATAATACCTTGCATTATGGAGCTCAATTCTCTGATATATTACTACTTATCAAATCCTTTGTAAATAATTGTAAACTTATGACTCCATTTAAGCATTTAATTGATTTTCTTGAATTAAAGAAAAAACATAGACACACAATTAAACAAATTCTCAAAAGAAGAATGACAACATCATTAACATTTCATTCAAAATTCACTCAAATCCACATAAGGAGAGAAAATATATTGAATTATATGTTTATTCATGCTTATAAGTCATATCTGCATACAATTTAAGATAATTTGCATATATTCATCCAAAACTCAAAAAGGCTATATATTTTATTCCTATCTTTCTACCCATATATTCAACTCAAAACCTAGCTAGAGCTTTCATCGGTTCTCTCCCTACAAATGAGCCTTGAATTCCCTTTTATATGACAAGGGAGAAACAAGCTTCAGGCTCAAATGTAATTTCACCACAAATTTTCATTTGAACAAAATCTCCATTGCATTTGACTTTCATTTCAAAACTTCCCACATGTTGAATCTACAAAACATAGTGCAACTGGGGAAAACTAAAGTTGTAACTACCATCAAAAAAGGGAACACAAACTGTCATCAAAATCCCCTTTGTCGCTATCCACGCAAAAAAACCAGGAAACCAAATTTCCACGAAGGCACACAATCAACATCAAAATGTGCCACACACGTAGAACCAACACCACCAACAACAACAACATCATCAACACAAAATTTTACATCCCACACAACAACTTCTTATTTACCCGCCACCCTGCCCTTACCAATACTCAGACCCTGGTATACACGCTCACTTCTAGTTGTTGCTAGAGGAGGAGAGGAAATCTCAGCCTCCTCTTCTTTCTCGTCCTTGCCCAATATGGTTCTAGTTCGTTTGCTTGGGGTTTTAACCGCCAATGGCACCACAAATATCACTTCCTCATTAGAGGGCAGACCGTTATTGAAGCGAGGTAAATACTGACTATAGTCAGAGTTGGTCTCGGTTACATCATCAGAAGTGTTGCTCGTAAGGTCAATGGGTGAGTGTTGGCATCCAAAGGAGCCATGCCCATACCTTATTTTCCTACCGACACTAGTAATAGAGCACACCGACTGCTTGCCTTTGTCATCTACCAGTTGAACAGCAACGTCCTGGAATTGCAACCTTCTACTGCATCTAGTGGGCACAAGCTTGGGCTTGTCAACCAAAGCACCTTCCTGAATAGCAGGACCGAGCTTTTGTGAGCTCAAACGAACAGACCTCCTTACTGACTTACTCATTTTCTCTTGTCAGACAAGCACTCAAACTTGATTAGACTCATCCCAGAAAGTGCTCTAACTGCTACAAGAATGACACAATTAGCAGTTAATTCCTCTTGTATTTATTGTGCAAGGTAATGGTAGCCTTCATCAACGCTTAGTAAAAATGCATGTGCAAACATGGCAATTTGGCGGCGTATGTATTGTCACCATTTAACTTGAACTGCATGAGATTTCGCAGATCACCCTTCATGATTGCCAACAACATCTTCACACAGATTGAGATCGATGTGACTACACAAGAAAGGAATAATTCATTAATGCTTCACCAGTTTGACGATAAAACGACAACCATGTGTTGTTTTCCAACTTTGAATACTGCTTGTTAATCTCCTGAAGAGTTGGCAGATCAAACGGTTTATCTCAGGCTAACTCAGTTTGACATCCAACGAAGCATCATTGACCTTCCTCATGACCAATAACATTAATCCATCTTAGAAACCAACTACCATGTCGGCAGGTCCTATGCACTTTGCAAATTGAATGGCTAGAGCTACGCATCACAATCTCGTTGACCTCACGGCTTTTAACCAACCTTCATCTTCCTCCTGCGAGCTAGTGGGGAACGACAAAGATTTACATTAGCTTTTGATCTTGGTTGTTGATCTAAAACCACAGGTTATGAGCTTAATAGTGGAGATTGGGCCCCACATTCCATACAGGACACACATCTACCTTTTGCTGACCTCACACCAAATAACAAGGCGACACCTTAGGTCTGCGAGCTGGCAGGGTACGATCAAGATCTTCTCCCATATCTTCGAATTTGAAAAACCTACACATTGCACGGTTAGTATTTAATGAAAGGTTTTGGCTAAGCCTTCGATGACATGACCACTAGGGTTAATGGCTTAGGCTTACATCACCAGATTAAAATTAAAACCCAACTTTGATTTTAATACTTTATTTCCTCCACAGGGTTTTATTTCCTAAGTCTCAGTTGGCCCCGTGTTTCATCTTTTAAAAAACAACTTATGTCATTGTTTACCGTTGGCCTAGTGATGTCCCCTCATCCTTTTTAATGAATATTTTATTTTGCAGAAGGGATCAAATTTGTGCTACCGTTGATCAAATTTCCTTCGGATATCAACGGTTTCCCGCCATTGCATGATCGGAAGATGCAGGATTTTTACCGATTGTGATATTGCGGGCGGGCGCCACGTGTCCTTCTAGGGGATGAAATTGTGCGACCGCTGATCAACTACCATTTGATCTCAGTCGTTCCCCACCATCCCACGATGGCCCCACCACAGTGCTTTGGTCGATCACGATATCACTGGTGGTCGCCACGTGTCTCATCTGATGAAGCCGAAAGAATAAAGGAAATACCATGGAACATTAATCAGGCCTTAAATACACTAAAAGGCGGGTTACTAAGGTTCTCTTAAGATGCACATGATTCAAATCAACGGATGTGTTATAATCTTGATGGAAAAGTTGCTCGAGGGTTAATGATAGGGCTGATGACTGTGTTGAAGGAATGAGATCATTGATGCTCAAGATCTACGGTTGCCCACCATCGCGTGATCCGAAGGTGTAGGATTTTTACCGATTGCGATATCGCAGGACACCACCACGTGGACTTCCTTCGCAACGTATGGTATGGTGGGCCCCTTATGGCCATGTTGGTGATTGTGTCAACCTGTTTTGAAGGTAGTCGTCGATGATTTGATCAAAATGAAGGATCGACGGCTCGAATTTAAATCTGCATCAAATATGGTTGGAGCCGTTTGTATAGCGTGTGAGTGATCTTTAATGGTAGATGAGACATTTAATGGCACAATTTGATTGAAATAAAATCAATTCTCCTACTTTATGTGTGTCACAAAGCATTCAGGTATTTTGCGAAGCAGTTTCAGAGCCGAGAGCAAGGTTGTGAACCCTGACAGCTGAAATTTGGGATTTCTACAAAAAGAGCCATGAGTTAATTTTTGTGTTTCCCGATCACTATGTGCTTGAATTAAGGAAAATATTTGTTGTACTTATCATATGGCTTGTTGATAAATTTTTTAGGGCTATAGTTTATTTAAATTTTGAGAAATTGCAATATTTTGTTATGTAATTTCATATCTCTGGTTAGTCCTAGCTATTTGAAGTGTGAAGTTATAAGAAGCCCTAGTTTGTCTGAGATGGCACCACCCAAGCAACATTCTGGCTAGATTGACTATTTTAAAAGAAACCTGTATGATGATTTCTTGGATCAATTTCCCTTGTCAACGAATGATAGAAAGAAGGGATTGGTTCGATGCAAGGGAAAATCCTAGGGGAGGGGTTAGTATACAATTGTTCCAACATAGTTGATGCTAGGGCTCCTCTCACAAGTTTGGAAATTTTTAGATTGTGGTATGGAAAGAGAAATTTTCCTCACCCTTTTTCAAATGGATGGATGTATGATATGGGGAAGCTGGTGGTACCGAATTTTTTCCCTGATGTAGACCTGCTTAGGGCAGTAGCTGCAAGATATGACCCTGTCACATGAGTAATTAGGGATAATGATAGAAAGGTTTTGTTAAGCATTAACAGAGATGATATTCAACATATTTTTGACTTGAGTGAACCGAGTGAGGACTTGGTGCCTATCAACCTTGAGGAAATGAAGTAGGAATATGCAAATTTAAAGTCTCTTTTCAGAGCTAAATTGCTTCCACCTCATCTGGCTAGGGCAAGAGGTTCAAGATTTCATATCAACCCCAGTGACCAGGAACCTTTCAGACTAAATTGTTTTGCAAATCATTTTCTGGCCACTTTTTATTCAGTGTCAGATTTTGGGTTTTAGTCCTGGTGCGGTGATTCCCATTGCATACATGTTCATGGAGGTGCAAATACCACACCCTAACTTCTCTGTCACATATGACTTTGCTTCTTTTTTGGTTGAGAGGATACATGAGGGGCCGTCAAAGCTGCAAAAAATGATACCGACACTCAATTCTTTTGGTATTCTATGCTGATGCATATGTTTTTATTCAAGAATGCTAACTTCTTCTCTAAGAAAATGAAATTAAGGCAATCGGTTGATGGAGAAAGATTGCCAATACAGATATGGGCTACAGATTTATCTTGTAATAAGGAAAGCACTAGTTATGTGCAATTTGATAATTGTTTTGCTTCCAGATTGAGGGCTAGATTGATGGTGAATGTACCTAGGATTCCTAAGGAATTGCATGATTTCCTCAGGCCAAAGGGGAGGAAGCCAGAATTAAAAGTTAGCCATAACTGGGGTGACATTATCCCATACCTAGTCAACACTGTTTTGAGGGTATATGGTTTTCAAGGAGCCCCTCATATACTGCCATACAATGTGCCACCAAGAGTAGGGTTTGTAGAAGTTATGTGGCAGATAGGTTGCATCCATGAGGAAAACCTCATAGGGAGGGGTAAGGGAACATTTTTCCCTGATTATACAGTGGTATCTGATTTTTCCTTTTCAAAAGGAGGTTGGGTGCATTTTGAGAAATTATTTGAGGATTATCATTTGAGATGTGGTCCAAAGTGGCAGCATGATCCTGAGGGTTTCTTTACCCTTTTTAGACAAAGAATAAAGGATGGCAAGTTTGTGCATGAGTTCAACTTTCCTGAGGACCTGATCATAAATGAGTTTGACCTAAATAAGCAGGAGTTGAACAAGGAGAAATGGATAGCTTATGATAAGCTATTAGATACTGTGCACAAAATGGATCCAAAATATGATCCACTGTTGGAGTTTAGTCCCCACCATAAGAAAATTGATTTTCTGATGGAGAACTTCAAAGAGATTATGGGCACTTTGAGAACCAAAAAAGTAAACTTAGAGTTGAGTCTGGGTGTACAAGAACAAGGTGCCAGACCATTTGAAACAAGGCCAGCATACCAGCCTACAAAAAAGTGGCCCATTTACAGGAGAAAAAGGATAACAGCAGTGATGAGGAAGAAGTGGACAAAAAGGGGAAGCAAATTATGAAGTTGCCTTCACAACCAGGTCCAAAATTCAAAGTTCCTAGGGAAATTAAGATCATTGATTTAGAGTCATCACCAGAAGATAGTCCCCCATCACCACCATCTGAGCCAAGCCCTAAAAGGAAAAGAACTGATCAACCATATGAGAGTTTGATGGATGAAATTATTGTTACTAATCAGGACATGTAGGTTGGTATGCCTTCCCCTCTTAGGCCAACTGAATTGGTTTTATTTGATTTAGATATGAAAGGAAAAAGTGTACAAGATGCAAGAATGGAAGCATGTAAGGAGTTTCTAGATGACAATGCATTTGTAAAGACTTGTATTCTTGCAATTGGTATGGAGGACGAAGTTTGAAGAATATCAAAATAAATGTAAGGAGAGAAGAGAACTAAGACCTGACAGGTCAGACCAGGAGAATGATGAGGAAGTGAAAGCTGAATTAATGGAAGAATTTAAGAACATCACTCCTGAGAAGACAAAAAATTGGTGAGTCAAGTTGGTGTATTGATTCTGCCTAAATGGGACATTGCAGATGCAGTGGCCTTTAATGCTATTATGAAGTCCAAACATCCCTTGCAAGAATCTGAAGAAGTCAAGGAAGCACTTCAAGATTCTGCTTTCAGTGAAGAGTATGAAACCTTGGCAGTTTGGGCATTGGCCCCACAAGGGAGAAAGCCAAATATTATAGACATTAATCCAAATTTTAGAGGAGGGTTAATAATAAAGAGAGCTTTAGAGACCTCAACCATCGAGGCCACTAGTTTAACTGTGAATGTGGCCAAATTGGCCCAAAAGACTGCTGAAAGGGAGGAGGCTGAAAAGAAAAGCCTAATGGAGAAGTATAACCTTTTGATTGAATAATACAACAAGATGCAACAGAGGAATATTGAGTTGCAAACTAAGGTGGAAAGGTTCGGGTATAGATAGATTGGGGAGACATCAAGTGCTCCAGGGACCAGTACATTACCTTTCACAGCAGGGTCAGTGCCTCTTGCTTCTCCAATTGTTTCCACACTAGGGTCTCCCAACCAAAATCATGCCTTCACCCCTTCTTTAGAGGAAATTGATGAAGAAATAGAGTGCTCCGTTGATCCTACAAAGAAACAGCTCTTGCAAAGAATTGACGAGTTACAGGCATCTTTGAGGGTGAGTGAGGAGGGATCTCTTTCAAAGCAAAAAGAGATTGTTACTACTGTTTTAAGGCATTTGAATGAAAAGATTGATAATAAATTGCTATCTATACATTATTTCTATTTTTTTCTATTAGATGCAATAAAGAATATTGATAGGGATAAGGAGGTAGTGATACCATTGATTGAAAATTGGATCCCTAGGGCCAGTGATTTGGATGTCATGTATAAGGCCTCAAGGTTTGATACAAACAATAGGCCCCAACCATTAAAGCCTACTCATGTGTTAGTAAAATCATTGCAAGGTTTTCAGACCTTACCAGATGACTTGAGTAGGAAGATTAGGGAGTTGGTGAAGAATTTCAATGATTGGGGTAAGACATTGTTACCTGATATAATTGATGAGCAGGGGAAAATCAGGTCATTCCAACAGTGGTAGGGTCAGGCAGGTGAGGTCATCAATGATCAAATTAAATTAATTTGTGATGACTCAGATTATGACATGTTGGTGAGCTGTATGGATAAAATCATTAGTACCAGCTCATTTTTGGAATCTTTTGAAAGAGATGTAAATCAGGTAGCAGTAAAATACACACCTCATAAAGTCAAGGTGAATGAGGTAATTAATTTTGACTGGTCAACTGATAAAGAATATCATAGGTGGGTAGATAAATATTTGACTGAGGAGGAATAAAAGAATGAATTACTAATGGGTGGTAAATCAGATGTTGCGGTTACAACAGCCTTCGGTTTTGCTTTGATGGCGGTCTCGACGTGGGTTTCTTGTGGTTTTTTATTGTTGCCTCAATTTTCCTCAACTGACATGATTAATGGTAATATTCTCCAGGGTGATGATTGTTGTAGTGATTTTTGGAATATCACCAGATGCTTCATCTAGCTGGTGACATGTGTACTTTTTGGCCCGAAGCTTGTTTACTCCTTCATTTTCTATAAGAAGGATTTCAAGGCCAGAAGTACGGGTTAGCAAGTTAGATAATTTTGGTCGAGTCTAGGTGAAGTTGTAGAGAAAATTGTAAAGTACGATGGTTTTAGAGAGAAATACAATTTAGGTTCTGAGTTATTCTGTAATCGGTTTTGAATTCATGGGGATTTAATGTTGTATAACAGTACTAGCATTTGAGTTGAAATGATAAATTCAAACTCATGTCTCTCTAATGTACATGCATATCTGAATTTTGAATAAGATGACTAAGGGTTGTTTCATTCATCTCATTGTTGTGGTGTGTATAATCCTTATTTTAGCTTTAATTCAAGGAATTAATTAAAATGCTTGAATGGGATTATAGGCGGATATGTTATAAGGATTTGATAAGTAGTATTGGGTGAGAATGCATATTGATGAAATTGTAATGCAATATTGTCAGGGATCTTATAAGTTATATGTTATGTATTAAATCTTTCATAAACCTTTAGATGCTTATGAATTTGACTCCTACAATGGATATATGGCACTGATCTAAGTTGTACTTATTTGTGTAGTTCAATAATTGTTTTCTTTGCCTAGAGCTTGCTACAAATTGCAAATTAATGACTATATTTTACTATGGATTATGTTGTAGTTATCTCATGCTCCACATAGTTGATATTCTCGGTGAACAACCAATTTTATTCAATATTATCCTATTGTGTTGAGCTATTCAATGGGATTATCTGTTATGTGTTAATGTTGTTTATGATATTGGTGTAGAGGTTGTAAACACATTAAGGGATCACCCTCCCGGGTCTTGCAGAGCCCAAAGTGTAGGAGGCTTTTTAAAGTCCTCGTCAGTTGGTCCAGGCCCTTCGAGCTGCCCTTGATTGGAATTGGAAATCCCATAGGTAGATTAGAAGACCAACCTAGTTACAATGTAAAAAATAAACCAACACCCTCTACCTTTAACCCTAAACCCTAAACCATTAACCCTTAAACTCTAAACCCTTAAACCCTCTACCCTCTATCTCTCTCCCACTCTAAACTCTAAACCTTTCCTTTGTATTCTTTTTATAATTTTCATTATTCTTATTTATTTTATAAATACACATACATATGCATTTATTGTTTTCATTTATTTCTCATGTAGTTTAATAGTTTGATCGATTTCATATTATATGTGTTGAAGACTTTAGAATTTCAATACATTAATTTATGGATATGTTGTATCTATAACACTACAAAACCATATGCTCTTTGCATTTACACTTGCATTTAGAAATACACATTTATATACATAGATATAGATTTCTTTAATGATATGTTGCAATTATTGTTCTAGGAGAGCATCCAGTAATTGCATTTACATTTACATTTAAAAATACATATACATACATACATACATACATATATATATGTGTGTGTGTGTGTGTGTATGTATATCGTTTATATTCAGTGTTCAGAAACAACCCATTAGGTCTACACATGGATAAAAATTCATAAAATCATATCTCCCATACATGTTTTGTTGAAACCTAAGCTTGAACCTCTCATTTCACATGCTTTTCTTCACAAAAATCTTGAGGACAATAGCTATAATTTCTTTATTTCTCATCCTACGCCCTATTCATGCATCCTAAAATTAAAACAGTATCCATGGGGCCTCTTACACAAGCTACAATAATCACAAAAAGTGTAAGAGCCCCTTTATATCATGTTTCGACTACAAAACCCTCAAAAACAGGGTAATCGGGTTGTATGCAAAGAAATGAAGCTTTCTAACTCAAATCAACGCCTTAAGCCCTCAAATCAGATTCAAATTAAAGCTAACACATATCTTCACGACTTGGAATTTATTTCACATCAAAATATGGCTGCATGTGACCGTACAGTGCTGCATAACAGGAAAAATACAAAAATTTAGAAGAAAAACACAGATTTTTTAATGTCAAGAGCTTGTATTTTAAATCCTCAACCATCAACAACCATTACAATGATCACTTTATGCCTTTTAAAGGCCTTTACATATCAACCATTGAACAACCACCTCTACAACTGACTTTTTAATCTTTTATAATCACATGAAACATAAAACATACTAATTTCAAGGTTGTCAACACCACTATTGAAATGTTTTAATTTTTTGACCTTTCAAACATTAAAAGTACATCATTAAATTAATTATGTAATTGCATAAAAATTAAAAATATCATGAATTAATTATGTAACCACATAAGTCAAATATAATTCTATCAAGAAATTAATATCAAATAGATAATATAATCACATAACTGATACATTTCAATGTCATTGATCTTCTTCTTCATCCAACTCTTTGTATGTATCATCCGATCTAGATTCCACATTGTAAGGATTGGTCATATCATCATCATCATCAATATCAGTTTCAATAATGTCATCATCCACACGGATATCATCTTCATGAACATTAATTCCTATATCATCATGATCTAGTTCCTCCTCTTCGACATCTTCGTCAGGGACATCATCAACTAACTGTTGATCCTGATCATCATCTACATCATCTTCTAGTTCTTCGGTATCTTCTTCTTCCACCATATTATACTTTACCAGCCTTTCTCTTGGATCATGTCTAACAACAAATGACCAACCCGGTTTACCTGGAACCTCTGAGTAAAATATCTGCTCACATTGGCTTGGAAGAACATAGGGCTCATTTCTAGCTCGCTCGATCAACCTTGTATTAACCATGGTAAATCCATTATCATGTTCAATAACAGTTCTCTTAGGATCATTTTCATTCAATCATAGCCTGTACCATAGGACGACGAACAAAATTAATCTAAAGGATTTAAAGTCACACTCAAGTATATCATCCAAAATCCCATTGTATTGATTTTCTGAGACTTTTGGATGTATGTCGCTTCTAGATGAAATATTAGTCACCTAAAAGACTGCAGTTATACCAAAATCACAAGTTTTCTTCATGTCATCCAACATTTTGATTTGAAATTTACAACCATTGCATCACATAGCCTTGTGGTGTTTCACCTACAATATGTCAAACATGTAAAAATTATTGCAATATTGTTAGTTGGTAAACATATTTATTCTTGGCCGAATGTATGCAAAGAAAAAAATATCAACATATATATACATCAATATAATTGAAAATAATTAAATAATATGGGTGATTAATATATTTATATGTACATGTTTATCTCTTAAACCATATGCTAAATCAATTTCCCTTTGTGTAACATTGGAATCTCCATTACAATGAGCTTCTTTAACCAATGAAGCCACACCTTCCCATGTTAATGCGTGACCAGATTGTTGACATCGTTCAATCCATACCGCCATCCAATCAAGATTGTTGGTGACGCATAAATATAGTGCATCCCACTCGACTAACCTGTGATAAAAAAAATTGAAATTCACAAACCACGATAATTAGTTAAATGCCACAGTATATGACCTTAATTTATAATTGATGTATATTGAAGATTAAAAATTAAATAAGTACAATATACATAAAAACCATATGTAAAATGTATTCCAATTAATCTCCATGACCATCTTATAATTACCTCTCACTTTCCTCAATCTACCTTTCCCCATCAGGTACTCCCCTTCAAATTTGTTAATGGAGTTGGGATCCCAAATGCGATCTACATGGATCTTTGCTGCAAACTTAGGAAAATATTCACTAATGTACACCATGGTCTGGTATACCATATATCCCTCCACCATAGAACCCTCAGGATGTGCTCTTTGTCTAACCAAAGCCTTCAAAAATTTCAAGTGCCTCTCAACCATCCACATTGACCTTGTGTGTACAGGTCCACACAATTCAATCTCCTCAACTTGGTGTATGAGGTAGTGTTCTTGTGCATTGAAAAATGTTGAAGGTAGACACTTTTGCATTTCACACATTAGACAAGAAATTTTTCTCTTCCAATAATTTATATATTCTTTATGGATTTCTTTAGATGACAACCATCTACAAGTGATTCATGGAGCAAATATATTAATGAGATTTAACAAAAATATACAGTATATTACATAACAAGTAAAACAAATAGAAATTATAAGATGTATACAATGAATTGAACAAATATTGCTACTTACCTCATGTATTTTCCAAGATCATATATAACTTGCTTGGAATTATTGTCAAAGTTTTCTGGGAGAGATAGAGGTAGAACGTACTGAAACAATTATAAAATGATCTTTTCATTATTTTTCCAAAAGTAGTAAACACAATACACTGAAAAGTACATGCATTATACAAGTGTATATAATATACCAGAATAATTACCTTAATAAAGGTATGCCAATCATGCGTTTTCATCCCTAACCCAAATTCACCTTTCTTTGTTATTATATTGTTTATGTTCGCAGCAAATCCTGTGAGAAATTGAATTTTTCGTATGAATTCTTTATAGCATTGCTTTTCTACTCTGTTAATAACCAAGGAAGGTCACTTATATTAATTTGGTCTCCATCGCTATTAAATTGAATGACATTTTTCATTGCATGATTGGCTTCCTGAATGTCACTACAAATTTTGACAATTTTTTCTTTGTCATTCCTTCCATCCAATATTTTCCATAACATTTCTATTATATTCTTTCTGATATGTATTGTATCAAACAAATGCACAATTTGTAGCTGGTCATAGTAGGGTAACCTACTAAATTGTCTTGGATAACTTTTCAGTCCCTATGGAAGCTGACCATTAATGCCTTGACGACCTTCATGAAGCATATAAGTTAAACAAATTAACAACGACAATCATTGTCAATTACAACATGAGTAAACACAACACAATATAAAAATATAAATTCAAAACATATCATATATGATAAATAAACAATTTGATCTGATGTGTATAACCTTGACGATTAATTCTATTATATTCCAACTTCCATAGGCGAGGTGTCATTCTTTGTGGTTTTGATGTAGTCTCCTCTTTCCCATTGAAAAGATGTTTTTCAGTAGTTCAATACTTATGATTTATATGGAGGAAGTGCCTATACTCATCAAACACCTTCTTTCCTAAACTTGTTGAACGACGAGATTTCATCTTCGGACCACAAATTAGACATGCAAATTTTCCCTTTGTTTGAAGACCTGCAAAATCATATATAATTAGATTAAATATGTCAATTTTTATAATTATATATAATGAATAGATTATTTTAAAAACATGCATGATATCTACTTCATCAAATTAAATATTGTTAAAGTGCAGTTCGAATGTTATAACATACCACAAAATGTGTTAGCCCTGGGGCATCATGAATTGTCCATACAAGCATTGCATGGAATTGAAATTGTCTTTGTCCTATTGGTCTAGAGGCGTCATACATAGTGACACCATTCCATAACTTTAGTAACTCTTAGATAAGAGGCTCGATATATACATTCATATGTTTAACTTGGTACTTACCTAGTTGAATGAACATAAACATTACATAATTATTATAACCATTTTACTACAATATATATAAATTAATGTACATGACTATTGAATGAAAAAAATATAAGTCATTATGCAACAAATAACACAAATGAGATGCTACTACGTTAAATAAAATTGATGTAAAAAATACCTGGAACAATCATTGACAACATTATGTGCTCCCTCTTTATTGACATCCATGGAGGAATGTTATTGTTGATGACAAAAATAGGCCACACCGAGTAAATAGATCTCAGCTCTCCAAATGGATTGACACCGTCCGCTCCCAATGAAAGCCTGAGATTATGAGGTTCTTCTTTAAAGTGTGGTCATTTTTCCTCCATGTCCCTAAATGTAGAACCATTCGCAGGCATTCGAAGAATGTCATCTCCACTTCTATTTCGTGCATGGTAATCCATAAATTGCGTTAAGATTTTGCACCTAAATAATCATTGCATACGTGGAATAATGGGAATATAACGAAGAACCTTGCGAGGCACCTTTTTTGTTAGTTGATATGTTCGATATCTACTGATATGAAATTTTGGGCATTCTTTTGCAAATTCTTGTTGTTTATGATATATAATATGTTCATTGGGACATGCATCTATTGCTTTATACTCCATTATGATATCTTTCATAATGGTAGATAAATCTCGGTATGAGCGAGGTTAAATATTTGATGGTGGTAACAAAAATTCGCCAATCAATCTACAACAAAAAATAATTTGTTAATATAAATAATATTAATGGTACATATTTCATCCTTTATTTACTAGTGATGAACTAACAATAATTAAAATAGATGAAAAAAAATGGCATATATGACATACCTTAACATCTGTGAGATTGCTATGTTTGATAAACCATTCATAACCTTCAAGTTCAACAACAACAATACAACAGAGAGAAGAGTTGTTTGGGAGCCTTCATAAAGGGGCTTGTATGCCTTCTCAAGTACAGGTAAATCATGGACATCATCAAAGTCATCTTGATCATCATGATCAGCTCTTCCACTAAATGTGTCATGGATCAATGTATTTGTACCATCATATTTAACTGTGTTTTTTGGCGCATGATCATCTTCTTCCATAGGATCATTAACTTCATCTTCGATATTCACATATCCATGTTCGTCCGCTTACAAAACCACATTCTCCGGGCCATAATAATCCATATCATTTTCCCTAGGGCGCCCCACCTTTATAATAATAATAGACACAAATAAACCATGATCGTGATCAAGTGATTATATATATATATATGAAATGTTAAAACGATATAAACATTTACAAATTTAATCAATATAAACACATATAATGAACAACTTACCAATGGACGATAATCATGCCCCCCTTCAACGTGACCATGTTGCCTACAATGTTTCTCAATTGTTGTGATTAAAAGTCGTCTCATCTTTAAGCCTTTGCAATTATTGCAAGGAAAATAACATTTCCCATCACCCTTTCTTTTCAATCTAGCCCACAATCTATCAAGTGTCTCTTCATTTCATTCTGGACTAATATTATCTAACATGATTTTTCTTTACCAAGCTTGACTATTTAGATCTTCAAAAAATATCAAACTCACACTCCAATAATTTTTATTCATAGACAGGTAACAAAATCTAATAATTCTGATATTTTACACCAAAAAAATTTGGCATGCAACCACCCCTGCAAAAGAGAAGATAGTTTAAAGTTAATGACCCTAAAAAACACTTTAAAATGCTAATTCCAAAACTTATTAAATTCTGATTTTACTATGATTTCCAACCGTTAAGACTCCTTAAATCAGAATATTGAACTTGATCGCAAACTTCCTACAACGATGGAGGTAGCGAACTAGTAAGAGAAAGTGACCCATTCCTAAGGAGCAACAAGTCAGAATCATCATTGCTAATGTCAATATGGATTTATCCTTTTAGTTAAATATGCAATGTGTCACTTCTTATGATGAGCTTATCCCTAGGTCCCTCAACATTGAGAGAGCCCTAATCGTAGAAGGAAGCACACACTAGTAGAATTTGGCAAATAAATGACTAGGTGACTAAAAATTTTAGTCACAAAAACTAAAAATGACTAAATTCTGCTCATTTTTTGCAATTGAGCTATAAATGAGTAAATAAATTACTAGTTTGGTCGTTGATTAAAAAATGTTTAGTCACACAAATAAAAATGACTAAATAGTTAGTCATTTATTTAGTCACAATCCATTTGAATAAATCATTTAAGGAATCAAGAATATAGCCCGCCAAAATACTCTAAAACTTTAATAAACATACCTTAAAACTTTTGTCAAAATCTTATTTTTCCACGCGTGTAGCCCACCCGGAATGGAGTTTTCATTTTAATAAACATGCTCTAAAACCTTAGATCAAAACATTATTTTCAAGCATGAGCCTTGAAATGGAGGGTGTTTCATTAAGAATGATAGAGAGCGATTGAGGAGATGTGCATGAAAGGCTTATAGGATTCATTACTACTTATCTCATTCTGCTCTACTCAACAAATCTTACATTGTTCCGCTACTATTTGTAATCTAGGTATTTACTTGACATATATTTGCATAATCTTAAATTCCTTCAGAGGCTTTTGAAGTATCAATGTATCCTATATAGGGTTTAGAATGATTTATTTTAATTAAAAAAATAAATAAATGATGTATTTCCCTGTAATTAGATAATATGGAGATCTCCTAAATCTGCCCCGACACACTATCCTCTTTGGCACTATATTCTTTACTCTAGCTACTAGGGTTTTGCATGTGACATCTTTAATATCTTCATGACCATGGCTTTTAAATAGATCACAGTCTTTGCTTTAATCCTTTTCATGGTAACCCACCTTGGGTTCCATAATCCACCTTCAATCTCTTCTAAGAACGGTGTCTTAAACTAGACTGCATAGTATGCATATAAGGCAAGTACTTCATACCTACCATTGTCCCAAACCACCACTCACTACCTTGCTTAAAATGTTGCCCCCATAAGCACAATAGCATGTTTTTAAATCATGGTTGCTAGTGATTGACCATTAAAAGGTCACCACTTTCATCATGAAGATACAATGAGATTTTTTGTCTTCAAACTTCGAGGAATTATGCAAGATAACATTGTGAATTGTTTGTTTATTAATGCGATTTGATTTTCTTGCACATTTACTGCTTTGCTAACTTCCTTTAAGACTGGGTATTGCACCCTCAACTGCAATCTCAAACAACTCACTCACTATCACTTGAAGATTCCTTTCATGAACATCCTTCTATAAAATCAAACTATGCCCTATAGACTGCCTACTTACTACAGGGGACTCGTTGTTTCATGGTATTGTACTTCTTAAGATCCTTCAACCTTATTGACACTACTTCATAGTCCACAAGGTATTATTCACTATTCTCCCATCTTTGATGAGTCTTAAAACATTGCTCAAACATGCAATCCACTACCTCCATTATACATTAATGGCTAAGAAGAAACATTGAACCTATGATTACCACTATTACTTCATTTGGAAAGTAATTCCCTAATTGTATTTTCCTTGTCTAACACTACCAAAAGCATTTGAAAAACCCTTAAGGTCAGCAAGGGGGTAAGGAAACTCATTGTTAAAATCTCCACTTTACTATGCAAGGTTTGAGCTTTATTATCTTGTCACTGCTTAGCCTCTTTTTATGTCACATCTCAAGTGATGCATTCTTCTTACCGTAGATTGCATTTACAAATGTCATTAAGCTACATAGTGTGCTTGTTATTGGCTACAATCTTTAAATTGCAAGATTTTGTTATTACCTACAATGTCTCAATCTTTCTGGTATTGATACCTCACTAATCCGCTATAGTTATTGTTTATGTTTCTATAGAGGCCTAGGGTTTGTACCCTAATCATGCTCTTACCAATGCTTTTGTTGGTATTAAAAAACAACCTTAAATTTTGGATCAAAAAATTAGTTGTCTTGACAAAGTTGTGGTATGATCTTGGATTGTATCCTAGAGTGTGTGGGAAGCTTATGTTTTGATCATTAAGGTATGTAAACCTGATTAGGAAATGTATCCTATATATCATGGGTCTTGCTTTAATACTTTCCATAATGGTTATTAGCAGATCACATTATTATAGTTTGCGGTAACCCAAGATTGTATTCAAGTATGTAACAAACTTGGTTTGTAGTTTAAGCTATACACTTTTAAGTAACATTCATAAGGTTTAGAAAATCTTGATCACTCTCTAGAATAGCCCATTAAACATGGGTTGTGCTTGAATGCACTACATAATTGATATAACACAACCACTCTGCATATCAACCAGAGTTATATATAGGCTCTTTATTGCAGCAAGAGGTAATCACTCTTTGATTATGCTATAATTACATCCTAACCTGTTAAACTTGAGACAACCTGAATGCACCCAATCATGATTGGCACCTACATTATAAAACTTGAATTAACTACATTATATGAGTGTTACCTATTTTTCACTCTGAGCTCAACCAGGTAGAGCTGGATGAAGTTCATCATTTATAGGTACATAAATTTTCATGTCTTGCTGATTAAATGTTCATTGACCATCATTGAGATCATCTTACATATGAATCATAGTTTTATTGTGCAAACATTTAAAATAGAAAATTGAAAATATTTGCATAGTAATGCTTCTATTCATTCTGTTAAAAATGTTGAATCCCACACAAGCCGTGGGAGTAACTCTTTTTGGATTTTTACAATCAAATAGAGAATGCATAAGCAATGGTATGCTATACAATTGAAAATAACGAAAGCATAGGGTAAAAGATGATTCGTCATTGCCTAGAATGACGAATCGTTGACAGTTGAGGTTTTCAGTTGTGACGTCAGCTCTAACTCCATTTCCAGTTTTAGCTCCAAAAGCATCTGCAGGAAAGATAAAAGATGACGTTAGAGATGGTCTCTAAGCAATGACGAAACAAATCTTATCATATACCTAAACTACCAACTGAAATATAGAATACAATCGATCAGGCATCCATCAGATAATTGCAAAAACTCAAGAAGAAAAACGTAATTCAATGGAAGCTTTCAACTTCTTTTATTTTTACTAACATGTTTGTTTCAGTGTGCAGGAACATGTTCATCATGTTCGAGATCATTTCATCAGATATGTGGAGTAAAACGGGCTCCCACAAGGGTTGAGCTCGGCATATCAAAAGGATATACAACTTCGGTTACAAACAATAATATCACAACCATAACATGAATCACTACAATAGTTCAAAAGATGCTATGAATTGGAAATTATGAGAGAGTGAAAGTTGTGCAATATTAAGCAAATACTGTCACTATGTTTATGAATTCGAGAGACATTGTCACTATTGAAAAGATTAAGCAATACACTCACAGTCAAAGGATTGCAACTTTAAGACAATTTCGAGTTCAAGAGACAGTAGGGAAAAACCTTTCATGTTCATCAGCCCCGAATACAATTAAGTGAAGGCAAAGTCTTTACTTTGAAAGGTACAGATTTGAGTAGCAATTATCATTAAATAAACAACATATTGCTATACATCAGAAGATACTCAAAGTATGTCACAAGACAGTGTATAAAAGCTTTCATCTTCTCCAAGGATCATACGTTGAAGCACGGTAACAAGCGAAGAGCAGAAATACAACAGTGAACAAGGCCAATGAACAATTGGCAATAATTCATAAAATGCCTCATTTCTATTTTTCAGTCAAAGTGAGCTTTGAAGGATCAAGTAATAGCAGTTTATGAATTAAATGACAAAGTATTCTAAAGTGAGAGATTATCAATCACGGACTTAAAAGGCTTGCATTAACAGTTTTTTAATGGAGCAAATTCATCTACAGGACAACATTGTTATAGTTCAGGTTAAAAAGACATAACAGAAGTATCTATACCAGCATAAAGCATTAAGTGAGCACTCAAAAGTTGAATAGTATACAGAAATTTCTGAGCAAGTTTCTTTTATGATGACAGTTCCACATGAGTCAGATGCAAGGAGTGGCGAAAATGATGTATTTTTCCTGGAGTAAGCCATCATTTTGATTACACACTGTATAAGAATGAATGACCATAGTCAATAATTAAAAGGAGAGTTTACACAAGACAGTGAGATGTTGTCCAGTTACAAATTTATCTCAGCCAAAATGATTTTGAAAGTATGTATACCAGTCATATCATGTTACAAGAGCTTTCAATAAAACATTTATACTGTGCAATAAAAGATGGGAGGTGACTATGGCAGTCTCAGATACTGATTGCAATTTAAGATGCTTTTATTTCAAGGTAGTTGTGATGCAGCCAATATCGAATTGTCTCAACTGGAAATTAATTAAACATGTGATGCTCAGAGTGGAAACATATACACAAAGCAAGCAACAAAATATCAAAGGAAAAGAGTAGTGATTTATTGTCACCCATATGAGGGTTTGTTCTAAAAAGGTTTAAAGAGCAAATACTTCAAATACCTAGATGAGGATAACTCACAGCCGCAACCAATAATGTCAAACAACATGTAGAAATTTTTGTGCCCTGGTGTGTTCTATCAACTCGTTTTATACAAGAGAAAGTTTCCAAGAAGCTTGTATTTCAACAGATAAATGAAAGTAAAAAAACAAAACTTACTATCATGCGCCTGGAGGAGAGTTAACAAAACCCGTGAATGATCTCTTTTTGTGTTTCAGAATGCATAAGCCAGGCTCTCACAGCAACCATGAAAGATACAGAGGAAAATCACAAAGATAATGGAGTTAAAATGCAAAAGATCCATTATGGTCATGGCTGAGAGGCCCAAAGAATGTTTAAAACAAAGAAAAATGTTTAGATTTGTGGTAAAATGACTTACCCTGCAAAGAAATTCTCAGAAAAGTCTTCAAAAGAGCATCACCCATGAAGAAATCGGCCTGCACTTAGCAAAACGTGTTTTTTCCAGTTCAAAAACAACAAAGCATGATGAAATTTCGAGCCTTAGCATCAAAGAGCTCTCAGAAAACCCTACTCATGGCGGCCGACTTCCTCCAGAAGTTTCTCTAAGTCAAATGCAAAAGAGTGATAATGACTTTTAGGGTTCGATGGTGTTTTGTTCATTCACCCTAATTCCTCTTTGCATTTTTGCGAATGATTTTCAATAATCATTGTGTTTTATTCTCCCTGTGGCCATGACTTTTAAGTCAATGTGCCTAGCAAGGTGGTCGACATCATTAGTTGATAAATTTATGCCAAGTATTGTCAAATGGTGGTTTCTTAGTGAAAAGTGTGAAATACATTATTAAGCTTGAAGATCATGAGGCGAAATAAAGTAAATTAGCTTTATTCTTTTTATTCTTATTTGCATAAATAATGTAAATGGATTAAATAAATGATGAGATAAATCATTTAATTAATTTATCATCTAGAATGCAAATAAGAATATTATGTAAAGCTAAGTCATCTTTTACTTCAATTCTACATCAAATTGTCAACTGGAGATTTATCGTGAGAAGGATGGATTTTAAAAT
>VDFB02086081.1:411597574-411665080 GCA_007258455.2 Sequoia sempervirens
ATGATAATGAAGATCCAAAAAAAATGCAATGAAGAAATCATTAAGTTGATATTCATAGTGCCTCAAACAGATGAGATAAGAGAGAGGGTTAAAATATTGTTTGAGAGATTAAAAAACATGCAAGAAGTTGTAATGAGGTCTTTAATTATAACATAAGTTCATCCATGGTTTTATATTTTGTACTCTTTTATGTCATGAACTAAAATATGTGTTGTTTTTACAGGATTATTTTCCTTCTCATGATGCTTCTGGCCATGATCAGGGTACTGCAAGTGCTGCTCGAGGAGTAGGGGTTGGTACAAGTGTCCATCCTGATCTTCCTGTGCATACATCACATCATTTGACCCCATCGTTTGTGCCTATATTATCATCTGAAATGTCGCAAACACATACCATGCAGGCATCCGTTAATGCACCCTCTGGCAGCGAACACATGCCACAACATGCGTCAGGACATGTACCTGGGGATGCAGAGGCCACTAGTACTTGTGATGTTTTAGCAGCATTTCCTAGATCTTCCTGTATTACTAGTATGGGAACATTTCCGGTCACACTTGTGGTGACCGAGGATTTCGTTCCCATAAAGATAGAGAAGGTCCCAGGTACTTTAAAATGTTTTAATTATTATTATATATAATCCAATTGAATTTACTTATTGATTTCTCTTTTTAGACTATTGATCCCATGATCATTTTGTAGGAAATGATGTTTTTTATAAACATCTAAGTGATATTACATTGGAGCTCTTCGGGCCCACCATACGTACATGGTGGAATGCCAAAAATCAAGATTTAAAAGACAACCTTCCACTACATCTGACTGGGAAAATGCAACCTTCCACTACATCTGACACGCAGGTAAATAAACTCAATAAGTTTATTTAAAATTGAATACTTGTGAAATCTATTCAATATTAATTTCCACCATAAAGTAATTACATGCCTATTTGTTTTAAACATTCAAGCAATGATAATACTGCACATGACATTGGAATGTAGCCTAGTGAGGGTGGAACACAACCTACAGATGAAGGTCTTGGAGTGCATCCTGGTACTTTAGAGAATGTAGAGCGTGATTAACATGTTAAGCATGATCAGGCTAGAGAAGATCAGGAACATGATGTGGCCCCATCAGGTAAAGAGGACCACTCTCAAGTTATTTTAAACATATTTAATTGCAATTGGTGTATTAATTAATGTAACCTTTCATGTTTCAACTTTACATGTGAGCGTGATCAACGGTTGGAGTATGATCAAAGTTAGAGATCAGAACATGATGTATTCTACTGTGAGGACCACTCATGTTCTTAAACATATTTAATTTCAACGTCTGGTGTATTAATTAATGTAACCTTCGTGGCTCAACCCAAGTAGACTGTGATTTAGAGGGTGTTCAACATGTTGAGTATGAGTTTATAATGTACCTCAGAACATGATGTGGACCCATTAGGTAAAGAGAACCACTTAATGTTCTTTAATTAATGAAATACTTGTAACAATAATTGTAGACACCTCAAATCTAGTTAGGCTCATGATTTCCATATTCTCTTTATAATCAGATTTCATGGTCATGATTAAAATCTTAATTATTTAATTAATTCATCTAACATTAATTTTCTCATTGATTAAATAATATTAATTATTTAATTAATTCATCTTAATATTAATTCTTCTATTAATTAAATAATCTTAATTATTTAATTAATTTTCTTTATTCTATCTCGATTAATGGGAATAAACGCTTTTTATTTAATTATGTTACTAATTAACCTTATTCTTCTTGTTAAATTAAAAGAATCCTTATTTATTTATTCTTTATCATATTTCAACTATAATTAAATAAATTCATTATTTATTTAATTATTCATTTAAAATCCCTTCATCACTTAATTAAATAAATATTATTTATTTAATTATTCTTCGAATATCGAGTCTTGAATTAAATGAATTATTTAATTCATTAATTTTGTTTTAACACATTCCTCTATATTTTAGATAATTATGTGAGTTATCTAAGTATTCACTTTTACTCGACTCGACATCTATTTTAATCATTCAGTTAACTATTGATTTAATGTCTGAGTGGTTGTCTCGAGTAATCTCTTCGTCAGATCATTCAATCATCCAGTTCTAACTCAATTGCGTGTACATGCAGATTAATTAAATATTCTTATTTAATTAATTAAGTGTTGTGCGTGCATTCGAACAGAGAGTCGTTATAATCAATCTTCATCTTTGTGATGCAAAGATATTTCTTATATTTTCGAATGCCGAACTGAAGATTAAGCCATTTATTTGATCTTTAATTCTATTTCTAATTCGAATCACTCATGTCATCACTGTCAGTTATTAGAATGCATGTCTAATCAGTCAATCTCAACCATCCGTTGATCTTTCGATCTTGGCCTGTCGTTCGAATAATCAATTTTCTATAAATTGATTTGTCATTCTTCATTCCAATCTCTCTCGCGAATTTTATAACTTTGGAGAGCACTTTGTCTTGAATCTTTGATATTTTTCTAATCATTATCTTAGGCTATACTTGCACGAACTTGAAAATCTGAGGGAAATTATACTACACAAGCAAAATGGAGAAGGGAAATCGAGATGAATCATGGAATTACGTTTGAAAATTGGTGAGATTGTTCTAGTTTTAATTACGTTTTTACTTTCCCATGTTCTTTGTTGCTTAATGAATGAATTTGCATTTTAGATTTTAGTATTGTGTGCATGTGTGCTTCTAATGATCTTCTTTGTTGTCTATTGTGCAAAGCTTTTATTTGGCATTACATTTGGTGAACTCGACGTGAAGACACCATCTTCGTGAATCCGTAGATCTTTTAATTTTGGTTTTTGTAGATTTTTCGTATGGAACGACACATCTGACAGTTCCTGAACCGCAATTGAATTTCTGAACCGCATATGACATAGAAACGATGCATCTGACAAATCCTGAACTGCAATTGATTTACCGAGCCACAACTGAAACATAAACGACGCATTTGACTGGTAACGAAGCGACGCAATTGACTGGTAAAATTTTATTTTTGCTTTTGGCAATCTGGAATTTTCAATTGATTTTCGTGTTACTGATATTTGATTTTCAGCATGTGGCCATTTGGAGTTAACAAGCTTTGGAGACTGATTGTGAACAATATTGAAAATTACTAATGAGATCTTACTGCGGGATGCTTGTCCGAAGACCCTAGTTAAATTTTGAAGCTTGAGATTGTTTGGTGTACGTAGCAAATCTTTCGTTTGGTTAAAAAATTAACAAGTGTCTACTATGTTTGGTCTTGGCACAAATGCAGTTACCCTTATGACTTGGTATATCAGTATCCTCCCTTGCGCATCAGGTGTGATCTGGGTGTAAAGCTTGATTTACCAACTCTAGAACTTGGGCCTAATGCAATTTGAGGAAAATGTACTCACCTAGGGCGGCTTCGGACGGTAGCACCGAACTTAGAGGACTTCCGGCCGGTATATAAAAGTGGGTTCTTGGGGAAACCCAAGAATCCACGAGGTAATAGTTCAACGAGATGGGACTCGCGCCGTATGGATCACACCCCAGAACGGAATGCCCGAATTAAACACCTTTTTTGTTTTAGAGACCAACCTATTTGTGGTCGTTGCTTGGTATTAGTGCAGGGTACAGTATCATGCCTGAAGATACTCACCACTGATCCCCTTGAGTAGAGATAGCAGTTCTTGGGAGGTCATTTCCCAAAGAATTCAGAATTGGTGTGCTCGAAAGACGTTAATGAGCCGTGGAGGGGAGCTAATGCCACCAAATTCCTAAGCTATCTGCTCTCGAGAAGGAAAGGTGTTCATCACCAATCCGGGGTATTTAGGTGGGCTATACCAAGTATACAAACCCTAGGCCTTTGGCCTATTAGGATGTGCTTGTCTATTATCATTTTAAACGATCTTTGAGTCCAAAATTGAAACTAAAAACACTTTGTCTTATGATTGTCTTTGATTTTCAGAATTTGATCACACAAAACTGAGTTAGTTTAAATTTCATCTCACTGAAAATTCACAGAGAGTCGCAATTGTTCACCAGAAACACGCATCTAATTTTTAGAGTCGCATCTGTTAGGTTTTGAGTCGCATCTGTTAATATTGAGTCGCATATGTCGGTCTAGCTCGCATTTGATTTAGAAAAACTGCATGCGTTATATTCTGGGTCGCATTTGTCAGTTAGAGTCGCATCTGTAATTTTTGAGTCGCATCTGTCAGTTTGGACCGCAACTATTAAACTTGGACCGCATCTATTAAATCCTGTGACGCATCTGTCTGATTATTAGAAAACTAAAATTCACAGTCACTGTCCAGTCAACATGGTTATACCAGTTTCAGTGGTCTTCACACAAACAGTCTTTGAAATAGAAACCTGAAATGATTTGCTCAATTTTGCATCCTTTAGGTTCATTCAGTCGTTACCATAGTTGTCTTCAATTAGAGTTTAGCTTCATCTTAGGGTACATATCACCTTGCATTAGACTTCTAGAAAGGTCACTTTTACAAACTTTAGGAGTAGTTCACCATCTACACTCTAGAAAGGTCATAGTGTCAACAAAATTTGTCATTGAACCTAGTCCTATCATCTTATACTTTGTCCTATAGAGAGTCATCCTAGCTCATCAGTTAGGAAACTCAACTTGTCTTTGATCCTCGTCCCCATTGGTTCCTTGACTTAACTAAATTGACACCTTGGTTTGACTTTAGGCAGTTGGTCCCTTCATCTTGGGTTTATAGAATTGATCACTTTAGGGTCTTGCTTAGACTTTGCATCTTTAGAGTCTAGACTAGTGTCATCCTAGGACATTCATTATTTGCATACGAAAATCCCAAAAACATAGACTAGAGTCATACAGTTTCTAGATATAGTCTTGCATTTCCCGCATATTGAGCTTGTCTTACATGGTTGAAACTAGGTCTAAGAGAAGAGAGAGAGAAAACATGTCAAACCCAAACGAATTCATCAATCCATTTTCTTCAAGACCTCATAAGACTTTATTAGAAAAATTCACCACTAGAAACACTCAAGGACACATTGTAGTAGAGGACATAGAGGCTGCCGCACAGGACCCTGAGTTTGCCTCTTTTGTAGATGAGTACCTAGCAAATGATCATCAACGGTTTTTAGGAAAATTGCTAGCTGAAGGTGCTACCTTACCTCCAGGATTTGACATTAGCACCTTACAAACTCAACCTACACAAGGGACAAATACCATGACTGCTAGTACTACTATACCTCAGGTCAGCACAACTATGCCATCTAGCACATCTACACAGAGTACAACGGTCCATACGTCCCCATTTGGTATATCTAGCATGACATTGGGATTTAATTTCACTATAGGGGCATCATCATCTACTCCCATTGGTCCTATTATTGGGAGTAAAAGACCTAAAACCTCAGTCCATACCTCATATGTTGGTGTCACAAGTGCACAATCAACAACCTTACCTACTGCTAGTATCATGGGTACCTTACCACAGTCGATGGCCATACCTAGTGCTCAAATCACTAGTACTATACCAAGGATTACACAAACAGGGGGAATTCCCTCCTTCCAATATGGCAATCAAAATCCACTCTTTCAGACTAGTAGTCAGAGTCCACTTACATCGATTCTGAATCAGAACCCTTTTTCACAGATTGGTAGTCAGAATCTGTCCACACAGATTCCAAGTCAAAACCAATTTACATCGATTCCGAATCAGAACCCTTTTTCATAGATTGGTAGTCAGAATCCGTCCACACAGATTCCAAGTCAAAACCAATTTATGTCGATTCTGAATCGGAACCCTTTTTCACAGATTGGTAGTCAGAATCCGTCCACACAAATTCCAAGTCGAAACCAATTCACATCGATTTTGAATCAGAATCCCTTTTCACAGAGTGGTGCTCGAAACCCATTTACACAGAACCTAGGTCAACACCAATTTATGCAGATACCAGACCAGAATACATTTACCAACATTCTGAATCCAAATCCACCTCAGATGCCAACGTTCAATCAAAACCCATCACGAGACTTTGGATTTCAGAATACATACATGGATCCGCATAATCCTCCTAGCACATCTTTGACCCAAGTTGACGTCCTACAAACACAAATGCACGCATTACAAACGCAAATGGATAACATGTCGGTCTCAACTAAGAAATCATTTTCACCAAAAGGACATATGCCCATTCCCTTTTGATAGATCATTGTACATGACACCTTTCCCTCACGGATATGTCATACCGAATCTTCCTAAGTACAATGGCAAACGCAATCCAGTAGAACATATCAGGGAATTTTCTACCATATGCATAGATGTCGCTTACGACCCCACGTATCTTATGAGGCTATTTCCACGAAGTCTTGTAGGAGTTGCACTGGAATGGTTTTCGGGTTTAGATTCTGGCATTAGATCTTGGGGGGAACTAGTCGAGAAATTTGTGGAGCAATTCTCTTTCCACATTGACCATGAGATAAATATAGCAACCTTGTGCCACACAACACAAGACGAAGGTGAAAAATTCATTGCTTTCTTCCAGCGATGGAGAACTATTGCTAGTAGGTGTCCTGTCGAGATACCCGAAAAACAAAAGGTTACAATGTTTCAAGAAAACCTTCATCCAAAACTCAGGAGTAACTTAAGGGTACATTGCTGCATATCTTTTTCAGAACTCGTGGAAAAAGGGGTGATAATAGAGAAGGATCTCATTGAAAAGGGTGAAATCAAAATGACAACATCCAATAGAAACCCAATCATACAAAACACCCCCACTGACAGAAACAGATTCTGGTCTCGCAACAAAAATGTCACCAATGATGGGGTGGTTGATGCTAAAACACTACAAGCAAGACCCCTCCTCACATTACAAGGACCTCATACTTTTTCCAACACGCTTAATGTTGTCAATCAACCTCCTAACACGGTCTCAAATACTCAACGTCCACAACCAAGGAGATTTCAAAAACGTGAGTTCACTCCCTTAGGGGAACCCATTGAGTCGGTGTTCAAACAACTATTACAACACAACCTCATACAGCTGTAGGAACCAAGACAATACAATCCAGGACAGTTTAAACCAGCTTGGTGGGATGGCAATGCCTTTTTTGATTATCATAGGACTAAGGGACATAACCTACAAAACTGTCGACAACTGAAGAATATCATACAAGATCTTGTTGACAAGAGAATTATTGAGGTTAGTGGACAAAAACAAAAGACATCCAACACTGATCATCAAGTCTTTTCAGACCCACTACATGACCATGGGAAAGGAATTGTCCCCAGTTCGAGTACTAAGACCAATATGTCGGCCAATTATGCGAGTATCAAACATGACTATAATAGCGGAAAAATCATTCATTGCCTTCGCCCCGCTGATCAAAACATCAATACCATTACTATCAATGCTAATCCTGAGTGTGCAGTCAATACTCGTCATACTAAGTTTACTATCCCAGGCCCTCCATCACAGCAAACACCTCAACCTTCCAAGTTACAATATAACCTACTTGACCAATTGGGGAAGACCTCAACCCAAATCTCAATCTTGGAATTGTTGCGTATCTCTCCAGAACACCGATCTATCCTCGATAAGGCTTTACAGAACACCACGGTCCCTAATGACCTTGATGTCAATCGTTTCCAGGAAATGGTGGGCTACTTGACCAATAATCATCATGCCACGTTTTCTAAACAAGACTATGCCACGGACAAGACGAACCACAATGACCCTTTACATCTAGAAGTCCTTGTCGATGACACCAAGGTTAGACGAGTTTTGGTAGACGGAGGAGCAGTGTTAAATCTATGCACTTTAAAACTAATTAAGGCATTAGGTATCTCAGAAGCATGCGTAGACACCATTAAGAGTATTGTCATTAAGGCTTATGATGATGAAGAATGAAAATCAAAGGGGGTGGTAACACTTCCTATCAAAATTGGTCCTGCGGTAATGGAGACAAAGTTCCAGGTCTTGGATCTCACCTTCCCTTATAACCTTCTGCTAGGTAGACCATGGATTCATGCCATGAAGGTGGTCCCTTCCACATATCATCAGTGTCTTAAATTCCCTTACAATGGCACCGAAATAACTATAGATGGTGATCCCGATCCTTTCTAGTATTGCACCAATCTAA
Source organism: Sequoia sempervirens (assembly GCA_007258455.2). Taxonomy (NCBI): domain Eukaryota; kingdom Viridiplantae; phylum Streptophyta; class Pinopsida; order Cupressales; family Cupressaceae; genus Sequoia; species Sequoia sempervirens. Next base: position 411,605,727 of record VDFB02086081.1, read on the forward strand.
AGGAGATCCCTCAATGTCAAGTGCCAGTCAACCAAGAGGCCTCACCGTCTAATCCATCTTCTTATGTTGACCCGTCCACACTCACTCGAACATCTGTTTCACCCTCACTTCCTACCACTCCTAGGGTCGAGATCCAAGACAAGGGTTGTGGAGAGTATTACATGAAGAATTCTTATTGTGTTAGCCATTTGGTTCCTCCTAAGTCATATGGTCTACCTATAACAGGTAGGGGACAGTCTATGATCACTATACATGTTCCCCCCACAACAAATTTCACTAAATGGGGTGAATTAAGCAAAGAGGCTGTCGATGCAGAAGATGTCACTTCCTGGCTGTATAGGGAAGATGAAGAGAAACCACTCTTACTTGCTCATATTCCTACAAGTCTATATGGAAAGGGTTTCAAAATCATGCAAAGCAAAGGATATGATGGATAAAGTGGTTTAGGTTTAAACCAAGATGGCAGAGTGGAACCAATATTTGTTTCTCAATGGCCAAAAGGAGTAGGGCTAGGGTTTCAACCGATTCAGATTGGCGTTCCTAGTACTCTATCACCCTTACTTGAGGAAGTACGTGCTTCAGAAGATATTAAGACATCTCACGAACCAGTAGACCAACATCATTGTGACTCCCCCGATTCTAACGATTATGAGTGGGATTCCTTATCCTCTACTTCTTCCATGGACCTTGACAAATTATTTGGAGAACTTGACTTGATGTTAAGTTCCTCACCCAATCCTTTAAATTTTTGTCCACCAAAGAAAATGACAAAAGAGGAATGGTTTAAACACTACTATTGGGAATCACTCGATCCTACCTCTTGGAAACCTCAGCCACCCGTTTCCGATAGTCAAACCTTGGCATTAGGCCCACCTATTCATCCACCTAGACCCAAACCCAAGAGCAAAACAGACTTGGTACAAGACTTTTGTAATCACATGAATAATTCAATCTTTACCTTGACCCCATTAGACTTTGATAACTCCGATGATGACATGCCCTTAGTTTATCCCCAACTCATAGATTGGGATCAACAAGATACACCCGTCTTAGACATTTTTGAGAACGATGAAGCAATTGCTGAGTTCCTGGGATTATGAGAAGGCATACCTAACAGAGATCATAAAGCTGGTTTTACCATTGACTTGGACAATAAAGCATATTTTGGGGAATCTGTTCAACCCTCCAGTCACAAAAATGAGAAAAAGAATAAACAAGATAAAAAGGATGAGTCTCTAGGTGAAAACCGAAAGGCACCTCTAGACAATGAAAAAGTAAAAAGAAAGGACGCATCCGAAGGTGAAAACCTCTCTGAGGCACCTAAGGATGGAGGTTTGAACATTCTCCCATTGCACAGGAAAAGTCACCCATGCTTGTTGAAGAATCAGTAGAAGTCAACATAGGCACAAAAGAGAATCCTCGACTGATTTATTTGGCAGCGTCATTGACAACACAAGAGAAATCAGAGTTCCACGACTTCTTTGAACAGAGACAGATAAATTTTGCTTGGTCATATGCTGACATGCCTGGGTTAGATCCTGAACTTGTTCTACATCACTTGCCTTTACAACCAGGTGCCAAACCAGTAAAACAGAAGTTGAGAAAAATGCATCCACAAATTGCTTTATTAGTCAAGGCAGAACTCAAGAAACTCTTAGACGTTGGTTTCATCAGATCTATTGACTATGCAGATTGGATTTCCAATCTTGTACCAAGCATCAAACCAAGTAAGTATCCAAGATTCTGATTCCATTTTAGAGATATCAACAAAGCTTTGTCCTAAGGATTACTTCCCTTTGGCCTAATATAGATGATAGTTGACATGACAAATAGGATATGAGATGTTGTCCCTTATGGATGGATTCTCGTGATATAACCGTGACTGTAATTGCCACCGAAGATCAACCAAGACACCTCTCACTTGTCCTTGGGGAACGTATTGCTGGAATGTTATGCCCTTTGGACTCAAGAATGCAGGAGCAACCTATCAACGTGCCATGACTACTATCTTTCATGATCTAGTACACACTTGTATGGAGGATTATGTTGATGACCTTATTGTAAAATCCAAGACAAGGGCAAAACATTTACAGGTTTTAGACAAAGTATTTCAGAGGCTGGAGAAGTATAATGTGAGACTCAATCCAAAGAAATGTGTGTTTGGAGTCAAGTCAGGAAAGCTGTTAGGTTATATCATTTCTAGACGAGGCATTGAAGTAGATCCTGCTAAGGTAAAAGCAATCATGGACATGCCACCACCCAACAATCTTAGTCAACTAAGGACGTTACAGGGAAGGTTGCAATCTATCAGAAGATTTATAGTGCAGCTAGCAGACAAGACACATCCTTTTCAACATCTACTTAAGAAAGGAGTACCCTTTGCATGGACAACTAGGTGTGAAGAGGCTTTTCAACTGATTAAAGAGTATTTAATCACACCACCTGTCTTAATGCCACCTGTTGAAGGAAGACTGTTGATTCTTTATATTACAGCAACCCATTCATCACTTGGAGCATTGCTTGCACAAAATGACAATGAAGGTCATGAAAGGGCAATCTATTATATCAGCCGGACATTGGTTGGTTATGAGCTCAACTATAGTAACATTGAACGTGCATGTCTTGGAGTAGTATTTGCTACCCAAAAACTGAGGCACTACATGCTAAACCATCAAACAATGTTGATTGCTAAAATAGACCCTTTGAAATATCTTCTCAGCAAGGCAGCATTAACAGGGCGACTGGCCAAGTGGGTAATGATACTTAGTGAGTATGATATCCAGTATGTAGAAAGAAAATCTATTAAAGGACAGGTCATTGCTGATCAATTAGCTGACGCACCCATACAGGCAGATCACCCATTAGTTGCAGACTTTCTTGATGAGTTCATATTCACATTTAACACAAACATAACATGGAAACTGTACTTTGATGGCTCACATACAAATCATGGTTCAGGGGCTGGGATATTGTTTATCACACCACAGGGTGATTCCATCCCTAAGTCATTCAGGATTGCATTTCCATGCACTAACAACATGGCAGAGTATGAAACTCTGGTGACAGGGTTACGCATGGCGGTCAAGTGGAAGATTAAGGTTTTACAGGTTTATGGTGATTCTCAATTAGTAATCAGACAGGTAAATGGTGATTATGAGACTAAGGATGAGAAGCTTACTCCATATAAGCGCATGGCTGATAGTTTTAAAGAGTACTTTGACAAAGTCGAATTTCATCAAATACCTCGAGTTTTAAATAGGGCAACAGACGCTATGGCTACAATTGCATCACTTCTTGATATTCCTAACAACGTGCCTAAGTTTGAGTTCTTGGTGGAACAGCTTTTGGTCCCATCCTATGATATCCCAGATTCTGAAATGGTGTGTGACATCGTTGGTCCCAATTCCCCATGGTACAAAGAAATCTATGATTACCTTCATGCCGAAGTCATACCCATTGGCCTATCCAATAACCAACGTAGGACGTCCTCTGCAAATCAGCCAAATACACCATTGTCGAGACACCCTATATAGACGTTTTAGATAATACCCTACTGAGATGTCTTGATTCTATTGAAGCACAAGCAACCTTGCGTGGGGTGCATGAGGGTATATGTGGTTCCCATTCTAGCGGTCCTACCTTAGCCAAAAAGATTATGAGACTGGGTTATTATTGGCCTACTATGGAAAAAGACTCATATGTCTTTGTAACAAAATGCCGCCAATGCCAAGTTCATGGAGATTTGATACATGCCCCAGCACAGGAGCTTTATCCTATCACGTCACCATGGCCCTTTGCCCAATGGGGACTTGACCTCATAGGTAAGATCCACCCCACATCATCTAATGGACACAAGTTCATTATCACTGCCACTGAGTACTTTACGAAGTGGATTGAGGCCATTCCTATGACATACATTACTGGCACACAGATTTCTAGATTTATCCTGAACTATATCATCTGTCGATATGGTGTTCCTTAGTCCATAATCACTGATAATGGCCACCCATTTAAGAACCAAGAAGTCTACCACCTGTGTGATGAATTTCATATCCAACATCACTTTTCCACTCCATACTACCCACAAGGTAATGGCCAAGTGGAGGCATCTAACAAGACCATCATTAGAATTCTCAAGAAGACTGTCAATGATGCTAGTCGTGACTGACATTTACTGCTTAACCCTGCCTTATGGGATTATCGTACAAGTATCCGTACTCCCACTGGTGCTACCCCATATTCACTTGTCTTTGGGTCTGAAGCCATTTTGCCTATTGAGGTCGAGATTCCTTCCCTAAGGGTATCCCTGAAAGGCCACATTGATGATGAAGAGTACCGAGTGTCGAGACTCCAGGAGCTAGAATTTTTAGATGAGCGAAGACAGAAGGCACTAGACCATCTTCAAGCATACCAGAATCGCCTTCATCGTAGCTATAACAGGAGGGTCTTGAATAGAAACTTTGACATTGGTGACTTGGTTTTAATGGAAAACCTAAAGAATCAAGCAGAAAGAGACAAACCAGGAAAGTTTGAACCTAATTGGTTAGGACCTTATATTGTCACAGAAGCTTTTGGATCAGGAGCGTACCAAATCTCTACTCCTGAAGGGGAACCATTGTCCTCACCAATCAATAGTATGCATCTGAAGAAGTTCTACGCATAGCTTCTGGGAGCCTTTGTCTTAATTAGCAAAAATACAAAAAAATAGAAAATCACAAAAAAATTGTTATCAAGGTGAAAACCTGGCAAACAGGCGTCTTGGTAACACCAAAAAAATTAGATAATCTAGAAAATAGTAAAGACAAATCATTCGTCCAATGGTGAAAACCACTTCGGTGGCGCCTTGGATAGGTACCATGGTGAAAACCTAGCAAACAGGCGCCATGTGTACTCAACCCTGCTCCTTTGTCTACTATTAATATAATCTACCTTGTACATAGTCCGCTACCCTGTACATAGTCCACTACCCTGTACATAGTCCTTATCCCTGTACATACTACCTATCCTTGTACATATCCCTTATCTTTCATATCCATCGCTTGTATATTTCATTCGTAATAAGTGGTAGTCCTTCCCATAACTTGGAATGATTGACATCGAGTGCATTTCATATCCCCCATTTTACCTTATTCATAGTCAATTGGTCTTATACTCGACTGGGGGAAAACACTTGACGTGTGTCATATTGGTTCTTACATTGGCTGTGTTGAAGACGTAAAACCATGGAAAACCCAAAAAACATTGCAAAATGACCTGAGAAAACACAAAAACATCAGAAAACTTCAAAAGGACAAAAAAATCAAAACATTTCAAAAATCCAAAAACAGAGTCAGAGTCAGTCGCACTTGTCAGTCTTTGTCATTTGTCGAACTACGTTGCCTCTGCGGACTAGACGTAGGCAAGGCCATCCGCCGATTTTCCCCGAGGCATTAGGTAGTCCGTTTAGGTTTTTCTGTGTAAATTCATGATTCAATCCATATGTCTATATGACAAGGTCATTGGTCGTGTCGAACCATGAGGTCTCAAGTATAACGTAGGCAAGGCCATCAATCGATGAGCCCCCAAGGCTGCACTAGGTCAGTCCATTAGGGTTCGCACATTCACTTTCACACGTTTCTATTTGTAGTCAGCTTGCGGTCAAGTCAAGTCGAACTACGAGGTCTCTGCGTGTATAACGTAGGCAAGGCCATCAATCGATGAGCCCCCGAGGCCACACTAGGTCAGTCCTTTAGGGTTTTGTCGTCACACACAGTCAATTGTCCACACATCATATCAAGTCATGCAGTAATCTGGTGAACAAGTCAGCAATGTCTCTAAGTCAAATCAAACAACTGGCCAAACAAAACAATTCAAAATAGATCAACCAACAGTCTGCTACAGGATGTGACCTTCTTAGAAACAGACGTTATCAAAACAATCAACCTATGTCTTATACAGGATGAGTCCTTCCTGCATAATCGATAAGGTCAAACATAGCCTTACACAGGTTATCACATCAACGACATCTGACTCAACGTCTTATATGATACATGTCTTTCTGAAACCAGGCTTTGTGATGCCTTATACAGATAGTCATAACATCGAAACCAGACTCATAGTCTTATCCGGTATGTGTATCTCCTACAATCAGGCTCTATCAATCAACAAATCAAACAAACAAATCATGTTTTGGAAAACATTTTACTGGCTTTTTGACTTTATGGCTTATTTATCTTATCATTTTATTTGACTTGATGACTAGGAATTATGTTACTAGATTTCTCAAGGATGTCCCATGAAGGATTTAGAGAAGCAACGATGTATCAGAATTCTGTTTTCTTTGACTGTTGTCTGCCGAATGTCTTTTAAATTTGATTTGTTGTCATGTTACTAGTTTCCTCAAGGATGTCCCATGAAGGATTTAGAGGAGCAATGACGTATCATGACCCGTCTTTTACTTTGTTTGCTGTCTGTGGTTTGTCCTAACAAAAAGACTGGGGCAACTGGTGCCCTTAGTATGAGTTAATGACAATCCTTGTCTGCGACTGTCTGTTATTAGCAAGTGGATGACCTTGCACACCTTGATCTATGTCATATCATGGTGTTTTTCTCCATTTGTATTAGTCCCGCCCAATGATGATAAAGTGCAATACCTTTTGTGATACGGAAAAATATCGAAGATTCCTAATACTAACATCTATCTTCTATCTTTCATTCTTTGTCGATCTTTTTTTCCGCACTAACAGTTCTTCTTTCTTGCATTATGACGAAGTCCTATGACACAAAATGGTGTATATCATCCTGCATCAACATACATGTTAGAAACATTCATACATATAGGCATAGTTCATATCTAGATCATCATGGCATAATAGACAATACTCATTAAAAACAATACATATTATAAGCATTTCATATACAATGCAACTGTAAATACGGGCATCACATTACATTTGTATAATATCACATGTCACCTGCATCATACATACAACATCACATTGCATCTCATAATCATATAGGATCATACATCATATAGAACCATACATCACATAGAATCAACATTATCTCATTAGCTGCATAAACATCATAAAATACATATACTCATCCATCACATAGGCATGTCATATAAACATCACACGTATAAATAAATATTACATAAATCAGTACATAGAAATGCATATCATGAGAATCGCCGCCAAAATCATATATATATATATATCGCTCAAATGTGTCACATCACAATGTCATAATGTATCAATAATACATGGAAGCCCGCAGGCTATAAGATCAAAATACAATGTCTCAAAATAATCTCAAGCAGTATCTCTATCCTGAACTACCGCTGCCATCGTGTCGGGAGTGTGTGGGAGAATGATGCTAGGAACTTGCTAATCTCTGAGCTGTGGGAGGTCTGTCATTGGCCCTGCTCTACGTGGCTGATCCACCCCCTCTGTGCTAACTGTCCGCGTGTGGGTCCTAGTCTGAGACCTGCTATTGTGTGCCACCGAAAAACTGGGAGCCCGTCTCTCTAGGGGAACCTCCACCTCATATAGGTCCCGATAGTATCTCTCTCTCTCCAGCTCTGACTAGCTCTCTGGCGAATGCAACTGATGGTCCTGTGCATAAGGTTCTGAGCTCTGTGAACCTCTGCTCAGTCTCCTGCCGTCGGGCTATAGCTTGATCCCTATCCATCAAGGCTCTGTCTCTCTTCACCCGATAAGCATCCCTCTCTGCCATCAATACTCTCATCTGCTCCTCCAAGGAGGCAACCTGGGCTCGTAACATATCTATGTCGGGCTCCTCTACCTCTGTCTCATCCTGTCGGGCCCTGTCTCTCCTATCCTCCTCCTCGTCCAGCTCCTCCAGGATCTAATCTCGAATCTCCTGCTTGTGATCATCATCCTCATCATCGTCCTCCTGGTAGGCACCTAGCAACCCAAGGGCATCAACCTCTGCCTCCTCTCCAACTGCCTCCTCGGCACCCGCCTCCTCTCCAACTGCGTCCTCGGTACCTCCCTCCTCTCTGCCTGCCTCCTCAGCACCTGCCTCTGCCTCTGCTGGGATGCCTGGGATGTCTGGGATAACAGCCTCTACTGGCTGCTCCTCCTCACCACCTCTGGCCACATCTAGCATAGCCACATCCTCCTCTCCTCCCCTCTCCTCCTGGATCGGTGACAAGGCTGGTCCTCATCCCAGTTAACCACGCCTCCCTCTCCCGCCTCCACGTCGGCCACCTCTGCCATCATCCCCTCCATCACCACGGCCTCCTCTGCCTCCTCGGCCTCTCCCTCTGCCTTGTCTGCCTCGTGGACCTGTCCCACGCCGCTCTACCGGTGCTGGCTGCCCTAGATCTGTCATGGGAATTGGCCTGTGTACTGCCCACCACTGATCATAAGCTGGAGTGGTCCCTGGATCTGTTGGTTCGTCCCTCCATCTCCATGGAAGTGCCTGTAAACCATCAATATCTGCCTCTACAGTGGCGACTAGAATCTCTGGCCCCCATAGCAGGACCTCTTGTGACGACCTGGCAAACTCGACTCTCCCTCAAGGTACATCCTGTACCTCTCCATACTATCTTAGTACTCGGTCTGGCAACTGTCGCTCTATAATGTGCATATGGGACACTGTCCGTCCCACCAAATACTGTGTCTGTCGACAAAAGGGCAAGTGCTCGCCCTCATCTAACCACACCTCGCAGCCTAGGTACAGTCTCCATGTAAACTCCTGCATGGTGTCTATAGCATGTCTAAAGTAACCTGTGTCCCCAATATGATGCTGTGTGGTTGCCCCCGCATAACGGAAGGCGTATGGTGCTCCACGAGCCAAGTCTACTGTAACAGGTGGTCTGAAAATAGCAATATGCTCCCACGCCCATACCATCAAGAGCGTGGTACCGCAGCTCATCGACTGTGCCTCTCGGTAGGCAATATCGTGAAGGTGGAAGTACAACATCCCTAGCACACAGGAACCCCGGGCATATACAACTCGGTGCTCGAGCATGCCCACTAACATCTCCCCCCATCCCATAGGAAATCCATGACCTCGGCGGTCAGGTAGTACAATACCACCTATCAGTGTCGCTACTAGACAGTCTAACTGTCTATACCTCTGGGCCAATACCCGCCACCTAATCTCATAGTCATCAACCCCTAGCTGTCTAACGTCGGAATGGGGGTAATATCTGTACATCTCAGCTATACCCCTCTGGGTATCATAGACCACCCGTGTCCCTCTAATAGGCAGTCTCAGTATCCTATATACATCCTCTAAAGTCACCGTGGCCTCTCCAGTCGGTAGGTGGAATGATGATGTCTCTGAATGCCACCGCTCACATAGTGCTGTCAGTAATACCCGATTTGCCTGAATCTGGGGCATATCGGTCACATGCAACAAACCTAAATTCCATAGAGTCCGTCGCTCGACCGGCCGCAAGCTGTCTCTGAATCGAAACATCGTGGGTCTCAACTCCCGTGTATAGATAGGGTCCAATACAACCTGCAACAACATCATATATGCCTCATGTAAGCTTGAATCATCTATTCTAATGCAAACTGACTGTTTTAACATAAAATGCAACTGCGTCATTCTTTTACACATGCGTCGCTTTTCCACAAATGCGGTTCACAAATTCTACATGTGTCATTATTAATCAAATGCGGTTAATAATAATCAAATGCGTCATAAAAATAACATTTGCGTTTCAAAATGACAAATGCGTTTCTAAACACACATCTGCGGCTATAACTATGCACATGCATTGCAAAATGTCAAATGCGTAACAAAAATAAATAGATGCGTTTATTCGCTAAAGCCTATTCTAAATGACTGGCGTGAACTTTCAAATGCGGCTTTTTGCGGTCAAATGTGTCGTTCGCGCATACACATGTGGTGCAAAATGAAAAATTACGCATAACTAAAAATTGAATTAAATGCATTAATAACGCGCAAATCAAAAAATTTCAAAAGGCAAGTTTTAGGTCCATACCGGGGGGTCCGCGCCGGCTGGTCTCTGGTATGTCCGGATCCTGTATGCACGATGATGGGTGGCTGAAACTGGAGACATCGTCACTGAAAGTCAGAGCAAATTTTCAAATCTCTAAGCTAAGTGGGTGCAAATGAATAGTTTTTCACCCCAATTCAAATATATACCTAGGGCTTAGGTGGCATTTCTTTCCTACTGGCCATGTAAACTTCCATTTTCTATCATCCCGTACCCGTCCCTCCCATTTCCGAACCCAATTCCGTCAACTGCATTGCATTTCTGCCTATCTACTGGACTAATCGGGATCATTTCCAAATTTTTCTGAACATTTCAGAAATTTTTTCCATTTTCCCGAGGGGGCATACCTTCACCTGTTTTAATCTGGAGCATGACTGGGGCATATTTTTATCGACTTTCTTTGACACAACGCCTAAATGACATTGTATCAAAGAGGGGCAAATGTAGACACCGAAATCTGGTTTAGGCCTGCGACTTCCATATTCTTCATAATTCGTATTCTTCATGGTCATGATTAAATAATCTTAATTATTTAATTAATTCATCTTAACATTAATTCTTCTATTGATTAAATAATCTTAATTATTTAATTAATTCATCTTAACATTAATTCTTCTATTAATTAAATAATCTTAATTATTTAATTAATTCACACTTTTCTTTATTCTATCCGATTAATTAAATAAACGCTTTTTATTTAATTATGTTACTAATTAACCTTATTCTTCTTGTTAAATTAAATAAATTCTTATTTAATTTACCTTTATCATATTTCAACTATAATTAAATAAATTCATTATTTATTTAATTATTCATTTAAAATCCTTTCATCACTTAATTAAATAAATATTATTTATTTAATTATTCTAATATCAAGTCTTGAATTAAATGAATTATTTAATTCATTAATTTTGTTTTAACACATTCCTCTATATTTTAGATAATTATGTGAGTTATCTAAGTATTCACTTTTACTCGACTCGACATCTATTTTAATCGTTCAGTTAACTATTGATTTAATGTCTGAGTGGTTGTCTCGAGTAATCTCTTCACAGATCATTCAATCGTCCAGTTCTAACTCAATTGCATGTACATGCGGATTAATTAAATATTCTTATTTAATTAATTAAGTGTTGTGCGTGCATTCGAACAGAGAGTCGTTATAATCAATCTTCATCTTTGTCATGCAAAGATATTTCTTATATTTTTGAATGCCGAACTGAAGATTAAGTCATTTATTTGATCTTTAATTCTATTTCTAATTCGAATCACTCATGTCATCACTGTCAGTTATTAGAATGCATGTCTAATCAATCAATCTCAACCATCCGTTGATCTTTCGATCTTGGTCTGTCGTTTGAATAATCAATTTTCTATAAATTGATTTGTCATTCTTCATTCCAATCTCTCTCGCGAATTTTATAACTTTGGAGAGCACTTTGTCTTGAATCTTCGATATTTTGCTAATCATTATTTTAGGCTATACTTGCACGAACTTGAAAATCTGAGGGCAATTATACTACACAAGCAAAATGGAGAAGGGCAATCGAGATGAATCATGGAATTACATTTGAAAATTGGCGAGATTGTTCTAGTTTTAATTACGTTTTTACTTTCCCATGTTCTTTGTTGCTTAACGAATGAATTTGCATTTTATATTTTAGTATCATGTGCATGTGTGCTTCTAATGATCTTCTTTGTTGTCTATTGTGCAAGGCTTTTATTTGGCGTTACAATAATAATAAAACATATTAGTTTAACATTTCTTTCTTATTGCAGCAGACCCCCCCTTACAGCGGCATCCATGTCATGAGCAGACGACTAGGCGTACATTAAGATCACGAGCAGAGGGCAGAACAACTAAAGGGGGGACAAATATTGATTTAGAAAATGATACTCCACTTCAGATTTTTGTAGCTTTAAAAAAGAAACAAAAACAAAAGTGATTGTAATCATATCATGACAACCATATTTTTGATAATATGTAAAAACTGAAAGAACGAATATTATATGTTAATGAATGAATGTGAATATGTTAATTAATGAATGTTATATGTTAATGAATGAATGTTATATGTTATTAATGGATGAATGAATGATTAATGTTATATGATTGGGTATGGGGAATTGAGAGTGATGTGAGGGGGGGAGGGGCCAAATGAGCTTCCACCACACGTGGTTGGCCCTGTTAAGTAGAGAATATTAAACTATTCTCGAAACAAAGAGAATCTCAATAAGGTAATGCACTTTTCAATAAAAGAAATGCATCATTTGAAGCATCAAACCAATATGCAAAGATGAAAGAAAGTGCTAACTTTTCACTATGGTGGTAGAAAAATGATTCTTTATACCCTGAATCCATGCTTTGCATCATAATTTGAAGTTGTTTCCATTCCAATGTTTTGAGTTTAGTTTGTTTGTATGGTTTTGTATGAATACCACATTGTGTTGTGTGTGGATTTGGTTTCAAAGCTCTGCTTCTATTTTTAGTGGTGACATAACTCTAAAATTTGACTTTTGTACATAATAGGTTAGTGGAAAAATTGACAACTCTGAAGGGTTTAGACGATCGATTGAGATAGATACACGGATATTTGGATCTTGTTGTTGATGGGAGGATTCGACTTAACCATGAAATTTTGTACCATCTGCAGGTATGCAAAAGTTTCAATAATAGTGACAGGGAAGATTGCATGAATGTCTTCAAGAAGAATTTAATGAATTCAAAGAAAAATTGGGTGTTTGACAGAGGAAGTATGGGCCTTTCTTTTGGGTGGCCTTGAGCCATCATTTACCGAAATGAAATCTGATTTTGTTTCCAAAGGAATACAAAGGATTAAGGGTTTCCAGTGCATGGACGACTCTTGAAAATCCTCTCAAAAATTTATATTCCATGCACAGTAGTTTAGGAAATAAAAGGAACAGGAATTGCCAGTACATGGACAATCCTAATATTCCTTCTTTTAAAATAAATCTTTCCATGTACAGTAGTATAGGGTCATGTTCATCTCCATTTCCATTCATTCCATCTTGCTCACTGGTCCATCACCTTGAGTTTGGTCTCCTCACCCAGAAATCTAGATCCTTGCAATGATCTCACAATCATTCATCCCCAGACGGAGCCACTGTTAGAACTATAAAATTTAGAAAATTTCATGGCTGCACATACTCATTAGTTCCCAAAACTGCCCATACCATAAGCACAGGAATCCTCTCTTCATAACATTTTTTCCTATAGTTTGTCATATTATCCCATAGAATTCATCTAACCCTGAGTATTTCAATGTATAATTCATATTGACAAGAGATGGTGAGGGTCTCCCCGATCCATAAAGCGTTTTATATTAACGTATATTTTTTGCAATCTATCGGCAAGAGTTCGGGAATGTCATACTGATATGATTTCATCTAAAGACACATATTGGTAGGACACAATTCATTGTCTCAGCAACCAAAGGATCCTATCGGCGAGAAAATCTTCATCAATATAAGTCATAACGAGCACATGTGTGTTATACTGATGAAGCACAAAATGATTGTTGGCGAGACCTAAGTCATCGGTGTAAGTCATAACAGGATTATTTGTGTCTTATCGATTGTGGTGCAATTCTGGAGCATCAAAAAGGAATCTGCAATATTCTCAATAAGTTTCCTAGAAAAGTGGGTCTCATCGATAGTATAGTACCATCAGGGTGAGTTCGAGGAACGCTTGCCGACCCATCATATCGCTATAGCAGAATTATATCGGTAATAGAACTTGGTGATATTCATTGTCTTGCTGATAAATAGATTCATCGGCGAGATTGGCATCATCGGAGAGAGATATGGAAGTCAAACCGAATATAGCTTTATTGGTAGGAGAAACATTTTGTTTCGGTGATCAGAATTGCCGAAGGAAGGTTCTCGGCAAGATACAAGTAGTCGAAGGAAAGTCCCAGCGACCCCCAAAGTCACAGCGATAAGTTATGATTGGTGAGAATTGTAGCGATATACTTAAGACTGAAGGAATAATTCTCAGGGAGACTCAGAACGTCAGTATGACTGCATGACACCATAGCGACATATGATCTATTGGCTATCGGTGAGACTCAAAACATTGATGAGATTGTGTGACACCAAAGCGATATGTAATATTGACTGTCGAAGAGACTCAAGGCATCGGCGAAACTACATGACGTCTCAGTGGGTGTCTAATAAACATCAAAAATGACCGAATAAAATAATTTCCCAAGATTTGAATATGAAGGGACGCAACTTGATTCATCTCTCATCGATGGTACATTTCAACGAATATTTTTTTTTTAAATTGCATTGTTTTGTCAAAATTTCGACGACCACAATCGACGAATCACCGAAAAGGTCCAACAAAGTTGCTATAGCTGCGATGAAGGCTTTGTCATAACTCATTTTCCATTTCTTCACAATTTTGATGAAGTCCACCGACGAATAACAGAAAATGTCCGATGAAGTTTCTTAGCTACGACGAAGGCTTCGTCATAACTCCTTGCCCATTTCATCGCAATTTCGACAAATGCCATCGACGAATCACATAAAAGGTCTAACGAAGTTGCTTAGCTACGACGAAGGCTTCGTCATAAATACTTTCCCATTTCATCGAAATGGCGATGAACTTTTGGTGTTCTTTTGACATTTTGGAAAAACCATTGCAATTGCATTTTGGTTGTAATTCGTTAGTGGATACATGAAGTTTTCATCGATATTCTGACAAACATCTGAGTCATTTTATGATGCTGACGAACGATGAATTTGCGCCGTTACTTTGACGTTTAATTCATCGTTGGGATTGAGACAAAAAAATAGAGACAAAAATGTTTTTGTCATTTTGTCGCTTTTCCGACAAAGATTTGTCAAACGACCGACAAACGTCCATCAAAAAATGGTGTCAAATTCAGTAGTGGCAAGACCTAACAAAGAGGGAGTGTGAGAGAGGGGATTGGAGTGAGAAAAATTAGTCTAGGTAGTGTGGGAGGGAGTGAGACCTGAGAGAGAGAAAGAAATGAGAGGGAGTGGGAGAGAGAGGGAGTGGGAGTGGGAGATAGAGGGATGGGAGACCTAAATCCTCAACCCTCAACCCTTAAACCCTCTACCCTCTACCCTCAACACAATACTCTCTACCCTCTACCCTCAACCCTAATCCCTCAACCCTATACCCTCAACCCTTAAACCCTCTACCCTCCGCCCTTAGCCCAATACCCTCTACCCTGAACCCTTAAATCCTTTTAAACCCAACTAAACTCTCTACCCTAATCCCTCAACCCTCAACCCTTAATCACTCAACCCTTAAACCATAAACCCTTAAACCCTCTACCCTTAACCCTTAAACCCTAAACCCTTTAATCATCTACCCTCTACCCTTAACCCTCTACCCTTTACCCTTAACCCTAAACCCTCAACCCTCTCTCTCTATCCTCTACCCTACCCTCTACTCCTCAACCCTCAACCCTAAAACCCTAGAACCCTTAACCCTCAACCTCAACCATATACCCTTAACCCCTAAACCCTAAACTCCTTAAACCTCTATCAGTAAACCCTAAACCCTAAACCCAAACCATTAAACCCTCTACCCTAAACCCTTACCCTTACTTAACCTCTACCCTCAACCCTCTACCCTCAGCTCTTTAAAACTATAAACCCTAAACCATAAAACCTCTACCCTAACCCTCAACCCTAAAACCCTAAACCCAAAACCCAAAAACCTTAAAACCCTCAACCCTAAACCTCAACCTCTACCCTCAACCTCAACCCTATCATAACCCTAAACCATAAACCCTAAACCCCCACCCTTAAATTGCAAACCCCAAAAAAAACCTAAAACCCTAAAACCCTAAACCCCTAAATCCCTAAACCCTAAACAAACCCTAAAACCCCTACCCCTCTACCCCACCCCTCAAACCTCAACCCTAAAACACCAAAAACACTCAACCCCCAACCCTACCCTAAACCTTAAACCCTTAAACCCTTAAACCCTAAACCCTTAAATCCTCTACCCTTAAACCCTAAACCCTAAACCCTAAACCATTGAACCCTAAACCCTTAAACCCTCTACCCTCAAACCTTAACCCTAAACCCTTAAACCCTCTACCCTCAACCCTCAACCCTCTACCATCTTCCCTTAACCCTTAAACCCTAAACCCTTAAGCCCTCTACCATTAAACCTTAAACCATAAACCCTTAGACCCTAAACCATAAACCCTTAAACACTCTACACTATACCCTTAACCCTAAACCCTAAACCCTTAAACCCTAAACCCTTAAACCCTTAAACCCTCTACTCTTAACCCTTAAAACTTAAACCCTTAAACCATCTACCCTCTACCCTTAACCCTCTGCCCTCTACCCTCTACCCTAAACCCTAAACCCTCTCTCTCTCTACCATCTACCCTCAACCTTCAACCCTCAACCCTCTACCATCAAACCTAAACCCTTAAACCCTAAAACCCTCAACCCTCAACCCTAAAACATAAACCCTAAACCCTTAAACCCTAAACCCTAAACCCTAAACCCTTAACCTCTACCCTCTCCCCTTAACCCTCTACCCTCTACCCTCTACCCTAAAACCCTCAACCCCCCCTCTCTCTCTCAACCCTAAAACCCTCAACCCTCAATCCTTTACCCTTAACCCTTAAACCCTATACCCTTAAACCGTAAACTATGAACCATAAACCCTAAACCCTAAATGCTTAAACCCTAAACCCTAAACCCTTAAACCCTCTACCCTCTACCCTTAACCTTCTACCCTCTACCCTCAACCCTAAAACCTCGACCCCCCTCTCTCTCTCAACCCTACACCCTCTACCCTTAAACTGTAAACCGTAATCCCTAAACCCTAAACCCTAAACCCTAAAACCATCAACCCTCAAACCTCTACTCTCTACCCTATACCCTTAAACCCTCTACCCTTAAACCGTAAACTGTAAAATATAAACCCTAAACCCTTAAATTGTCTACCCTCTACCCTTAACCCTCTAGCCTCTACCCTTATCCCTAAACACTCAACCCTCTCTCTCTCTCTCTCTCTATATATATATATATATATATATCATGTCTTCCTCCATCTCTCCCTCCATCCATTCCTCCCTCTCTACCCTAATCCCTCAACTCTATACCCTCAACCCTTAAACCCTTAAACCCTTAAACACTCAACCCTAAACCCTAAACCCTTAAACCGTATACCCTCTACCCTTAACCTCTACCCTCTACCCTCAACCATAAACCCTCAATCCTCTCTCTCTCTACCCTCTACCATTAACCTTATACCCTCTACCATCAACCCTCAACCCTTAAACCCTAAACCCTAAACCCTTAAACCCTCTACCCTCTACCCTTGAATCTCTACCCTCAACCCTAAAACCATTAACCCCCTCTCTCTCTCAACCCTCAACCCTCAACCCTCTAACCGTAACCCTTAAACCCTCTACCCTTAAACCATAAACCCTAAACCCTAAACCCTAAACCCTAAACCCTTAAACCCTAAACCCTAAACCCTTAAATCCTCTACCCTCTACCCTCTACCCTTAACCCTATAGCCTCTACCCTCAACCATAAACCCTCAACCCCCCTCTCTCTCTCAACCCTACACCCTTTACCCTTAAACTGTAAATCATAATCCCTAATCCCTAAACCCTGTACCCTTAACCCTTAAACCCTCTACCCTTAACCCTTAAACCCTAAACCCTTAAACTGTCTACCCTCAACCCTCAACCCTCAACCCTCTCTCTCTCTACCCTCTTCCCTCAACCCTCAACCCTCAACCCTCAACCTTCAACCCTCAACTCTCAACCCTCTATCCTCTACCGTTAACCCTTAAATCCTAAACCCTTAAACCCTCTACCCTTAGACCCTAGACCCTAAGCACTAAACCCTGAACCCTTAAACTGACTACCCTCTACCCTCTACCATAAACCCTCAACCCTCTCTCTCTCTCTCTATATATATATATCATGTCTCCCTCCATCTCCCCATCCATTCCTCCCTCTCTACCATAATCCCTTAACTATATACCCTCAACCCTTAAACCCTTAAACACTCAACCCTAAACCCTCAACCCTCAACCCGTAAACCGTAAACCCTTAAACCATCTACCCTCAACCCAATACCCTCTACCCTTAACCCTAATCCTTCAACCATATACCCTCAACCCTTAAACATAACTAAAATATCTACCCTAATCCCTCAACCCTCAATCCTTAATCCCTCAACCCTTAAACCCTCAACCCTCAACCCTCAACCCTCAACCCTCAACCCTCAACCCAATACCCTCAAACCCTAAACCCTAAACCCTAAACCCTCTACCCTCTACCCTTAACCCTTAACCCCTCTACCCTCGACCCTAAACCCTCAACCCTCTCTCTCTCTCTCAAGTCTCTCCCTCCTACCCCTTCTCCCACTCTCAAGTCTCTCTCTCTCTCTCACTCCCTCTATTTCTCTCCCCTCTACCCTCCACAATCTACCCTAAACTCTCTCCCTCTCTCTCTCTCTACCCTAAACCATCAACCCTATAGGGCATCAACCCTATGCCCTCAATTATCAACCCTCTAACTTAAAAATTAGATCCTCAAACCTAATATATCTTTGTCCCTCCCTCCTCTTCTCTCCTTCTCTCTATCTCACTTCTCCATCTGTCTCTCCATCCATTCCTCCCTCTCTTGCATAACCCCTCAACCCTATAATCTCAACCCTTAAACCCTTAGACACTCAACCCTCAACCCTTAAAACCTAAACCTTTAAACCCTCTAGCCTCTAGCCTCTACCCTCAAACCTAATCCCTCAACCCTTAAACACACAATACTCAACACTCAACCCTAAACCCTCAACCCTCTTTCTCTCTCTCACTCCCTCTATCTCTCTCTCTCTCTCAATCCCTCTCAGTCTCTCTCAAGTATCTCCCTCTTACTTGAGAGAGGGGGAGAGAGAGGGAGGGGGTGGGAGGGAGATACCTAAGAGAGAGGGAGAGACAAAGAGATATATATATATTATATAGAGAGAGAATAGGAGAGATATGGAGTTGGAGATAGAGGGATGGGAGAGAGATATAGGGAGTGAGAGAGAGATATAAATAGAGAGGGGGTAGGAGGGATAGACTTGAGAGAGGAGGGAGAGGAGGTGGGAGGGAGAGACATGAGAGAGAGGGAGAGGGAGAGAGAGTGGGAGAGAGATAAAGGGCATGAGAGAGAGAGGGACTTGAGAGAGAGGGAGAGAGATAGAGGGAGGGAGTGGGAGAGAGATAGAGGGAGTGACTATGAGAGGGAGAGGGGGTAGGAGGATACTTGAAAAAGAGAGAGATGGAGAGGGGGTAGGAGGAGATACTTGAGAGAGAGAGGGAGAGGGAGAGGGGTGAGAGGAGAGACCAGAGAGAGGGAGAGCAGAGTGTGAGAGAGATAGAGGGAGTGAGAGAGAGAGAGGAGGGAGAGAGAGAGGAGAGGGGCAGAGGAGAGAGAGAGAGAGAGAGAGAGAGAGAGAGAGAGAGAGAGAGAGAGAGAGAGAGAGAGAGAGAGAGAGAGAGAGAGAGAGAGAGTGGGAGAGAGTGGGAGAGAGATAGAGAGATGGAGTGGGAGAGAGAGAGAGAGGGAGTGTGTGTGTGTGTGAGAGAGAGAGAGATAATGACCTAAGTGAGGGAGATGGAGTGAGAGAGACAAAAAGACCAGAGGGGGAGAGAGAGAGGGAGTGTGAGAAATGGGGTTGGAGTGAGATAGATTTATCTAGGTAGGGTGGGAGGGAACGAGACCTGAGAGAGGGGATTGGAGTGAGAGAGAGTAGTCTAGGTAGCATGGGAGGGAGTGAGACTTGAGAGAGACTTTAGAGGGATATAGAGTTATCCAGTTAGGGCAGAGAGCATATGAAAGGTAAAACCTCAACTATCCATCCATGATCATAAACCACACACTCTCAACATTATCAAAGTGGTCGACCAAAGAGAGGGTAAAGATTTTGTTCAAAGAAGGCCATTTGGCGAGTGCCAAATCCGACACTCACCAAATGACCTACTTTGGACGAGTGAATTGATACGATTTTCCAAATTTCCTCATATTTTTGTTTGTCCTCACTATCACGTTTGTGCGTCTTTCAATGTAAGTTTATGAAAAAGTCGTGATGGCGTTAACTTCTCTCTTAGCTATCTAAATATATAATTATTTTTTCATTTTGATTCAATTAAGGTTTTGATCCATAACTTCTATTGTAAATGCCCCCATTTTTGGTCAAAAACCAACATGTGCTAGTTTTAGGATATATTTTTACTGAGCATTCATTGAAACGTGAAACAAATTACATTTTTTAAAACTAGACTCCATTCTACACATAATGAAAAAAAAAAATCAATTTTCGATTAGTTTGCAAAAAATTTGGGGGGGAGCACGCTCAAATTTTAGCTTTTCAACATGTTTCCACTTTCACAATTCATAAAATATTATTTATTCATTAAAAAAATTATTTGAAAGAATGAGGATAAACTACATGGTGTTAGCTAATTTCTCACTGTTTGGATTTTTGAAATTCTAAAAAAAAGTTAATCAAAAAGGGGGGAGGCCTTAGGTGCTATGCTATTTTTTTTGATAAAAACATGACCTGTTTTGGGACCCCCTTTTTGAGACCCTTAATCTTCATTAATTTAAAAAATAATTAGTAGCTTAGAAATTAGACTCAGAGAACGTCAACTCTTGTTCTTGCTGCATCTTGAAATTTTGAGCGTAACTATCTTAATTTTCTTGTGCAAATCAGATTTTGCTGATTTTAGAAAAAAAAGTGGCATCTTAAGAGCCAAAATTGTGTCACAGATCCATGCACTTACCCGTACATCATACAATTATATTTCCTTGTAGGGGTGTTGTGACAATAATTGCACATTATTGGAAGAACTCACAACTATATATGGAAAATAGTGTTGTTGGAAGCATGAATGACAATGCATGAACACTTACATCAAATCAATATTTATTATGGTACAATTTAAGAGTAGGATAATATTTTAGAAGATGGAACATGGTATCATAGGTAGTCATAAGTGATTTATGTTTGTATGTGCTACCACAAGAGAGGATTTGTTAGTGGTGGTTGTACATGAAAGTATGAACTTATCGACAATGTTAAGTATGCAACTTGATGAATGGTGTTATAATGGACGGAGAATCTAATGATAGATTATCCAACCATGCAACTAATGAATAATTATACAACAAAGTTCAAATTAACAAGAACATGATCTCTATTGATTATTGTTTATCATTAAATTATACTTTTCCACAAGGGCTTATGAAATGAGGTCACAACCTTAAAATGATATGGGTACAACTAAGAGTAAATTATAAAATTTTAATGATATTACAATACAATGTGGATACAAAAGTTGAACTTCAAACCAAGAACCTTTCTACTTTTTAATGATTGTGTGTGATTATTGTATAGTGGTTCTAGCCTTTGGAATGATTCGTGTTGGCCACAAGGAGGTACACAACTTGATGCCAAGTATAATACATAGTTAAAAAAATGTGTAGAAGGAACCTTTTCGAATGAATGTAGTGATGATTGATCAATTAATCTCAATGTGGTTCAAACCATAAAATTTCCTAGGTTCAATAAATTTATAAATTTGTTCCTTTGTTACCACATGCTTTGAAAAGGTACTACAAGCTTCAAATAATAAAATTTGTTATTATCCTATTAATCATTAATATAAGTTTGGGACTTAATATGCCTTTGTGGTGATAAAAATATTCTAAAAATTGGATGAGATATTGATAAATATTCATAGATTATATGCTCCCAACCACATAAAAACAAGTACAACTATGGTAGGATATGTGGTTCCTAGATAATTATGGAATTTTGTTGAAAATTTACAAAATAAAAAACCAAAGTAAAATAAATATTTTTGGGTGATGAAATATTTCTCTTAGACCTTGTGATGTTGTGACATTAGAAACCTAGGGTAGTATGGGAAGTGAGTTCCTCACTTTCTAGTGGCTAGAGAAACACCAAGATAGTCTACCTTAGTCTTAAAAATCCAAGAGAAGTCTTCTTTAGGCCCTCCTTTCAATTTGACCAAATGTTAGAGTAACCATGCATTAGCTAATAATTAATTAATCTTTAATTAATTATTAGTCTAATTCATTTCATGCAATTAAGCTAAAGTGTAATGACTTGTGCTCCAGATTGATAGATTTTCGATTTATTTCTTATTGGATTGACAAAGGTTGTCATCCAATGTTAAATAGATAAGCTAACTGAGTTTCCAGATTATAAATGAAATTAATGAAATAAATGAACTATTGTGTATAACTCTTTGTTATCAAATTCATTGTAGTTCAACAATGGAAATTTTCCAAGACATTTTTGTGTTGTTTTTGATGTATTAATTTAAAATTATGCAATTATATATGCCATAGACTTGGCTTCTATCGAATTGGTGTTCCTGAACTTTATCCTTATATTCATGTAATTTGCATGTGGCGTTGTATTTGAATATTCCACTTGTTCATGCATCCCATAATTGATCGATCATGGCTCTTTAGAGCACTTTTAAATCTAATATTTCAAATATATAAATCTGCACTTCCTATTCCCTCCTCTTTGCCATGAAATATGTCCCTTCTTATATCTATGATTTGTCAAGGACACAACTGTAATGTCCCCGTCTCAAGCCTGATCTTTTCAGTGACTGTTGGCCTATTCCGGAGACCCGTAGGCTAGTCGGAAGGTAAAATTAGGGTTTCCTTTTTTGAAGGATGTTCTAGCTCAGAGTTGGTTGTTTCAATGGTGAATTTTTTCTGGGTTTTCAGAGAGCTTCGCAGTGATATGTTTCTCTTGGCATTCTGAGTACTTTCCAGAATTTACTTTTTTTAGTAAATTCTATTTTGGGCAGTGAACCTGTTGGTCTCAACACAGTTGACTTTCTTCTTCAGTCGTCTCAATTGGTTTATTCAGATTTTGGCTTCGGGATGCAGTTTCGGTGAGATAAGTTCATTTCACTTAAATAACATTATATTTTAATGTTATATTACCCCTTGGCCTAGTCTATTGACTTCATGTGTTTTGAAAAGTGGTCTTTTGAGGGTGGTGCCTTCATTAAAGATTATTTTATAATTTATCAAGGTCAAATCAATCCTTAAGTTGGACGCATTTATTAAAGTGTTGAATTTATTTAAAAAGGTCAAGATTGAGCTTTGAAGAAAGGGACGCCATCTTTTGAAGGGATTAGGGTTTGACTCTGAAGAGAAGTTTAGGGTTTCGAGAAGTCAACAGGAAATTATAAAAGGAAGACTTTGATCCTCAATTCATGATCTTTTGTCTACAGTATTGTTACTCTGCCAGAATGGTATTGGATCGCTTCGAGGAATGAAGACCTCCTAGCTCGGGCATTGCTTCTTGCTTGCAATACAACAACTAGTGATGAAATAGTCTAGTTTGTAAGTTTTCATTGAGTTGTGTGCATTGTAATCAGCTTGTAGCATTCTTGTTTCAGTTTTGCATATTAGAGATTTCCAGATATTGCATTGTTTAGCTACAGTAGATTTGTGTTTTTATTCATAAGTCAAAAAACAACAAAAATATTGTTCTGGGTATTGTCCCATTCTCATTGTTAGGTCTAGGCGTCATCTTTCTCCAGTTTGCAGATTTTATAGTGGTGGCTGTGATTTTAAAAGGCAGATCACCCTTTCTTGAGGGTCGTACCACCTGCTTTTGCATTGGAATCTGTGCATAATTAATACATGGCTTTTAGACCTATTTTCAATGTTCTATCCTAGGCGCCTTCTTTGTTAGGGAGTGTTGCATTTTGTTTCAAGTCAATCAGATGAGATAAGCGAGAGATATGAGCATATGAGTGAATTCATAGGTTGCTGGTTTTTAATTTAAAAGTGCAGATTTGTGAAAAAATAGAATTATTATTTGGGTCCTTGAGAGAAGTTATTGATTTGTCATCTTTAAACAAGCCAAGGAGAGTCCTTCATATGATGTAATGCTAATCTTTCATATTCCTATGCTCTTGGTAGGCAAATGAGCTTCATTTTGTAAACTGACAGTAGTATTGGCAGTAATTCTCAATCTTGTTCAATTCTGTTTGTAATGCTCAGTTTACATTCTGAAGTTGTTTAGAAATATCTAACATCTCCGCCCTATGGTAGCTCCTTTCCCACTTTGGGATAGAAAGCACATTCTGGGTGTCGAGTACTTTCAACATTCTCGTTATTTCTTTCAAGCATTGTAGTTGTAATACTCCGCCATATGGTCGCCCCGACTCCATACTGGATTGGGTAGCACATACTTGGTGTCGAGTTCCCTTTCAGTACTTAGCGTAGAAGACCCTCTGACCATATGCTCGCCATCATCGGTGCCATTCTTGGTTAGAGTTCTTGCATAAGCATTTTGATTAAGATCCTCTGACCAATGCTCACACCTTGCCTGCATCAGGATCCTGGTGTACATTCTGTTTAGAGTTGCTTCAGTAACGTTTTGGTTTAGCTGCTAACCTTAACGGGTGCATTGATTTGTAATTTGTAATTTGAAAAAACAAAAAAAATGGCTCAGAATATTTCAGTGGTATCAGAGCCAAGATCTTGCCATCCTGTGAAAAAAATGTCTATGAGTGACAGAGAAAAGAGGTACATTGCAAGGGAAGACAAGAAGGTTGGAAAACAGTTCCAGCCCTATCAGGCTCCAGAAGGTCAAACAGCTTCAGAGGTTTTGAGGGCTCATTGGGAGTCTTCTCAGGAAACAGACATGGCAGAAGGTGAGAGATCAATTGGGGGTAACGAGAGGGTTACCAGCAATAGAGATGATAGTGGAAAGGGAAGAGAGAGATCCATCAGTCTGGGACAGAGATTTGAAAGGAAGATGGATGCCTTAATGGATATGGTATCGCTCATGATGGGAAAAGTGGGCCAGAACACAATTCCATAGAACAACACTGGGCATAGAGGAGAGCACAGTGCTTCCAACTAGCATGATGGACATGCTGCTAAGCATACTTCAAACAACACTTATGTCTCAACCAGGACCTTCAAACCCACCTTCTTGGCACCTGTTAACACTCAGCCAGATCCTAAAGAGAATGCTTCATTCGTGGAGCAGTTGAGACTTGGTCATGCAGAGTATGATTCTCTCCCTGGCGACATCAAGATGGATATGTCCTACAATGACTTTATGGATCATAAAATGAAAAATAAAGGACAAGGGAGACATTATGATCAAAGAAGAACATCAGTTCAAGGAGACTTATATCAAGCTGTCAACAAGGTTACACTTCCACACTTTGACGGGAGTGATAACAGCTCAGCCCAAGCTTGGATACAGAAGTTGGATAACTATCTAGCTCTCAGACCCATGGTAGAAGAAGAGGCGATCAAGTTCGCTACGCTACAACTTGATGGAGTGGCGCACGAGTAGTGGTACCATGGCCTAGTTACTTTAGGTCATCGGTCTATCACAACTTATGATGAGTTCGCCACTAGGCTCATCAAGAGATTTGAGAAAAAGGATCCTGAAATTCATTTCAGAGAATTGGCGCAGTTGAGGCAGTATGGCACAGTGGATGCCTACATAGCGGAGTTCCAAAGACTCTCAGTCATGGTCACTGGAATCACAGAGAGGTGATTGGTTATCCTTTTCAGTGAAGGATTGATGGAACCACTCAAGGGATGGATTAAAGCTTTTGATCCACCCTCCCTACAGGAGGCCATGAAGAAGGCAAGAAACATGGAGTGGGCTGCTCCTAAGGAAAATTTTCAATCCAATCCACCCTTTCACAAAAGGGATAAAGGGAAAAGACCTCATCAAAGACCTCCTTTGAGACCTCAGCATAAGGAGTTCAAACAGCATAATCCTCATGTCACCAGATTGGATCCTGAGACCCTGAATGAACTCAGAAGAAAGGGGTTGTGTTTCAGGTGTAGGGAAAAATGGTCTCAAGATCATGTTTTCCCAAAGGGAGTTAAATTTAATCAGATTGAGTACTATTTAGCTGGTGAAAGTAATTCTGATTTTTCAAACCAGCAATCTGTTTTTGAAGATAGTGAAGTAAAAAGAGCTCCAGAAGAGTCCGAAGATGAGAAGGAAAGTGGAGGTGTCTTGGCTCAACTTTCGAGCTTCCAAAGAAACGAATCCTTCAAGGTTCGAGGGATGATCAAAGGGCAGCGAATCGTTGCTTTGATCGACACTGGAGCAACACATAACTTCATTGATGAAGTTGTGGTGGTGAAGAAGGGGCTGCAAACAGAGGAGTTTGAAGGCTTCAAGGTCATGGTTGCTGATGGATTCCACATTTCATGCACTAAGAAAATCTTGAACATGACTATGCAATTGGGAAACTACGAAGTCAAGGATGACTTCTATGTAGTCCACATTGGAGATACTGATGTAGTTCTAGGCATTCAATGGCTGCGTTCACTTGGGGAGATCTCCTTGAATCTACAAACTATGGAGCTCAAGTTTCAATCCGATGGGAAGAGGATATTACTAAGAGGAATGTCTAATGGGGGCCCTCGGGTTGTGTCATTCAAAAGAATGGCAAGGCTGATCCGTCACGATCAAGCTTAGTGGGTTGCAAAGTGCATGATCCTTCCTGCTAGTCCGGTTGAGACTAAAAGAGACTATCCTCCTGATGTTCAGTCTCTACTCACAAAGAAGAGAAAAGTCTTTGCTGATTTGCCTCCTAGACCACCACCTGAACAGGGTTCAGAACATATCATAGAGCTCAAGGAAGGAGCTAAACCGGTAATTACAACTCCATATCGGTACCCAAAGAGGCAAAAGGATGAGATTGAGAAGAACATTCAAGAACTCTTGGAGATGGGTTTCATTCGCCCAAGCAAGAGCCCCTTTGCTTCTGCAGTGGTTCTTGTGAAGAAGGATGGTACCATGCGCATGTGTGTGGACTATCGTGCTTTGAATCAAAGCACCATAAAAAATTGATACCCCATTCGAAGGATAGATGAGCTCATTGACGAGCTACATGGGGCCAAGTTCTTCTCGAAGATCGATTTGAGATCGGGTTACCATCAGATTTGAATGAGAGGATCTGATGTGGAGAAGACAGCTTTCAGATGCCACTATGGCCATTTCGAGTTTCTAGTCATGCCATTTGGGTTGACTAACACTCCTGCTACCTTCCAGTCTTGCATGAACAGAGTTTTTCAGAGTCAATTAAGGAGGTTTGTGTTGATATTTTTCGATGACATCTTGATTTACATCAAGACTTGGGAAGATCATCTCAAGCACTTGGAGGAAGTGCTTAGCATCCTGGAAGCTGAGAGCTTGTTCGCAAAAGCATCCAAATGTGAATTTGGAATGGAGGAGTTACTGTACCTTGGCCACATAATTAGTGCTGAGGGAGTGAAGGTGGATCCTGAAAAGATCAAGGCAGTAGTTGATTGGCCACCTCCTGAGAACTTGACTCAGTTGAAAGGTTTTCTGGGTCTTTGTGGATTTTATCAGAGATTTGTTAAAGGATACTCATAGAATGCTGCTCCTCTTACTGATCTCACCAAAAAGGGAGCTTTTTGTTGGTCAGAAAAGGCTCAAACTGTTTTTGACAAGTTTAAGAGGATCATGAGCTCTTGTCCAGTTCTGGCCATACCGGATTTTTCCAAGCCCTTCGAGTTACAGTGTGATGCATCTGGTGAAGGAATTGGGGCTGTCTTGATGCAAGACAAACATCCTATTGTGTTTGAGAGCAAAAAACTGAGGGGTGTTGAAAGAACATACTCTATCTATGACAAGGAAATGCTTGCCATTATGCATGCATTAGCCAAGTTCAGGCAGTACTTGGTGGGAAACAAGTTCGTGGTCAAGACTGATCACAATAGCCTCAAACACTTCATGCATTAGAAGGATCTGAATGAGAGGAAACAAAGGTGGGTGAGTAAGCTTCAAGCTTACGACTTTGACATTGAGTATGTCAAAGGGAAAAATAATGTTGTGGCCGATGCTCTGTCAAGGAGACCCCATCTTAGCTCATTGTGTGAGCTTACTGTGGATTGGAGGGACATGTTGCTTGCTGATTATGCCAAAAATTAGTTTGCAACCAGCATTATTGAGGGTACTTTTCATGATGAAAGGTACAAGGTGATTGAGGGGTTGATACACTATAAGGGGAGAATCTTTCTGGTGGCAGATTCAAAGCTTAAGAAGAAGATTCTATTGACATTTCATGACATTCCGCTTGCTGGTCACCAAGGATTCTTTAAGACATACAGGCAGATCCGAGAAAGATTTTCTTGGAAAGGATTGAAAGGAGAAGTTCAACGTTATATTCAGGAGTGCCCTATTTGTCAAATGAACAAGAACGAGCATATACTGCCAGCTGGTTTGCTACAACCACTTCCTATTCCCAATCAAAAATGGGAAAGCATCTCGATGGATTTCATCACAGGGTTGCCCAAGGCCCAAGGGAAGGATTGTATCTATGTGGTAGTGGATAGACTAACCAAATTTGCTCATTTCTTTGCCATTACTAGCTCTTTTTCAGCAGCCCAAGTTGCAGATCTATTTTTTCATGAGGTGTTTAGGTTGCATGGGTTGCCGAAAAACATTGTGAGTGATAGGGAACACAAGTTCCTAAGCACCTTTTGGCAAGAGGTCTTCAGAATGAGTGGTACTGTGCTCACTCCAAGCACTAGTTACCATCCCCAAACAGATGGTCAAACGGAAATAGTGAACAAGTGGTTGGAAGGCTACTTGAGAAACTATGTGTCAGAGCAACAAAAAGCATGGGTTAAGTGGCTGCACATAGGCGAGTACTGTTATAATTCTTCATTTCATATGTCAATTAAGATGTCTCCTTTCTTGGCTCTTTATGGGTATGAAGCACCTAGCTTTGCCGATTTGGTGTTTGGTGATAGCAAAGCACCTCAAGCCAAGGACTTGTTGCAGCAGAGTCAAGACATCATGAAATCATTGAAGAATAATCTTCAGATGGCACAGAATCAGCAGAAGATGTATGCTGATCAGAGGCATATTGAGCATTCTTTTGAGGTTGGAGATATGGTTTATCTCCGACTATAGCCGTACAGACAGTCTACTCTCAAGAAGAGTGGAGCTGAGAAGCTCAAACCTCGCTTATATGGGTCATTCAAGGTCATCAAAAAAGTTGGAGCAGTAGCTTATGAGTTAGAGCTACCTTCTGATAGTAGAGTACACAATGTCTTCCACGTGTCTCACCTCAAGAAGGCACTTGGACATAATGTGGTTGCTTCATCACAGTTGCCACCATTGGATGAAGAAGGAAAGTTAGTTCTAATTCCAGAGGAGATACTTGATTTCAGAGAACGTTCTTTGAGGAAAAGAACCATCAGAGAATACTTGGTGAAGTGGAAGAACCTGCCTATGGAGGATGCAACTTGGGAAAATGATGAGATTCTGCAGCATCTAGGTTTGCAATTGTTTGAGGACAAGCAATCTTGGGGAGGGTGGATTGTAATGTCCCCATCTCAAGCCCGATCTTTTCAGTGACTGTTGGCCTATTCCGGAGACCCGTAGGCTAGTCAGAAGGTAAAATTAGGGTTTCCTTTTTTGAAGGATGTTCTAGCTCGGAGTTGGTTGTTTCAATGGCAGATTCTTTCTAGGTTTTCAGAGAGCTTCGCAGTGATATGTTTCTCTTGGCATTCTGAGTACTTTCTGGAATTTACTATTTTTAGTAAATTCTATTTTGGGCAGTGAACCTATTGGTCTCAGCACAGTTGAATTTCTTCTTTAGTCATCTCAATTGGTTTATTCAGATTTTGGCTTCAGGATGCAGTTTCGGTGAAATAAGTTCATTTCACTTAAATAACATTATATTTTAATGTTATATTACCCCTTGGCCTAGTCTATTGACTTCATGTGTTTTGAAAAGTGGTCTTTTGAGGGTGGTGCCTTCATTAAAGATTATTTTATAATTTATCAAGGTCAAATCAATCCTTAAGTTGGACGCACTTATTAAAGTGTTGAATTTATTTAAAAAGGTCAAGATTGAGCTTTGAAGAAAGGGACGCCATCTTTTGAAGGGATTAGGGTTTGACTCTGAAGAGAAGTTTAGGGTTTCGAGAAGTCAACAGGAAATTATAAAAGGAAGACTTTGATCCTCAATTCATGATCTTTTGTCTACAGTATTGTTACTCTGTCGGAATGGTATTGGATCGCTTCGAGGAATGAAGACCTCCTAGCTCGGGCATTGCTTCTTGCTTGCAATACAACAACTAGTGATGAAATAGTCTAGTTTGTAAGTTTGCATTGAGTTGTGTGCATTGTAATCAGCTTGTAGCATTCTTGTTTCAGTTTTGCATATTAGAGATTTCCAGATATTGCATTGTTTAGCTACAACAGATTTGTGTTTTTATTCATAAGTCAAAAAACAACAAAAATATTGTTCTGGGTATTGTCCCATTCTCATTGTTAGGTCTAGGCGTCATCTTTCTCTAGTTTGCAGATTTTATAGTGGTGGCTGTGATTTTAAAAGGCAAATCACCCTTTCTTGAGGGTCGTACCATCTGCTTTTGCATTGGAATCTGTGCATAATTAATACATGGCTTTTAGACCTATTTTCAATGTTCTATCCTAGGCGCCTTCTTTGTTAGGGAGTGTTGCATTTTGTTTCAAGTCAATCGGATGAGATAAGAGAGATATATGAGCATATGAGTGAATTCATAGGTTGCTGGTTTTTAATTTAAAAGTGCAGATTTGTGAAAAAATAGAATTATTATTTGGGTCCTTGAGAGAAGTTATTGATTTGGAATCTTTGAACAAGCCAAGGAGAGTCCTTCATATTATGTAATGCTAATCTTTCATATTCCTATGCTCTTGGCAGGAAAATGAGCTTCATTTTGTAAACCGACAGTAGTACTGGCAGTAATTCTCAATCTTGTTCAATTCTGTTTGTAATGTTCACTTTACATTCTGAAGTTGTTTAGAAATATCTAACATCTTCGCCCTATGGTAGCTCCTTTCCCACTCTAGGATAGAAAGCACATTTTGGGTGTCGAGTACTTTCAGCATTCTCGTTATTTCTTTCAAGCATTGTAGTTGTAATACTCCGCCATATGGTCGCCCTGACTCCATACTGGATTGGGTAGCACATACTTGGTGTCGAGTTCCCTTTCAGTACTTAGCGTAGAAGACCCTCTGACCATATGCTCACCATCATCGGCACCATTCTTGGTTAGAGTTCTTGCATAAGCATTTTGATTAAGATCCTCTAACCAATGCTCACACCTTGCCCGCATCGGGATCTTGGTGTACATTCTGGTTAGAGTTGCTTCAGTAACGTTTTGGTTTAGCTGCTAACCTTAACGGGTGCATTGATTTGTAATTTGTAATTTGAAAAAACAAAAAAATTGGCTCGGAATATTTCAACAACCCTTCACTTCAATCATAAGAGAATGTCTTTTTTTTTTGTGTCAATCACTACCCCTTTAATTCTAAGTTTTGCTTTATTAATAATTTTTAATATCTAATCTTTTGTCTTATTCAACCGTCTTATATATCTATCAACATTAAGTCTTCAATTTGAACGATATCATCACGAGTTCTTAAGACATCAGGGGATAAATGTTGTTACGACATCGACTGGCCAGGTTCTACAGATCTTCTTCCAATACAACGATGGGACAATGCCTCTTTACATAATTACGGTTCCATTTAAAGAGATTGGTGGTAGTATTCATAGATGAAGGCTCAAGCATTCTCTGGCCTGAAGAATCCCATGATCTAATGTAAGATACTGGCGACGACAATTTAAAATATCTATAACTTGTATACTTGAAAAGGTGGTATGCTTCATTTATAGCAGATCCAACAATGAATATATAGTTAATCCAAGTCACTATGAATGTTTTCGTAATTACATAATCTTTAGGATTGATGTTTTGATACACTCATACACTAATCTGGAGTATAATATGAATCTGTACAACTTGGGACATTACAAGTCTTCCCATCTAAAAATTGCTTGTCCTCAAGCAATATGGTTCTAGGATTCCAAGTCAAGTGTCTTAGAAATGAACCATCATGCTGATGTTGCGCTACTCCAATTTTAATAATTTGTGTCTCATACTTCAATTGTCTCCGTCTCCTTTGGAATGCGAAGAAGTGTTCATTGTCTAAATTGAAATAGATATCATTGTTCATTTTCATACTTCGTCTTTTGAGTTATCTTCTCTATGGAGTTGAAGGATACTGCCATACTCAAATCCCCTAAAATTGTGCTTCTCCTTATGAACTAGGAGATATCTCTTGTGCATGTAATGAAGTTTTCACTTGCATAGTTTTGTCCTTCTCTATCTTTAGTTTCATCTTGCAAACTTTCATATGTTCTTTCTTATGCTTGCCAAGTATTTTTATCTTCTTGTTTTATCTTGAAGGACTCGTAATAGGACTTTTGCAATGATATGCTATATGTCCATAGTTGTTACATTTATAGCATATAACCTTATAATTCACTAGAGGAACATAATTATTGTAGTTTCTACTTGTCCACCCAAAAAGATTTCTATTTTTGTTCCATCTATTGTTATATCTCACTTGTGTTCTACACTCTCTTGCCTTATGTCCAAAATGATTTTATGAGTAGCAATAGCCATAAAAGGTACTCTTGAACTTGTATGCATGCACTTTCCTCAAAGGAAAGGGCTTCTTGAAATTGTCCTTGTAAACTTTAGGAGTCTTTGTCTTCTTGTTACCTTCATTTTTAATAGGGCTTTTGAAAATCTCTTTGAGGATTTTTATCTTCCCCTTATTTGTCTTCTTAGGAGTTTCCTTGGAATCTTCCTTGACTATTTGATTTTCTTTATAGCCAAGTCTTGTTTTATTTGATGATGACCTTTTCCCATTAATGATGTCATATAATATTGTGGTGCTTTTTTTAAATTTGAGACTTGTGTTCAACTCGATGGGTGTCTTCTCCAATTATTTCCCCACAAAAACAATTTCACATTCTAACCTTTCACAACTCATTTTCTTGAATTAATCATTATTAAATATACAATTCAATGTATTACATGTTCATGTGGTTATTACAAATGAATACAATGAAGAAGGAATAGATTATTATTTGTGATGTCATGTTGAGGCAAAAAAGAAATTAGAATCTCCTATCATAGATGGAGAAGACATTGAGTATCCTATAGAATTAGTAGTTGTTACTAGAACATGACTTAGAAGATACCTAAGGAAGAGGCACAATGTGTGGTTGTTTGAGGACTTTGACACACAAAGGAAAATTCTTCATTGTTCTAACATTTTTTGGCAGAAAATGTTCAATTTATCAAATATGGGGGTAGACTATTGAATAAGAACTTCAGAAAAGTTCTCAAATCCAATCACAAAGCAATACTTGACACCATAAAGAGTAGAGTGGATTTGTATGGTTCATTGGTGGAATGAAACAAAGGTCAAGTACATAATTTTTTAGTATTTTTTGTACTTCTTAATTTATTTTATTTCATTATGTTATGTACTTCTTAATCTAGGTCTTTGATTTGATAATGTTTGTAGTATTAAAGCAAGGAAAGCGCCCTAATCCTAATATTACAAAATAGTAGAAGCAGAGAAAAAAAGGCCCAACACCCCCAACTGACCAATCACCTATAGATTGAGAAGGAAAGTAGGCCACACTAAGAGAAAAATGCATTAAAGAACACCCAGGTAGAAACTAACTAAGCATGTAGGTGTTATATACTTATTAATCTAGGACTTCCATTTGGGAATGTTATTGACTTGTTAAAATGTAGCTTAATGGTGTCAAGCAAGCTTCCACATTCTCATGGTTGGTGTTAGTAGATATTTTTATATTTTTGAAACAAGAAGCTTTTAATTTGACTAATTGAGTGGATCCCTAATTGTCTTAGGTTTTCTAGTTGGTTAATGAGTTCAGTTTGATCCTCTCCTATCTCATCTTCATGTGAAAACAAACATAGTATAAATTCCAAGGTTATTTTGGTATCCTATTTAAAATATATTCATAGAAAATTCTCTCCTTCACCTATATGGATTTGGCACAAGTTTCATTATATCAATTCATCATTAAGTAGACACCTCCTAAAACTACAAATATCCACAGGCAAGAATCAATGGTCAATGTAATTGATGCTTATGCCTCATCCTTTGACAATTGATTACTTGTAATTGATACTATATTTTTGTACAATACTTCTATAGTTTACATATTTTACCCTACATTGACATATGCAATTCCTTTATAGTTGGGGATAAATAAATCAAGTTCCTATGTTCCAAATTACATTTTATGTTTTTATTTACATATCCTTATATTTGGTATAAATAATTCAAAATATTAATATTTACTAGTTGTACTTATATCTCCATTGGCCATATTATTTGCATGTCAATATAATTTTCCATATATTCTTGTCCCCATCTTATGATAATTTCTTAATACATGTGCATATCGATATATTACAATATATTTTGTGAATGTGAGCTCATTCTCATACCCTTTTAACTATCCCCATACACACATCCTCATATATTTATATGTGTCTTATCCATTTATCGCATTAGGAATGCCATTGTTAAAGTTTCAATGTATCTTATAAAGGTCCATTCTTAAGAGACATACACATACCTAGAAGGCGTAAAATTGTCATTGCTTATGGTTTAGGACATAGAACAACAATCTTCTTCACTCTCATTCATGGAAAACCCTAGAGATCTCAATCTTAGGTATGCAAAGGGGAAATAGATCTTGCAATAGGGTTGTCCTAGGGTCTAATTATAGACTAAGAGGGGTTCACGACCAAGCTAGGGCTTGAAAAGACTAATGAAATGTAAAACCTAATGTTTAAAACTAGTGCAATGCAAGGCTTCACTAAATGACCTAAGAATGCATGTAAATCATAATAAAAAGCTGGAAAATCAGAGGTGTGCACTTGGAAACTTGTAGAGGACTAGATGAAGACCTAAAATGTTGAAAACACTAATTTTAGTGTTGTATGGGACTCATATGCTAGACTGGGTGATTTAGTCCCAAATTAAGGTTTTTGGGCAAGAACAAAAATCTGGCAGATATATGACTGAAACTCTTGAAATATGCAAATTTTCCTATACTGGGACTCATACGCCAAAAGTGGCATATCAGTCTAGTTAGGGTTTTTTGGAAATTCAAAGTTTGAATCTGATCTTCAATGTCTTCTTTGTCCTTTCCACTTGATTTCCGAATTTGAATCTATGATTTGCAACATGTAGATGTATTTCAATGATCTCCAATACAAGGTGACAACTCTGAACACTTTGACAACTTTCTCCAAACTTGGTCTTCAATGTATCTTCAACCTAGATCTGCACATCACACACTAAAGAGAGGGAAAAATGTTTTTTTGTTAGTGGAAAGGGGTTTTCCTTGGTTAAACCTCGTTTAGGTAATCAAAACTTGTAATGAAACGAAGGAATGATGAATGAACAATATGCAATGTTACAACTCACCAAACCCTAACCATAAAGTGTTGCAAACATCTATGAAGTGGCTCCAATGGATGTAGATCTTGACTCTTGCTTGAATGTTGTAGATCTTGAATTGAATGCTAGCTTGAACGATAAAACCCTACATCACAATTGTTAGCTCAAAAACAAATATGATGCATGATGACTTTGGTATGATGCTTGATACTTGAATTATACTTTAAAACACTTGATAATTTTCCCTTGAATGCTCTCATGAAATTATTAGGTGAAAATGAGTGAAGTAACCTTGTATTTATACTTGTTTACACCAAATTTCTTGAAATTATAACACTATAAGCCGACATCGGATCTAGGAGAATAAAATCCTGCCAAGAATTTGAATTAATTTTGATTTTGGGCCACATGGGACTCATACGCCAAAAGTGGTGTATGTGTCCCATTAGGCATTATTTATGGGACATATTTTCAAAAATTCTTAGAATGATGTAAAATCCAAATCGGGGCCCAAAACCCTAGGTGAGACCCATACGCCCAAGGTGGCGTATGAGTTCTAGATCACTAAATCTGGGCCATACAACCTAAAAAAATCTGAATTATGATTGGATCTTTGTTTATGCTGAGATTATTCTCAAAAAGATGCACTAAATGAGGCTTGTGGATGCAAAATAAGGCCAACTAAGGCATAAACAAGCTCAATTAATAATGAAAACCCTAGATAAGTGTGAAAGTGTTGTACAACATTTTACAACACCTTAAATAAGGTACAATTAAGTCCTTTTAGTTCACAAGAGCCCAAGACCTAATGTGAGTGTGTTAAACACATTACAACACTAAGTTGAGGCATCATTAAGCTCAATTTTATAGGGAGGGCCCAAACAAGTGTGGAAATGCCATGGACGACATTTTTTTATGCTACATTTAGCCCCCACTTTAGTGAGAGGAGGAACTTGCTTCAAACTCACTCTAAAGTAGACAAGACCACATCAAGAGGTGTTCAGTCATACCGATGCTAGTGGGATATGACAACATCAACCAAGAGGGTTGCTCAAGCCCTTGGGATTAAGATCCTATAGCAAACTAACATAGGCACACGAGAAAACACATGAAAAATGACATAAGGAGCAAAAAAAAGACACAAGAATACACTGCCAAAGACAAGGAGATAAGAAAAAGTGAAAGAAGGGGTGGTGATGAGTCCAATTAATGGTTCAATTTTGATAGGGTTTATTATATATTTTCTATTGATGCCATAGAATTTGGCATTTGGTTGTTGACATTTTCCATGTTATTTCCTTAAAACCATAAACCTTGGGCATAAGTTTATCCTTGTGACTTTTAATGAAATTAACATGCAATGTGAATTATCTATGTTAAATTTGCATGTGGTTGAATGGATGTTACTTTAAGGTGATTGTGGATATGCAATTGTTTGTGCGTGCTAATGTCATTATGTAGGTTTACACTAAGATGTTGATGTCAATGAAGCTTGCAAAGTGGAAGGAACTCCTGCTAGCTGGTCAGTTGCCAAGAGAATAAAAAAGGTGGTCATTAAGAGGTCAAAGGAGGGAAAAATCTCAATGGAGGGAAATTCCTAATTTGAATGAAAGATTGTAACTACATTTTAATGATCATGTTTGTTTGTTGAGAAAATCTAGGGAATGTGTTGTGCTAGATTCTCATTGGGGCAAGTTTTCTTTGACCAAATTTGGTGCATGCATAACTTCCTCCCTCTCTTTTCTAAGCTTTCAATAAATGTCATCCTCCTATTTTGATGGAGTTGACTGCCTAGATATTTAGGGTTAATTAGAAGTTTCTCTCTCTATAAATAATGGTCAAATGCCCCTTTTCATAAGGTTGGATGTTCTGAGATTATAATTGTATTTTCTAGTTTTAGTAATACAATCATATTGCTGAAATGTTATAATCATGTTTTCAAGAAATAATATGATATTCTGATTTGCTGCAACTGACTTAGAGTAAGACTCACTCAAGGGGGCCCACTTGATGAGAATTCCACCCATTTAGTTTAAAAGTTATTTTCTCTTTAGTAATTATTTTTAGTTTTAGCAGTTGTCTATTCCTGCAGCCACTAGAATTTTGTTATGTGATTGTTCTTGCTGCCAAGGCAAATAGAGTAGTTTCCTATCCATTTGCTGAGATTTCTATTTCTATCTTTCATTTCCAGTTCAGTTGTTAATGCTTAGTGTAGTTGTTGATTCATGCTAAGTGCTGAAGTTGATTTCTTTCCAACATTTTGTTTTAAGTACTGTTTATTTTCTAGTTTATGGATGACTGTAGTAGAGTCCTAGTGCACATACAGTGTTGACCCATTTCAAGTTTACTTCCTTGGGTTGACAATGGAATGCACCTTCATGATGAGTAAGATAGCTACTTAGTGCAGATGTTCAATCTCTAAGTCACAACTCTAAGGGCTTAGTTATTAAACCATTAGAGGAGGCCAACATTTTTGGCGTCGTTGTCAGGGATGGTATCAAAATAGGAAGTTCTTTGGAGTCATTGATAGTTTCTATCTTGCTGTAGTATTTTCGAAGTTTTTTCTTAGCATACCCTTCATTTAGAAAAGTAATGACCTACTATTCTTTCACCAATTCTTTGTGTGAGTTGGCTGATACTGAGTTGATACCACATGTATAGAGGAAGGAGAAGAGATGCTTATGGGAGATTCCTTCCTAATGACCCTGACCCATTTCAGCTAGTTGAGCTTCAAAATCTACCAAGAGACGAAGAAGAAGAAGAGGCACATCCTTTTGCTGATGCATTTCCCAATTTGACCAGTTTTGAAACTTCCTTTGAAAACCAAAATCTGATTGAAAATCCATTTTCTTTGGAATTCCATTAAGCAAACATGGCTGATGCAAACCAAAACAGACCCAACCAGCAATCTTTTCCATTCCCCATCACTCAACAGAATGAATTTGATAACCTCAAAAACATCCTTGCTTCAGTTCTTCCTAAGTTCTATGGGCTTGTCATAGAAGACCCTGATACTTTCTTGTTTGAGTTTGATATCCTCTACAGGAGCTATGACTATACCATTGATGCTCATAGGCTTAAGTTGTTTCCTACCACCTTGAAAGAAGCTACATTAAGATGGTTTATGAGCTTAGGCAGGAATATTGTAGAGACTTGGGATGATATGAAAACAAAGTTTCCTAAAAAGTACAAAGAATATTGTAGGGGCAATGATATGAGAGGAGATGACATCTTTAGGATGCAACAAAAGGAAGATGAGAGTTTGGAGGACTATATTTCAAGGTTTCTATTTTTCCTGTAGAAATCTCCACATCATACACTCAATGAAGAGTCTCAAAAGCTGCTCTTCCTTAGAGGGATCAATGACATTTGCATTGATGCTTTGGACCTAATGGGAGGATATATCACCCAAGTTCCTTGGGATGATATTAAGAAGATATATCAAAACTATTCTGGGGCAACTTCAAAGAAAGGAAGAGGTTACCAATCCTCTATGGGTAAATCATCCACCAATGGGGTTTCAAGGATGGAGATTACTCACTTGTTGGAAGATTTCAAGCAAGACATCATAAACAATCTAGCTACTCAGATATATACGCTTCAAGCAAAGAAGAAACATGAGGAGGCAGAGGAAATGTTGGCAAAATGTTGCCCTCATTACAGACAAAAGAAGGACTGCAAATGAAAAATGGTAGCTAACATTGACAAAAAGCGGATCCCACCTGAGTTCAAGCCAATCCAGGGTGATGATGATCAAGTCTACTACATTGCACAAAGGAGACCATGGGCCCCAAGACAAGGTATGCCACCAGATCCATTATCTTTTGTTGGGCCTTATTTCAATTCTTATGCATCTAGTAATCAATGAAAACTCCCATACCCATCCAACTATGGAGGCTATCCACCTCAGACTTGGAACAACCCTCCAAATACCTAGCCCAATCACCAAAACTCTCCACCCCAGAGGTAGCAATCTTAGGGGAATTGGCAACAATTCCAGGGGAATTGACAACCACCTCCAGGAAATTGGTAGCAGACATCCCAATGGAGGGGAGGACAACAATGGCCAAACCAGACAACTAGTTACATGCAACCACCTCCACAGCCTCAAAAACCTACCATAATTCCCCCTCCTACTAGCTCAAGTTCTAGCACACCTAGACCTACTCAGTTACTAGCTCAACCCACACCAAATAACAAACCACAACATCAACTAGTCTACTCTGCAGATCCTAATCAATTCCATGCATATGTTGTGATGTGAGTGACATTCATCTGTGTTCAAGAACCACTTTGCTAGCTCCTTCCACTCCTATCATCACCGAGCTTCCTGTGGAAAAAGAGGAGCATCAACATGTCCCCATTCAACCAAGTGTGCCTAAAAATAATGAACTAGTTTAGCAGACTTATCAAGATCCACCATTTCCTCAAAGGTTAGAAGTTGTTAAATAAAAGGAAGGAAGGAGAAAACAACCTTTGAAATTTAGGATTAGTTGAAACAAATATGTGTTAAGATACCTTTGTTTCAAGCCATAAAATATGTCCCCATATATGGAAAATCAATCAAGGAAGCATACCTCAAAAAGCTAGGGAAGCAAAAGAAAGACTCCACTACAATTCATGTGGTGGGATAGTTAGCAGATATCATGCTTGGGAAAATTATTGTTCCTAAATACACTAACCCAAGTAGTCCTATGGTAGGAGTTGTTATAAATGAAATCCAAACAAAGAATTCTCTAATTGACTTGGGAGAAACAATAAATGTGATGACTAAGGATATCCTACAACAACTGAATGTTGCAAACATGAGACCTACTCCTACCGTCCTACAACTTGTTGATACTTCCATTGTCAAACCAGATGGTATAGTAGAATACCTTTGTGTGACTCTAGACTCTTGGGAGTACCTAACATATTTCATGATCATTTCTCCTAAAGCTACATTGAGGGGGTATCCCATCATTTTGGGTAGACCGTTCCTAGCTATAGTAGATGCTTACATTGGATGTTGGTCAGGAGACATGAATATTTCTGATGGGAAAAGCACCAAAAAGCTTTTTCTCTACCCTCTTGTTGAACCATCCCATGATATGGATAACCCCATATGGCCACATGTTGGAGAAGAGGCCGAGGAAGTCAATTCAGTGGCACAAATCATGATGATAGGAAAAAGTCCATTCATGTAGCTTCAGGAAGAAGATAAAGTGTTGTCCCACATAATTCAAAATCATTGTGAGGTGTATGAAGAGTCATCCACTCATGAATCTGGTTCTACAGGTCTAATGAAGACACTTTTTCCCACTCTTCCTACAATTGAACTTCATGCAGCAACTAATATGCTTCATACATTGCTACCACATGAACTAAAAATTCCAAGCATTAGTGAAACAACTATGATCGAGTTAACCACACAAGTGCAAGTGTCAGAAGGGAAACATTTGAATATTAACAACAAGTTGAGTCAAGAGCAACAATTTTCCCTAAACCCATTTAAGACCAATCAACCTACATTTGCATGGGATTACCATGACATGAAAGGATTGGATCCCAATCTCTGTACTCATAGGATATATATCAGAGATGACTATACACTAGTAAGGCAGCCACAAAGGAGAATCGACCCTGCATTGAGGGAGATTGTAAAAGGGGAATTACATAAATTATTGGATGCAATATTTATCTACCCTATCTTAGACAGCCAGTGGGTGTCCCCATTGGTAACTATGCTAAAAAGGGAGGTAAATGGAGATTTTGTGTTGACTATAGAGAACTAAACTCTGCCAACAAAAAGGATCATTTTCCCTTTCCTTTCATAGACCAAGTACTGGATTCACTTGCAGGTAAGTAGTATTTTTATTTTCTAGATGGATTAAGTGGTTATAATTAGATACAAATTGCACCTGAGGATCAAGAGAAGACAACCTTTACCTGTCCTTAGGAAACTTATGCCTACTCAGTACTTCCATTTGGTTTGTCTAATGCACCTGCAACTTTTTAAAGAGTAGTCATTAGTATATTTTCATATATCTCACATGATTGTATGGAGATCTATATGGATGATTTTACTACCTATGGTGTTGATTTTGTAGAAGCATTAGAAAATCTCAAGAAAGTTTTGCAAAGATGCGAGGACCATAATCTATCCTTGAACAGTGAGAAATGCTTCATTATGATGTAGGAAGGAGTAGTCGTTGTCCACTACATCTCTCAAAAAGGAATTCAAGTAGACCTATCCAAGATTGAGGTGATTACCAATCTGCCTATTCTTGCAAAGCAAAAAGATAGAAGTTTCTTGGGACATGCAAGATATTAAAGGAATTTCATCAAATATTTTAGTAAAATGGTAGCACCACTGTATAATCTCCTAACTAAAGATGTCGAGTTCTAGTGGACTGAGGACTGTGAAAAAGAATTCTTTGATTTGGAAGCAACCTTAACACATGCTCCTGTACTCAAAGGCCCCAAATGGGAACTCCCTTTCCATATTCATATAGATGCATCTGATTATGCTATAGAAGTTGTATTGGGACAAAAAGAAGGAACAATTGAGAATGCAATCTATTTTGTCAGCAAAACCCTACAAGGAGCTGAATTTAATTACATAGTGATAGAGAAGGTGATGTTGGTAGTCATTTGTGCCCTTAACAAGTTCAAGCATTACATAATAGGATATCATATCTTTATTCATACA
This sequence comes from Sequoia sempervirens, assembly GCA_007258455.2. NCBI lineage: Eukaryota > Viridiplantae > Streptophyta > Pinopsida > Cupressales > Cupressaceae > Sequoia > Sequoia sempervirens. The sequence continues at coordinate 411,647,795 of VDFB02086081.1, forward strand.
AACCATGCAACCATAAGATACCTCATGAATAAGCCCTTGATTTCAGGTAGGCTAGTAAGGTGGTTGTTGTTGATGTAGGAATTTGACATCACCATTGTTGAAAAACTAGGAAAAACAAATGTTGTAGCATACTTTATCTACAGATTGACTACATCAAAAGACACTCAAGTCATTGATTACTCTTTCCCCGATGGACACTTGTTTTCCATTAGTGTGCACACACCTTGGTATGTTGATATAGCCAATTATTTGGTTATAGGGAAAGTTCCTCCTCATTTATCTCCAAAAGAGAGAAGGGTGCTCATTGAGAAAAAAATTTCTTTCTCATGGATTGCAGGATGTTTATTCTACACTAGACTAGACCATGTAATGAGGAGATGTGTAAGGGAGGATGAAACATGTGATATATTGCATGCATGTCACAATGAACCCTGTGGAGGGAATTTTGCAGCCAAGAGGACACCAATGAAAATTATTAAAACAAGATGTTAATGGCCCAGACTTCATAATGATGCAAGAAAGTATACCAAGAAGTGTGATAGATGTCAAAGGATGGTTCTACCAACTAAATATGATTAGATGCCTCTTTACCCCCAGGTAGTCATCACTCCATTTGATAAATGGGGACCTAATTTTGTAGGTCCCATTGATCCTCCATAAAATGAAAAATCCTATATCTTGGTTTGCATTGACTATGTGACCAAGTGGGTTGAGGTCAAAGCTATGAAGCATGCGAGAGATAATAAAGTTGTTGAATTCTTCTATGAGGAAATCTTCACTCATTATGGGGTTCCAAGAGAGATAGTGACAAATCAAGGAGCTCAGTTTACATCAACCCTTGTCACAACATTAGTCAATAAATATAATGTGAGGCACAGGAAATCTACCCCCTATCACCCTCAGGCCAATGGCTAGTCTGAGGTGACCAATAGAGAAATAGAGGCTATCTTGACCAAAACAGTGACTATTCACAAAATAGATTGGGAAACTAGATTTCTAGAAGCTTTCTGGGCTTATAGGACCACTTGGAAGACAACTACTATTTTCAATCCTTTTTAATTACTGTATGGGAAGACAACCATGATGCCTATTGAGTTTGAGCATAAAACTCTTAGGACTGCACTAGATCTTGGGATAGACATATCTGAGGTGCAAAAGGATAGAATCATGCAGTTGAATGATTTGGATGAGATGAGAAATTCATCCCTTCATCATATTGAGGTAGTGAAAAATCATAGGGTCAAATGGCATGACAAATACATAAAGGAAAAGAAGTTCCAACCAGGTGACTGGGCACGCCTTTATGACTCCAGGTATCAAGACAATGCAGGAAAATTGCAGACCAAGTGGTTGGGACTGTATGAAGTTGTAGAAGTCTTCTCCAGTGGTGCTATACAACTCACAACCATTGATCTTGTTAGATTCAAACTCTTGGTCAACGGTCACTGTCTCAGGTTATATCATAAACTAGCTTCCAAGCAAGAATTCATGTAACAATTTATTCAACACCAAACCTCTGAACTTCCTAGTGTCCCTCCTTCTAAATAATCTAGGTATGCATGCAATCACATCATAATAAATATTTCCACTTTTGTGGGAATCCACTTCTCCATTAATAAATCCATCTGCCCAATCCATCTCCATTTTCTCTCTCTTCCATAACTCCACCAGTGACCCTTCGTTGGTTGCAGATAAACAAGGAACAAAGAGAACTTATCTACCAAAGAAGTGGAAACAAGTATCTGTCCACATTGTCATGTATATTACTTGTGAGGGCCGCTAGTCATGCCTCCATTCTGTGCATTTTAAGCTCTTGAACCATATGAGACATGGAAGAAGAATGAACATGCCCAATGTGTTATATAACCTCCTTGTAATCATGGTAGCTAAAACAAAAAAAGGTAGGGATAATTCTTTTTCTCTCCATTGTTTAATAAAATTGTTAGTAGAGAAATCTTTGCAAGAGGTGTTTGGTATGACATGGGGAGAATTTGTAAACATTGATCAATTTAGAATAGAAAATGTACGTCCTAGAGCTCAACCTCAACCTCGTAGGGTTAGTAGGGGTGAGAGGGTTTCTGAAGCCACTCCTAGAGCTTCAACCTCTGGTGCAAACCATAGCTCAAACCTTCTTGCAGCCAAACAAGCTATAGAAATTGGCTCCTCTGAGTCTAAATATTTAGATGAAGAAAGTTCATCCTCAGAATCTGATGTTAATGTTCTTCCCAAAACCCCAATTTGAACTAGGGCTACCCTTAAGAGAGAGGAAGCACAAATGAAAGAGGAAGAAATGAGGAAGGGGAAGGCCAAGAGGCAAACACCAGAAAACGCAACACCAAGCCCTAGGAAATGGAAGGCTGATGACATTGTTCTTCCTGCAACCGAAGAAAAACATAAAATCCCTCCTAAGAAATCAAGACCAACTGGACTAGCTGCTGATATACTCCAAAGAGAAGCTCTAGACTCAGGAGAACATCTAGGGAGGAGATAGAAGCCCCTATGGGGCAGGTAAATGTTGAAGAAAAATATATTTTTGAAGAACAAGAAAACATAAGATTAGCAAATCTTGCTGCTATTGTATAATAGGTTGAGAATCAAGAGAAAAATGAGAATCAAGAACCCCTGCATCCTGAGCAGGATGAACAACCAGAATCATTGCAACTGGTGCTATTTAAACAATAAGAATCGGTGCAAGGAAATATTTTGGTAGGAACACATAAACCTCCTACTTTCTCATGGAATCTTGTAGCCTTGAACCTATGGAGTGAAATGCAAAGGAAAGAGGAGGAGTGGAAAAAGGAAAAATGCAAGCTACAGGAAGAGGTTAAAAAGAAAAAATGCAGAAATTGAAGAAAAGAATGCAGAGATTGTTGCCTTGAAGGATAAGGTGGATAATGTGGTAGCTTTAGTACCCCAAATGCTAGCATGTAGAACTCCTCCAAGAGTGTATGCACTACATTTGAAGGAGTGGAACCTTTCCTTCAAGATGTCAAGGATTATTTCAGGTTTGAGCTCTTCTATTGACATTCCACATGAGTTTTTCCAGGCCTACCAATTTTCCCCACCTGAAGTTAAAAATATGCTCTATGAATTATACTTGCATAATTATGTTGTGAATAATGATCATGATTGGAACCCATTATTGTACATTGGAGATCTCCATTTGAGGGAATTTATGTCCTAGATTTAGAATAAAATTAGTTGGGAGCAACAATTTAGAACTTACAAGGAAAGATAATTCCATACTCCCTTGCCTCTCAGGGCTGAATCTAGTAACCCTACAAACATTTACTAAATATGGCATATAATTGTTTATCACCCAAGCTACAAAAATAGAATCATGCATGTTAGGGAAGAAGCCTACAAGGAGTATGAGAAGGTAGCTACAACTACATGGAAATCAGTAATGGGGTACTTATCACAAAGGTGGAATAGTTTGGCAGATGAGTTGAAACAAGTTGAACCCCACTCTTAACAAAATTATGTTGCAACATGCAAACGAGTTGACATATACATATAGGTTGTAAGGATGAGACAACAATATTGGCTTCCATTAAAATTTCAACCCCCCACTTAAAAGTGGCTTGTACTAGATTACAGGTTTTATTGGTATGGCATAGCTATAGAAAGGAAAAGATGGAACATATTGGAAAACAAGCAAGGATTCTACTTGGACCCCAATTCAAACACTGTAGAGATCGATGTGGGACAGTTGGCAGTTGGTGACTTCAGAGCATTGATTAGGAAAAAGAATAGTGCTCCCTCTATTGGAGGACCAACAAAACATTGGGTTGGGGGGAATGATGAGTCCAATTAATGGATCAATTTTGATAGGGTTTATTATATATTTTTTATTGATACCATAGACTTTTGCACTTGGTTGTTGACATTTTCCATGTTATTTCCTTAAAACCATAAGCCTTGGGTATAAGTTTATCCTTGTGACTTTTAATGACATTAACATGCTATGTGAATTATCTATGTTAATTTTACATGTGGTTGAATGGATGTTACTTTAAGGTAATTGTGGATATGCAATTGTTTGTGCATGCTAATGTCATTATGTAGGTTTACACTAAGATGTCGATGTCAACAAATATTTCAAAGTGGAAGGAACTCCTTCCATATGGTTGGTCGCCAAGAGAATCAAAAAGGTGGTCATTAAGAGGTCAAAGGAGGGAAAACTCTCAATGGAGGGAGACTTCCAATGGAGGGAAATTCCTAATTCAAATGAAAGATTGAAACTACCTTTTAATGGCCATGTTTGTTTGTTGAGAAAATCTAGGGAATGTGTTGTGCTAGATTCTCATTGGGGAACGTATGCTTTGACCAAATTTGGCGAATGCATAACTTCCTCCCTCTCTTTTCTAAGCTTTCAATAAATGGAATCCTCCTATTTTTATGGAGTTGACTGCCTAGGTAGTTAGGGTTAATTAGAAGTTTTTCTCTCTATAAATAATGATCAGATGCCCCTTTTCATAAGGTTGGATGTTTTGAGATTGTACTTGCATTTTCTAGTTTTAGTAATATAGTCATATTGCTAAAATGTTGTCATCATGTTTTCAAGAAATAATGTGATATTCTGATTTGTTGCAACTGAGTTAGCTTAAGGAAGACTCACTCAAGGGGGCATACTTGGTGACAATTCCACCCATTTAGTTTAAAAGTTATTTTTTGTTCAGTAATTAGTTTTAGTTTTAGCAGTTGTCTATTCCTGTAGCCATTGGAATTTTGTTCTATGATTGTTCCTGCAACCAAGGCAGATAGAGTAGTTTCCTATCTATTTGTTGAGATTTCTATTTCTATCTTTCATTTCCAATTCAGTTGTTAATGCTTAGTGTAGTTGTTGATTCATGCTCAGTGCTCAAGTTGATTTCTTTCCAGCATTTTGTTTCCAGTACTGTTTGTTTTCTAGTTTATGGATGATTGTAGTAGAGTCCTAGTGCACATACAGTGTTGACCCGTTTCAATTTTACGTACCTGGGTTGACAATGAAATGCACCTTCATGATGAGTAAGATAGCTACTTAGTACAGATGTTCAATCTCTAAGGCACAACTCTAAGGGCTTAGTTATTAAACCATTAGAGGAGGCCAATAGGTGGATCAAGATTTGACCATTTTTCCATTGCGATGTGAATCATATCTAGGCTATTTGTCCAAAAATGCACGCTCACTCTAAGGCAACAAAACTTCAGGATCTTTTGGGTGAGTATCCAAAGAGGTGAGACACATACACACAACCGATATGCACTCACACACACACGTGAGTGGCTATGGGAAAGTCATGCCTTAGATTGGCTTCTAGTCCAACCATACCAAAGTTATACCTCCTGATAAATTTGATAAGGTGCCACACAACAATGATCTTTGAGCTCCATGAGGCAAGAAAAACTTCGTATGCTTGATACTCATGAACAAACAAGATGAATCCTTAGGAATGCAAAGTGTATTATGGAAGGTGGCTATATAACCAAAATTTTGTAATTGCAAAATAATGTAAAGAGTGTTCAAAGGAGTCTTGCTTAATTCATGTAAGGTCTTGACTTAGGGAACATTGTGCCTAATGTCTCCAAGAGAGGACCAACCAAAGAATAAAAGATTCACAACTTAGGGGATGTAGTGTGTCACATCAAGCCAATAAGAGGAATATAATATGCTAAGAGAGATCACGCTCTTGAGGGAAATCACACCCAATGTCACCAAAAAGAAAAAGATGCATTGCATGAAATAAGAAGACTATACCATGGAACATAAAAAATGCAAAAAGAATAATGCCAATGTATGCCCCCACTTTAAAGAAATTGCTAAAAACCCTACTGTGAGAAATTACTTTAAAGTAGCAAATGATAAATGCTAACAATGAAGAAGACATGAGAGCTAACTTGGAAAGACCTATGCCAAGTCATATGTTTCCAAATGAAGCCACGTCATGAAAGAAAAGAAGGGGTTGCCCTCAACAATAAAATTTCAAACACATGAGGGATCCATGGATTTGGGGTCAGTATGTTCTTGCTACAATGTTATTTTATAGAGCTCAAAATTTTCATCATTCCCCAAATACTCATAGAACTAGAAGAATGACACAAAGAGAGTGAAAACAAAGGAAAAGCCTTTTGGGTCAACATGGAAGAGATATGAATGTCTCAACACATTGCGTCATCCCCAAAAGGAAAAGAAAAGACAAAAGAAAAGATAAAAAAATCTTTTGGGTCAACATGGAAGATACATGAGTGTCTCAATGCCTTGCATCATCCCCAAAAGGAAAAGACAAGACCAAGGTAAAAGGAAAAAATAAAATATTTATGACATAGAGAAGAATGTAGGTACAAATAGAGGAATGTCACAATGAGAGAGACATCAAACAAAACAACACGGTGGATCACATTACGCACATGCCTTCACACAAAAGGAAAAGAAAAAATACTAGTAAGGCACATGCAAGTCAACCTATGAGCAATTTCGTCTGCATCCCAATCATTTTCATTATATATGAAAGGCAAAAAACTAGCCAAAGGGACAATAGCAAGTGCCAAACTAGGGTCATTGCCAAGTTCAACACTCTTCCTAGGAGAATTGTCATGTAAGCTCATAGAAGAGGAAAAAAATGTATTTAATTCATTATACACCTCTTCGTCAATTTTAGCAACCTCATCATCATCATCTAAATTAATCACAGTAGGAGGTTGAATGATAATTTCCAAAGAAGGGTTTGGCTCCTATTGTTGTATAATATCTTTTTGTTTTGGTGAAGGGGGAGACTCATCATGCATTGCTTCAGTCAAGTTTGGATCTTGATTTTATTTTTTTATTTCTTCATTTAACTTTCGAGCAAGGGCATGATGTCTATACCTACACTTTCTAGCACCTTTATTTCTTTTAGTTCAATTTTCAAGTTGTGTTTGTGTAGGAGCGGGATGATTAACTATAGGTTTCTTTTCTTCCCTAATGGGAGGAACGGAAGGAACCATGGAAGGTTGTTCAACCACTTTCTCTTGAAATTTGTAAACCTGTTTTATTTTAGGAGGTGTGATGGGATTGTTTTCATTATCTCTTAGTCTTTTGTAGGAAATAGGAAAATGATCTATCTTAGGTTGAACTTGTTTGTTTGGAATGTGTTTAGGCTCAATCATGGTTTCATCAAGGATGGTAGGTTTGATCATGGGTTGAGGCATGTTTTGAGGGGAAATTTTTGCTATGCATTTCACCTTGAAATTTTGGTAGGATTTGAAAAAGAAGTCTTCACAAGGTTTAATAGGTTCCATAGGCTCGGGACAAAAGAAATCTAATGAAAAGTTTCCACAAGAAGACAAAGGGTTATAGCCACTACGATGCACAGTGAAAATTTCATTGTCAAAGGGAAACTTTAAGCATTTATGCACAATCGATGGGATAGATTTCGTGGAGCGTAGTCATGGGTAACCAAGCTTCACATGGAATTGGTCCAACGTCGAGATGATGGAGAATGAGACATCTAATGTTTTTTATCCTATTTACAAAGGTAAGGTGATCGATCCCATCATAGGGAAAGTGAAACTGTTATGCATCTTGATCCATTCTTTTGGTTTATCATATATTTGTTGATAGAGCTCATGCACAAGTAAGAATTCTTTAGTGATCACATTCTCTCCATAGACGGGATTTATTAATATCCCATTAGTGGGCTTATCCTAGATTCAGTTGGTTATGTAAAGAGGACCATTAGGTGCATGTTTAAGTATATCTTTAGAGGAGAAAGCAATGTGAAGAGGCTTCTTAGTTCAACCCTTATGATGTTGAGTTTTGACCAATGCAACCAAACCATCGATAGGATTTTGTTCTTGTTGATCAGTATCCATAGGACTTTGTTGAATTGTGTCTATGTTTTCATCGTCCATGTCAACATTCATCAACATTAGTCTTTGTAGTTTCACTGGCTTTGAAAAATGAAATATTATGTTTCGGCATAGGGTTGGTAAAGATTTGAGAATTTTGGTTAGGAGGGGAAATAGACTTATTTCCTTGATCATTAACACCTCCAACAAAAAGACGACCAAAATCAATGAGGTCTTGCACAGGATGTTTAAGACTCTTACAATGTTCCATGTCATGTCCATTTTTTTGGTGATAATGGCAATAAGCATTTGATCTAAAGTTTAGAGGTAAAGGTTTATTAGGATCGGGTGTTTTAACAGGAGGCAAGGTGATCATTTTTTCTTCTAAGAGTTGTGACATTATGTTATGAAGGGTATCAGGTAAGGGAGTGAATTTCCTTTTTGGGTCCCCATAGCTAAAGGGTATTGTTGCTTTAACAACAATTACTTGGTTATTGACTTGTTGAGTTGTTTACTGAGGGGGGTTAAGTTGAAGGAATCCTTTATTCTATTTCCTAAAAGGCTGGTAATTGTTTTGGTTTCTGGACTCAGACTTCTCAGTTCAGCTAGAGGTGAATTTTGCATCACGACTACTAATCAAGATTTGATAATCATGGAGGGCAGTACATAAGTGCATGAAGGAGGGGAATTTCATCATGGTAAGATTGTCTTGTATCTTTCTTTGAAAATTCTCTATGAAAATATTTTGAAGGTGAGGATCGGGAACCTTTACATTGATTTGGGAATAAAGCGATTGATATCGTGAGATAAAGTCGGTAATCTTTTCAACTTCTTTTTTCTTACATATCATCAAATCAGCCAAGGTCATTTTAGGAGTCATATGCACTTGAAAATGGTTGATAAATGCCTCAACAAGTTCATTGAATGAATGAATTGAGTTGTTTGGTAACAAAGAAAACCATTCTAAAGCAACATCCTTCAAGGATTTAGGGAAAAGTTTAGCCGATAGTTTATCGTCAAGAATAAAGTCACTACATAAGGTCATGTAAGAGGAAATATGGTTAGAAGGATCTCCCTTTCCCACATATTTCTCAAATCTAGGTACCTCTACACCTTGTGGCATTGGTGTTCACAATATCTCCAAGGACAAGGGACTACTTTTGACATAATATGTAGGTGGGCCATTTTGATTTTGGTTGATAGTAGAGACTTGCTTTTGAAGGGATGAAATGGTTTGCAAAAGTTGGTTTATGAGAGGGCCATTGTTTGTATTATGAGATGGAGGTGAATATGGCAGAGGTGTGTATGTGTTCAAAGGACAAGTGAATGGAATTCTTATAGGTGGTAAGGTGGTAGGAGATATGATGTGCAATGCCACAAAGGTACTAGGGATGCTAGTGGAAATACCCAAGGAAGGAATCACATTACTAGTAGGTTGCATTGTTGTTGTAACTTGAGGGTTGGTATAGGTAGGACTAGAGGTGATTGTTGTGGGAGGAGGAATTTGAATTCATCCTTGGCTTGTAACATTGTTTGAGGGTAAAGGAAAACTAGTGGTTGAGGTAAGATTTTTTCCAAAAAATTGAGCTATGTTATGCACAAGGTCAACTATGTCTTCACTTTCAAGCATGTGATGAATGTTATCTATGGTAGGGATAGCAGGAGTTGAAATGTTCTCAGTACTTATTTGATTTTGTAGGTTTTCTAGGTCTTCATGGATTTGGATTATGTTTTCTTGCGGAATACTAGCAACCATTATTTCAACATACATCACACTACTTGAAGGCAAGGAATGGTCAAGGGTATGGTCCATAACTAGTGAACTAGTGTCAATACTAGGAGTGAAAGAGCTAGACAACCCAAGATCCTCGATGATTGTGCTATCGCGAGATGACATGAGTCTTGCACTTCGTCTCACTATAGTATTAGCAATAGGACACCAAGTAGAAAAGCTCATGTAAGGGATACTAAATGCAAGATGGATGCAAATGAAATTTAAGCTAAATGCAATGAAATGAATATAACAAAAACTTTGTAAATTGAAATAGAAAGTTATCAACAACAAACAAAATCTCAAAAAAAAAGTTTTGAATTCTTGAAAATGTTGTTTAAAATCTGCATTGGGATTACCTAGAGGGGCGTATGAGTCTCAATGAGGGTTTTTTCACAAATTTCAAAAAAAATTAAGTGATTTTTATACTTTTTGGTTTGGATGATCTATAGACTAAATGAAAATGTAGACTTAAGATGATTTTCAATGATGTAAGATGCAAAAATGCAACCTACATGCACTTTCATTAATGCAATATTTAGAAACCCTATAATTCTAATTAACTAATGCAAACCCTAATGCAATGTTAATGCAAGCTAGATCTAGGATGATAATGCACTCCAAATCAGAATTATGATGTTCTAAATGTAGGTTCACCAAAATGAAAGGTGTAAAATTGTCATTGCATATGGTTTAAGACATAGAACTATAATCTTCTTCACTCTCATTCAAGGAAAACCCTAGAGATCTCAATCTTAGGTATGCAAAGGGGAAAGAGATCTTGCAATAGGTTTCTCCTAAGGTTTGATTAGAAACTAAGAGGGGTTCACCACCAAGCTAGGGCTTAGAAAGACTAATGAAATGAAAAACCTAATGTTTAAACCTAGTGCAATGCAAGGCTTCACTAAATGACCTAAGAATGCATGTAAACCAAAATAGAAAGCTAGAAGATCAGAGGTGTGCACCTTGAAACCTATAGAGGACTAGATGAAGACCTAAAATGTTGAAAACACTTATTTTAATGCTGACTAGGACTCATACGCTAGGCTGGGAGATTTAGTCCTAGATTAGGGTTTCTGGGTAGGAATAGAAATATGGAAGAGATATGACTAAAAATCCTAAAATATGCAAATTTTCCTATATTGGGACTCATATGCCAGAAGTGGTGTATCATTCCATTTAGGGTTTTCTAAAAATTCAAAGTTTGAATATGCTCTTCAATGTCTACTCTATCCTTTCCACTTGATCTCTAGATCAAGTGGAAAGGATAGATGATTTGCAACCTGTAGATGTCTTTCAATGATCTCCAATGCAAGGAGACAACTTTGAACACTTTGACAACTTTCTCCTAACTTTCTCTTCAATATTTCTTCAACCTAGATCTGCAAATCACACACTAAAGAGAGGGGAAAATGTTGGTTTGTTAGTGGAAAGGGGTTTTCCTTGGTCAAAGCTTGTTTAGGTAATCAAACCTTGTAATTAAATGAAGGAATGATGAATGAACAACATGTAATGTTACAACTCACCAAACCCTAACCATAAAGTGTTGCAAACATGTATGAAGTGGCTCCAATGAATGTAGATCTTGACTCTTGCTTGAATGTTGTAGATCTTGCATTGAATGCTAGCTTGAATCATAAATCCCTACATCACAATTATTAGCTCAAAAACAAACATAATGCATGATGACTTTGACATGATGCTTGAATTATGCTCCAAAAAACTTGATAATTTTCCCTTGAATGCTCTTGTAAACACTTGAATTCTCTCATGAAATCAAATTTTCTATAAGGAATGCTCTCATGAAAATCTTGGGTGAAAATGAGTGAAATAACCTTGTATTTATACTTGTTTATGCCAAATTTCTCAAAATTACAACACTACAAGCCGACATTCGATCTACGAGAATAAAATCCCGCCAAGAATTTGAATTAATTTTGGTTTTGGGCTACACGGGACTCATATGCCAGAAGTGGCATATGAGTCCCATTAGGCATTATTTATGGGACACATTTTAAAAAATGCTTAGAATTATGTAAAATATAGATCAAGGCCCAAAACCCTAGGTGGGACCCATATGCCCAAGGTGGTGTATGAGTCTCAGATCACTAAATCTAGGCCACACAACCTAAAAACACTTGAATTATAATTATCCTTGGAAAGATGCATTAAATGAGGGTTGTGGATGTAAAATAAGGCCAAATAAGGCATAAAGAAGCCCAATTAATAATGAAAACCCTAGGTAAGTTTGAAAGTGTGGTGCAACATTTTACAATGCCTTAAATAATGTACAATTAAGTCCTTTTAGTTCACAAGAGCCCAGGACCTAATGTGAGTGTGTTAAACACATTGCAACACCAAGTCGAGGCATTATTAAGCTCAATTTTATAAAGAGGGCCCAAACAAGTGTGAAAATGTTATGGAAAACATTTTTTGACACTAAAATACCAAACACAATCCTACTAAATACCATAGGGTTTCAATGCCATACAACAATGGAAATTACAGTTTAAAAATGGTTTCAAGAAGTCCATGGATATATCATTCATATTAGACTATTACTACACCCTTTGAGAGCTCATAGGTCATGAAATATCCATGAAAAGAGAGATTGGAAGTTTTATTAGGGAGTTTGGAGAGATGAACAAGGGGCTGAAAGTAAATATACACCAAAAAGGAGGGTTTCACACTTTCATAATCCACATAACAACCAATTATCAAACTTAGGATAGTCATAAGAATTTATGCATCATGGGGCTAAACCAGACTACACCAACATTTTGAGCTAGTTGAATGAGTTATAGGGGAGGCCCTTTTTCATTCCCAAAGTGTGTCAATCCCTCTGGGCTATAGGGTTCTAACAAGGTCTCTTAAGAGCCTTCAAAATATAAAACTACCAATATATGACAATGTAGTTCTTAGAGCTTGTTTGGGTTATGAATGTTTCATCTAGACCTATAGGTGGATGTGGGGTCCCTCTAAAATAATACATCTTTATTTTTCATCAACTTGAACCTCTCTTGATATTTCATCAAATTGACATCATTTGATAGTGGTAAGATCAAGTGCATTCTTAAAAATGGGGCATTTGAGAGTAGTGTAAAGGTGTGCTAATAGGCATATTTTCCATTCTACACCTCATCAACCCAAACCAATTGTGTCAACACATCGGGGTGGCTGGGTGAATTCTAGGGTATTCCCCATTTCATTCCCCAAGTTTGTCAATCCCCTCCAAGGTATAAGCTTCCAACAAGGTCTCTCAAGATCCCTAAGAGGAAAAAAATGCAAATCTATGACAAATAATTTTTTAAAGTTCATGTGTCCTCTGAATGTTTTGTATATACCTATAGGTGGATGTGGGTCCATAAAAAATATTGTCTCTATTTTCATCAACTTGACACCATTTGACTATGACAAGATCAAATGCATTCTTACAAAATATGTCGTTTAAGAGTAGTGTAAAGGTGTCAATAAACATATTTTCCATTCTATGTCTTGTCATCCCAAATTGACTATTCCAACATGTTGGGGTTGTAAGGAAGCTAAGGTAGTAGAACAAATTCCTACACTAATATTGAGAGGAGGATAATGCAAAAAATTACAAAAACATAAACAAAAATTAACATAAATATTGTGCATACCACAACATAGTGATATACATGGGGAAAACCCTTTCGAGTGAAAAGCCCCACACTCCAAAAGCACCCAATATATTATTCAAGAATTAAAAATATTATAATATACCTATAGAGCAAGCTTCTCATAGGATTACACTGACCAGAAACCCAAAGGCAACATGACTTCTATTTGACTCTTAAAATACATCGCAATTCACAGTCATAATACAACACCCTCATAAAATAGGGTTGCCTTATAGAGAAAGTCAAGCTAGGAAAATATCGACTCTCAGATATAAGACCTAATGATGAATGGTATAGATTGAAAATAATAAAATATGCATAAGATTTTACTTTTGGGGGCACTACACCAAGCTCTCACCAGGGTGTGTGACCCCCAGACCCCTCACCACTCCCCCACACCCCCCCCCCGCACTTACGTATCAACAATACCTTATGTAATTGCAAGGTTGAGACACATTTTCCCAATAGGGATGGTTAGTTTAATTCTAAAAGAGGCCTCATTTCATTCTCCAAGTGTGTCGATCCCTCCGAACTATAGGGTTCCATCAAGGTCTCTTAAGAATCCTTGAGATAAAAAACCACCAATCTATTAAGGGATAGTTTTTGGAGTTTATGGGTCCTATGAATGTTCCATATAGACCTATAAGTAGATGTAAAGTCCTTACAAAATAACCTCTCTTATTTTTATCAACTTGACACCATTTGACCATGGCAAGATTGAATGCATTCTTACAAAATACGTCATTTAAGACTAGTGTAAAGGTGCCAAGAGCCATATTTTTTGTTCAAAACCTCATGGGTCCAAACTAACTACACTAAAACATAAGGTTGGGTGGTTGATTATAGGGGATACTTGGTTTTGTTCCCCAGTTGTTTTTATCCCTCCAAGCTATAAGGTTTTGACAAGTTCTCTTAAGATCACTACGGGGAAAAACTACTATTCTATAATGGAGTAGTTTTCATAATTTGTGGGGCCTACAAATGTTCCATCTAGACTTATATGAGGATGTAGAGTAAAGGTGTCAATAGGTATATATTTGTTGTTTTATGTCTCATTAGTCCAAATTGACTATTCAAACACATTATGGTGGGTGGATAAATTCTAGGAGAGGCCATTTTTTCTCCCCAAGTGTGCTAATTTGTGCAGGCTACAAAGTTCTAGCAAGATCCCTTAAGAGCCCTAAGAGAGAAAAACTACCAAATTATGACACAATAGTTCTCAAAGTTTTTTTGGTATATAAATGATCTATATAGACCTAAAGGTGGATGTGGGTCCCTCAAAATTAATCTAAGATCTCAATTTTTGAACTTGACACCATTTGACCATGGTAAGATTGAATGCATTCTTGCAAAATGTGTCACTTTAGGGAAATGTAAAGTTGTCAATGTGTATATTTTTCATTCTAGACTTCATCAACCCAAACCAACTACTCTAAAAAATTAGGGTGGGTGAATGAATGTCAGGGGAGGCCCCATTTTATTACCCAAATGTGATCTCTCTAGGATACAAGGTTTTGATAAGGTCTCTTAAGAGCCCTGAAAGAAAAACTACCAATTTATGATGGAGCAATTATCATAGATTGTGGGACCTACAAATGTTTTATAGACCTCTAAGTGGATTTGGGGTCCATATAAAGTAACATCTCTCAATTTTATTGAAATCAATACCATTTGACCATGGAAATATTGAATGCATTTTTGTAAAATAATCATTTCAAACTAGTGTAAATGTGCAAATAACCATATTTTTAATTCTATGCCCCGTGGGACCAAATTTACTATGAAAAAATATTAGAGTGGGTTAGTGAATGTTAGGGGAGGACCAATTTTGTTCCCTTTGTGTGTTGATTCCTCTAAGCTATAAGGTTTTGACAAGGTCATTTAAGAGACTTGTTGTCTCCTAATAGTGCACCCTTGATGAGTAAACTCAACATACTGGTGAAACATTGGAGAACTTCCTTGATTGTGGGCTTAGATTTTCAAAGCTAACCTCCATAGTAAGCTTGCTCTTATGGTACTCACCTAAAACTAACTAAACTAATGTTTTTTGTAGAGGAAAGGGTAAGGGGAAAACATGAAAATGAAACTAACTCCTAAGGTGATGCACCAAAATGTTAATCTAAAACTTGTACAACTAATTTTACACATAGTTTTAATCAACAAAAATATTTTACATGCACAACTCAAGAATTATATGCTTTTGCATCAATATTTCATAAGAATATTATAACACTCACAATCCTAGAAGGAAGACATACACTCTTCACAACTTGAACTACTTGCATTCCAACACAACTTACAACTTGCAAACATACATCTTTCTTCTACATAAAGGCACTACTAATGAGACACAATAATAAGGATGAGATACTTCACATGAAATTGCATCAATCACTTAAACACACACAATGACACAAAATTTGAGAAGGAAAAACTTGCTTAACTTTATTGATCTCCAAAGGTGTAATACTGCTATACATGCCTATAAAAAGAGTTACAAATGCTATCTCCTACTGAAAGAACCTCCAAAAAAGTTATAATGTAGCATGAGAATGAAAATAAATAACTTCAAAAATAATGTTTGAAGTTACTATATACTTTCCCAAGCAGTTGCACAAAGATAGGAATCTCAAAATCCCTTGGTTGTGCACAACAATAAAGCCTATTTTTAAGCCCCTTGAAAGACTCCAAAAAGGCTGTAAAATGAAGAAAAGGTCAAGGCTTGACCTCTCCTACCATAAAGGAACTTAAAAATGCTTCTAGATGCTCTCAATTCCCTCCGTCAAAAAAACCACTACATTCTCTCCACTTGTTTGTCAACTTCGTCAACTTCTCCTATATGCTTGGAACAACCATAAACCCTCAACCAACCCTTTTTACCATAACTAGAAAGCACATGCACTTATCTATTTTACATTTACAAAACATTAATGAAGTGATTTATAATTGTATCACTTAAATCAATGTTTACATCTAAAATATGTTTCAACTTATGCAAAATAAAAGCCATGACTCAACCTATGTCTTGGAAGACAAAGAAAAATATACAAGTCTTACAGGGGACCATTTGGTTTTACTTTAGAAATTATGCAAAATGAGACTAAGGCATATATCACAATACAAGGTATTAATCTATGTTGAAATTGTGAAAAAAACAAGGCAAAAATGCCTTTTGGTTTGTCAACCAAAGTTTAGGGTTGAAACCCTAAACACCAAAACTATGGCCAAATACTTTTCCTTCACTCATTTTTCACTTAACAACTTTCTAGAAACCTCATTGAGCCACCATCAAGGGTTTCACCTAGTTCTTTCATGGAGGTTTTTGGAGATCACATGTAGAACTCATGCTCAACCTGTGCATGGCATGCCTTTATTTGCAAAAAGAGAATGCATTTTCCATCATTTTTTGTGAATAAAATGTTTTCATTTGAAAGAAAAGATGAAATTTCCTATGTTTCCTTGATCATTCTCTACTTTGATTCATGAATTTGTACAAGATTTTCAATTTTATGTAGTTAAAATGAAAACCTTACTCATTTTTGTATTTGGCTTTTGCCAATGCTATGGGTTTCTTCCTTCTATTTGGTCGAGAGTTTCCTGCATTTCTCTTAAAAAATGATTTGGGATTTTTCATTTTAAGGCTCTTACCTTGGTAGACTATCTTTGCATATGATTGTACAATCTCTTACATGTTGCTCTTTGTTATATAGCCATTGTCCTCTGTATTTTATCATTGTTCTCCCTCTACCTTTGACTGTGCTTCTGTTAATTCATAAGTAGTGATTTCACTCTCTAAGCGTGACACTAAGTACTTTTTTGACAGCAAATTGAAAGAAAGATTAACAAAGTCAAATTTTCATAGCTTTTGAAGTACATCTGGCATCAAACCTTCAAAAACATTACAAGAGAGATTAAGATACTCTAGTGTTGGCACCAAACTAATACCTTAAGAGATACTGTCACTTTATCACTATTTTTTATTCTTTACTTTCCCTAGATGCATTATCAACAAATCTGCATCCCTTGCACCCAGACTATAATTTACAATTTGCTCCTTCATTT